>OY728156.1:1242130653-1243380653 GCA_963277665.1 Viscum album | reverse complement strand
CCATATAGTTTCATCAAACCATGAATCTTGGGTTTCATAGTAACTACTAGTCATACAGACTAGCTTTTTTCCACAAAGATTCTAGTTCTGTGTGCCGAAAAGACCCCAAACTACCCTTTTACCCCATGAACTCAATAGTTATTCACATTAGGTAGTAACTATAATTATAAACATAATAAAACATGATCTATAACTCAGGAAAATACTCAGGATCAGCCAGTAATCCAACTGTTTTATTAATGTATAAGAAATTTTCCTTGAGTTATGGTTACAAATAAAGAATATGTATTCCCATAAATTATATCCAATTACAAACATAACAAGAGTATTACGATCTATAATATATAGACCACAAGATCGTTACATTGAAAATGGTGTATTGAGTTTGACCAGATAATCACCTAGTGATTGAAAAAATGACGTTATTGACCATGTGTTATCATCTTAGGGGTTATTGTTTTGAAATTTACAAAATAATTAAATTATAATGATGGAATTCAAAAATTTCCACGAATGAAATTTGGAAATAATAATGTGTCATAGATTGAAAATAACATATTATGATTTATACATCCTAATTTTTTTTCATAATTATGCAGTTACATAGTATGAATATTATATCATACACTATTTTTTGGATTTAGTTAATGGATGGAACCTGAGAAACCAAGTCAATTATTAGTATGATAGAAAATGTATTGATTTTCCTCATACGAATATATATTTTATTAGATCTATAATTCAATATCTTATTGTTACTATAAAAGAACATTCACCAGATGTGAATCAGGCAAAACATTGAAATGATGAAAGGGATGTAACTGTTTTGTTGATTAGATAGAGAAGAAATGTGCAACTTCTATTTGTAGTTATTTTGATCCAATACTATGAAATCAATGGGCTAGTAGCACTAAAAAATTATTTTATGTTATCCATTTATTACATCATGAAAATTAGTTTTAGATATTTATATATTTGATAGTGAAGTATAAAAATGGTTGATCCTTATCATCAATAAGTGACAATAAGATAAAATTGAATTCCTGGTGTGGGATGAGTTTATAATAATATTATTAAATATGTACTAACCATGTATTCATCAAAAAAATATAACATGAATTACTTGTCATAAAAAACAGGATGATAAATTTGTTGGTACTTATGAGGAAAATGTTACAAGACATGGGAGTTATGCTTCTATTATTATCAACCAACCTGAATATAAGGTCAATTTATATTTCAGTGTCTGAAAGTTGTTGACTTAAAGAGTTTTATCCATAAATGGTTTCTCTATCTACAAATAAACAATTTCCATTATATGATTATAGAAATGGATATTTGAGTTACCCATTAATTACATGGTTTTAATAAGATAATAAATATGGAATTCAAGGGTAACTCTAAAAACCATGGAGAAATAAATATAATCTTTCCATTATACATGAATTGTGGTATGAAACATGTTGGACCATTTCATAAAGGGACTATTAATGTTTTATGTGTGTAATGAATCATCATAAAGCTACTAAATTCTATAATAATGGGAATAAGGTATCTAGTGATTTAAATGCACCACCGACTCTAAATTTATTCATGTGAAAGAAGATTAGAAATTATGTGAATCTATAACCTGATCCATGGTGTAATGTGTTCGATAATCATAAAAAACCACTAATGAAAATAAAAAAAATCTTATAAAATTATAATGAATGAAGTAAATATTGAATATGTTGGAACAATTATATTCTTTTCCAAAGTATGGAATTTCATGTTTTTGGATGTAGGAGCCAGTAATATGATAATGTAATTTTTCATCCTTTATTGAAATATCATATCATTTATGGAATTGATTATCTCCATCTATATAGAATTGGAAATAATGAAATAACATATTATATACTACCAGAACATGGATTATTCAATGATTTTAATGGAAATGTTTTGGTATAATATTAGAGGTAAATTAGGGAATAAAGGGTGATTTCTATTTTGGAATCATATTGATCTCCATGTAATAAACATTTAATCGTTATGGACACTATTAGGGGTTTACGTTATCGTTAGGATGATTATATGATCGATGTCATTGAGAACCCTTTTTTTGTTTTATGTAATCAGATCATATAATGATTATTTATATTATAATTGGAATTGATCAAAATACTACCCATTGGGTTTTTATATGTTTTAGTAACAATTTTATTTGGGGATTAATGACTTTACAATTTTTGGTAGTATGATTAAATTAATTGAAACCATTATAGATTATCTTATCATCAAAGTTGAGGTAATTATTGGTTTTATTCTATCAACGTATATATTTAGCACACTTCATTGTTACCAGATAATATTTCTATCTGTATCATATTTCAATACTATAAATTAAGGAATGTGTAAATTTGCATGGAGTTCCACATTAAATCCATTTTGTTTCGGATCTGATTTTCACCAAAAGGTTATATTGAAGTCATTAATAGACCCTATATATAAATCTATGTTTTCACACTTTATATCATCCTCATACAGTTCTTCTGTTTTAGAGAATAATTCAATCACTTTAGTATATTCATTGATCTTATTCATTGTAATTAAAATGAACTTTATATCAATAAATTCTTAGAGATGATTCCTCATAAAATAATAACATTTACAGAAGATCTAAAATGGGTCATTAATAATACCTTTATGAAAATATGTTTATATGTCTAAAATCTAAAAATAAGATGAATAATGAAGGAAACACGGTTATGAACTAGCTAATAAAATGGATGAAATTATTATAGATCTTCAAAAAAACATAATTTTTGAACAAAGTTGATAGAAATGTTTTAATAATAATCATTGGTCCCATAAATGATTTTAATTTGGTGAGAATGTGTTTCTATAAATTTATACATGGATGAAATAAAGGAAACACATGACATATAAATATTAGTCCCATTGATATTATAGATCATATTGGGAACATATCTTATCTACAAGCACTCTCATCGAACCACTGTCGGGTTCACATTTTGGTCCATATGTCTCTCATGAGGAAGTTCGTACCTAATAAATTATATATAAAGATCTTATATTTCATATCATATTATCATCATATTTATCATGGGGAAAAACCAAAATAGATTATTAATAATGTTCAAAATGATCTATGAAATAATACCAATCACACAATCAATGTTATTTGTTGAATCCATCATCTTGAAGATGATACATGGGAACCTAAGGATGTATTATGGAATAAATTTCCTCATTTTTTTAAACAATGTGATGTAATTCAAATGTAAAAAATAGATTTAATGTTTATTTGAATGTAACACCTATAGGTTTTTTGAAATATTTTATCAAATATATTTTATTTTTTTATAGAATTCACTACACGCAACACAGAGTTCTAAATAACCATGAAAAACATTAAAATTTATTTTTTAAACATCAATGTTATTACTTAGAAATTACACATAAATTAATGAATAGTAATAACCATGTTTTAAATATTAATAATAATGGTTTTATATAAATGTAATGATCCAGACCCTCTGGGTCCATTACATTGTCAAATTCTAGCATTGGGTTCCCTGGACCCATTAGTGAGTCGAGAGGGTGACAGTGTTGTTAGAAGGGTGTCTCTGTGGTGTCACCCATCGGTTTCACCGATCAGTGTGTCCCTGATTGGTGAGTCACTGATCGGTGCCACGGGGTTATCAGGGATTTCTTTCATCAGTTTCTCATAACTCTTACTTTGAGGTTTAATCCATATTTATAGTGGTTTGAGGAAGTTTTTATAGACCAAAAATTATGTTCTAGATCTCTAGGAGTGGGGAGACCCTCAACTGACCCAAACTATTTCTTGATGTTTTTCATTTTCCTCTATTTAAATAAAATATTTTAACTCTCAGCTATTATGGCCACTTCTCTAATGATAATTACTAAATGAAAGTTAAATCCATCATATGTAACCATCCAACATCATGGTGAAACAATGATTCGCCATTAAATCACTTCAAGATTATAATCATGTAACTCCAGCATCTCACTTATTATCGCACGAGGATTCTTTATTCTTCTTGGCTGGTCTCTTTTATTTTCCATGGTGTGTTTGGAGTCCCCCCTCCAGATACTAGTGATGTGCATGTGATGGAGCCTTCATGATCACTCTGGGAGTCCTCAGAGTTCCTCCCCTGCACGTCGCGCATCCCCAGTTCATGGCGCGTGGAGAAAAACTTTGATCATTGATCATCCAAGTAGGGGTTTTCCTCCATCTCTATTTATTGTGTATCATTCGGGGTGGGTATGATAATATTATTATGGGTATGGATGAATCCAAACCTTAATTAAGATAATAATTGGTTTTTAAAAAATAAAGGGGTGTGTTTGATGATGATGTTGTACTATTTTACCTTTTCATAAATGTTGTGAATTGTATGGGCTTAGGTCCATTGAAAATCATGGCCATTGGTGGTATTTTCTTGAACACTAATAAACCTCTGTTTTCTAGATAATTCTGAGATTGGATGGTTGTATCATGGAAACTGGTTAATCATGTAAACTCAGTTGATCAAATGGAGTCCCAATGAATAAGAGTTCTTGTGTGATCACCCTGGTTAACCAAAAAGAATGATGGAACTAATGGAATGGTGTGTTTAAATCTGAAAACTCCCTTTCTATGTTCTAGTGGTATGTGTGGTTGTTCTTCTTGATGCTTATGGGGTGATGTGGATGGGGATGGTAACCCCTATTGTGCAGTTGTTTGTTTGTGGATCTGAGGTCGTGTGGGGTCGTATGTTGGAGATTGGTTTGGTTCCATTACTTTGAGAGATCTCACAAATCCCTTTTGATTTTGTGACATTACAAGAGATCTGGGTGTTATGGCTTAAATTACTGGTAGCCTATTTTTCCTTTCATGGCATGTGGTTATGTCTGTTAGTAGCCCGGTAGTGAAGAATTATTTAAATAGAATCACTTGAATATGATATCAGGAATGGGTCCCATGAGGAATTGTTTTCTTTGAATGATTTGTTCCATATTTGTGGGTGTTTTTCTTTTTTTGAATTAATAATAATGGGGGTTTCTGCATATGGGTGGATTATGGAACCCATAGGATGGTATGAGTGCTTGATTACCTATATTTATAATTTTGATCTTATGATACTTATTCACACCCCTCCCATGTTGAGAACATCATGTTGAACACCCCCATTTCTTGGTGGAAGATGTTTTCCCAACACTCCTATGATTGGTTGATTATTAGATCATTTTATAAACCCTTTCCTGAGAATACCAAGGCACTTTGGGAAGGATATGAATGTATGAGGTCCATTATAGCCCAAGATTATTCATTCAGGGTATGTTTTTGTGGTTTTCTGAGGTGTATCCATGCAGTTTGTATCCCAAGTGTATTCGAGATGAGGCCCAGGTGTCATCGGGTGTTGAAGTAGTTGTTTTGGACCAGGTGTCTTCGGGTGTAGCAGTAGTTTTTTTGGCCCAAGTGTTTGTGGGTGTGGTTACTTGTGGTTGTACTGGACTGGGTGTTTGCAGCAAAGATGTGGTTATGGTGTCCCAAAAGGTTGTTGTTGGGGAGATAGTAGGACAATGTGGAGAATGGTGGGGGAGGTATGATGCATAGTATTTCTTCAATAACAAGTGGAATAGTTGTGCAAAGTACCTAAACATTGATGTTCTATTACTATTACTTTATGTGACTTGCGTTTTTTGGGGATTGTGCCATGGTGAGGTTTGGGTGGATAGTTTTCTTTGCTAGGGGATTTGGTTATCTCCTTTTCCCATGGGGCATTACAATGCCTCCCCACTTTTTCATGATAGATTTTGGTTTTCCATACTAAGTATACCTGTATACTCACCCTGGTTATATAAAACTACATTTAGGTTTCTAGGAGGACTTTAGGGACCGTGCAGGGTTGTACTTTCTCGAACATCAAGACAGTTTCCATTTCTCTTTTCTATCTATTGTAACATTCCATTTGAAGGTTTCTAGTACTTGAATGGGTTTATTTTTGTAACATGAAAATGGGAATGAATTTTTTGATTTACTTTACTTCTAACTTCAGTTTTGGAGTTTTCTTTTGTTTTTACCATCATATCCATTGATCCTACTAAATAAAAAGGGTAATTCCTTCCATAATATGTGTGGTTATATACCTTTGGTGCTAGTTTCCACTTCAGGGACTATTAAAAGAGGGACTCGGTGGGGTCATCATATATCATTCAACTCGAGGGAGGAAGGGTCTCGTAGTTCGATGCCCCTCCCCTCATCTCGGTGAAGGCGAGTCGTGACACAATGGTATCTGAGATGATGTTTGAGAGATAGGATAGAGTCTGGGGTTAGGAGATGTGTGGATAAAATGGGATGGTAGGGAAATGATTTAAGTCAATAATGGTGTAAGAAATATTCTAGGGAAGACTGGTAAGGATGCTAAATTTTAGGGGGGGCCATGATCTGATGCAAGGACTCTGGACCTACAAAACGACCAAGTGATGCTACACTGATTGTAGGGTAGAGACCCTAGAAAAGGAACAAGAATCATAATTACTTGTGTTCTTGTGTGTTCTGGGGATTCTGGGAATTTAAATAAATAACAAGTTTAAGAAAAAATTTAAAGAAATCTTATACACTACTCAGGAATAAGCAATCCTTGTTTACCTTGCTTCTATGGCACCTGGACGATGACCACAAGTAGTGCAGGCGATAAAGGCCCATGAGGATGGTCTGGCTGATCAATGTAGGGTTGATTAAGTGGAGGAGGATGAACAGTGGGAGGGGATGCTTTATTCCTTTTAGCGGTAGACCCTCCGGAAGTAAGAGGGCAGAATCTCTGACATAGAGACTGAAAGCTGGACTAAAAGAGATGGTGATAGCTTTTAGTTTTGATTTGGGCTCCATATGAGTACTTGGTTTTGTTTGATGTCATTAAGATGAGGGGGTAGCACGTTAGTGGTGGACGATCTACCTTAGAGAGAGGATGAAGTGTGATATTTGGTTGGATGACTTCGAGGGGGTGTTCTGAGAGGAAATCCTCTCTTCCACGATGAAGGCTGAGAAGAGGAAATAGATACTCTACCTTCAGCAGGAGAGTATGTTAGTGAGAGAGTTGGGGATCAATTTTAAGAATCTCTTTCTCTTTTCATGGGACCTCTTTCCAGATGAGGGGTCTCGAGAGAGATGTTTATAAGAGGCACTCCAACCTTCTCTTCGGTATGATGTAACTCTATTCACTCTACCAACGACATGGAGTTACAAAATAAGGCTGAAGTGGTGGAGAGGATGCACATGCTAGGAGGTGTGCCACGAGAGGGGATATAGTTGGGGTCATCAAATGGTAAGGCTATCAGCAGAAGGCCTCCAGAATCTGGACCTTCTTTGTTTCGACCAGTGTAGAGCAGGTCCTTGTTGTTCCAATTTTGATCTCCTCGTTCTCACCCTTTCTTTCCAGGACCAGGACCGAGGTGCCTCATCTATGAAAGTAGTGGGAAACATCAGAATCTATGCCTAGATTGAGTGTAGTATAGAGGGGTGGGCAGGTTCAGCACCCACCACAGTTGCAATAGTTTCCTGCCAGGCCCTTTCAGTAGCAGTAGTTGGGATAGTGATCTCATGCTGCTCATAGAGAAGACATTGCATGAGGAGGCCAACCTCAGGGTGCTCCTCATGGACCCCAACCAGGGCGTAGTCAAGGAGGTGACCGATAGATGAGGGGCAGAGGATCTGAGCGTGGGTAGTTGTACACCACAGAGGCAGCATGTGCAGCATGCCCAGAAGATGTTTGTGGTACAATCATCTTGTTTAGAACTCTTTCATGTGACTTGTTTGATTCAGAATATTCAAACTAATTTGTTACACCCTTTCTAGCCCATGCCTTGGTCCTAGACATAGAGATACTCTCCATTCCCCTGGTGAAGATTACACTAGTTGGGGTCATACTTATAGAGACTCGAGCCTCTTACATATAATATTTCATGATTTTAAGAATAATTAATCATCAAAGTACAAGACAAGGATAGTTAAGTCTACTGTCTTGGATGACTAGGTACGTAAAACTTAAAACATGGGGAGAAAAAAACACTTCTTTATTTAATATCCATAATGATCTCTTAACTTCTTTTAAGCCCTTACATCTGCATAAGGTACCCTGGGGAACACATGAACAACAGGATGAGCTAAAAACCCCAGTAAGGGAATGAACATAAGGATACATCTTAAGCACATGAGTTAGAAGGCATGACACATTGATATCCAAAACATGGAACATATGAAATAATAGCATATTATAATGGGATCATATAAACATGGAATCATATAAATGTGTAAGAGTCATAAAACATTTTTTAGTACGGGTCAAGGCTAACCACCAATCCTGTTTCCCATTTCAGTACGGGTCAAGGCTAACCGCCAATCTCGTTTCACATCGCATCTCATGAGACATAACCTTACCCAATGATTTGATCACTATCTAGGCGCACCCATATCAGTATTTTCATGAATATTATTGACACATAAATATTCTTGCCACATAAATATTTATTCAACATAAATAATCATTCATAATCAATTGTTCATAAACATTAGAATGGCCATGGAGAGAATTGGGTACCGCAATCATGACAGAAAGCATAACCAATGAGTGTATCATGAAAGTGTCCCTGAATGAAAGGGATTAGAACATACATGGACATTAATAAGGTAATATAGGCATATAACATGGTAGGTGGTAACAAATAGAAGTGACAATATATAAAAATGTATTAAAACATTTTTGTGCACTTTTAAGGAAAATACTATAGAGCTTTTAAAATAATAAAGAGGAAATTCTTGAATATAAAACCAGAATTGAACCAAGAAGTTTGTAATTATAAAAATACTTGATTTTATAAAGATAATGGTGTCTTAAAACAAAGTATAGAGTGCACATGAAATTTGGTAATTGTTCAGGATGTTCATTTAAAATGAGTGTGCTTATTGGGAAGTATAGAGGAGGGATTCACTTAAAAGAATATATATCCCCAAAAGAGAATGAGAGATGGATCATGGAACATGATTTAAGAGCATATGAAAATAATTTATAAGTTTTACATAAAATTAAAAGTCAACTACATTTTGTTAAAAAGAAATATGGTACAACCCGAAGGAATAAAGGAAGTTTGGGTAGAATCAATTACGGTTTATCGACATGGTATCAGGTGTAACTAAAAGGGATGGATGAGAGAGATAAGGGGTTCCTCATAACTTATATAACATTAGGTCAGTATGGGGTAGGTGAAAAAACATACCCCATAACTTGGTATTACACAAAAAAATATAGAATATAGAACAATATTGATTAAGAGTGAAAAGGAGAGGATCTCATACCTTAAATCTGTTGGTGTTCTCCAATTGTTATTAAAGACAAGAATAAAAAAATTAGGAATTATTAATGAATAATTACATAACTTATTCTATATGTAATTTATTTATTATAACCAATTTTATTTCATTAAAATCCTTTTTGATAAGTTATAAGGTTCAATTTCATTGATCGGGCTCGTCTTTTTACTTGGCTTTAAAAGATCAGTACACTTATATTAAAGTTTGGATTATATGTAAGATGAAAGTGGTTGTCTAGAATTGAAGTTATATTCATTAGTTCACATCTATGAGGTTACATGGTTTTAATTTTAATTAGGTTACTTAGAGTGAAGTCGAATTATTATATATATAACCTTAGTGATAACCGTTTTTGTTAATCGGTGGATTTGATTACAAAGAACATGTTTGGCATTATAACTTAATACTAATTGTAAAAAAGGATTACATAAAAAAAAATAGGATATATTATATATATAAAAATATGTTTCATCTATAAAACAAGTTTTAGTACCCCCGGTTTCTGGTTAGTAACCCTTGTTTTATGCTTTTTAAGTACATGAAGCATATGAGAAATGGTTGGGAAAGTTTGGAGACTTTTAAAGTGTTAAATGGAAAAAAGTGGTGACGCACGGGCTTCACAAAGGTTTCCCAAACCGTGCAAAATCCGTACAGGTAGTGGTCACTTTGGACAGAGGAGATCGCACGGTGTGCGCACGGTTTGAGCAAACCGTGTGAGGAGGCTGTGCGGAGCGCCCCTTCCAAGCAGTGACTACCACACGGTTAGCGCACGATTTTCCTAACCGTACGGACTAACCGTGCGCGGGGTCAACTTAGATCCTATTTTTAAGGATCTAATCTATTTTATCTTTAAACCCACTCGTCTTTCCTCCTAGACGGCCCTAAATCATAATTTCTCTTTGGTGGATGTGAGAGAACACTTAACAGGAATTTTGGAAGCGACCCGGAGGTTTACCTTGGAATTTAGAGGTCGGTTGATCAAGGTTAGTCTCATTTCCTTTAGTTCTATAAGATCTTCTTCTTCCCTCTTGATGTATCCTTAGATTTATGCCCATGGTGGGTAGATCTAAGGTAGTGGATGACTTTTAAGTCAGGTTTTGGATTTGTTGGTACTAGGGGAAGGAATCTAAGAAGGTATCGGGGAGTAGTTGACTCGGTTTTGTTGGCGTTCTTAGTCCGTTGGTTGGTTTCGCCTAATTTGTTGAGGTAGGTGGCTTCACTCCTGATTCTTCTTTCTTTGAACTTGAAGGCTTAGTTTCAAAAAAAATTCCTTGATTGAAATGGTTTGTTTATCTACTGTGAAAGAGTGGTTAAAACCTCTTTTAAGTGACGTGTGATGGAAATTGTGTGTTTTTTGGAAAGTGTTTGTTGAAGTGAATTTAAATGGTGATTTTAAACTAGTTATGGTATTGCTTCTTGGAAGAAATGGTTTTCAATAAAAGGTTTTATGTTTTATTGAATGGTTTTGAACACACTTGGTTTTGGCATGGATTTTCATGGGTTGTGGTGTGTGTTCATATGCATTGGGATGGATAAGGGAGAGAAGTACCCCCATAAAATAGTTGGGATGGATAAGGATGAGATGTACCCCCATCAAAAGGGATGGATAAGGGCGTGATGTACCCACGTCAAGGAATTCCACTAAGTAACCGCTTAGTGTAAGGATAACTCACCACTCGTGAGTATAGGGAGGTCCAGGTTTCATGCATGGTTGGTTGTGTTGATTTGTGAAATGAAATGAATGTGCCAAAATGGAAATGGGATTTTGATTGGAAACATTACTTGGATGTATTTCTTGAGAAAGATAGTTTTTTTAGAATGGTTTTGAAATTTAACTTGTTATATTATGAAATGTTTTGGAATTGTTTTATATAAATGTGAAAACATGTTTTATCCTAGAGGCAGGGGTTGGGAAGTCATCGGGGAAAACCTACTGAGTTTCAATACTGACCCCCTGCTTTGGAACATTAGTGCTTTTTTAGATGTCATATACCGGGATGTTGGAAAAGGTAATGTGTCACATGTTTATAGCACTACTTTGTGATGCTTGGGCAGGTTCATGATGTTGGAGCTTGGAGCTTGTGGAGCATGGAGTTGGGTTGTCGTCTTGTAGTCTTTTAGTTTGTCTTTCCGATGTTTACTCTGATTTAGTGTTGGTTTATGTTGTGGTACTCTTGGTTGGTTTATGATAAAATAAATGGTTGATTTTTCTTAGCTTTTATCATGCATAATTTAGCTGATTATTTTGGTTATGGTTGTTGGTTTTGTGGTATGTTCTAAAATGGTATATCATCCCCCACTTGTTTTGAAACCCTTCATCATTTATTTCCAGCCTTTGGCCCCTTGGGGATGTCTCTTAAGGCCAAGTAATGAATTGTTATATTCTCAATCCAATGAGAATTGGTGAGTCATTACACAAGTGGTTTCATGATAAGAATTAAAGATAAAAATAGAAATTGATAAATAGTTGTACTTGAATTTGCTAAATTAGCATATCTCAAACGGTGATTTCATTTCATTAAAATCAAAGGGTTTGGAAAGGAGATAAGATAATAAATTAGCATGAAAACATTCCAGTACATGTATGTTATTGGGTTTATCATTCTATTATGGTGAACAGAGGTGAGGAAAGAAAATAAAAGAAAAGAACTTAAAATAAAATAAGGAATTGGGAAGAATAATTTACCTCTTGAGACTTCCTCCTTTGAGAACCTATTATGGGGAGAGGTATTGTATTTTGAAGAGGATAGGATCTTTTGGACGTGGGTGAGGAGCTTGGGGAGAGATTTGGGCAGAATATTGGAAAGGCACTAGGCTTGAGCGGAGTGAAGAAAAGGGGGAGTGGAGGGGGGGTTTCCAGTGGAGGAGAGGAGGGATTTCATAATATTATAATCATTAAATTATTATTTCTTCCCAAGACAAAGAATAGTAAGTATTCCATGACCAAGAATAGTATATGGGTCATGTGAATTCATACCAAGGGTGGTGACATAATCTATGATGCTAGAAATAGTCTATTTAGCTTATAATGTATATATACCTTAAATTACCGTATTTTACTATTCATAAATAAATTCAAGTATTGCATAAAAATATCAAAAATTCACCCTAACCATTTTTCAATGTGTAAAATCCAAAAAATTAAGTACATTTTTCAAAAATAATTTTCTAAAAAAGATTATTTTAATATATAAATAAAATCATAATTTATTATCAAAAACCAGTTTTAAAACATTCATTGACATATTCTAAAATATAGGTATATCATAATTTTAACTTGAATAACATTTATATATTATCATATGTATAGATAATATTCATTAGGGTATATCACTATTCATAAGGGTATGTTTCTATTCATTAGGGTAGGTTATTATTCACCAAAAATTAAGTCTTCCTTATTGGACTCCAAATAACTTACTGATTGCAACCGTGTATGCCGGATTTTTGAAATTCCAAACACAGAAGTGTCAAACTTATGTTTAAAGGTCACTTAGCACATAGTAATTTATTATGTTTTGTTTTCATGTGATTTTATTATATACTTATGAAAAGGGTATTTCCATTGAAAAACATTGGGTCGTTATATTCTTCCCCCCTTATGAAATTCCTCCCTCGGAATATCGTTTTACATTCTATGCCAAAAATAGGAGTAGGTACTTTTCCATTATTGCTTCCTCAAGATCCAATGTTTCCTCTTTGTACTTATGGTTTCTCCATAGTACTCTAACCAGATGAATAGTATTGTTGCGTAGAACATTGTCTCTGTGATCCATGATCTTCATTGGATGCTCCTCGTAAGAGAAATTATCCTCCAACTGTACCACCTCTGAAGAGGGATGAAGGAAGATGGAAATGAGAGAGGATTCACTTATTGGGCGAGGAGAAAACCATGGATTATCGCTTCTATTCGTGAATATTTGTGGTTATGAGGGCATGGAATTCATACAAATACCACCAATTATGTGAAACTCTTACTAGGGTTGAATGGGGTGTGAAATATGTGATTTATGGGTTATCAGGAATATAATGAAAATGAAAATTAGTTGACTTTTAGCACACAAACACATTTTTGTTGGGAAGGGGAACTCATTTACCCCTAACCATTCCCCATGACCATACACCAGTTATAATTTGGGTTTATAGTTATTCTTAATGGGGAGAATAGTTTTGGACTATGATTCACTAACCATTCATAGAAACTTTTCTTCCCATTTGTTCCTAATTTAACCCAAATGAAATGTAATCAATTGATGTAAAAAAGAGTACCTAAAAATTAAACTAAAAAATATATATAAAGGGTCACGATATTATACATACTTATAATTTTTTAATTATGATATCTCATATTCCTTCTTAATTTCCATTCTATGAGAAGATGATATTGTCGCTCATGTGTAGGGTGGACTACCACCTCCTGAATTGATGTGATTTTTTCTCAAAGTAAACACTGCATGAATTTTAATAAAGAGAATATAAAATAAAAAATTTTAATCTAAATGATATAAAAATTATTTTATAATGGAAATATAATATTTGACCTCCTTTTTTCCATCAATCGAGATAACGAAAATAGAGATCATTTATATGTACCTCATATTATCTCCAAGAATAGTGTTTATTATTTTCTATCTAATAGGATTAGGGATGATTATAAAAATATATATACTAAATATATTTGATATTAATATCATGTTTAGAATTTTGGAGGTTTATGAACACTAATCATGGTAATAGGATTGATATATTACAAATAATATTCTAAAAGAAATGAAAATGTTAAATCAAGAAGCTTGATATCATCATATGATTTTCAATAATTGTATAATAAATGATAATAAGTGAATAATATATGGTATGATTATATAATTATGGTTAAAAAATAAATATCAAATAACGTTATATATAATATATTGGTCGTGTCAATGTGTATGACATGATTGAAGACTAAAATATATGTAATTTTTTAATTTTCCTATTTGAGAAATATGATATTTTATGATAATATCTTATTTTCTATGGAGAATATAGAAACACTTTGAATTTTATTTTGATGAATCAAAATTTATTTATTTTATTTATTTTTCTAATTATAGGTTTTTCATTAAATGTTTTTATGATTAGTATGTTACTAAATTGTTAAGATTTTGTGGTTAAAATATCATAATTTATCAGGATTATTTATGAAAAAGTTTTCATTGAAAAAATTTATGGTATATATCTAAAAAAGGAATTTTATTATCCTATATTTATATGATGATAATACCTTTTTACCTATCATTTTCTTATCTTTATGTAAATATAATTTCAAATTTTTAATAAAACATTATTTATTTACCTCTTCATTCAAAAAAACATTTCCATACATATCCATGTCCACTAAATTCTTTCTAAATTTTTTTATAATTTTCTATTAGGGTTTTAAAATTTCATTTATACACCTGATTAAGTTTTTTAAAAATGATATTAATGATTCTTCATGATAGTTTGACAAAATATTTGTTTTACTTTTATATAAAATAAAAATAGAATCATTTTTAAACAATTATGGAATTTTATTCCTTTAAGGACAGTCACTATTTTAATGAATCCATTATATTTTTCATTATATATTTTCAATTAAAAGGATTACAATAATTATTAATGTATTAAGAAATTATTTTTCAATATAGAGAGATTATTTTTCCAATAAAATGTTATAAATTATTTTTAAGACTTCTTCAATATGTTTTCTAGGATATTTTTAAATAAACGAATTTCTAAAATATTTTAGGAATTCATATTTTTAAAAAGTTGAATTTCAATGAAAATTTATTTTCTTCAAGAACTTTTCCAATGCATTTTTCATTAAAATTCATTTTCTATTTAAAAATAAATCATTGGATGTTATATATAAAATACTAATTATATAATCCAATTATATCAACAATACTATTTCTATATATGGTATTTAATTTTTATAAAAAGATGTTTACTAAACATGATCCCTTACATGTGTTATATTATATTGAAATTTTTTTAAATCCATTCTCATTACCACATGTTAGGATATGATTAATATTTTATGATCTTGTGGAATATATTTGTATAGATCATGTGATTAGGGGACCAATATCTCCCTCTATTTAATTGGGTAAATATATATAACTCCTTATTAAATATTTTATGAATGAACCTGATTACATTTTAACAATGTTTTTTTGTGTCTATATTATAGGTTCAAAAGGTTTTTCCTAAAGCAATTGATATGATGACATTTTCACAGAAGAACCTGATTAAATGTTTATGGTGTTATGTGTAAACATATCATTCATGTCTATATGGTTATGTGTGAACCTGGACACCAGTCTGTATGAATATGTGAGGGATATATTCCATGTCCACAAATTAATTAGTTTAACTTCTTCTTATAAACTTTCATGATGTATTCCACATATCATGTTTATGACTTCTAATATGCCTAATAGGTTTTTCAAACATTACTACTGTGTTCTCATAACCTTATTATCACGATATGATGATGACTTACTTGTTTAACCATATTGAGCATATGAGGTAACACTTTATTAGGTTTTTTTTTTCCCAGGTTATGAGTAAATATCTTATGTAAGATATTTCTAATAATGAGGATTATTATTAAGATATTATTTTTATATTTCTAACCACTATTATGTAAAAAAAAGTATGTGTATGCATTTTCAAATACACTAAACCAGAATGAGTTTTTCATTGTTCATTATGTTATGTAATGATTATTCATCTATTAAGATATAATATCTATGATTGAGAATATAAGGTCATTACAGATATTAATATTGAAAAATTTATTCCATATTTGGAATCATCAATATTATATTATCTAATATGGACAACATAATTATAAACAACAATGAATACTAAAAAATGAAATTAGTTGTTGTCGTTAAGGTAAAAATTACTTTATAAGGAGGTAAAATAAAAATAAAAGAGTTAAATATAACACAAAACTTATATAATTACTATATTACGTCCTTATTTCAATATTATGTCTTCCAATACAATGAAATATTTATTTAGGATCCTAATTTTCAAGGTAGTGACATTGCATTTTTGAGAAATTCCACTCCACTTGATTATAAAAGGACACACTCTCTCCTTATCATGACACATAAAAACACATTTTTTAGACAATACCATCCGAAATAAAATACTTACATCCCATACCTATCCCTATAATCCTTAGTTTGATCATAAATCTACCTTAGGTAGGATTTTGGTTAAAACTTAATGATGTTGTATAAAGAAAAGGTATTGTCGTTAACCGAACATCTTATCTTATTTTTTCATTTTCCTCATTAAGATAGTATTAAACCATGATGATGTAATAATATCAACAAATTCCATATTAATTTGGGTTCATCTTTGGTTGAATGACTGGAAACTCTCTCCCCATCCATCAAATGAGAATCAAACCACTTATCATGTGTACAACAAACTACCACCTCAAAAATAAATAAAATTATTTTTCATTAGCATTATCTCATTGATTTATATTGATGAATTTAATGATTATTTATGTTATTAATTATGTTATTATACTTATGGAATTATAATATCATATACACCTTATTACATTCCATTCCATTGGGAATACAATATCATCTATCGGGTCTGTGGTAGACTACTACCTTACAAAGCGATGTGACATGTTTTTCAACTAAACATTAAATGTTAGAGAGAAATGTAATAAAAGATTAATATATAATAATAATGTAATATTAATCATTATTAAAAATTAAAATATCATATATTATCTTATCATACCATCCATTGAATAAAAAATAACATCGTTTGTGTCTCTGGAAGTCTACCTCATTGAAAAGCGATGAGATTAGATTTTAGTACTAATTCACATGGATGGTATATGTAACTATTTATCAATAAATTAATAATATTGTTATTATATAAATACTATTACAAAATTTTAAAATAACTCTTAACTTATTTACAACATTAACATCAAAAGTGTGAATGTATCTCATGCACTTGTATAACCCACTATCTCAATTGGCGTTACAAAGTCTACTATTCATAAAAATAATTCATTGCTGTTTTAAAAAATATAGTTTCTATAAATAAATGTTAATTATTTAATTATAACTAGAAGAACAATATTTTTCACTCAGTTATGGATAGTTTTAATTTTGATCTAATTCAATATTTTAGACCTATAATGGATGCCTGATGTGCACACGATCATTTGGGGGGGTGTTTGAGACATGTTCAGATCTCTTAATCATGGTTGGTGGAGAAAGGCCTATGCTGAATAGTAAATATAAACTGTGTGATCTTGTATTTATGGTTTCCATAATGATGTGAGTACTAGACAAAAGATTTATTATGTTCTCAATGTTTTCCCGAATCATTCACCCTGGTCACACATCCATGTAGATATCTCTACAAAAATGTAGCAGTGCCACCGGCACAGATGGGTGACAGTTTCTAAAAACAAGAACAACAAACCATGAGAGGTCCCTCCTAATACAGTTGGAGTCACACAGTTGGTGCCAGGTTTAGACAACCATGAATCCAACCAATGAAACTCATTTATTCTTGGTTAAAATGTCTAAAACTCCCTTAATGACCTATTATCGTTCCCTTTATCTTGTTTCCATCAATTCCATCACTAGATGATCCCTCTTCTGTAATAAAAATGCCTCATGATCCATCCACATTATTTTAATTATTAATCCTTACTCTGGAGTCTGATTTAATCCCTTTTCAATTTGTTGGATACACAATGGTATGTTCTCTATTCATTTTGAGCTGCTCTTCATTTTTCATTCCCTGGACATCAATTTTTTGATTCAGGCACATTTTCCATATGTTGTGGGAATTGACCCAATCATCATATTTATTCTTACCCCAGCCAATATATGGGAGAATGATGGGATAGGAATATTATATAGGTTCTAGTAATGTGGTATATGACTCATTCCTCTAGTCACGCCATTTTATAAATTATCTTGGTGTTGTGCACAGTGATATCATTTGGATTTGGAAATTAAATTCATATTCTATGATTATAATCTTCATGGTTGTATTATATATTCCATTTTACATGTCTTGTTAGACCATTTATGGTTTGGACTACAATTCCTTCCACACCTACTAAGGATACTCATTAATTATGCCTTCGTATCCCATGTGGGTTTACCAATGACACTGATTGTGTTTGTGGAATAACCTTGTTAATGATAATCCATCATAAAATAAATTAATTATTAATTAAAAATGTAAAAAAAATCAACTTAAACCATCAATGTAATGTGTTTCCAAATTTTAAATGAATCTAAAATATAAATTTGATGTACAATTATGTATATCTTGGCTTAATTGAATTTTATTGAATGTCACAGATGCACATATGTATCACTCCATCCCATGATTATTGAAAGTAGTAGATTAAATATTATTGAGGTTTTATTAATTAAATTACTAAATAGTTTTTTAATTTTCTTAGACATGCCACTTAGTATCTATTGTAATGGAATGAACCTAATTAATTTTTAAGAGGCATGAGTATTACATGGCCTAATTCATATAATGTATTATTTATAAGGTTCTTATTGCATATTGGACTTTTCATCCTTATTTGAGTGGTCAGAGATGACCCAACCATGTATTCCAAAGGGAATGACCTGGGTACTCATATGATTCCATTCCAATTTAAGGAGATCATATCCAATATAAAAACCCACCTTGGAATATGTCCCTTGATTACTACCGGATTCCCATCATGACACAATATGCTCCATTCACTATCTTCTATATATTATGAATCCTATAATATGTTACCTATATCTAGATTGATGTCATCAGACAAATTGAGCCATAGAATCCCACCATTGGGCCCATCATTCTTCACTTGTTTTACCTTAGATGAGATCCTTAGACTCGGTTAGAATATATTATAGAAGAATACCTTGTAAGACACCCCATGAATTGCACTCAGGCACCTTTAGAAAGGATGCATTTTACAATGAATCTGCTCAGCCCCTAAATTCAATGATTTCATTGTTATTTCCATGGATCCTCTTTTATTATTACCATATTTATATGATTACTTGTTTATAACATGAATCCATTATTAATATAATGATATGATTTCTATGATGGTAACACCTTAGGTGAATTATACATAAAAATTTATCATTAATGAATTTATTAAATGATTACATGTTTAGTCACCAACTAAGGTAGAATTAAGTTTCAAGGTATTTACATTAGTATACTTACTTACTATTACATATATGCCCAGACTATTTCAGTTTATATTTCAGGAAAATGATGGTATAGACACCATCAATGGTGGTATAACGAGATTAATCTCATACATTATCGATCATTCTATTGGTACCAAGGAAGTTTTCATCTATAATGTTTTAAAAATGGGAAGCGTCCCACAATGGAAAACTAATCCTGATTACCTACTTTTGGATGATGATTTTCAAATGATGATTAGGCCATTTCATAGGATGATTGATAGTTTTTAAATAGTTATTTATTAGTTGTTATGTATAGTATTTCATACAGCCAATTATACTTGTCTTATATTTTTATAAAGATCTTACATGCATTATCAAAAGTTATTATACGATTTAGATTTCATTATGATTAATATCAGATTCATGACTTTTTATATCTTATTCTAATGAGTAATTATGTTATCTTATGCCTCTAGATTTCGACATTTATTACTTACCCTTTTAGTTACACTACAGTAATGAAGGAATATTCTCCCAACACACACACCCTAGTCCCATTCTACTACTCATTATCCTCATTTATAAAAGGATGATCATTTGAGGCCATGTATCCAACTAGTATCAGGGTACCAATGAGTGGAACATTGGTCCATGATTTCACAAATTTAAATGAGATCTCTTCCTCTATTTCTTCACTATTTTGAATAAAATAGGTTAGAGATTTGGATTTCATTGGAACATGGTTATAGTCCACACATTGGCATAGCTAACACTGGTTTGGGGTAAATATCATGTTTCATGAAATAGAATTATAGTACCAAGTGTTTCTATTATAGTTGATAAAAATTCACCATTAGGTGATTCAAAAGAGCGAGGTATCTTGAAATGTTTATGGGATATTTTATCCTTATCACTAAGAGATGAGGGGAATGAATCAATTTTAATGAATCTTTATAGGCCCCTAGAATTAAAATTGCATGCATCTTCCATGCCATATAGGTGCATCTCAC
This sequence comes from Viscum album, assembly GCA_963277665.1. Taxonomy (NCBI): domain Eukaryota; kingdom Viridiplantae; phylum Streptophyta; class Magnoliopsida; order Santalales; family Viscaceae; genus Viscum; species Viscum album. The sequence goes on along the minus strand of OY728156.1, from coordinate 1,243,360,017 downwards.
TAATTTCATTACATGTGTTAATTATAATTTTTTAGTGATCCATTGTAGGTATATATATATTGGGACTACTAAAATTATCAATATTGTAGGTAGTTGGTTTTTTTAATGTGTATTCATCAATCAAAATAATGTATACCGATATAGGTTGATGGAACCGTAATAAAGGATTTTTTCTATCCATGTTATCTATGTACCTATACATACATGATGTACACATTTGATAATATGGAGTGATTTTTGGATTCAATTCATGAGGTCTATGGGACATCATTAGTATTAATTGGTTCTTTATCGATTCGATATATCATAAGTCACATGTTAAATTTTGACACTAAATGTAGATATGGTTAAATTGGAATTAAATGCAGTTGATTTTAGTGATATGGTGTATATGAAATTGTTTATTGGTATTGTCAATCCAATTTAATTTATCCTTGATATATTAAGGTGAGTAAAACAATAGAAAAATAAAAATAACAACTTAAAAAAATATACATTTTCTAGTAAATGATGAGGAAAAAATTGATTGATCATTCATCTATTAGAATCTCATTAAAATTTAACTTGAACACTTAGTAGCACATGTCCTTCTATGCTTGTATTATTGGTAGTGTACATTGGGTAGTGATCCCCCTTCTATATTATCATCTTTTAAAACTATTTACATCTTCTTCAAATCTTGTTAGAAGTCATGTTCTTGTCATTTAGAGTGTTGTGAAACCATGGAATCCACACGTCATGTACCAAGAATGTGGAGACAATCACACTCAAGGGGTGTTGGGACCTATTTCACCTATAGTACCTCCTGAAATTCTACCTAAGGTTCCACTTATTATACTAGATATTATAACTAAAACTTAGTTTCATTATGGTTTTTTTGTGTATGATTCATTCCATGTAGGGTGATTCATGACCTGCACCAACTATGGAATATCTAACTCTTGTGTTCTGTAAGTAGAATCAATTAACTTTATAGGGGTGGTGGCCCATAGGCTGATGATTCTTTGATGGGGGCCACACTATCTATCTTCAAAAATATGGATATGCCTCCATAGAGGAGGGTCATGATTTTTACATACATGGTGATTAATTTGGCCAAGAACGGGTGGGATGTGATTACATTGTATAATCATCATCATGGAATGATCTACTCTGACTTCTAGATGGTCATGTATGTGTACTTATTCTATAATATGTTAAGTGATAACCATGAAAACGTGTTCAAGCATATATAGAAGGTCTATATGTCAATCATGTAATACTCATTACGTTTTACTGAATTTTATCTCTTTAAAATGACTTTAGATAGTGAAAAGATGACCCATTATATATTCTATTTGTATAGGATTAATTATTCAATATGTTCTCAATTGAATGGCATTCACCTATATACTATTTCAATTATCTGTAGTTAGGTTCTTAACATAGAGAACATATTATAGGAAGGTAGTAGTTCTTGGAATAGATGTTTAGTGCTAATTCATGCTAGTATTACATCCATTTGTATGAATTGATCCATTGTGGTTTATCTTCATATAATTATTGTCTAGTGTTACCACACTCATATCTTCGATATATTAAATCAGTTTTTATGGAAGTGGATTCTAAGTCTTAGTGTGATGGAGACCATCATGAGTGATGATATGATGGTCGTATGGGGAATAATATTAGATTCTATAGGACCATTCCAATTACATGCATTTGAAGAGGATTCTTAGCATCTCCCCATCAATAGCATAATCATTTAGGCCATGTTAGTTAAAGAATTATCGTAGAACATGCATGACTGGTTTAGGAGGAGTACATTACTATGGTATCCAGATATCTAATAATCAGTTCTAGTAGAGAAGACCTATTTAGGGTACACTGTTTATAGAACAGGGTCATGGATTAGGTTAGTTTTCTACTTTATAGAAGACACCATAGGATCATTGTTCATGACCCTTGATAGCATGAGTCACTATTATAGTATCATCTACTATTTGACCTTATTTATTCAATGAAGGTGCATCAAATTACATAAATTCATAATCATATGTGGAATTTATGTGTCTAGAAACTATTTATTGGTATGGTTTGATCACAATAGACATTCCATTGGGTGTCCAGTCATAGGTCATATGGAAATGAAAGAACTTCACCATTGAGGTAGTCAGTTTTCCCTTTTTATAGGACATACTTGTTACTGAGATAACATGATTCTATTTCATTATTAGAATGGATTTTTTAATTCAATATCACACCTATGTGGACTTATATCACCACAGGGTGATGTTTACATCACTTGATCCCATGATTTATATCCACATGGATGAGATAAATGTACATGTATGTAATGATAAACAAGGGAATCATGGTCTAGGTGGAGTTACCAACATGATTTCCAATCATATTGTGGATTCTCTGAGAATGTGTATTTATATATCATCCTATTGTACAAGATCATTTTATGAAGGTCTTTACTGAAGCTTTTTTTTCTGTATTTCCTCTTGAGAGAGCGGTATAGTTTATGATTGAGATAGTCCAAAAATTAAATATAGTGTCTATTCCACCATGACAGATGGAATCTACTACTCTCTATGAACTCAAAAAATTAGTAAATGACCTAGATCCAAAAGGTTTTATCATAACTAGTACATTGTCTTGAGTTTCTACCATGATTTTTTCAATGAAGGTGGATGGAACACTTAGGATATGCATCAAATACCAATGGTTGAATAAACTTATGGTAAATAACTATGTTCCACTACTTTGTGTATATGACCCTTTTGACTAAGAATGATGATCTAGGTTATTCTTGAATATCAAATTGTGCTAGGGCTATCATCATGCGCGAGTGAGGCCTTCAGAGATACCATGTAAAACATTCTGTAGTATGTAAGGTCTGAATGAGTACCATTTTATGTCATTCAGTATCATGAATGAACCCACCATTTTCCTGGATATGAGGAATCGGGTTTTCCATCCCGATATGGACCATTTTGTCATGTTATTTAGGGATGACATCATATTATATTATCAAAATCATATATACCATGTTAAACAACATGGTACCATTTTTAATACAATGATAGATAATTAACATTATGAAAATATTTCTATGTGATAATTCAGTATTTAAAGGGTTCCCTTATTGGGTCATATTATCATTGATTTAGGAGTATTAGTTGACCAATATAAGGTGATTTTTTTATTTTACTTAGTGATTCCCAATAAAGTGTTTGATATATATATTTATGTTGGGATAAATAGATATTAAATTTGATTTCTACAAGAATATCACACATTGGTGACTCCCTCGGGTGCTTCCTCTGTGCGACCGATCAGAATCTTCTCATGGAGGAGTCCTCTATGGCCCACATTTGTGTGGAATTGGATCTATCACTCCCTCTTCTTGACAAGCTTCAGCTGCGGGTTTAGGGATGCTTCGACTGGTGCCAACCTCTTGTCTACCCAGTGACGCCGAGGTTCTGCTCCTTTTTCCATGTCCAGGGCCACTCGCTCCCTTCCTATTGGAGGAAACGCCAGGAGGTGTCTGGGAAACGCATCTTGGTTTTCCCCATGGGTCCGCCTGCAGGCCTAGGTGCTTCCTCGTCTAGGAAGCTCTGGTCGGAGGGTTTTGTTCCTCATCTGGGGGTGTTATCAGTGCCCCTCAATGAGGCTGTGGGGGTGGATGTTGTTGAGACACCCTTGGCATTGGATTCTCCTTCAGTCTACATCGGTTCCCCATGCATGGATTTGATTCCTTTCAAACCTTTGGGGCCTACTTCTGTGTTTAGTTCCTTCTAGTCTTGCATAGAATTCTTTCGGCTTTCTCTAGGTATGGATTCTCTTGGGTCCTCATTAGGACCCCCCTTCTCCTTGTTTCAGGGAATGCTGTTAGGGCCAGGGTTGATGAGGCCTCACCGCATCGACCCTATGGGGCCCCCTCTCCTATGAGGAGGAGCTCCTCGGTCTTGTTTCTTCCTTCGTCTGCCCTGGATGTGGTCCAACTTGGCAATCTCCCTGAGACAGTCCCTTCTTCTTCTCCAGTGAGCTCCCCCCTACCTGCACTCTCCCTCTGGTCGCTCCTCCTCCAAACCTCGTGTCTCCCTATCCTGCTCCTATCCTCTTCTCTCTCCCTATTCCCCTGTGACCCCTATTGGGGTACGAACCAGATCAAACACGAGACAAAGTATCCAGTCTCCCATTCCATGAAAAAGGTCAATCATGTCTGGGGCCAATTTCAGGCGCTCCTCTTCCAAATGTTAAACCTCTTTATCTAGAATTCATGTGGCTTGGGGTCCCGGGTTAAAACTGATTTCATTTTCAATTAAGTTTGGTCCAATAATATATCCATTGTTGATGTTTTGGAACCCATGCAAGACAGGTGAAAAATATCTGAGTTTGCTTGAAGGATCAAGATGTATGGTTTCTTTCAAGAGGACTTCCAACGCCCCTCTATCTGGCTTTTCTGGAACATGGGTGTTAGCATGGATCTTGTAGAGTCCTCGGAGTAGTGTTTCACTATGAAGATTAATTTCTAGTTTCTTTCTTTCTTCTTCTCCTTCATGTACAGTAGTTGTGACATCCGTGTACGTGACCTACTTTGGGAGGAGCTTGAGACCTTCGACTGTGGGAGCTCTCCCTGGTTTGTAGGGGGTGACTTTAACGTGATTGTGGATCCTAGTGAGAAGAAGGGTAGGGGATATTTCCCCTGCCGTGATAGCCTGGAGTTTACCTAATTCCTATCTATTAAGGGATTAATGGATCTGGGCTTCTTGGGGAGACACTTCACCTGGTGCAACAATCAGAGGGGCTCCATTCGCACCTGGTGTAGGCCGGATCGATGCCTTGCTAATGTTCATTCCACCTCCACCTTCTCGGAGGCCAAGGTGTATCACCTAGGATGTAATCTTTCTGACCATTCCCCTCTTCTTATAGAGATATCTTCGGGCCAGAGTAGAAGGTTTGGTATGAGATTATCCTCCTTGTGGACTGAGCATCCGGACTTCCAAAACACGGTCTCAGCCTCGTGGAATAGACCTATTCATGGGAATGCATGGGAGTGCCTGCATAATAAACTTAGTCACCTCAAGGTTAACCTTCGAGTGTGGGCCGACATACTTCCCCCTATGACGTGTGACTTGGATGGGATCAAAGAGGAATTGAGCGACTTAAGTCTAGTTTTGACAAGGAGTGGAATGAAGAAATGTTTAGGGAGCTGTCTGTTAAGAAGGATCAGCTGGCTGATATCCTGCTTAGGGAGGAACATACGGCCCGAAATGATTCGCGGGTCAGATGGTTGCATGAGGGGGACCACAACACCTCCTATTTCCATGCATGCATTAAGGAAAGCCGCAAGTATTCTTGTCCCAACATCTGGTTGGAGGATGGCTCCTTCACTAATGACCCAAATGTTTTGGGTGGAATAGCAGAGGCCTTCTTCAAGGACCTGCTTACTGGCCCCAATCCCCGTATGGAAATTCGCTATCCTAGAAGCCACGATGATTTCACAGAGGTCATTCCTAGAGTGGTGTCGGGATTGAATAATAATGTTTTTATGGACATGCCACATGAGTAGGAGATCCTTGGAGTACGGTTAAGGATGATGTGGTGCGTTCCATTCATGACTTCTTCCGGGGAGGGTGTCCCCCCCGTAGTGCCAGTGCCACAACTGTGGTTTTTGTCCCAAAAAATAAGGACCCCTCCCTTATTCAACACTACCATATGGTGAGCATGTGAAACTTCACGTAAAATATACTTGCCTCCATCCTCAACAACAGGTTGAGTCTCCTCCTGCCCCATTGGATTTCTCCCGAGCAGCATGGTTTTGTGAAGAATCGATCCATTCAAGGGGAAATTACTTTGTCCAAAGAGCTCATTGATGGAATGAATGGCAAGAAAAGTGTTCCTTGGTCCATCCACTATGCCCTGAGAAGGTCCAAGATTCTCATCTACAATGGAACTATCCTCTCCCACACTTAGAGGGAAGGTAACAAGGTCACTGATCATCTTACTGCCATGGATCTACAAGGAATTCAGGTCTTTCTCCCTAAGGACGTGCTCTCCTTTTATATTGAAGCTAATAATCTGATCAGTTGGGACGCACTAGGTCTACACTACTTTTGGCCTACGTAGTCTCTTTTTGGGCTCCCCCATGTTTTCCTAGTTTTCTTGCACTTTTTCTGTCTTTGATGTTTTCCCCCTTTTGGGGGGTTACCAAAACAATAAAAAGCGATGATGATGTTCCACCTATCAGAAAGTAAATGAGGTTCACCAGTGGCATGATATATTGTTAAAAATTATTCTAGTACCATATTTTAAATGAGGAAAAGATTTTATATATTTTTTTGTTGGCTTGCCAACGTTTCCCTGACAATGCGACACAATATGTGTAGTCATGGATCGAATGATGAAATTCTCCCACTTCTTTACAATCCAAAATACATTATTAGGATATGAGATAGGAATAATTTATTTCTCTGAGATTATAAAGAAACATGAGGCCCTTCATACAATCATTTCTGAAAGTGACTCTTTGTTTCACATCATAGTTCTTGAAGGGGTTACATAGATCTCTTAGTAGATAGATTCTTCTTTGTATAGCCTTTCACCCATAGACAGATGGCTAGTCAAAATAGGCAATAATGGTTTTAGAGGACACGATTCATCCTTGCATCCTTCATTTTAGTGTATAATTGGATAATCGTATCCCTCTCTTCATGTTCACCTATACTGATGGATTTTTGGAATCTATTAGGATGTATCCATATGTGGTGTGTAACTATAGGTCATGTCATTAACCGTATTCATGGTAAATGATAGGCGAAGAAGTGATACTAGGTCCTATTATTGTGTAGGAGATTTTGAAATAGGTTCATAAGATCAGGAATAATATATCTACTAAAAATTATAGAATGAAATCTTATGTCGACTGATGTTCATGACCTATTGGGTTTGTGGATGGTGATCATTTTTCCTGCATGTATCACCCAGATAATGGAATAGGCAGAAACAGAGGAAAAGGAAGATATTTTCATTCATTGGCGGGAAATTTTACATTTTTTGATAGTGTAGTTCCCATACACTATCTGTTGATATTTACTCAGTGGTACTGTTCTATGAATGACATCTTCTGAAAATCACAACATCATCATTATCATATTGACTCGCCTCATACATTTGATCCAAAGAAAGTTGAATTTTATGTTTATTATTTATTTTAAGATTATCCTAAAAGAATAATTGACCAGATAATCATGTCTATATATTGGATATATATCCCTTTAGTATGGGATATATTGTAACATGGCTCGATAAAGGATGATACTTGGAATGGGGAAGCTGAAGTACATGCCCAGTGGCCGAAATTGTTTTCAAATGATGTTTTTCACCCTTGTAAGTTGAACTTGGGGATATGTTATTTAAGGGGGAATATTTCAAGAACCCATTTTTTCACTCATTTATGGAATCATTTAATTTTATTCTAATTCATTATTTTAGAGATTTTATGGATTCCAAATTATTTCACAGTTGATTCATGGATGTTTTAAGCATGTTCGGGGCTCACAACCATAGTCAGTGGAAAAAATGAATAATCCATACAATTTGTAGAAACCTTGAGAGACGGTCTGCACTATAGAATAACCATTAGAGGGATGGACATATGAAAAATATCGAGTGAAAATTCTTCCCTAACTGAGATAACATTGCCGCACTATTTTTCATGTATCTTATCAAACTGCAGAATATCTACTAACACTTTTGGCTCATGGTTTCTCAAATTTTATGAGCCCACCCGAGCGCGGTCCCTCCTTAGGAAGTGGGATATGGTTGGTAGTTATGCGAGGCCAAATTCTATGAACATTTTTTTATTTTTTGTAATAACTAGATATCTTATATTGAGTTTATATCTAACACCATATATTTTTTCCCTCATTTCAAACCCTAGGAGCTCCCTCTTCCCCCCTAACAAGCCCTAAATATGCCATCGATTAGATTTCTTGGTACTCCCTTCATATGATGTCCAATTCAATTTTTGTTAGTCTCATTAGATGAAATTTGTAATTTTTCTATTCATCCTTAATCATTTATTTAATTTCTTTCCCTCGATGATGCTATTTGGATGTAATATTGTATGCCCTATTTTTGTGGTATTGATCCATTATAAATATTTTATTTGATCCATGATAAAATAAAGGATAATACAATATGTGTAATATGTTATAGGGTTGAGATACATGGCCTAGGACCCATCACTCATGTATCTCTATTTTATAAACTGTCATTATTGTGAAGGAATAGATTTAGTTATACATTTCTTATTAAATTCATATGATTTGTATAAAATCATTTTATCTTATTCTAGTGACCTTTCTATAAATTTTTTTACACCATTTGAGGTTAGTACCTAAAAAAACTCCACCCAATTTAGGGTAAATAATTAATTGTTCCTTGGTAACCCATGTAATTTTACATATGACAGAGTTTGTTGGTGTGGATATACCATGCTAATGGTAAACCCTCTTTAGTTAAATAAATTGAATATTACTATTGTCATTCATGATTAGTTGATACATCTAAGGTATTTTTTCAATATAATAAAGGAATATCAATTTTAAATGTAAATTAGAAATATTTATCTCTTTGTCTAATTGAATGTAACTGAATGAATTGGTTGCACATAAATAGTACACTTTTCCATACTAATTGAACTTAGTTAAGTGAACCTAATTAATGATAATGTAATTAATGTAGTAAATTTTTTTGTCTCCTTATTATCACTTCCACTTAGTATAGAAGATAATGGAACCATCCTTTTGGATAATTTGGAGGAATTAGTTTTACATGGGAAAATTTATATAAAGAATCATGTATAATGTTCCTATTTCATATAGAGCTTTTTGTATTTATAAGAGTGGTTAGACTTGAGTTTGCCTTTGATTCCCAATGAAATTCTTTGAGTTGTAAGAGGAATATATTCTTATTCATAGAGATGGTTTCCAAGGTATATACCCACTTTTTGACATTGGCCATGTATATTAGTGGAGACTCAACATTACACTGTAGGATCCTTTCAATATCATCCAAAATATTAGGATTCCTTGGATACAGTCCGTATATCTATATTAATTTCTTCGAACATGTGGTGCCATGGATTCTACCAGTTGGACCTAGTCATTATTTTACTATTTTACCACTGATATAATCCTTGGACTTGGTTAAATTATGTTAAAGAGAATGCCTTTGTTGATTCCCCATGTGTTACACATAGATCAATTTAACAATGTTGAATGTTACTATGAGTTGGGTCGACCCCTATGGTCAAGGATTCTTTATTTGTTTCCTTGGGTTGTAATTAATTATTTTTACCATTATAGGATTCCTTTTTTATATCAATGATCTTTTATTTATATCATGGTGTGATGTTAGTAATAGTTACTCCACAAATGACTAATCTATAAAAAATGAACATTAATGAATTAATTAAATGATCAAATGATCAAAAACTAGATGAGGCTGAAGTAGTTATGCAGGTACTCACGTAACTGTACTAGATTACTTTTACATACTCCTTTACACTTTTACATTATATATTTGATAGACTGTATGGTATTGAAGCCATTTATGGTGGACTATAGAGATTTATCTAACACCTAATCAGGGATGATGTTGTTAATATGGAATATTACATGTATACATGTATTGACAAGGGTAAGTGTCACTCATTAGATATTAGATCATAACTTATTGATTTATTGTAGAGCATTATAGCAGATGACTGGAACAATTCTCAGGATTCCAGTTTTTTTTAATTATTTTTTCTTCATTGTACAACATGTATTTTCATATTCCATGTATAATTATTCTATAATTTTGTATAGACATGATATAAATTATCATCATTTATATATGATTTAGTTTCCATTTAGATTATTATCTTTTTATAGGATGTTTATATCTCCTCCCTCAGATATATTATTTTTAAATTTTCATTCTCAAATTAATTCTTTATTATATATCCACAAAGATCCATTCTGGTAATGAGGCAATAGTATCCCCACACACACAACCAATTCCATCACTTCTATTTTGATACCTCAAGAATGTAGGGAAGCATGCTTATGACCATGTGGACATCTGGGATTAGATAACCTATGACTAACACTCATGCTCGGGACATCATACATACCCATCTCGAGAATATTAAATAGTATACTAAATGAAAATATTTAATAGAATAATGTGATTTTGGACATGTGGGTTGTCTATAAAAAAAACAGGCATGAAATTAATTGATTATGTAAGTTAAAAGGCATAGAAACAAAAAATAAGGGGAAAATAATCAGGAAATTTCCTATTAATAATATAAATATTTATGTATTCTTGTTATTAAGGGTTATTTTAAAAAAAAGATGATTAAATCTTGATCTAAGGGTTGTCATCTCAAAAAAAGCATTCTTCGAGACACTTATTTTATGAAAATAATTTCTTTTCAATTGGGTATATACATCACCTTGAAACATTTTATATCTAATACTTAATACATCATAATTTATTTATGTAAAATTAAACTCCTTTATCCATTGGAGTTGTGAATCAAAACATTGAAAATTGGTATGGGTTAATGTCTCTATATAATTTTATTCATGATTTTTACGTATGAATTTAAATTGTATGATCTTGTATGATCAATTTATAATAAAGAACTTTCATATAATTATCCATCATGTATTCATCAAATTTTCAATTGATACTACCATGGTAATCTATTTTGGAACGTAATTTTAATTATGATTTTTTATGAATTTCCTAGTATATTTCTCTCATTAGTCAAAAACCCATTTTTTCTTCCATGTCTGATTTTATAAATATTTTTTCAAAATTTCTTTTTTATTCACATATTTTTATTAAATTCAAATTTTATACATGTTTTTGTTTATTAAAAATGGATTTATTATAATCATTGTATCATTATTCAAATGAGTTACTTTGGTATGTTTTATCAAATTGGGAAAATAATATTCTTTTTAAAATAGCCAACAAGAAAAGATTGACCCAACATAATGATAATTATATCCAATTATGATTACTTTATGATAACTGATTTAAATTTTAATTAAATTGTATTTCCAAAATAAATGATCAATTTATTTTTTAAATAAAGGGGTTTTCAGAGTGAAATGGTTGTTTTCCTCATGAATCTGATTAAACTTTTTATAATATTTTTATTCATCTATGAAAATAGCCTCTGATATATTGGATTTATTATAAATTATAAATATATGTATATATCTCCCACATATTTACCTCGAATACTCACTCTTCCTTTGATAGGGTAATACATTTTTTATGTCCATCTCTTAAATTCCATCATTATTAAATTATATTTAGATCATGTCATGGGAAACTATTATTCCACCAACTTCATTCCATGTGAAATTAGTATGTTTATTACTTATAATACATAAACTCATGTGGCACACATATAAATGTATATGAAATAAATTTTCATTTTGGGTCAGTTATTATATGTCCCTCCAATGCATTTGATAATGTTTTAGTCTCATGGGATGTCATGTATGGGATTATATAGCTAACCTAATCCATTAGGGGACTATTTCAACCATGTGATGTATTTTTTTATTATCATTGACCTATATTTATGTCATTTTTATTTTTTCCCATTCCCTATGATTATATGATATTATGATACGTAGTCACTTTTCACATTTGAATACTATTGAACTTCTCTTTTGTGATTGATTTTATACATTTCAATCACAATTTATTCTTCCATATAGTTTTTCATTCCATATTAGGTTTTTAGCTCACCACTTTTGTATATTTATTCCATAGGATTACCAATATATATTTATAATCTGAATAGTATTTTGGATAAAATTATAGAGAATACGATAATGAATTTTTTTTAGCAACACATTATTTATTTTGTAACAGGTATTCTAATGACATTATTCCTCACGACCCTTATGATGTATTAATTGATATTCATGGTAAAAATATTTTAATAATATGTTTATAATTCATGGGTTTCTCTAAGTAATATGTCCAATATTCAATGTTTAATTTAATTATTATGTAATCAAGTATTCTTTTCATATAAATGTTATGGTAATTTTTTAATTCCATATTTCCATGAAATATATGACCAAGATATTAACATGTTTTGTAGCTGAAAATTACGAGATATATTATGGGATTTGCAGGATTTATATTAAGATAATTATAATATATTTAAATTCTTTTCAAATAAATTTATTCATCTTATATGGTTCTTGTGTTTAATTATTTATAGAATGGTTTAATTTAATAATTGGATGAGGTTTTAGAGATTAATATATTATTTCATGATATGATTATTCGATCATATTGTTTATATTATAAAATTTCTAGATGTGATTATAATTATTGATAAAGGGAATAAATTATCTTTCTATTATGGATCTACTGATCCTTTAAGGATTATGGCCTGAAAAAACATTTCTTCAGTTATTATAGTAAGATATAAAGGTGAATATGATCAAAGTAGAATCGATGTTTGATATTGTGCTTCTAAAATATAAAAAAAAATAAAATAATTATATTTTATAAAGTTTTGTATCATGACATTAAGAATTCAATATTTTTTATGAAGATGTATCTAGAAGAAAAAAAATTATTTCATTCATTTTTTTTGAATCAATGGTCTTATTACTCATTACAGATTTATAGAATTGGGGTTGTTACTTTATCATCACCAATTTCTCTATCATTATCTATCAGTCATTGGGAATTAGTTTCTTCATCCATGGCATTATTTTGCACTTTCTACTAACTCCTTCCAACTTGGAAACCTAGTTAACTATTATTCTACGAGTCCTTTATACTTCATGTTATCTATTATCAATGTATAGTATTATTAACCCTATATATGATTTGGTATTACTAAAAATGTTTATTCAAATTAAAATACCATGATATTAATGGTCAATTTCCTATTTTAATGACTCGATTTTTTTATGGTGTGTATAATGTAAAACCCTGTGGTTTTAAGATTTTTTTGAAAAAAATTGGTTCCCCTAATGGATTTTGTTACACACAAGATCATTTATTAACAAATCTTGATATGAAATTAAAATTATTATTTAAACATGATGAATATAAACTAGCCATTAAAAATTATGGTGTAGGAGTAACATCATTTTCAAAAATATGTAAAAATTCATTATATATAGAAAATAAATTAATAAAAATATACATAATTTTTAATTACAATCATTATAGGATTCAAAAATCCCTTTTTTACCAAATTTTTTTTATTAATTCTTTTGAAAAAGTAATAGAATTAATTTTTTTAATATTTTAAATTTTTTATTAGAAAAAAACAACTCAATTTTATTAATTAATAGGTAATAATTATCTTAGGATAAAATTATGATACTTTTTTGAAATGATTAATTTTTTAGTGAGTATTGAAACTATTGATTTTTAAAAAAAACATTTAAATTATTTAAAAAGATCCACCTTTAATAATAATGTTCAAAAATTTATATTAGTTAAATTATATATTTTTAAATAATATTTAAATAATTATATTTAATGTAATATTAAATTTTGATATTAAATCATTTTATACTTATAAAATTATTGCCTTTGGAAATTAAATTTTTTAATTATTAAGTTAGTTTAATTGTAAATTACAATTTCCACTTAAAAAAATTAAATTAAAAAAAGGATTCCTTATTTTGATATATTAAAAATAATATTATATACTTAGTTGAATATACTTTTTCATCAAAATAAATAGAAAAAAATTACAAATTATTTCCCATAGTAAAGGGTAAAACATGTGTACTAGGGGTAGAACTAGACATATAATTGTTATAAAGATCTATCTCTTTTTTCTAATACATATTTTTCAGAAATATTTATAAGGATATAAACTTATTACATATTTTTATGTGATATATGGGAACTTTTCCATGAGATTGTCTAATTTAAAAATTCATGTAATGAAAAATATAAAAAGTCTCCCACAAGCTTTTAAATTTCTATCATGTCTCCACATAATGGAAAGTGAAATATGTGAATAAATATTAATCTTTAATTTTCATAATAATGAAATTAATTTAATGAGGGTAATTCTATCAAAAAATTTATTAATCATTTAGTTACTTTATAGTATTATGAAAGGCTAAAAAATATTTATTTAATTAGTAGATAGAGAATAAATGATAACAAAAAATACATATATGTTTGTATAAATTGAGTGAAATATATAATTTCAAAAAATTATTAGATAAATATATAATTATATATTTTATTTAAAAGTATATATTCAAATTACCCTATTTATAATATGTTTTAGTGTAAAATTAAATGAATACTGTCAATATTCACTATAATATGGTTTTTTATTAAATAATATTTTATATAATGATTACAAATTACATTAACTACAATAATAGTATATTATAATTATTTATTTAAATAAATATCCACCTTATTCAATTAAAGGACCAATGGACATTTTAAAATTTCTATATTGGACACTAAATATTCATAACATTATTTCCATGGTATTGGATAAAACGAGGGTTTACACATTTTTTTCATATATTTGAAAAATAATTTTCCAAATACATAGTATTTTTATTTTTTATTTTGGATTTCAAATTTATAAATAGTGGGTAAAAATTTTCAAATAATTAATATTTTATTTCTATTTATAAATTACATATTACACTGATAAACATGCCAGTTACAATAGGGAAAACTAATATTAAAAATGTAAGGGAAAAAAACTTTCACAACATCATGATTAAAATATTTTTTAATGTAGTGGTTTTTATATTCAATATAATCCCCAAAATCCATTTTTTATCAAATTTGTAGGCATTTTCATTGATATTGATTGAACTTCACTGAATTTCTTTGTGTATTTACATAAATGTCCTTCATCAGTTATAAAAGACCACAACATCACCTTAATTCATCACACCTATAAAGACAATTTTATAAACTAATACAGAAAAAATATATCCACATAATAATTATACATGTTTTATAGCTTATTGTGTTCCCAGAAGAGAAATCCTTGTATCGTTAATATGAGATCCAAGGGATATTGTTCTATTTGAAGTTAACTATCTTCACTAAGATATTTATTTTTACTCTTATTAAAACATTAATTCATGTAATAATAAATAAAATATAAAAATATTATTTTACCAAATAAAATGGGACTTCATTATTTTTTTACATTACCTGTATCCATCACCTATTCAATTAATTTTGGCGAAATTCGGCCAATCGAGTGTAGGACAGAATACCGCTTGAAAAAAGATTATATTTATTTTTCCATCACCAAAAATCTTGGATTCACATAATTATGATTTTAATATTTATATATAATATTTATTATTTTATTTTACTTTATGACTTATTATATCACATATAACTTCTTATATTCAATTTTTTGTGAATATGATAATGATACACCTCTTTAAGACGGACTGCTGCCCCACAAAGCGATGTGATTATTTTTTCACAAAAATATTACATGTTAGGTAACAAAGATATTTTCATTAATTAAATGTGACATATATAATTTCATATTACCATTTATATATGATATATTATATTCCATTCTTTCATTTCATCATACTAGAAAATGCAAACAACATTCATGTATACATAGATCCGACCGTATCCATAGACAAAGTATTTTATTTTATATATCTAAATTTAATAGATTAATATAAATATGTATATAATGAATATATATGATATTTATATCTTGGTCAATATTTTAATAATTATGGAACTGAGATCAGTGTGTAAGAACCAAAAATTTCAAATCAACTCATTCATGATGAACAAAGTAGTAACTGCACGAGACATGATTTTAATAAGGAATTTATGATAAATATATTGTAAAATGAAATAATTAAATCACATATGGTTTTATATTTATATGTATTGATGTGTAAAAGATTTATATAAATCCAATGTTTATTAAACAGGTGTTTTGGACATGAATGAAGGAAGTCAAAACATAAAGTAATATATTTCTAGTATCTCTTTTATTTCTCAAATACATGGGTCATATTCACAAGATGTATGTGTGTTGTGTATATACTATCGAATAATGTGTTTTTTATTATTTTAGATAAAATTATGTGATACACATAATAATATTATGTTATCTCATTCTTGGGTCTAATAATTTAATATTTATTCACTTGGTAAAGGTATTATGTCACAATCTCTTTGTTTCTTTTTCAGGATTCGTTATGATTATGACTTTAATTTGGAAATAATATTCTATATTTGTAAATAAAATATTTTAGTATCTTATAATGTATTATATTATTTAAAATAAATGTTTTCCTTCATTGTTACACTTTTCATGTACTGAATAATTCAATTAAATATTTACATATATCTAACATCATTTTTCTTTTTTAGAAAACATATCTTTTACTATATATATTTCATAAAAATAATATTTGATTATTTTAAAATTATATTATGATTTTTTGAAATCAATTTACACTTTTTTGTAATATTTTAATTTTTTTAATGTAATATTATTTTAAATTTCTTAATAAGGATCGTTTGTATTTAACATAAAATAAAAAAATATTTGTTTTGTTGCATATATAATAAAAAAAATTATACAATCAGGGAAATTATTTTCATTGAAGAATAATTAATATGATTTCAAGGTTATGTTAAAATTAAATTATTTCCAAAAATATTTAATAATGTCCAATTTTAAAAATTTATTTTCAAATAAATGTTATTTTCCTCAAGGAAAATTACATGTGATTCTACTTTCAAAATAAATATAAATCTAATTTCAAATACAATGATGTCAAATTAGAGTAACTGAGGATATCATCAAATGATATCAAACTTATTTTTTCTTATAAAGGTTATATTTTATGTTTTCAACATTATTATGAAACCTATATCTTTTCCATGGGTTATTCAATGATTAAATTCTTTGTAAACCCAAATATTTTCATTAGTTAGTATATAAAAAGGTGTTAAAATCCCATTTCTGTTATTATCTTCTAGAATGATAAATGTTTTTTGATTTATCATACAAATATGAATTATTTTTATTATTTTATGGGTGAGACCTATATCATCATCCAATTCATTTGATAATTATTTTTTTCTCATGATTCAAATAAATAATGTGTAAATATGATACTATTTTTACATTGTTATGTGTGGATGTTATTTCATGTCAATATTCTAATGGGTGGGCCTACTTTCATGCCTATAACATCATCTTTGGACCTTATTTCAGGTTCAAAATTTTATGTGATGGGTTAATTTCATGTCCTTAAATTAATGAGAGAACAATTGTCTATTTTAACAATTTCACAATTTTATAATCATATTCTTATACCTAAATTCTATGTCTAATACCAATGTTATAATCTCATTTCTAACATTATTTGATCAATTTATTATTCTTGTCTTATAAAATGACAATATTAATTCCATGACTCATTATTATGATTCATTAAAATATTTTTATTGTTGTAAAATGTTATTATTAGGTATTGAAACCCATATTCTTATGTTGTGTTGACACCTCCCTCATTTACCATTAATGAGAATTTGAACTCCCCATTTTATACGATCTCATACCCTAGGTTATGAATAATAGTATTACGTATGAATTTTAAGAGAAATTTTTTATTTATGAAAATTTTTGATTCATATGATATAGTTCACATACAATTTTTTTTTATTTCCATGTTTCTATAGACACCAAATTGTTATTATCCTTAAGCATTTATTTGAAAAATGTATGGAATAATCATGTAAAAATATGTAATTACTTTGTACGAAATCCATGGTCACCATAGTTTCATTCAAAGGGCTACTGTAGTAACCAAATGTAATCTAACATGATAAAAAATTAGTTATAAATGTTATGATAAGCACATATATATGATAAAATCTTAAGGAATTGGTTGGTAATTCATTATATGGTTTTCCACTCATTAAAACCCATACCTGATACTACACGTGGATGTCATTTTGATGAAGACCATCTCGGGGACACATCCTTTAAATGGTTTGGTAAATTATGTATCATTCATTGTTAAGGTACATGGTGATTATATCATAACTTGACATATGTACAGACACACTTGAGGGTATATACTATGGTTAATCAACATTTTCCTTACAAACTATCTTGTATAATATAAATAGATGATTATTATGGATGACCTAGATTAAACCAATTTTTTCATATATTGAAAACATATTTTCATAATTTATACATAATATAAATGATGTTAATTTTCTATATGGTTTTACACACATAATATTGTTGCTAACACTATGTTTTTTATATTTGTCCAATAACAATAACAAATTGGATTAGGATAGAGTTGAATTTGATAAACAATGTGTTGATGTGAAACCAAATTATATTACGACTAGAGAAAAGGATAATGTGATTATTTATAATCAATTATTGAAAAATTTTATCAATAACATGAACCTTATCTATCTAGTAGACTCGCAATGTAAGAGTAAGATAGTGTTCATTGAGAGTATGGGTGGTGGAGACTATGTAGGAAACACGATTCAATTACCTATTGGATGAGAATGTTTAGATAGTCACTCAAGGTAATGTCTCAAAATAATGTGATTATGTATTATGTATTGAGAATAATGGAATAATGTAAGTAATTTACATAGAATAATGAAATTCTTATCTAATTTAATTGATTCTACTAATGGATTCCATATAGAATAAATAAATAACTGAATTTTTAAAATTTGGAATGAATGGGAACTATGATAATTAATAACCAATGGGGAATTCTCTAAAATATGTTCAATCATGTTGTATAACTAGTAGTTAATTTTGTAATGATGAAGATATTTCAAATAAAAAATGAATTAAAGGTGGTATTATTGAAAAATATAATAAAGAAAAGTTAATGGTTTTAGAATTAACTGTAATAACTGAAGTTTCACTATAATTGAATTCATGAAATATGAAAAATATAATGTTTTTTATATGAGTTTTTCATTATGTATTTTCAAGAATATTTTTAATGTTACATATGACATAGAAATATGATTTATTTTAAAGGTGATATATTAGGGAAATCGCAAATTTAATGGAAATATTAAACATAATATGTTTCTGATTTTGAGATAATGATGTTAGGATAATGATATAATTAATAAGGATAATTTAAATTGGATTGTATTTAATACATTGGAAGAGATAAGATATTTGATGAAAAGTATTTTTAATTCATCAGTGATTGTGTTTATTTAATTTTGGGATTTATTTAATATATATAATAATATATGATTTATATAATTAATAAGGAATAATTTCTATTTTCAATCATGTTTTATTGTAAATTTTGTTATTTAAAATGTTTATAGGTAATATATGACCATTCTATTGATAAATTTAGTATTTGGAAATTATGATATACAATATTTATAATGTCGCAACCCTGGTGCCCCAAAATGGTGCCCCTAGTCAGTTTTCCACATGAGCTCAAGCGTGCCTCCCCGTATACTAGCGATTGTCGACTAGAAGTGATGGTCTGGTAAGTCCATTATAATGAGACAATACCCTCATTTAACAGAGTATAATGCCAGTGGAAATAAACAATAAAAAGTAGAAACATATATATCGAAAAAATAATCATTTCATATGATAATCAAATATGAAATATAATACTCAAATAAAAGTTAAAAATGTTATGCAAATATATGTGTCAAGTGTCAAATATGCAACTGGAATGAAGAAGACTATGAATCCCCAAATAGGTCTCGAACTGTGTTTGGTTCCCCCCTCCAAGCTCGCTGCCTAATCTTCCAGTTAACCTATATCCTTTTCCCTTATCCAGTCCTTCAACAATATAACCTATTCTGGTTCTAATAAGGCAGCCCAAATAGGGTGTGATTACAACATCGTAGGCCACCACCAACAGTGTCTAAAACAAGCATATTCAAAAGATAGTGCATCTCGTTCTATAATGAAATAAGTATAATGAAATAATAAAAATTTCAACAAAATTTCATTCATTTTTATCTAACTACATTAACTCCATAGTTCCCAGGGATACCAATACCTCAATAATGACATCATCTCATACCTTGCCTGAAGTGTTCCCTAGGTAATATCATATCTTAATACATACTTCATGATGATGCTCGAAGTATTCAAATGTGATATGATATCTTAGTACCAAATTTAACTCGTGTCAGAGTTCTAATATTCTCATGAGATGCCAAAACACAACTTTCCATTATTTTCATTATATTATATCACATTTATAATACCCATTTCCAATGTTACTATTATCACTAATGTAAGTAAGATGACCATGTTACCATGATTACCCCTTAATAGGAAGACAAAGGTCCCATTATCATTACTCATAAGTATGATGACCATGGTACCATTTGTAGATATCAATATAGAATGACCATTTTCCCATTCTCTTCACTCATCTTTATGATGACCATGTTTCTATTTGTACATATAAATTTTGAATGACTATGTTACCAATCATTATCACACCATTAATTTAGCAATTAATTATCACACCAAAAGCCTTACTAATTAAAAAATTAGTTTATTACATCAAATCCATTATTTAACACAACAATTAACTAAATTCCTCAATCAAATAAATTAATTCACTAAGTAATTAACCATAATCAAAAATCATATCCCATAATTAATTATTCATAATTAATTATATCATTATAATTATCAACTCTTCATAAATAATCCCAAAGTTAACTATATAGGTCATAATCACAAAGCACATAATTTATTCACAATTAATTATCTCAACATATCCAATTTATATCTCATATTTAATATCTCAATAAATTATTTGTATCAAAAAGCATACCACTTATAACCACTTTCCCCAAATTAACTATATAGTTGGGAATAATGTTAGTCTCGTAATTAATTCCACAATTAATCATCTATCTCAAAAATTCGTTAATAAATCAATTGGTCATTATAATTATCCATAATTATGTAATGATATTTCTAAAGGATTCTAAAAATTTTATAATCATTCATATACTTATCAAATCCATGACTATGGGAATTATATTTATACCACATACCTTGATTCGATGACAAATGTTTTCCAAACAAAAATCCCCAAAATATGAGCAGCATAATGACATTGATAAAAGTTCCGAATATAAATCCCCAAAAGAAAATAATTAATAAATACATAAAGATCTCATAAATATACATCTATTTCCACAATCGTGGATCTAGATCTCACCATAATGTTTTATATTCTAGTAAATAGAGGATATCTTCTAGGAAAATATAATCGAAAGGCATAAGAAAGAATGAGGGAAGCATAAAAATGAAATCCACTTACTGATAGAAGATAGAATCATCAATTTAGGATTTTGGTCTCGAAGAACAGTGTTCATAAGGCTTTGTAATCCCTCCAAGTCAATGGTTGAACCATCCATTACCATTTGGAAAGTAAAATCTCATGTTTTGGAAGCATAGGAAGTGATAATCATTAATGTTTTAAATCTTTTGAAATTGAAATTTTTACGATCTCATTGTTGGATCTTGAACAATTTAGTCACACAATTATAAAATTTGGTATATTATCAAGCATTAACCAATGCATCAATGGAGGACTAAACCTAGATACCTCGCACAACCTCCCAAACAATTCTTTTACTGTTCTGAAGCCACTACCTCAAAGATTAAATATCATACAGTTTTCTTAATATGTCACATAGATTGTTCAAACCATGCACTAACCATGCACAACCCTTTTTCTCCATAATTCCCATAGATATCACCAAAACTAACCCCATTACCTTACTCCCATCAATGTTCCTTGTGTGAAATCAAAAACATCCTGGAATCACGCCCGTGATAACACCCGAAAATGTTGGGATCTTACAATCTCCCCACCTTATAACAGATCTTCCTTGAGCTACACTTCCGGGCCTTTATCAGAGTCCGAACTAAATAGTGTGGAACATTGAGCCCTCATATAATCTTTACTTTCCCATGATTACTATTTCATAATTCCATATTTATTTTTCAAAAGATATATCATCATGATATTTCCCCACAACACATTCTCACTACGATCCAACACACATATCAAATTCTCTTTAATGGATGAATCTAACTTGAGGTCATACTCATCCACATTGATCATATTAAAAGGGTTGGGGTGAAACCATAGAAGTTTTGATGCATGGAAAAATCATGTGTATCATAATATCATTGTGTAAGAGCCAATCGTTATACCGTCAGCCTGATTCTCTCCAATAACTCAGAGGGTCCAATAAACCGGGGTTCCAAAATGCCATGACTCCACATACTATGGTTACAAACCGTAGAAGACACCTAATGGAACACACTACCAAACACTATAATCATTAGAGGGAATCTCCATCTATCAGTATATAACTTTTGTCTACTCTGAGCCATAGCCAAATGTTCTAAATTAGCTAAACCCACTCTATCATCTCTGGCACAAGACTCTGTCCCAACAACTCTGACTCACCAGCGTCCATCCAACATATCAGTTGTCTTCATGGACTAACATATAGAGGTTCATATGGTTCCATTTATATTTCATATTATTAACTATTGTAATATGTGAACTGCACAAGTCCAACTACTTTTCCCAAGATCCTCTGAAGTAAATCACACAGACTAGTAGCATATCCTCAAGAACCTGTAAAGTACATTCAAATAATCCCGTTTTATAAGGGTGGAAAGACATAATAAAGACATCAATGTTCAAAATTATATATGCCCTTCTAGAAGCATGATGTAAAGTATGAATCATGATCTGGAACTATTTTCTACTAAACTCAATACAGACGGACTATCTCCTGAATGTACAATTATCTCAACAGTTATACTGTAAAGGTATCCCTTATAGAGAATAAGTGTGATAACTTGGTCAATTGATCCATAATGACCAAATTGAATTATTATTCCTAATAATATTTGGATGAATGGCCATAATTTCCATGGTCATTTCATCCCACTTCCATTCTGAAATAGGTAATAGTTATAGAAAACTATCAGGTCATTGATGCTCTGACTTCATCATATGACAGGTGAAGCATATTGTCACAAATTATACTATTTCATTTTTCATTAATGGCCACCAAAACTATCATCGTATATTGTGGTACAATTTAGTTACACCAAGATGCACCACCCATCTCGAGACATGAAATTACTGCATGAGCTCATCTCACATGCTTGTAGTTACCACAAATCAATTCTTCACATAGATGATCTCATCATAATCTATCTACCAGACTGAATATGTTTCCCCGAAATCAATGATTCCCCTCAAGTATATGCACTCCATATCCACATATTCTCTATCCATGATATGTATAAAAAGGGGTGAATCCATTGCAACCGAACCCAGAGTTATCCACCCCTCCCTCTCTTAAACTATGACATTTATATCCACCAGCATGGTCATCATCATCTCTGCACTGGAATCCTGAACCCTATGAGTATGATGTTTTCCTACTGGATTCATCAGGCACACTATTTCCTTTCCCATGCATATATGTAAGTTCAAAATCTAAAGACTACATATACTCCACCCTTCTCTACTGCTGAATATTCAAATCACGCTGTGAAAATATATATTTCATGTTCTCGTTATCTTTATTGACTGTGAAATTTTCTCCCATAATATAGTTTAACCAACACTTAATATCATTAACCACTACTTCTAACTTGAGTTCATGCGTAAGATAATTCAATTCATGATGCCTTAATTTTTGAGACCTAGAAACCACAAATCTATCTCCCAATAATATCACAACTCTGTGTCTGATCCAAGAATCATCATAATAAATCGTATATGCCTTAACTGGTTCAGGTAGGATCAAAATTGATGATGAATTTAAGATCTTATTCAACTAATGAAAAAATCTCTCAAAATCCCCTAACAATTCATACTTTACTCTTTTTTTTTTGGTAAAGCCTGTAATTGGTGCTACAAAATAGGAAAATCCTTGGATGAATCTCTTGTAATATACATTTAATAATAATAATATTTGGATATGAAAAACATTCATGGGATACTCCCAAAAAACCACAGCCTAATCCTTTTCTAGGTGAATTAACACACATTCCTACAAGATGATATACCCCATGATGTATAACTATGCAATCCAAAGCTGACACTAATATGGGATGGGTTATAACTAATTCTCTCTTATTTTACTAAAGATGATTTCATGATGTTGGGAATGATCATCATGAGTCTTAAATTACTCCATGATTTCATAAACAAACACTACAATGAACTGATCCCGATAAAGATGAAAGATCATGTTCATCAAATCCATTAACAAAACTGATCAATTTGTTAACCAAAAAATAATTATGAAAAAATCATAAAGGCCATACCTAATTTTAAAAGTAGTACTCAGTATACTAGAAGTCTGTGATCACAACTGATGATACCCAGATCTGAAATCGATATTCAAGAACACACATGCTCCCTTCAATTGGTCAAACATATCATTGATTCACGAAAGAGGATATCAGTTCTTCACAGACATTTTTTTCAAAATCAGGTAATCAAAACATAAGCATAAACTCCCATCATCCATCTTTTTACACAAAACAGGTGATCCCCAAGGTGACTTACTTGGACGGTTAAATCCCTTATCCTCCAACTCCTACAACTGTGTCATAATCTCTCGGAGTTCAGTCAGTTTCTTTATTTACGATGTAATTGATACTGGATCAGCCCTCGAAAAGAGCACAATAGTGGATTCCACATCTCTATTAGGTGGTAGCCATGATAATTATTTATGAATTACATGCTAAAATAGTTCCACTACCAGTGGAAGGACATATTTCCTAACACCCCCATCATCCAATAAATTACTAGCAATATTGGATGTGGTCTCTCCAAATTGATTTGTAATTGGCCCTTCTCAGCCTACATGGATATCCCACTCTCCCGGATGAATTTACTAGTAACCCTTCAGATACACAAAGGTCACTCCCCTATGACAATAGTTGATGTGGGATTGGTATGCGACTAGCAGGTATATACCCATAAATAGGTCGAATCCCCTCATTTAAACATCATCGAGGTCCTATATTAAATTATATTCCCCGATCTCTAGGGAACATCACTTGCAATGATAGATATCTCTAGACTGTACTCCCAACAGTATATTAATTGTCATTACCCCACTCACAAACTCAATTGTGAGGCTCAAACACTCAATAATTCTTGAATATATAAAAGATTTAGAGGAACCAGTATCAAACAAGGAACTATAAAAAGTAGACCATACTAAAATAGTACCTCTCAATGTCGATGGCCCAACCTCTCTATCCTCAAGGGTATGTTATAATGCATGTAACTGTGCTACCCCTCTTTCATGTGATTTCGTGTGACTCCCTTGAGTAGAACTACTTTACTAATGCAGGAATTTCTTTCACAGAAGCACCATATCCACTACCTCTACCACCTCAACCAGTAGAACACCAACTGCCAGTTAGATATGGTGTAGAATATCATATTCCAATTCTCTTAATCTTCTCAATTGCTCCTTCAATACCAGTATCCTGTAATGACCTGAAAAATTTTGGTAGATGTCCCATCATGTTGTAAGATCAAAACACAAATGGTTGTTGGGAACAGTGCAGACAATAGTGTCCCGAACTAACACACTGATAATTGATCACCATAGTAAGATCGTGTCCAACCAACACTCCTATCTGCATACTCTGTTTGCAACTACCATGGAAAATTTTTTCATAACCACACTTCCAGCTCTGAGAAGTCGCACCTCATGATCTTCCAGTAACAACTACATTTACAGCACTATAAGATTCCCCGAGGATCCCATAAACATTGTGATCCTTATCCAACACATCCATACACTTCTCCATCCTGATTATTTTCTCCTAGGACATAATATCACACATAATTCTATCCTAAAAATGATTTGTCTTAACTTCCTCATCTCCTGTTAACATTGGAGAAAAGTGTTTCAGATCAATGTATCACCAAGAATATTCCATCACCGACAAGATCCCATGTGTTAGATGCATGATCTCTACAAAATTCTCTTATCTCAACTTCTCTAGATAAAAATTCACCACGAACCTCTCTAAAAAGTCCTTCCATAACATATTGTCAGTCTTCCCAGTTCACGCATGAATATCCCATAACTGCTTAGTTGACCCCACAACATAAAAGGTAAGAACATGATCTTTCTCTTAGTAGGATTTTCAAAATTTTCAAGTATTTTCTATATAGACTCAACCCATAATTCATCTCCCTTAGGTCCACCCTCTCTATGATATGTGGAAGGGTGCTGTAACTGAAACTCCCTAGTCACCTCAGATATACTATTCCTGATTCCACCTCAATAAGCATCACGGAGGAATACTCTCTACAATGCCAAACACATGTCTCAGTTCACATACCACAACCTTATAAAGTTTATGTAAGAGGAAAAATATTCACAATAAGACCCTTTCTCAACCTATTTAAATGGTCATAACTGAGGCACTAACATAACACGTAACCTTATTACACCATGGTTTTTGATAAAAAAGGGTAAACCCACTATCATAATCATGTATCTCATTTAGACACACAATTATTATCATTTAGAATCATTTTTATTACCATTTTTTAATTCATTTCATATGAAAATTTTATTATTTTAATATTACAACACGAAAAATAGTTTATATCCAAAACATACAAATAACCCATAGCCTCATGCATTCCTAAAATGATGCATTTCACAATATGCCTGGTGGCCTATAATGATGCATGTAGACTCAACTATCACGCTATATGGGCCATAAATCAATAAAAAAAATTATTAGAAACAATAATCTCATTAGAAAAAAAGTATGTCACCCAAGATGAAATAATATTTGAATGTTATTGAAAAGAACAGTAACTATAATACCACAATGGGAACATGGGTTTCCCCCCATATATGGGTTTAAAATCCAACACATGAGCTTATTACCAAGCTTGGAATCTTCCTAGTATCTTGTCTAACTTTCCCAAACCACTAATAAAAATGATGGAGAATGAAAATTGGACCCCTAATACCACTTTTTACCATCGCGACATGGGTTACACACAAAAACTCCCCGAGTCAGTTTTCCCTAAGACCTAAAGCATTCCTCCTCACACGCTAGAGGATGTCGACAAGAAGTGAGGGTCTGGTAAGTCATTCAAGGGGAGATTGTACCCCCATTTATCAGAGTAAATCACCAGTACAGATAAATAAAAAAATGTTGGAAACATGTATAACAATAAAAATACTCATGTCACAAGATAACCAAACTATAAATACAATACACAACTGAAAGGGAAATCATTTTATGCAAATATAAATTTCATGTGTCAAATATGTGACTGATAATAAAGAAACAATGACTCCATAAGATGGTCATAGACCATGTCTTGTTCCCACCTCCAACCTCCATTCCCTATCAACTACTAATTCTTGGGCCTTTTCCCTTATAAAACACTACAAAAATATAATCTATTCAAGTACCGATCATATATCCAGAATAGGGTGTCAGTACAACTCAGTAGGCCACCACCTACAATGTATAAAACAAGTCCAGTCAAAATATAGTTCATACAGTTCTATAAATAAATAATTATAATGAAATAATTAAAATGTTTAACATATTTTCATTTATTACTATCTAACTAAATTAACTACATGTTTCCCAAGGATACTCGTACCTCAATACTAACATCATCTCGTTCTAGAGCACGAAGTGTTACCTAGGTAATATCATATCTTAATACATGATTCATAATGAAGCTATAATTATTCAATGGTACTATGATATCTTAATACATGATTCGACTAATTTTGGAGTTTGAATATTCTCGTGTGAGTCCATAACTCAGAGTTCTATTACATCCATTCTATAATTTAACATTTATAAGACACATTTCTAAAGATACAAATATCACAAATTTTTGTAAGATGAACATGTTACCTTGTTTACCCCTCAAAATAATAATTATGTTCCCAATCTCCATACTCATAAGTATGATGACCATGTTTCCATTTGTATAGCTCAATTTAGACTGACCATGTTCCCATTATCTTTACTCATAAGTATGATGACTATGTTAACATTTTTACTTATCAATTAATAATGATAGAGTTCCCATTTTTTATCAAAAAATTTATATACCAATTAATGATCACCTTAATCCCATTACAAATTTAACAACTAGTAAAATACATCAAATAAAATAGTTAAAAGAATAATTAAACACATTCCTCAATCCCATTAATTTATTCATTCATTAATTAACCATTTTTACAAATCATATCCCATAATTAATTTTCCAGATTTAATTAACTATTTAAAATAATTACTCTTTATAATTGGTCCAACAATTACTTTTCTAGGTCATAATATCAATGAAGATAATTAAATAAAAATTTATCATATCAATATATCCAATTCGATATCTCATAATTAATTTCCCAATTAATTTTCAAAATTACAACCCCTGTGTATTATAATCAATTTCCCCAAATTAATTATCTATTATAGAATACTTTTAGTCTCATAATTAATTCCCAAATAAATCCTCTATTTTAAAAAGTCATTGATAAATCAATTGGTCAATCCAATTAACCCTATTTAACAAAAGATATTGCTGAAGGAATCTTTCAATTCTACAATTTTGCATATACATATCAAATCTGTGACTCTATGAATTTGATTTAAACAACCTAACTCAATTCATTTATGGATGTTTTCCCAATGTAAACCACAAAATTTAAAGTAGCACAATGAAAATGATAAAAGTTCCTGATCTAAACCCCTAAACCAAAATCAAGATAAAAAACAACAAGATCACATAAATCTAAATCTTGTTCCATAGTACTATATCTATATATCACCACAATAGTTTATATTTAAGGAAAAATTTTATGTTTTCCATGAATAGATCAATGAATTATAAATTAGTTAATGAGAGAAGCATCTGGATGAAATGAACATGCCAGGAGAATATAAGATCTTCCATTCGGGATTTTTATCTCAAAAAAAGTGTTTGTAAGGCCATAGAATCCTTCCAGGTTTATTGGATAACCTTTATTTACCATTAGGAATGTAAAATCACTAGTTATGACCAAATTATAGGTGAATCAAGTCATCAATGGTTCGAAATAGGTGACATCAACAATTTTAAGATCTTAATGTCAACCCACTCACAGTATACTCTCACATTTATACAAACTGTGTGAAAACCATGCATTGACCACTTCTTCAAGGGACCCATCACATGACTAACGTACATGGATACATCACATAGCCTCTCACACTGTGCTTTATTGATGCCAAAGATAGTACCTCATGGACCCGATATCACATGGTTTCCCCTTTGAAACTGCACGGTTTGTTAAAAATGTGAGCTAACTATGCACAATCCTATTTTCTCAAAAATTCACTTAGACTTCACCCAAATTCACCCCAGGACATAACTCCCAAAAATGATAGGTATGTAAAAACAATAAGTATGTATAATCTCATCTGAGATTACTCTAGAAAAAATTCGGATAATATGGAATTATATTTAGGAGATCACTATAATATATATTATTGGAAATTTAGTGCCACACTTTAAATATTTCTTAATTTTGGAAGGACTGGATGTTGACCATTTAAGAAGTTGTATATGTTGAACTACATATGAGTTTTTAGAGATTAATATATTATTTCACCATTTTATGACCAATTAATAATGGATAATATATTTAGAACAAATTTCTTAGGATTATAACTATTGATATAGGGAATAAATTAAAATTCTATTATGAATCTTCTAATCTATTAGTACTTCATGAATGAATAAACAAAATTCCTTTAATTCATTAATAGATGATGTTGTAATTGATTTACTAACATAAAAAATATGATATTGTTTATATGATATGGAATGAAACAAAGTATGCATATTTTCATGCATCACCTATAATAATATTAAATATTCCAACAAAATTATGGAAAATTATATTGAGGAAAAAAATGTCTCTTATTGTTTCATTTATATTTAAATAGTGATCATTTAAATATTCATGGATTTGTGGATTTGTGGTTATTAAATTTCTCCTCACCATGCTCTCAATCACTATACATTCATTCCTAGCTGGTTTTTGTTTCTCTATTTCCATATTTCCACATCCTAATAATTTTTTTAATTGTAATTTTATTCATTAATTATTTTATATTTCTTTCATACTTCCCTTTTTATCATATAATGAATATATTTTATTAACCCTTTCTATGAGGTGGGACATCATGAATGGTATTTACATATTTTAGGCCTCTAATTTTCAAAATAATTTTTCATTATAGGTGATCTAATATATTTAATGTTACTGAAATTTAAGACCCTGAAATTTTATAAATTATTTTTAATATATTTAATTTATTGGATGGTGTGTGTACACAACACATCGAGTTTTAACGAATTGTGATTTACTATTAATAAATTTTTTCAAACTTTACTATAATAAACTAGATAATAACACATTTGGAATAAGAATGATCAAATACTGAAAATTACATTTACTAATTTTATATAATTAAAATATATTCATAATTAAGAACATAATTTATTTTATTTATTTTATGTTTAATTTTTTCAGTTTTTTAAATAATTAATTTTTTGGTGAATTTTGAAGAATATGGATTTTTTAAAACACTTCCATTTCTTTTAAAGTGTTTAAAAGTTTCATTATCATTAAAAAATATTTTAAAATTAAAATGAGTTCAATTTTATATTTATTATACTAATTTATGTAGTAGGAATTAGTTTCCTATTGAATATTAATATCAAAAAATTCTAAACATATAAAAATTATCTCTTTGGAAAACTAGTTTTTTCATTATGTCTAGAGGTTTAATATTAAATTAAATATTTCCACACTATTAATGGAATTTGAAAAAATTGATCTGATATGTGAAATAATAAAATTTAATAGTTTATTAAAATTTCAATTTAATTTTTGGAAGAAATAAACATTCAAATTTGGGAAAATTAATTCCTAAGAAAAAGATGACCTAAATACATGCTATATTCTTATTATATCATCATTTTTTTACCCTTTTTATTATATTTTATATATTCTTTATTCATTTGGAAAAAAATTCCATTAAATTATGTGATGTAATAATTTATGTATTGAAAAGAAAAAATGTAAGTTACTTAATTTTAAATATAAATAATCTGGTCAAAAAGGGAAAACCATTATGCTAATGAATATTGATGTTTATTTTAGGAATAATGAAATTATTTACATGTTGTTAATTAATTATTAATTTTTAGCTGTTATATAAGTACATTAAATTATTAAGCAATTCCAACACTGTAATTATTTAATAATAAAATAATAAAATACATTTTAATAAATATATACAAGTAATATAAATTCAATTACATATTGAATTTCCAGAATTTTTAATATATATATAAATATTGGGTTTCAATATTATATCTTCCAATTACACATTTTTCTTGATATTTTTAAAGTCAAATTAGAATAATTATTTCAAAATTGGAATTAATGATATTTTAAAAAATAATATATCATCTAATTATTGTAAATTTTTAAAAACCCCAAACCTTATACATGTAATTTGTATATGAATAAAAATATCATCTATATTCCATTCAGAGAACAATTTTACATTCTTAAGAATTATATTGTCCCCCAAGAGGATGGTCTTACAAATAATGTGATCTCTACTTCTGAGTTGATAATACTCAATGATGTTTCAAATGACCTTTTTTCATTATAATAATAATATTATTGTTAAAAATGATCCATTAATTTTGTGTAAACATGTATCAATTTAATAAAGTGGAATTCAAAATTTTTGAAATATAACAATTTTCACATTACCTATATTAAAATAAAATATACCATATTTAATATTAAAATGGTAATAGTAAGGAAATATTAGGGATAAGAAACAAAATTTTAAAAAGAAATTTGTTTTATATTGTGTATTTGAGGTTGAAATCAGCCATATAATTCCTAAAATATATTATTTTTAAATTTTGGATTCATTTGTGTTGAGAGTAACTCCCCATTATTCAATAGTATTGTGTATTTACAAAAATGCCTCTCCGCCCTAATTAATAAAAACCACCTCCACCAATTATTTTTTAATCCTTATATTACCACAATTAATAATTTCCTAGTAAATATAATATAATAATTCCATAATATAACATATAATTATATTTTATTATATTGATTACAAAAACAATATCTATCTCATTTTCTATCAAAATGGGGAACCAAATTGTTGATCGTCTATACAAAAGATACCACCTCTCAAACCGATGTAATTATTTGTCCATCACCACCTATCTTGGATAGATATAGTGATGGATTAATTTTTTATATATGGAATTGATTATATTAATATACATATATAGTAATAATATCACATATAAATTCATTTATTTCATTTAAATAGAATATGACAATGTCGCTCCTCTGTACAGCGGACTACCACCTCACAAAGCGATTTGATTGATTTTTCACTTATGATTTACACTGAGGGTAATAAAGATAAATTTATTTAATATATTTGATATGTATGATATCATAATGTCTTTTTGTATGATATATATTATTTATCTTTGTTTTATTCCATCTCTTAACATAATCGAGACATTGTTCATGCATATATATATCCTACCATCCCCATGAACAAAGTATTTTATTTTCAATCACTAACATTTATTATTTAATATAAATATATAAATATTAAATAGAAATAATATTTATATCATTGTTAATATTTATTATTTTATATAACCATGATCAATATAAATGTCCCAAAAAATACCAAATAAAAACTTAAATTAAATAGATAACAGTTATTACCTGAAATGATATTTTTACAAAACAAATTAATAAGTAGCTTAAAAAGGGTAAAATATAAATCATGTATGGTAATATATATTTATATATTTATATTTATAAAATAAATTTATAATAAATAATTTTTATTATACCTGAGGTTTGAATTTGTATGACGGTTGTCAAGACATATGATAATGTATTACTTGTATCTATTCTATTTCTAGAAGTCATATTCTATATCCACAACTTGTTGTTTTTGTGATGAATAAATAATATATTAATTTATATTATCATTATTATTAGGACTATAATTTATTATACATATCCATATATATATTTCAATTTAATGAGGCTGTCATTTCAATAGTTACCAAAGTGGTAAGCATTTGATAATACAATCTCATAGTTAATCTGGATTTTTTATGATTTTGATTTCAGTGATGAAGTATTATTATATATTTCTCATGAACATCATGAAATTGATTCTACACTAGTTATTTCATATGAACACATTTTTCTGATCAATATTCTTTATTTATGTACCTTATATTTCAATGTAATTTTTCTAATGAAAATAGTCTTATTTCTATCATCTATCGAAATTCATTTTTCTTCCATATCAATTTTTCAAAAAACTATTTCCATGAATCATTTTATGTTCCACTGTGTTTTTAGTGAAAATATTTCCCTTGTAATTTTTATTTAATTTTTTATAATTAATATTTATTTCCTTTTCCAAAAATTTCCCATTCGTATTTTTCATAGAAAGTGAAAAAATATTGGTTTTAACATGAATATCATGGAAATAATTTCCCTCCATCATGAACATTATTTTCTTTAAATACATTTTTATATATTTTCAAGGTAATTTTTAAATAAATCTATTTATAAAATATATTAATAATTTATTATTGTAAATAGTTTTTTTAATTAATATATATTTCCTCATAAAATGTTCATATTTATTTTACATTAAAATGATTTCTTGTATAATATTACATACATTAATGTTACATAAGATTTATTAGGGGTATGATCTTCTGATAATAATCTTATTCTTTGCCTTTATGTTTTATTTTTAAGATAAAAATATGTTTATGAAAGGTGTTTCATTTAAATAAGTTATTATAAGATAAATTGTTTATGAAACACATTTACATTAACGGGTTTTAATATGACAACTATTTAATGAGGCCTGTTTGTTATTGGGTTCTGATATTTTGAATTTTTTTATGATCATATGGAACCACTATTTCTGATTTTTATTATGTGATTTGTGGGACCTATATATTCTTTCAATGCATTGGGTAATTATGGATAAATAAAGAGTAAATAATATAATGTGTGAACCTAATTTCATGTTAACAATATAGTGTGTGGACCAACATTCATGTTAATATGCATATACATTGACCTAATATCAATTCCATTACATCACGTGTGTAGATGATTTTATCTATAGAATTTTGTGAGTGGTCCTGATTTCACATTCATAACAAAATTAGTGAATCTCCATTTATATAAACACATTCACAATGTTTTATTCTTATGTGTGTGTCGCAATTATTTAACTTATTTTAATGTAATGAAGTCATATCTTATGTTCATTGATTCTTTAACGATTCATGTCTAAATAACTATAATAACTTATTCCATGAATCATATTCATGATCTATGGCCTATAGGTTATGGTTTTCAAATTTTATTATCAAGTTCTCATACCCTTATGATTATTTTATGTTGTTATTTTCTTTTTACCCTCATTGAGCATCTGATCTCACCCATTCTTATATTTCTTTTCACAATGTAGTAAAGAAATTTATTATGTATGATGTTTCTATGAAGGGTTATAGTTATAATGAATTTAGTAGGATATGATATAGATTATACATAAACCAGTTGTTTTTGTTTTCATGTATCCAAAATCTCTAACCAATTACATTCTTATGGTGTAAATTTGTGTTCTGAAATGACCATTCATTTAAAATAATGTAATACCTATGTATGAAATCATGTGTATCTATAGAATGACCCCTTTTACACTGATTAATATGAAAAATTATCAAAATAGCAATCATAATTCCTCCACTACATTTTTCATACGGAATAATGATCTTCAACTGTATAACAGAACTCCCAACCATTAGCAATTTCATCAAGGCATAACCATCATCATGGTTTTTTTCATTATGAACTTCTAAAACATATTAATAGTGTTTCCCTCCTCAATTAAACAATAATAAACATTACACAATCATGCCTTCATATTTCATAATCATATTTTTTTATTATCTTATATACATAGATAAAATATTTATCACATATATGATTTATAATTACTCATATATAGCCTTCATTATTGTGGAAATTATTTCTTTACTATGTCGTTACTCAAAAATCATTAAACAATTACCAATAATTTGTCTCCATTATATAATCCCTAAATCCAAGATAGATCCAATAACCAATGTAAGATATCAAATATAAAAAAAGTAGTCACCCTAATTTTTTACCATAAAATATGATACGTTGTTCAACTAGCTAAAAATTCTCATCCTGCTCCCAAGGACAACAATGAAACCCAACCCTCAATCCCCGTGAACTCCTATGACTGTCAAAAATTATTGAAATATGAGAGGAAAGGTGAAAATTAAATATAATTAAGACCAGAAACATATTTAGGGTGTTACCCTACTATTATGTACAAACAAATCCATATTGCATCGATGTTATGTTTGGAGAGTATAATTAGTTAGTATTTATGAAAATTTGGCTAACATCGATTGATATATAATTATTACCATTCTGGTATTAGGTTATTTATATCTAGTATAATAACATATTTGTGTAATTTCCAAGGAATTTAGATAATTTAATTATTTTATTTTATCAAATATAATATATTTTATTACATAATGGTTTGGTATTGTGGATTCATAAAATGGTGTGAAATGATAATATGTCTTTACCAAAGTGTATAATTTGTAACGACACAAACATATATCAATAAAAATTCATCTTGAACTAACTAAATGTATTATTATGTGATATGATTATATAACATATTCACTTCATTGATTTTATGTTTTTGGATTTTTAAATTGTTGTTAAGAATTGTGACTATTGCTAATATAGTAATTGAACATTGATCACATAGTTAGTATAAAATATAGGGCTTTATCTAATTCAAATTACTCACACAAATGAAGTGATGGCATCATCTAGTAGGCTTTCCCCATATGAAGCCCATTTGTCAGAGCTTGGAATGGAGGTGGTGTCGTTGGGATTCATTCTTGACCAAGCCCAAGCTGAGCTGCAACATGTTAATCTCAAACGGAATAGTTGGCGAGAGAAGTGGAAATTTATAGAGATTACCACCTGAGCGATGTAATCTGTGCCAGCCCAAGAGTCGGTCACCATCACACACCTTACCCTATGTTTTTATATAGGTGTTACAAGGGGTGATGTA
This sequence comes from Viscum album, assembly GCA_963277665.1. NCBI lineage: Eukaryota > Viridiplantae > Streptophyta > Magnoliopsida > Santalales > Viscaceae > Viscum > Viscum album. Next base: position 1,243,323,581 of record OY728156.1, on the reverse strand, counting down.
ACAAGACCTTAACATTAGGATTATGAGCATTATTTTTTAATATAATAATAAATATACATTCATTTTATTATTTTTATGTTGTAAATAGTTTTTAAAGAAAAAATAGTATTTTAAGTTAATATTCAACTAAGAAATAAATTTTGATAAATTAATGGATTTATAAATTATATAATAATTTAATAAAATATTATTATTATTAAATTACCTTTTTTTATGTATTAATGATCGTATAATTTTTATGGATACAATTGTATTTTTTATTAAGGTTTGAAAGTTGTTTTTGTCAAAACCCATGAATTTTCGATAAATAATGATTTTTATTTTAAAAATGAAAATTCACATATTTAGAAAAATACATGGATAAAAATGAATATTATTTTTGGAATAATGACATTGAAATTATCCAATGGTGATTTTTCATAATTTTCTGAGAGTGTCGAATTTTTGGGTAAAAATTAAATACCGTTTAAATATAATATTTGTTTTATTGACATAATAATGACCCAATATTGATGCAATAAAATAATATAAACATTATTTTCAGAAAAAATATTGTTTCCATTAAAATATTGTGATTTTAGGTTTGATTGATTTATTTTACAAAGCATTAGTGGACCCTTCAAGACAAATAAAACCTTTTATCTTTTTAAAATGATTTCCTCGAGTGTGACTCACCTTTACATAAGCAACCCTATTATTTTAATATGTACAGACATTGGGATTATATAATATATTTTTCTACTACCATTTGGAAAAAACCCATGGACAATAACCATGGGCTGGTTTGTGGTTTTGAATAGTTTAATGTGTGATGTCCAAAACCTAAATAATATAGAATTCACTCTCCTTCCCTTTATAAACCCACCCATTATCCCTCTTACTCTTAACTCAAATCCTTTAGAGTTCATCCAAACTCTTCCCTTCTCTCTATAGAATCATCACAAGGCACCCCTAGATCCCAAGAAGTCTCTCTCAAGCCTCTCCCAATCCATTGGGATCACACTTCCATGTATGGGATTCCATCCATTCTCTTTTCATCTACGTTTCTTAATATTGTTAGGCCCTTCTATTTTGAATTATAAATTTGGGGGTATGATTTATCACCTATTATATATTGTCCCCTATATTTTTTAATAATGATAGACACATTTCTCTCTTATTTATTCCTTCTAGGTATTCCTTTTACCATGTCGATGTTCTGTAAGGAATTTTTCTCTCGTCATTTACATTCATGTAATTATTTTGTATCATGAATCTAAATTCCATTACAATTTTTGGGACTTGTATATATATGACCCCCTTACATACCATTTCATATAAAAATTATGAGACATCCATTTCTATCCCACCAACCATTTTTTATGAGTTCATATGTCACGCTGTTACGATGCCAAAAATGCACCGCGATTTTCCAATCCAAAGTCTTTGTGTAGTGTATTATATTCCCATTCCTATATTAAGATTATTCAACTTTATGCACATTTACTTCTGGATTAAATAGTTTCATGTATTAATTTCACAATACTTTATCCTAGAATAAATGATGATGTTTAATGAATCCATGTTTTATGATCCATGTGGCACATTTATGCATGAAATAAAATGATTAAGAAGGGTGTTCCCTGATAGCGCTTCAATGCATTGGATTGAAGTATAGTACCATGATATGTCATGTGCAATGAGTGTTGACTCAATAAAATTAAAGTGCAATGAGGGTTTATTTTCGCTTCATGTGCAATGAGGGTTTACTAATGCTCCTTGTGCAAGGAGCCTTGGCTCATGCTAATTCCATGTTATGTGTTGTTTCCACATTTCCATGTTATGATAAAATTCTATATCATGAATTTATGTTAATGTTATTTGATGTTCCATTGATATGCCTATAGCCTAACATTTATTGTTTTCTTCAGGTTGTGCCTTCTTTACTCCATTACTGGACTTTATATCTCACCCTTTTCTTATGCATGTCCTTAGGTTATCCCATTCAATGCTAAGTACGATGGAATGTAGTAGTCATGTGAAAGACGTTTTCAATAATGATGTTGTGTGTTTTAGGTTCTAAGTTATTATATAATGTTCCTAAGCCCCATATATACTAGAACTATTGATCATCTATGTTGTATCAAGTGTATTTTTTGTAATAAATTATGTTTATGTGTGTAATAAAAAGTAGTTTTGTTATAGTTTGTATCAGAGGATATGATTAGTTATTTTAGGTATTTGGATTATAAAACACTTGTGAAATCCTTAGGGATGAGATTATGTATAATAAAAATATCCCCAATTTTTAGTGATCATTGAGTATGTGGTTTATCGTGAAAATACATCCCTCTCTGGATAAGAGAAGGTAGAGGTGGCTATGGCACATATGTTCCTTGGAATAAAAACTCCGAAAAAGAGTTTAATGCTTGACCTAGGGTATACTGGTACATGATAATGGGTCTTGCTGTACTCTTGGTTATGACACTCTTGGGAGATATGCTTTGATAAATTCACAAGTTTAGTAGGAACCATTATTAAGTAAATTAAAAAAATACTCTTAAGAATATTTGTTAGAGTGTAGATCATTGATAACATAGATTTAAGCCTATATATTAAGGAAATAAAAGTTATTTATAAGATATTTTTTTCATTTCATTACCCTTTATGTGTTACCCCTAACATTCCTTTTATTCCTGCCAATGGCTAGTAATAGGAGGACTCGGGATAACAACCGATGTGAATACTATTCTAATGAGACTCCCAATCCAGTTGGAGCAGGAATCACAAACATTGTCATGATACTCTATCAGTTAACTCATGTATTGAATAGAAACATAGGTCATGAATAAAGTTCAACCTTTACTATGAAAGTACATGTAGCTATCGAGAGCTTCATGAGACAATGGCCTCCTACATTTAACGGATCATCTAGTCTCTTAATCACCGAGCAATGGATAAAATCCATTGAAATGATATTCTCCATCCTTCAATGTTCCAAACAAGAGATGGTTCTTATAGTGGATTTTAGTATGGGGGGTAAAGCTGATCAATGGTGTACATTTATAAAAAATACGAAACCTGAGAAGGAGATCGAGGAGTTGGGATGGAAGGATTTCCAGAAGATGTTTTTCAATAATTATTTTATGTGCACCCTCCAGATTAATATGGAAAGAGACTTCCATTACCTCAATAAAAAAGATGAAGAATCCATCAGAGTGTATGAGGAAAATATCAAAAGACTTGCATGATATTCCTCAGGCTTTTCCATTACCCCTGAATGCAATGTTAACAGCTTCTTTGGTGGGATGAAACCTAGCCTGCAGAATGCCCGAACAATCCGTGACGTCTATAGCTATGATGAAATTGTATGTTGTTCCCTTAAGGTCGAAATGGAGATTGGAGAATCTCAAGGGTGTCATAGGGATACAAATCATAAGGTGGACATTAATTTTTGCAGTCCGATGGATAAATCCAACGGTCCTAAGAAAATATAGCACCCCACTTGCAAATGGTGTGGAAAGAAGCACCATGAAAGATTCCTGAAGGGGAATAGAAAATGATTTAGTTATGGAAGAGAAGGGCACTTATCCATTTATGGCCGACAAGAAAAACCCGCGGCTACAATAGAAGAGAGGAACACTATGTTCTTATCTCAACACATTGTTCATTGCTTTAACTACAAATAACCATGGAATCTGAAAAATCAGATCCCTAAGACAAGGATTTTCTGAGGCATCCAACAACCTCCATGGAAGCAATGTCAAGCTTTTTCCATCACTACTACTGAAGTGATCCATGAACAACAAAGTGGTGATAGGTAATATAGTTATACATTTAGTAATAGAGAACATACTTTTTGATTCTGGTTCTACGCATTGTTTTATATCCCGAAATTTTAGTAGAACCATCCCAACACCACCAACAATCATGGATGTGAAGATGTCGGTGAGTACGGCAAATGGGAAAATAATTTCAACCCATGAATTTAATTCCTCCCCAGTCATAATCGGTGGATTGAACTTCACAGTGAACCTCATCATACTCCCTCTAGTGGAAATTGATTCAATTCATGGCATGGATTGGCTTTTCCTAAATAGAGCCATCATAAATTGCCGTGAGAGGTAAATCACTCTCCATGTGGAGAATTAAACCCCCGATTTTGTACAAGTTCAAGGAGGAATATAAATATTATTTAGCTCAATCATATCAAGAATGGATATTACTGCCCTAGGAGCATGTGTATCCGACTCAGATGATTGAGTTTATGGAGGAAACCATCTTGGAAGACATGCCTATTATTTGGGAATTCACTGATGTGTTTCACGAGGAATTCCCTGGTCTTCCTCATTGAATATATGTTGAATTAAAAATTGATCTTATACCTTGGGCATTTCCAATATCCAATATTTTGTATAGAATCGCTGTTGTGGAGCTTGAGGAGCTAAAGAAACAACTATCGGATAATTTAGATAATGTGTATATATGTCCAAGTGCATCACCAGGGGGTGCACCAGTCCTCTTAGTCATGATGAAGAATGGTTCAATGCGTCTTTGGATCAATTATCATGAGCATAAAAAATCAAAATTAAGAAAAAGAATCTTATTCCATGAATTGATTACTTTGTCGATCATCTACATATAGCACAATACTTCTCCAAGGTGGATTTGATGTTGAGATATAATTAAGTAAGGGTAAAGAAGGATTATAACCCCAAGACGACTTTTCGTACAAAATGTGGGCACTATGAATTCATAGTATTGCCTTTCAGACTCAGTATTTCTCCCACAATCTTTGTGGACTTGATGAGTAGATTCATTAGAGATTACCTTGAAAATTTTGTGGTGGTATTTATAGATGATATACTAATATAATCCAAAACCAAGGGGGGTTATGAGGAGCATCTAAGAAATTTATTAGAGACCTTGAGAAAATCTATGAAAATTACAAGAATTGTGAGTTCTTGTTCAAGGAGGTAACATTCTAGGGTCATATCATCACAAGAAATTTCATATTAGTGGATCCCTCCAAGACAACTACAATTGAGGGATGGTCGAAACCAACATCGGTATTGGATATCCATAGATTCTTGGGGTTAGTTATATATTATCACTAATTTGTGAGAAATTTCTCATGATTGTCCAACCTTCTATCCAAGTGAACTCTTAAGGGTGTAAAATTTGCATGGAGTGAAAAATGGGAAGAGTCTATCAAGGAGTTGAAAAGGATTCTTATCACTACGCCCATGATAACACTACCAAATGAGTGGATAACTTATTATAGTATTTAGTGATGCTTTGAAAAAGGGCATGGGTTGTGTGTTGATGGAGAATGAATAATTGATAGACTATGCCTCCGGTAAGCTTCAAATAAATGAGAAAAACTATCCCACACATGATCTGGAGCTGGAGGCAATGATCTTTGCATTGAAAATCTGGAGGCATTATCTCTATGTGGAGAAATGTGAGATATATAATGATCAAAATATCCTAAAATATATATTGAAAAAAATATCTTAACATGAACCATAGAATATTTATAGAACTCATCAAGGATTATGATCGCTCAATCCACTACCATCTTGGTAAGGTAAAAAGGGTGGAAGATGCTCTAAGTAGAAAGGATCATGTATCTTTATCAATCATGAGAATAGAAAAGGATCCAAACTTCTTATATTTTCAAAGAATGGACATGGGAATCATTAAGGGAGGAACATTATCATTCCTTTCTCAAAGGATTTCTCAACCATCCCTCATGGAGAAAATAAATGATGCTCAAAGAAAGGATGGGAAAATTCTAAAAAAGGTGGAAGCTATCAAAAATGGTAAATCCTCATAGATCATGGTTGATAAGGATGGAATTGTGAGATTTGGGTAATGATTATGTGTATCATATGATCTAGAGATAATGAAGGAGATTATAAATGATCCATGTAGCTCAACCTTCTCTATTCACTAGGGGATCACAAAGATGAATCGAGATCTTTGAGAAAAGTTTTAGTGAAGCAATATGAAAAGGGAGATTATTGAATATACATCAAAGTGCCTGGTATGTCAGCATGTGAAGGTTGAGAGGCAAATGTCTATGGGGATGATGCAAACACATCCAATACCAACAAGGAAGTGGGACAACATTTCCAAGGACTTTGTCACTGGACTTTAAAGGAAACCATAGGAAACAATGTTATAGGGGTCGCTGTGGATCATCTTACGAAGAATACTCATGTTACCGAGATTCGAGAGGACTTATCACTAGATAAACATGCACATATTTACATAAAATATGTGGTAAGTATGCATGGAGTACCACTATCTATTTTATCTGATCATGATACAAGATTCACCTCAATGTTCAAGAAAAGTCTACAGTATGCTCTATGCACAGAACTGAACTTCAGTATGGCCTATCATCGTCGAAATGATGGCCCATCTGAGCGAACTATTCAGAAACTCGAAGATATGTTAACATCATGTTCTATGGAATTCAAAAGAGGATTGGGCCAACATATTCCACTAGTTGAAGTCTCCTACAATAACAGTTTACACTTGAGAATCCGAATGGCACCATATGAATCCCTTTATGGGAAAATTTGCAGAACACCTGTGTGTTGTTGTGATGTCGGTGAGCATAAGTAGCTAGGACCTAGAATGGTCGAAGAAATGGGGGATACGATGAAAACTATTCAGCAACTTATCAGGGCAGCCCAAAGTAGACAGAGGAGTTATGCAGAAAACCATCGATGAGACCTTGAGTTCAAAGTTTGAGACATGGTATTTCTCCGTATATATTAGTGAAAGAAGTTCACAAGGTTTGGAATGAAAGGGAAGTTATGTTCTACGTACATTGGCCCCTTCAAGATTCATGATCATGTCGGGACTATGGCCTATCAACTAGCACTTCCATCCACCATGGCCCAAGTACATGTTGTATTTCATGTATCCCTATTATGGAAGTACATACCAGAACCTTCACATGTACTCTCTTCAGATGTAGTATAGTTAGCATATGATATTTCTTATGAGGAGAAACCAGTGAAGATCTTAGATTATAGAGAAAAGTAGTACAAAATAAGAAAATTTCCCTCATCAAGGTGTTGTGGAGAAACCACACGTTTGATGAAGTGGCATGGGACTTTGAGGAAGTGGTGAAGCAGATTTACCCACATCTGTTTGAGTGTGGGAAATGGAAATTTGGATGGAGAAATTTCTTATGGGGGATGATTGTAATGACCCGGACATCTATCAATAAAAAACCCCACTTGATCTAATTAAATTTATTATTATGTTAAATGGTTATATAACATATGGACATATTTGGTTTTATGATTTTGGATTTTTAAATTACAGTTATGAATTGTGATTGTTTCTAATATAGCTGTTGAACAATGATCACATAATTAGTATAAATATAGGGCTTTAACCAATCCAATTTACTCTGACAAAGGAAGCGATGACCTCATCTAGTAGACTTTCCCCGTACGAAGCTCATTTGTCGAAACTTGAAAAGAAGGTTGCATCATTGGGCTTCGCTCTTGACCTATCCCAAGCTGAGCTTCAAAATGTTAATCTCGAATGGAACCACCTATGGGAGATATGGATGTTGATAAAGATTACCACCTGAGCGATGTTATCTGAGCCACCCCAAGAGTTTTTCACCATCGCACACCATACGCTAAGGTCTTATACGTGTGTTATAAGGGTTTATGTAACAAGATATTATCACTATGATTAATGGAATTATTTTTGTATATAATAAAGAATATACGTTCATTCTATTATTGTTATGTTGTAAATAGTTTTAAAGCGCAAATAATATTTTTAGTTAATATTCAACTAAGGAATCTATTTTGATAAATTATTGGATTTTTTAATTAAAATATATTTTAATAAAATATTTTTATTATTAAATTACATTTTATATGTATAAATTATCGTATAATTTTTATGAATACAATTGTAATTTTTATTAAGGTTTGAATGTTGTTTTTGTCAAAACCAATGAATTTTTAATAAATGACAATTTTTATATTAAAATAGAGAATTCAAATATTTATAAAATTATTTAGATAAAATCAATATAATTTTTGGAATTAGGACATCAAAATTATCCAACGGTGATTTTTTCATAATTTTTTGAGACATTCGATTTTTTGGCTAAAAATTAAATACCATTTAAATATATAATTTGTTTTATGACATCATAATTACCCAATCGCGAAGTAATAAAATAATATGACCATTATGTTCGGCAAATATATGTTTTAACATTAAAATAATGTGATTTTGGGTTTGTTTAATTTATTTTAAAAAGCATTGGTGGACTCTTCAAGACTTATAATACATTTTAGCTTTTTAAATTGATTTCCTTGAGAGTGTGATTCACCTCCACATAAGTAACCCTATAATATTAAGAATTTAAGGCATTGTAATTATATAGTATAGTTTTGCACTCCACTTTCTCAGAATACCACGGGATGTAACCATGATTTGTTTTGTGGTTTTGATTAGTTTAATGTTTGGTGTCCCAAACATAAATAATAAAGAATTCCCAATCGTTTCCTATATAAACCCAAGAAAGATCCCATTTCCTCTAAACTCAATGCCTTTGGAGTTTGTCCAACCTTAGACATAATATCTCTAGAATCCCCCCAAGGCACCCCAAGCTCCCAATAATCCTCTGTCAAGCCTCTCCTAAGCCTTTGGGATCACACTTCCAAGTAAGAGATTCATTCTATTCTCTTTTTAGCTAAGTTTCATATTATAGTAATGCACTTTTATTTTCAATTATAAATGTTGAGGTATAATTTCGAACCTCCCCTATACTTTTCTATTTCTGTTTGAATGATGAGATACCATTTTCTCTCCCATCTTTTCCTTCCATGTATACCCATTACCATGCAGAAATTTCGTAAGGAAGTTTTCTCTCCTCGTTTACATTCAAGTAATTCTTTTGTATCATTAATATGAATTCCATTAAAATTGTTGGAACATATATCTATAAGAACCCATTACTATAAATTTCATGTAGATATGATGAGACACCAATTTCACTCCCATCAACAATTTTTTATGAGTTCTTATGTCACACTGTTACGCTGCAGAAAATGCACCACGATTTTCCAAACCAAAGTCATTGTGTAGTGAATACCATATTCATTTCTCTATCAACGAAATTCACCTTTATGCACATTTACTTATTTTTTTAAAGAGTTTAATGTATGAATTACACACTCCTATATTGTTTAATAAAGGATGATGTTTAATGAATCCATGTTTTATGATCCATGTTGCACACATATGCATGAAATTAAATGATTAAGAAGGGTGCACCCTGATAGTGCTCCAATGCATTGAGCATGGTATAGTATCATGATACCTCATGTGAAATGAGTGCTGAATCATTCTAATTCATGTGAAATGAGGGTTTACTCATGATTCATGTGTAATGAGGGTTTACTCATGCTCCATGTGCAGTGAGCCTTGTCTCATACTAATTCCTTGTTAAGTGTGGTTACCACATTTCGATATTATGATAATCGTGTTATATCATGCCTTTATGTTCATGTTCTTTTATTCTACATTGATATTCCTATTGCATAACATGTGTTGTAATCTTCAAGTTATGCCTTCTTTACTCCCTTACTAGGCTTTATAGCTCACTTTTTTTTTATGCATGTACTCAGGTTATCTCATGCAATGCTAAGTACATGTGAATGTAGTAGTCATGTAAAAGAAGTTTTTAATAAAGATGTTGTGTGTTTTTTGTTCTATGTTGTTATGTAATGTTCATAATTCCCAATGATACAAGACCTCTTGATATTCTATGTTGTATGAATTTTAGGTAATAAATCAGGTTTATGTGTATGATAAATAGCAGGGTTGTTATATAATGTGTACTGAAAAAATTTATTGTAGTGATATTATTGAACATACAATACATTCAAGGATTATTTTTATAAAATATAAATTCATGAATTTCATTTTATATTAATTATTTATATATATAATTTAAATACACATTCGTCAGTTAATTAGATCGCACCATTAAATAAAAGTTTATCTGCATAAAATTAATTTTTGGAAAAAGTAATATATAAAATAAATATTATATATTCTCAATAGAAATAATTAAATTAATTTTTAATTATATATGACATAATATAAATAATTAATACACACTTTAAAATTGAAAACATAATAATTAGAAAATAAATAAATAAATAATATTACTATATTTTTAAAATATATAGGGTTATGGTCTCTAATATATATCAAACTACTAAATAATTATATTCAAATTAATTAAATGATTACAAATAAAATTTTAATTATAAAAATAATCCATAATGAAATATGTGAAAAAATTTATAAAATTACGACTAAGGGGAATCAACTATATTAAAGTTTTCATAATTATTATATTACTATTGGAAATTTGATCATTAAATAATAAAATGACGATTAAAACAGTAAAATTATTTGTAATAATGAAACATGAAACTAAAATTGTAACATGACCACTAAAAATTAAAAAATTCCATTAGAGTGACTAATTATGTAACATACATTTGATGGTTTTAAAGGATAAATTGTATTATAATATACCTCAAAATAATATAAACTAATTTGTCGATCAATGTATCATTTTTTAAGTGAATGTAATAATTTCCATGGAAATAAATTATAGATTATCTAATGAAGATGCATTTATATAAAGTATTTAATTATTTAAATTATCATGTTTAATTTGTTTAGAGAAAATTTGTTGAAATATTTTGAATTAATCCCTTGATATTTGAAAGGGGTTATTATTTGAAAAAATCATTAATAAAAAAATATGAATAGAAAATTCTATTATGATATATCATTTTTCAACAAATGTAAAATAAATTATTGAGTTTATCCCAAAGGTAGTATGAAATTATTACCTCATCCAATAATTATTTCATTAATTTTTGTAGTCAATGGAAAATAAAAAAATATAGTCCTTGAGAAACCATTATAAATTAATCATTAATCAACTCAAAAATCATCATCACATCAATGGTAATGAAACTATCTTCATCATATTCTTGCTTGGATACAAATCATCATACCTTAGATAAGAAAATATAAAATTCCGCCACAACCATACTAGTCAAGTTTTTAAATGACTAAGCTATGCATGAGACAATTTAAAGATAACTTATGGTTTTTTCCCATAGTGCCACCTCACGGGATAAAATTGGTCATTTAACTATTTCCTTTCCAATATTTTTCTTTTTAATTATCATTCGTAATTTTTAATAATATAATAAAATATATTCTTATATTGAAATTAGTTATAAAATTACACTTTATCTTCAAATATATCATCAATGAATTCCTAAATATCATTTTAATTTTTTTTCATTAGAATTTCTCCACCAATAATGGTCTTTACAAACTATATAAATGATTTTATGAATAAAATATTCGTCTCATAGATTAATGGTTTTGAATTTTAATTTAAATAATATATATAACTATGAGTATGTAAATAGTAAAGTTTTAATTATATTAATGATTGTGAAAATAATAAATATTGAAAACTGAAACTAACTAGAATAGTCATACTGATAAAAATTTGATAATATGTTTACATTTTTTATAATGATTTTATCATGGATCATTTTTAACATGAGAATAAAATACATTCGTGTAACCTGAATCATTTATATATTTTTAATTTATTGGAAAAATACAATTTTCTATTTACATTAATTGATGATTATTAAAACTGTGCAATGAAAATATTTAAATTATTGATGCTGGAAACATTAAACATGTAAATATATTACAAAAAAATAAATTTATTAAAAACTTATGTAATGTAAATTATTATTCTTATTAATTATTCAAATAAAATATTTAATTTAATTGTTCATTTTGTTTATAGAGTATCAATGTGAGTCGGAACATCATTCATGCAGATTCCATCCCATTTTTATTTGGGTTTTTTTACCCTATCAATGTATAATTATCTATACCATATTAACCAGTTATGCTTCGAAATTATATATATATGAATCCATTATATATGAATTGTATATTTTATATTTCATTTCTATAGATATGGAATACTTCTAAGTTATCCTTCATGTTTATTCATTAAATTATGATCAAAATGGAAAAATTTATATTTATTATTCCCCCACACCAATTTACTCTTCAATGACTACGAAATGCATATTATTTATATAAACTATTTAATCTCTGAAAAATATTTTCGAGTAATTATAGGATTTGGAGAAACATTTTCCATTATTCCCATTGAAAACAAAGTTCCCCATATCCTTTAAATTTTTTAATTGTTTCTATATCAATAATTATAACGGGATGCCCTTTTTTCATATAATACTCATTCAAATATAAATAATGTATTTTGATATTTTAATTTAATATTAATTAAATACATATATTTGTTGGCTTCTAACATACCTAAAATCAAATAATCATGCCTCAATCATTCCATTAAAAATTAAAACAGATCATTGGGTCATAATCAATTAATTAAGAATCATATTAGTCTATTATCTTTATCATATTATCTATTTTTTATATTTATTCATGAATGAAAATTTTTTAATTAAAAAATATTTCTAATGATATGAATTCCTTTTTTACATTCCGTTATTACCCCCACGGCGGGGGAGGGATCTCCGAAGCCCAAGGGGCAAGTTGAGCCTGCTTTTCGACCATTTTCCAACCCCGATATCCTCCTTTCATTCCCATGGGCATCGCTGTGCCCTAAAGTTCCGGAGCTCATCGATGGGTTCCCTAACCTTCAAATTTTGACTTCTGAGTTCACAGAAATCGTGGCGCTGTTGAATCTCACCTTGGTGGCGTGCTTCAAACAGTGGAGGCCTTCGATCGATGCCTTTGATAGGTTTGTATTTGGTTCTTGGGATCTCCGTGGCAGGGCGACAGTGGGATTACTTGACAACCAGCACATCATGTTTCGTTTTGCTTCAGAGGAGGACCTAATCCGCGCTTTGTGAGGGCACCTTGTACCTGCAATGGGTTCCTGTTCTTCCTATTTTTATGGTAATTTAAGTTTCACATGAAATGTTATCCTCCTCCTGCTGCGGTGTGGGTAAGTTTCTCGAACCTTCCTCTTCCATTTCAAAATCCGTCTGTTATACGAATGCTTGGTAATCTATTGGGTAGGTTTCTGTGTTCGGATAGCCACACAGAGTCGGTTTTCTATCCGGTCAATCTGAGGGTTTGTGTAGTGATGGATGTTTCTAAAGTTCCCTTTGACTATGTATGGATCACAATCGGTCAGGATTATCGGTGCAAGCAGCATGTGATTTAAGAGAATTGGACGGAGTTTTGGTCCTCCTGTTGGCATTTGGGGAATTCGTCGGACATCTATTGACGGGGTACAAGGCTGGTGGACAGGGGCTTCAGCAAGGTTTTTCGTACGAGATGCAAATGGCCGGGTTACATGGGGGATTCTTGTCTCTGGGGGGATCAGTTCTCGGTTAGGGTGGAGAGCAGTGACAGAGGTAAGGCTGTTAATGTTAATGTGGAGGTTGGCTCGGATCTGTTGGCTTCAGGTAGTGAGGCTGGAGGTCGGGGACCTCAGTTGTTGCGGGTGGTGGAGGAGGAACAACCGGACAGAAATTCAACGGACTGCATTGTTGAGGTTGCACCTGGTTCTGTAATGGGATAGAAGGTTGTGATGAATACTGTTAACCCAAAGGTTTCGGAGGTGTTCAGCTGGCTGAGGTAGGACCTGGAGGGCTCTTACAATCATAGTGCGTGGAAGGGTGGTGGGCTGCCCCTTCTTGAGGAAGTTCATGTGGAAACTCTTGGGAAGGGGAGTAACGTGGTTATGGAACAAATTGTGGGCGGTGAGAAAGTTGTCTCGGCCGGTCCGTCTGTTGAGGTGCTAAGGTCAGACATCGGTGTTGCGAACAAGGAGAAGCAGGGGGCCACATTGGATGTGGCCTAGCCAAATAAAATTGGGAGGATTGGGGGATTGGATTCCCTAATCTGGACCCCGGTTCAAATGAGTAATAGGTTCGAAGGAATCGCAGAGGTAGGTTCAAGTTGTGGTTCAGATAAACCGGTTGAGGAAGATGGGGACGGCGCAAAGGTACTCCTTAGGAGTTATCCCGGACTCTTGGCCGATGAAGCTCAATGCCCGAAGAGCAACAAGATCCTTAGGAGAAGAAAGGGGCGGAAGGACTACTCCTCGTTACCACCCCCTTTGGAGACTCACTCTTCAAAAAAGTTAAACAAGAAGAAGCTTGGCTTGGAGACTTTGAGACATTTGGAATCAGGGGACCAAGGGGTTCATTCATTGGAATTGCTCTTATGCTCCGAATAAGAAGTAACTGAGCTGGTCTTAGTGCTTAACGCATCTGAGGAGGAGGCTAATAAAATGACAGGAAGCCCGTAAGGGTTTATCTCAATGAGGAACAATACTCATGGATTGAAAAACAAGATCTTATCCTGGTAGGGGGCTTCAACAAAGGGAAGATCAACATGGAGGAGTACATATAGTCCTGGAATCAGCTATTAGCTGGCTTCTGAGTTTGAAAAGTTGATGATGGAGGTCTCAGACACACAGGTTTCAGGTTTCTCCTGGAAACTGTTTAGGGAAGCGGACTCTGGTAATCTCAAGTTATTACTCCATGACTCTGTTTAAGTTGGCGGTCTTTGTTGGTTGGTTTGAGTTGATCGGGGTATGAGATGTGTCTATGTTTGGCTTAGTTATGTGTTTCCATCTAGCACTCTACTTGGTTCAACTTCAAATGAGGATTAGATCTCGAATTCTTCACCGGAGCAGGTCTTTTGGACTTTGATGTTGAGAGGGTATGGCTCGACCATCGATTTTGTGTCCGTGCTTTCTGCACGGGACTGCTTGTTGAAGGGTCCTGCAGTAGTGAAGGCTTGTGTCATGGTACATTCACTGGGGAGGATCTGATCCTATAGTTATTTTTGGGGACTTTATGTTATTCTTGTTATGTGGTCGTTGTTGGACTTTTTGGTTTCATACTTTTTCCTCAAAAGTGCTTTGATAATAAAAAATTAATTTTCAGTCATTATTATTATTACATATGTTTTAATTTATGTAATACATATGGAGTTCCCTTACAAATAATCATTATTTTGTTGTCTTACTTTATGAAATATGTAATAGAATAATTTTTTAATGTATTCCACATGTAACAAAATAGTTTCCCTATATTTTTGTTATATTATTTTCTATTTAAATTTTTATTGGTTCATAAGTGTTAACATATTATATTTTGAAAAGAAATCATATTATCCTTACTATTCCATTCATTTTCATATTATACTCTCATTTAAATCGTTTCATTGTTAAAAAATTTACATTGAGATAGGTTTTAATATAATTTTTTACTTCATCATTTTAAGAGAAAATGTTTTCATATTTTCCATTTAATGATTTCAATATTATAAATCCATATGGATAACTAAAAGGAAATATCTTCATCATCGTAATACTTTTCATGTATTTGTTTTCCACTAACTATTTTATTATATGTTTTTATAACTATATAGTTCAAAAGGATAAAAATAATAATTCCTCTCTAGTTTTTTGGGAATTATATAAGTTTTCACGCACTAAATATTGTTTTCACAATGATTTATATTTTAGTAAATGGTATATTTATAAATATATTTATGATCACCATTTTTAGGTATAATTTTTTTCCATTAAATATTTTGAAATATTTATGCATAATATCTTGAAAAATAGTTATTTCATCATAAATTTATTAAATATATTTTTAATAAATTCTATATACTCTCCCATTAATTTATAGTTATTCCAAATATTGTTGATAATGAATAATTATCTATACATATTTCATACCATTTGGTTAACGATATATTTTATTTTTATATTACATATTATGCCTCATTTAAATCAATTAACAAATTTACATGATATATGTTTTCATTTTTCATCATGATTTATATGCCATTTGATCATTCCCTCATTATTTAATCATTATTTACTACCATATCTTACAATTTAAAATATAAATTTGAGGAGACTGTTCAATGTTCCCATTATATTATAGAACCCCGTAAAACAATTATAATATTCATATATTCTTGTATTAGTGTATTCATTTATATTATTTTTACACTATAATATTTATTGTCATACATACATGATTATTCAATTTATAACACTTTGATTATTTTATATTCTATTTAATTTTAACCCCTTTTAAATTATCCATGTGTTATCCATAAATGAATTTTTTGAATATGTAGACGCATATTCATACATATTTTATGATGTGATATGTGGGGAATCATGTATGACACAATAAATATAATTTATTAGATTTTTTATATCTTGGGATGTTTTGTATGGTAGATGAAAATTGACCCAAAACACTATTTTTTGGTCCATGAGAAAAGAGATAACAACATGTTTGGGTAAATGGGAAGTGAGCCAAATAGATTGTATTATGATGTCACCATTCTGATAAATTATACATTATAATGATGATTTTTTTATGATTCATAACTTATTACTATACATTTATATTTTATGTTTTCTTAAAGATAATTATTTATAATGTTCTGATGTTAGGCTAATTAATCTCATGGTTTCCTTAAATTTTATTCAACGTTCATATGATATTTTCTTATGTTTCTGTTATGTTATGATGTGAATTTTTTCACAATTCTATATTAAAATTCATTATATATATGATCTTTATGAGTCATTTACATTATTAACTTATTAGTATTACTATTTTATTCTTGTTAGTGGTATTTTCCTTATTTATTATAGGTACTAAAATAATGTGATCTCTATAAAAGAGTACATTAATGGTTGATAGTTTTTGATTAAAACATTATATTTTTTTTTCAGGGTTTCAATATAATGCAATTTGTATTAGCATATATGTTTATCAATAGATCAATATGTGAGGGATTTGGGGAATATCATTTTGTTTCCCAATGTTCCCATTACTATTATATAACATAATATTAATTAAAAAAACTCTTCCATGTACCATTTCACACAATAATAAATAAAATATTCCCTTTCGGGGAATATCATGGTTTTTCGTCTCGCAATGCAAAGGTTATATATTAATTATGACACAGATACTTATTCAAATAAAAAATATCTATTAAAGTGTTATAATTTCTTATATAAATACTTGTTATTGTAGAAAGAATAATAAAAACGTATTGATAATCTCTATCACAATAAGTACTATAAATTCTATATTAATCAATCACTCATTATGTGTTTATCCTTTGATAATGCTCGCAAAACCATAATTATTTTAAAAAACATTAGAAAATATTTTTTAAATAATGTTTTATGACACACCTACCATTATTTCTAATTATCAATGTCATAAAAAACATAATAAATTTGTCATTAATTCAATAGAATCTATTTATTCAACATTATGATCTTGAAGTACTAGTTAAATGTTTGATTATTTATTTAAATATAACAATTTCATCATAATAATATCTTTCAATCCCAAAATATATATTTTTATTTGAAAATAAAATGAATTTATATAAATTATAATATATTAATCAATGATTTCATTATGAACTCTCAAACATGGGTATTCCTATCCAAAAAAATTATCTACATTAGTATATCATGTAATAAATCAATGACCAATGACATAGTGATTATAATTCAATTAATTCAAAAATTCAAAAATAAGAAATCAAAATCATTGGATATCCAATATTAATAACTCATAGAATAATAGAATCCTAGAAATAAAAAACTACCTCTCTAAATGAGAACAACCAATAACATTATTCTTTTTATATTCCCAATTATGAATAATGACATCCTATTATTTTTATGGAATTACAATGATTTGTGATAAAATATAATTACCATAGATGTAATCATTAATATATATATATATATATATCATACCATAATTAAAAAATATATCCCCGACAACATATCACATTATATAAACATTTTTTTGAAAGGGTGGATGCTATTAATTTATTTGTAAAAATTTCGGTTATACTAAAGTTCGAAACATTATGATTTAATAGGAATAACGAAGAATACGATAAATAAACCAATCCAAAATTCAATTTTATAACCAATGTAACTCCAATTACATAATAAAATGACCGTTCATATGTAGTTAGAAGTATTGTTCTATTATTATATTTAATGACACAATAATCATGAGCTATCATACATTGGTAATATAAATAACTCTATAAGACCCCATGGATGTTTTGAGTCTATAATATTATTAATTGTGTAAATTCATGTTTAAGAATTATTGATAATTTATGTAAAATATTAATTAAAACTACGTCATTCATATTATTTCTAAAATAATGGAATACATTTTAACCATGTATATGTAATAATATTTATAATTTTATTATTAATAACCCCCACTAACAATATTATTTATAAAATGAGTACAATTCATCCATCTTATTTTATAAATGATAGGGGATAGATATAAATTTGTTATTGGTATATGTACTTTCAGATATCTTTTTCTATAATTATTTATTACTATTTTACTTTTTCTAAAAATATATTTTCCCTTTATCTGGTTACATGTTTTATATTTAAATCATTTTGTATATATTTATGTTATTTTACTATAATTTTACACTACTTTTATTATTATGTATTACACCTTTTTTATTTATTGAAAAATCATTAGTTTCTATATTTTTTATAATGAAAAAGGTGTTTTTCTGTCCACAAACTTCATAACAAATGTATATATTATATTACAATGATGGTTTTCATAATAACCCCCATGGTTTATTATTTTACAAATATGTGATTAATATTACCACAAATATTGATATTCTTTAATAATTATACTATCGTTTATATATTATTAAGATAGTATAGAAAAATTCTATGATATATAAAATAAAAAAAACAATATAAAATTCCAAAAAAAATTCATAATAATAACTAACATAATTTAATAAAGATTAATAATGATTATAAAAATGGAATTTATGACCTTTAATAGATCAAACTAAAACATATTACTGATTTATATAATGTGTTGACTCTCTAAAACCACCGCTCATCCCATCATAAGAAACTACACCAAAAATCCCCCATTACGGGCCCATTTTTATGTGGTATTATATAGCCATGCTTTCATATAAATATTGATAAATATTCCCTTAATTTATCAATATATACCCCAGAAGACCACAATGTCATATATCAAATGGATTCCTTTTTTCCTGACCAATAATATATTTAAAATTAAAAATTATACTATCTCTCCTTCTATGATAAATTTTATAATCTTTTTTTCATGTGGTATTGAAATAAATTTCATGGAATTCAAATTATTTTATGTTTTATTAAAATATATTGTATTTTAATTTAATTAATATTTTTAAAATGAAAATAGAAAATTTTTAAACTGGAATTTCTTATTTCTTTCAAAGAATAAATAATGAATATGCAAAAAAAATTAAATATTTTATTATATAACATTTTTTTAGTAAGATGGGATTTATATCTAAAATTATTATGGTTATTTAAAAGATATAATATATTTATTTATAATTTATGAATTTTATAATAACATGATATATAAAATACCGGTTGAGGTTAATATACCTTTTTTATAATGGTAATTTTTTCAATTTTTTTGGATTGTTGGTTTTTAATAAATTATTTTATATTAGAAATTATTTAATAGAAATAGAATTATTTTAATGGAAGTAGTTTGAAGGTATATTAAATTAAATTATTCAACGTGGATTTTAATTTAAAAAATAAAATTTTAGTAATTAATTCTATGAGTTAATGAAATATTATTAAAAATAGATATTATAAATTTTGTATTGATATTGATTAAAATAGTTATTTATGAAAGGAATTATAGTTTATTATCCCATTATCAATGATGAAAAAAGAATTAAATTTGTTGAATGAGAATAATGGTAAAAACAATTATTAATAACTTACTAAGTAGGGATATATAATTTTTTTAGAATAGTAAGATTTAAATGAAGGGATTATATACCCATATTCTAGACAACTCCAAACCCACTACACTTTTCACACATCTTTTTCCATCACTATGAGATTACATGATTGTGTAAAATAAACAATAATTGAATGATTATGAAGTATTCTTATCAACTAATATGACTAATAATATTAATATATATGTAAATATGATATTTTTACATATTTATTTATTAATTTTTTTTATAAAATAAAATTTTTATAGTTTGGTAATGATGAATATCTGATATTGGTATTTTTATAGATATGTACATAAGATTATGAATTGTTCTCCAAGAATTAAATATTATTTATTTGATAATTTATTTGGATTTTAGTGTGTTATCATGATTAGTGAATAACAGTTAAATTAAATAATGAAATTATAGTCATTAATTTGTTATACAGAGATGAATTTTAGAAAATATATGAATATTTTATACATGTCATTTATTATATGGTGGTGTCTTATATGAAACATGATGTTTTCAAAAAAATTTACACCTGTTATGTCAACGTTTAGGGGGATAATAGTAATTGTATTATTAAAAATATTTATGATTTTTGGGTTTGTAATTTTACATTGGGATATGCCTTAGGGAATATGGTTATTGGTAATAACTATAGTTGACTTCCATTTAAAAATGCTAGGGAAATATTTGTTGTGAGAAATCTATTGTGGAATAATAATTTATGAATAATTTATAATTATTTATTGAACTATTTTCATGTATTTATGTTTGGAAATAATGGGTGTCAAATATATTTAAGGATTAAAAAATGTACAATTATATATAATTATTTTAAAATATTAATCTTGGAATAATATATTTTGGTGTATGTTTTTTATATTTTGGATGGTCAACAAGGTTGAAGACCTCTTAATAGATACTAAATTTCTTACTACATTTTATGAATGTATGGTCGATACTTGGATATAATGTTGTTAGAGTAAATTATCTTATGAAGTTAGTTGTGATATGTTTTGGTATATGATAATGTATCATGTTATTTCATTTATATAATAAAATACCAATAATAACATGATTAATAAGATTATTTATTGAGTTATCATAGCTTGACATTCCTAATTATCCACTCCTATTATGGAATGTTAATCAGTTTTTTCTACCATATGTATAACACTATTGAATAATGTCTATTTATGATTGATGATCTTATATGCAATAATATTTTTGTTATAACTAATTTATTTTACATCACTTGAGAAATATTATTACTATTTACCGTGAAACTAAAATTGAAGAACATGTTCCCAAGGAATGAACAAATATATATCAATTAGTGAAGATATTTAGGGAATGATTACAATCCCAATATCGTATTCTCACTTAGTTAGTGTTTCAAATGTGGATGTGGTTCCAATATTTTATAAATTTTGTTATGGGAAGATATATTTATTGCCATGGAAAATTCCCGTAAGATGGGATGTTAAATTAATATGATACAAGATTCCATGTAGTGAATATGTAGGTTTTGAAATTATTAAAAGGTTTAAGGTATTTATACATCATATTTTCTTTTCCATTGTTAATTTTTTATATTATTATCGTAGCCAGTAACCATTGAGGAAATAATAAATTTTATTTACAATTTGTTATTTTATTATTTCCTAAAAATGAATCCACTATACATTTTATAATCATCAATGGTTTATATATTTTTTATAGTTCTCATATATTATTATGGTGTTCATGTTGTTAAATATTTATCAAATATACAATTGGATTGATTTTAGAGGCTTTATTTTCATATACCATGGTGGTATAAAAGAATGTTTATTACATAGAAATTATCTTTTTGGAATTTTACACATTAGGTTTCTGACCCTTTCAAAATTATCTTTTATAATATTTCACAACATATACATACTATTTAGCATTTTTTTAGTCAATAATATTTATGTATCAATAATTTAGGTTTCATATATTATATTTCAATCACATTATTATTTAAAAGGAAATTTAAACTATTTATAGTTTTATATCTTCAATGATATTGTTCATCACATGATCTAATAAAGAAAATATTGAGGTAAAATATCTAATTATTATCATTGCTATGATAAAACATCTTATGGAGTATATGTCAATTTAATTTGAAATTAATAACATTTTTTTATTATTGTATGAAGTGTAAAAAAATTGACTTTGAATGTTGTGGCTGTGTAGTAGAACATTTTAAATTTCGATTAAATATAGAGTTCATAAATATACAAAGAGTGTGGTGGATAAATAATAGTTAAATTATGAAAATAATAATTTATATAGTATGCTTAGGGAATGGGTCATATCTTATTGGATATTATTTTAGGTATTTGATCCATGATTTTATAGTTTCATCATATAAATGATTATTCTACATGATGCATTTATATTATATGGTCACTTCATTTAAAATGTTGTATATATTATTATTTTTATATCATGTAAATGTTAATAAACTGAATATTCCATTTTATTAATTTCAATAATTATTATAAGGTTTGATCATAGGATATAACATTAGTTATTATAGAAATCATAGACTGTACATTTCAGACGATATTACTTGATTTTTTTCGAAAAAAATGATATATATTTGGTTTTTATATTAATCATTTTTCTAATGATTTATAACAACTTGTTACTACTTTTAGGATCACATAGACCGAAATTGTTAAAATAAATTGGTTTCAACACATTTAGGTGTGGTCTGGGAATTTTTTTGGAAACATTAAAGAGTTCTTGGGTTGTTCAAAATCAGTGTATATTTTCAAAAAATGTGAACCCTACATGTGAAAACCGTGAAAACCCATATAGTGAGTGTTTTCATGGTTGGTGCATGGTTTGAAAAATAGTGTTCCCATGAAATAGAAACTATAGAAACCCATAAGTAGGGTCAATTGTCTAAGGTTCATGATTTTTCTGACAGCATGAACCTTCCCAGATAACCATGGCCACGACATTAAATTAATCTGAAAAATATTTAAAAATACCAAACCACAAAATTTGAACAATGATCAACACTAAAACACCATTTTATTTTTGAAATGGTTGATATGTCTCTCAGTGATTAATTTTAGATCCTCCAAACCCCTTCCTAGGTCGATCAAATCTATGAAATAGATATTAGGTCATTTCATGGTTTGTTTCCTCTCCTCGTTCCATCATTCCCTATATCTTCTCTTATATTCCTTAGTGTAAGATAGATCTACATATTTTGGGAAGATCTTCTCAGTGTTTTTTTGATCATGAATAAATGCCTGACTATGTGATATTTATTATTTATGTTCTTCTTCAGAGTTTCCTTTTTATGGATTTGAGATTCATGATCCCATGATATTGAGGTAGGCGGTCCCTTTTATTATCGGAGAATTGATTTTACAATAAATGTATTGATTTAAATTTAATTACATTCAATTATATTATAATAACCTAATTTCTTTTAAATTGTAGATATTATTTTGATATGGCATGAAATTTCAATAACCCCACAATTCTATTGAAATAGTGTGTGTTTGTGGAATTTTATGAAGAGTGAGAAAATAAAATATTAGAATTTAAAATGTAGAAATAAAATTTTGAAATTGATTTAAAATTTTTATTTGATAAAAATTGAATAAATATTTTTGATAGAAACACAATGGTCTTATCTTGGATAAATAATTATTTTATTTAAACCCCAATTTGTCTTTATATTGAAATTGACATATTGATATGGGAAAATGGTTTGAGTTGTGTTTTAAAATAGGATTTAAATAAATTTATAACTATTCATTTTTGATTGAGAATATACCAACCAACATAGTTAGTTAGTTAATTGGGACAAACAAACATGGTTGGAATTTCCTAAACAATTTATTGGCTCTTTACAACTCAAAAATAAACTTATATATAGATATTAATCCTAGTGGGATGTTGGTTAGACATATTTGTCCAGTGTTATAGAGTTATGTTTTCACATAATTTTTTTTGATTATATAAGTGTGTGAGGATCATATGACATGGAACAATAATAGTTATTATCAAACAACAATTTTTCTAGTTCATTATGTTTTGATATATATTATCTTATTTTTAAACAATTAGACACATTCCTTTGGCCTTTATATGACTATTTTATATACAAGTTTTAGTAATCTTTTTGATTAATTGATTTCCATCATTTGAAATGTAAATTTTGATTTGTTTTAAATAAAATTTTGATATTTCATTTATATTTTTTTTAAATTAAAATATTTTTTTATTAAATTTTTGGAATATTAATATGGGATTCTTGTTGAATGCCTAATGAGATTTTATCTCATACCTTCCCTATTCCTTTGTGATTTTTTATCATTCATCCATCCAATTTTGAACAATGAGAAAAGTCCAATTTGAGTTGGTGGTTTATATTGATCTTTGATCTAGAGTTGTTGTGTCCCATGGGGAATGGGTGGTAATCATATATAATATTAAATTATGGTTATAATTTGGGTTTTTATGTAATGACTCTTATTATCACTAATTTGATTTTTAAAAATTAACTTGGAAAATTCCAAAACCAGGGGATGCGACGATGTGAGATTTTGAGGATCTATGTGCCTGGAATGATATGATGAAAAAATTTATGTTTTTAATAAAGAGTGTGAATGAATTTTCTTTAAAATGTTTATAATGACTAAATGGGTTCCTAGGTGAGATATCTAAGGGAACCATTTCATTCATAACACTGGCATTTCCATAGGTGTTGCGAACATCGATCGACATGGGTCGAATGTGAAGGATAGAAATTGGATGTAATTGTCATTAAAATATTTTTAATAAATGTAATATTTTATGCCCCATTGGTTTCCATTAATTAATTTCTACTATTAGAAATACTTGGTTTTCTCTATAACCCTTGAAACAAATCTAAGGTATGGAGATTGAAACCTCTCCCATGAATGATGTCGAACACTGGGCGATCGAGGATCGATGAAGACACAGAACTCTATTAATCATCAATGACTGATCCAACCTTGAGGAAGGATGAAAATATATTTATTATTTCCTTTCCCACATAGTTTCAGATGACTAAAATAGAACAACCAACCAACAAGTTGATCCATGGTTTATTCATTCTTTCCAGATGGACAACTACATGCGGGGTTTTGAACGGGGATAAGATCTATGTGTTGAATGGTTCATTGAAATCCTTATGACATGAACGGATCGAGGCCGACATAGAAATTTCCAAGACCCATTCATTTTCTATTCATTTGGTTTTTATCTTTTTCCCCAAATCACATATCATTACTCATTCATTAGAAAATAATAATAGAGTATCTTTACACATTCAATCTGTGGCACAACGATCCAACACCAGGGATTCAAAATTGCAATGAAATCAGAATGGTGCAATGGAAATTTCATGGTACGAATCACCCAAGACAGTGGTTTATGGTGGCATAATGTGGTGGTTCATGATGGTTCCTGGGATAACATCTCCTACTAGGTTTGGGAGGGGGGAAAGACAAGCAACATGACACCGACATTATGGCCAGAGGTGGAGGCATCAATAGCCTAGTGGGGACCTATTCAGGTGGATCATTGAGCAAGACAGAGCTAATAGAAAAGCAGTCGGTAGCGGAGCTGGAACTCGTTCCAGTATTGACTGCATGGGAGACCACAGAATCAGAGGCTACATGTGATGACTAAGGGGCCACAACATGAAGCCCTATTGGCTGTAGCGGTAAGTGACTCAGAGTCGTGTTGGAGACAACCCATGGAAGAAGTGAGCTATAGGACTAGGTGTTAGAGTCGAGTCATGCACATTAAATGTGGCATAACTCTTTATTAACTGGAGGGACACAACCAGGGCGAGCCGTGTCTGGTTCCCACAAGACAAAATTTATGTAGTGGGCTAGACTAGATGAGTCTTCGATGCTCCATGTGCTATCAAAACAATGTGCACCATTGATGCTGCATGTGACATCGACAATTAGTGTGTCATGGATATTGGGAGATCTATGGACTACAACAAAAAATACTTCTCTTCATTCTTTGGACTTTTATCAGTGAGAGCCAACTATACTTCATGTGTTTCTGTTTTGGTGTACATCATGTGATTCCTTTGTGCTATGCATCATATGATTCTTTTGTGGTCTAATTCATGTATTTTATAGTTGTATTACCTTTGTGTTTTCGAGGTCTTCTAATGAGTTCTATTTTACTCACCCCTTCATATAATTTTCTCGCATGTGTCATGTCTTACAAAAATGATCAACGGTTGGACATAGTTATAGGTGGACCCAAACCAGGTGATTATGAGAGAGATCAAAGGGATGTGTTGTCCTCCAATGAAATTAGGATTTTTTTCCTACATGTACAATTTACGAAGGGTTTTCTATGGACAATTTTTAAGAACATTGGCATTCAATTGATAGACTCTTTATTTTGGTGGATTATAATCTTTCCATGTTTTCTTTCTAGTTTTCCAATAATCATACTCTATGGTTGGTAACTTATAGTATGAAAGCATTGTTTACTTATTGCTTTTACATGTCATCATTTTGGGATTGGAGATGTGTGTGTAGTTAATTTTAAAAATTCCTCCCATTTATGGGATATGCCTACTCAATTCTAGTGGCTAGCCCCTGGCCTGTCAAAAATGGTCTTGGGTTTGTCATGACATGGGATCCTTTTGGATGGTTAGTGATAGA
This sequence comes from Viscum album, assembly GCA_963277665.1. Lineage (NCBI taxonomy): Eukaryota > Viridiplantae > Streptophyta > Magnoliopsida > Santalales > Viscaceae > Viscum > Viscum album. The sequence goes on along the minus strand of OY728156.1, from coordinate 1,243,296,882 downwards.
GTTGTTTCAAAGGAGGGAGGTTCTACCTAAATTAACCATAGTATGTGAGATTGGTTTGAGGAAAATTTGTTTTGTGTTTTGATTTCATCTTTCAGACTAGGGACAACAGGGTTGGTGAAATGGATGATAAATCAATAAAATCAGACTCCAAATTCATTTTTTCATGTCTATATTGGAAAACACTATTTTTATAGAAAATAAATGGTACGTGAATCATATAGGGTTTTCAATGTGTTCTCATGTCCTTATTGAGTCAGCTCACTAGGTATACTCTATTGACTGTGGCATATCATGATCTATTTCAAGATGCCTCAATGCAGACATCCATGTGTGATTCTAATGTGTGATCATTAGGATGATCCATCTTATAATGATGCATTGGTATGTGAAAAAATACCAAAGTTATCACATTTTGGTGGTGTACTAGTGATACCAACACCCTTAAGAGTATTAGTTACTACCATCGCTATTGGATGAAAATTCATGTAGGATGAGATAATTGCATGAGTTCAAAAGGAAGCTACTTCCCAGGTCTCAGGGAGAGACCTACCCATATGTATCTAAGGATTGAATGGAGGTAGTTACACATGTCTTCTTCCATGTGTGGAGAAATTATGACTAGATTGTAGTTTTAGCCACGAGCCTTCTTCATTGATCAGTGGGGCGATGGTGGAGCATAGTGATATAAAGACAAGATGAGCGGACACTATCGTGGGATGATGTATATAACCTCTTTAGGGAGTATTTCTTTATAGAGACATTATGGTCACTGCACATAAATGAGCTTGTACATTTGAAGTTGGGCAGTCATATAGTAGAGAAGTACACATTGATATATACCGATCTTTCTCACTACTCCAATGATATGGTTCTAGACCAATTTTTTAGGTCGTGGACCACTGATCAGGGGCTATGATTTGAGATCAGGGCATCAATGATATCTCTTATAATCCATACATATTATTGGGTACCTGATCAAACCTTGTTAGTGTTGAGATTTCATGTGGAACATAAGCCGGTAATGGGAGCTACTAGAAGGAATCAGGTAACTAATTCTTCAGTAGTTGGTATCCAATAACATACACAGGGACCCAAGAGGGCCATGCTCTCCAGAGGAATACCCCAAGACAATAGTTCAGAGGAGCAGGGCTCCCATAGATAAGCGGGTCAAGTGAAGGAAATGTTGTGTTACTCATGTGGTGATCATGGAATCTATCTTGAGATTGACCGATTCTCCAATCAGACTATTTGAATACTATCGAGGGACCACATAAGGATGATGAGGATCCTTATGTAGAGTGGTCCATAGGGCGGTGGAAGTAGAAGAGGATCAGGTAGAGAAGTAGGCTGTGGGTGGAGCTTCGACATACTACCCCCACCACCACTATGTGGTCCACCATATACTGAGGGACCCAATGTATATGGACAAGGAAAGCTTCAGGTGTGGGAAAATTATAACTCGAGAGCTCTATAGATGATTAGAGATATGATGTATTTGTTTTCAACCTTACCTCTTGTTTTTAAAGACACATGATCCAGTAACTTCTTTCATTTCATGACCCATGTTCATGACTCAGAGATTCTAGTGGAACCATTGAGTCAATACCTACACCTATAGACTCATATGGGGGTGTGATTCAATGATAAAAAACTAGTGAATATAGTGTACCCTTACTGCAAGTGGGAAAGAGTTTTCGATGAGATCTCTAGGTGGTAGGGTCGCAACCTTACGATGTCATTCTTGGAATAGAATCGTTGTCCACATTCCATTCCTAAATTGAATTTTCTATGCAAAGATTATTGTGTGTCCACAAATATGGGACAAGGGGTTCCATTTATGGTGAAATGGAAACACATACAGTGAAGGAAGAACTCACACTTTGGAGGGTGCATCCGATTAATCACTAGGTGGCTAGCATAAACCATAGTATGGGGGATGATATGATTATACATTTTCCTATAGTGGTTGCGGAGTATGAGGACATATTTCTTGAGGATTACCTAGGATGACCCTCCAGTAGGTTGTTTTTCGTATGATTTTTCTTATAACTTATAACAAATTTGATAACAAAACCTACATATCAGATGGATCCCATAGAGATTTGTGAGTTGAGGGTATAGCTAGAAAAATTACAGAGGATGGGCTTTGTGAGACCCAGTGTTTCACCCTAGGTGGATCCTATTAGTTTTCTTAATAAGGAATATATGATCATGAGGTTATGTGTGTACATCCGACCCCATAATTAAGTGACCATGAAGAACAAGTATCCGCTGTAGAGGATTGATGACCTCTTCAATTAGATGAATGCAGAAAGGTGATTCGTGGAGAAGGACCTCAGTTTGGGATATCACCAGCTTTGAGTACAGGATGAGGAAATCCCAAAGAAGGATCTTAGATGTTGATATTACCCCTAAATGTATATAGTAATATTTATTGGCAAGAGGAATTCCATAGAAGTGTTCATGGGACTCATGAACTGAATCTTACAGCTTTACATAGTTTAGTTCATCGTGGTATTCATTGATGACATCATATTATAATTGAAGTCTGAAGAGGAGAAAACGATACACATGATGGTGGACCTGGTCATTCCCCAAGAGTATCATTTTTATGGGAATCTCTAGAAGTGTTAGTTCTAGATTTGGGAGGTCCAGTTTCTGGGACACATCATTTCAGAGGCTGGAGTTGTATTGGACCTAGTGATGAGTGATGGGGTGATTTCTGGGATGCCACCCAAGAGTGTTACTATGGTTCATTGTTTTCTGGGTTTGAATATATATTATCTGATGTTTTTACCTGACTATTCTAGAGTATCATAACCCTTGGTGGCCTTGACACAGATGAGTAATCCTTTCATGTGGATATAGAAGTGATATTCAAGATTTCTATAACTAAGGAAGAGGATGAAGAGATATTCTATCAAGAGATTAATGAAATATGTAGTTGAGTATGTGGTGTTCTATGATCCATTAGAGACTATGCGTGATTGTGTCTTGATGTTGGGGAATTTGGTTACTTCCATTGGTTCATTCCATTTGAGGCCACATGAGATGAACTATGAGGCCCATGATATTGAGCTTATGGGGGTAGTATTCTCATTAATTATGTGTCGATACTACCTGATGGGTTAGTGGATAACCATCTACTCTGACCACAATAGTCTCAAGTATATATTTTATTAGAATTATATATACATGATAAAGATACTATGGAAAGAGTTACTATAGGACTATGACATTGAGATTGTCTATACTCTTGGGATGGGGACCATAGTGTCATCCACACTCAGTAGGATATCCAAATTGTTGTTTTTGAGTGTGGTTTCATAGAAGGTGGTCGCATTACATATATCCTTTTTGGATAGATAAGGAGTAGCTTGCCTCATGTGGAATGTTATCACCCCTAAAATATTATTTAGAGTTAGTAAAGAACAACCTGGGGATATCGACTTCGAGAATAAACATGGTTATATGTATATAAGGTATTCTCCCGAGGGATATTTGATAGGTGGGGATCACATTGATCATTTTATAGAGCAAACTGTAGTACAAGATATGTTTTGGGGAAGGTCTTGGGGGAGTTCCATACTTCCTCTTTAGCGGTACATCCAGGGGTGAAAAATATTATCAAAACCTCTGATGTTAGTTCATGTGGCCAGGGATGAAGAACAAAGTAGATCTGTTAGATAATATATTCCTCACATTCCAGTTAGTAAAGGCTATGAACCATGTTCTAGTGAGAATAAAATAACCATGTGAGGATCCAGAGAGGAATTGAGATGGGATATCGATGATATTCATGATTGGTTTACCAGACACGTCTAGGGGACACGATACTATATGGGTGATCATTAAAATACTCACCATGTAGGCCCACCTACAACTGAATTATGACAAGAGTTTAGTAGAGATATTATTATGCCTCTACGTGCATGAGATAGTTCTGATTCATGGAGTACCATCAATGATCATTTCATTCTTTCATGCTCATTTCACATCCAAATTTTGGAAGGGATTACATGAGGTTTTTGGGACTGAGTTTCAAATGAGCATGAAATTTCATCCCCAGACGAATGGCCATATGGATAGAACCATCTATTTTATGGAGTATATGATGTATACATTCATCCTAGACTTGGTCATAGTAGGGAGGATCACCAACCAATACTGTAATTTGCGTACAACAACATCTATCAATCCACCATTGGTATGGAACCATTTTAGGCCTTGTACGGGTAACCCTGCAGGTCAACACTTTGATGGAATGACCCTATAGAGTCAAAAAATATCACCAAAGATTCGGTTTCAGCTACCACATTGAAGGTACATGTAATCTAGTAGTAGATAAAGCCTTCATAGATCCATCTGAAGACTTATGATGGATTGTTACAGAGAACATTGGAGTTCGAGGAGGGAGTCCATGTGTTCGATCAAGTCTCACCCGATTGGGATTGAAGCGATTTTTCTGAGGTGGCATGTAATCTATAAAATACATTGACCCTATTCAGATAATCAATAGAGTTTGAAAAGTGGCGTACCAACTAGCTCAACCACCATAGTTTCATTGGGTTCATGTTGTCCTCCACCTGTCATAGGTGAGGAAGTACATGGATGGCACTTCGAACATAATCGACTAGAGAAAGATGCACATTGATGATGGGTTACCTTTTGAGAAGTAACTGGTGAAATCAAGGATCTAAAGGATCATATCCTTCATGTTTGGATTATTCATCTGGTGTATGTTTAGTGGAATCATCAAAATATTTAAGAGATCACATGGAAGGGGGAGGTTCAGATTAGTGCTCAATGACCTAATTGTTTTTTTGTGTAGCTAATTTTTTGGTTTTAGGGGATGTAATGACCTACGGTTGGAAAAATTTAATGACTCATATTTTATCTAGTTTTATTCTTATAAATTATTTCGAAAAATTCCCAGACCAGAAACTGAGACAACGTGAGATTCTGAGGCCCGATGTTCCTGGAACGATACATTGAAAAATGATATGTTTTCAATAATGTTTGGGGGATTTTTTTATTTAAAATTTGAATAACACATAAACTGGTGTCTGGATCATAAATATTTTAGCATTGTTGCATTCAGTGTAGTGACATTACCTTACATGAGACCTAATAGTGAATGAAACCAATCGACTGAGAAAGGTAGAAATTGGATATGAAATTCATTAAAATATTTTATTTAATGCTGTGTTGGGTTCTTATAATTAAGGCACATGTCTAGAATCCATGGTTATCAGCATAACCCTATAAATTTCCTCTGATACAAGGAGATGGAATCCTATCTAATAAATGATGACGAACACTAGAAGATCAATGACCTATGATGACACAAAACTATATTCTTCATCAATGAATAATCTAACCATGATTAATGATGTTAATATCTTTGTTATTTCCCTTCCCATGTTAGATTCAAACAACAAACATGGATCATACCACCATTATGTAGATTATTGGATCGTTCATTCTTGCAGTATGGATAACTAATTTTGGGGGCTTTCTTGGGGAATAGATCTTGGTGTTGAATGGTTCTTAAAAATACATATAACATGAATGGATAATGATGACACCAATATTTCCAATCCATGTTCTTCAGGAATTCATGTTCTTTACCTCTTTTTTCCAAAATATGTTAATGTTTTTTATTCCTTGGAAAATATGAATAGAGGATCGGTGTGCCTTCGATATATGGTGCAATGATCCCAAACTAGGGATATGACACCACAATGACATCACAAAGGTGAAAAAACAATGGTGAGGCATGAAATATCCAAGGTAGTGGGTTACAGTGGAAAAAAGAGGTGGTTCATGATGGAGCCCATAGTAGCGGCTCTGGCTGGGTCCGGGTGGAGGGCATGATGAATAGTAGTCCACTAATAGGGTGGCTAAAGGTTGTGGTAGTAGTGGCCTGCGGGGGCCTGGCTAGGTGAGGCATGGATCCGGATGACCCTACTGGCGGAATAGGATGAACGTTGTCTACTGGGGACCAAATGGTAGCCTGTGGCAGCATAGGTCACGGGTGGTGACCCGAGCTATGGAAAGAGGCCATGGTTACAGTAGAGGGATACATCTCAGAGCCCTGTCAAAGGGAGCCTACGGTGGTGGTGAGACCACCAATCTAGTTGGAGGTGGTGGTCCACTGTTTGAAATATGGAGCGGAACGACATTGACTTGAGGGACACAGACAGGGTGAGATATGTCTGGTTCCCACATTCTAACCCGCATGTAGTGGGTCAGACCAGATAGACCCAATGACCTAGTGGTCCAGGTCCAACCAGCCAACCTGAATGGGCTTATCCATTTTGGGCCAGGCAGAATCGGTTCGGACTGGGTCAGGCTGGTCGACCCAGTTTGGGTCGGGTCATCTCCAACTTATCAGATCAGACCTGAGCTTGACCTCGGTTTGGTCATTTTACAAAAATGGCATTATAATTCAAACTGTTTTTCTATTTTATTAGACATTTTAATCAATGGTACCATTGATACTAGATGATCCTTTTGAGATTATCAAATTTAGTCATTGTTAATGTTGGAATATGAACCATTGGATTGAGGAGTACATTCTCTCGGAATAAGCACACTATGAGCGTAATCCTATAGCTGGCTATGACATGGTGACTACGTGACTTGGGAGCTACATGAACCATCTATGCTCTATGTGCTATAAATGATCTGTGCACCATCGTCGCTCCATGCACCATCATTGCTTGTTGTTCCATCGACGTTCCAGGAGACATCGCTACTTCGTGTTCCATTGAAACTCCATGAAACATTGAAACTAATTATGTATTGTAAACTTTAAGATATATGGAATAAATAATAAAATCCTTCTCTTCATCCTTTATAATTTTATAAGTGTGAGTTGACTGTACTTTGTTTGTTTTCTTTTGTTGTAGAATTTGTGTATTTCTTTTGTAGTATACATCATGAGTATCCTTTGTGTTATAATTCATGTATTTCATAGTGGTATTCAATTTTTGGTTGTAGGGTGTCCTAATGAGTATTCTTTTACTCTCCCCTACACAGATTTTAATCGAACGTATCATGTATTGTGAAAATGATAGTCTCTTTAATGGAGTTATAGTTTGACCAGGACCATGTGGTTCTTATAGGAATCATATGGACATGTAGTGATCCTAATACTTTAGGTTGCTTTCATACATGTACCCTTTAGGTTGGGTTTTCTACAGACGAGTTTCAATAACATTCTCTTTCATATGACACACTCATTATTTTGGTGCACTTGTATTCTTTCCCTATTTAAATTCTTGTTTTAATATTTTCATACTCTGTTGTTTGTATCATAGTGTATGCAAGAATTGTTTACTTAGTGTTTTTACATTTTTTCATTTTGGGAGTGGAGATGTGTGTGCGTAGTGTTACAAAGGCAAATAACTCACATTTGTAGGATATTCCTACTCGGTGTTAGTCGCTATCCCCTAGCAGATCATAGGCAGTCTTGGGATAGTCATGGAATTGGTCCCTCTTGGATGGGTTGTGGAATTTTATTCATTTTTGACATCTAGTATAGATATCTCTGTGGAGGTTTCAATTCAGCGTACTAACATGTAGTCATTTATTATACACATTATGTGTAGAACCATTTTCCAAAATTATCAGGTATGATGCTAGGTCATAGTCTCCATGTTGTGGGGATATATAATGCCCATCAGGCTATGTCAGGATCACTCGGGTGTTAGGGAACCATGGAATCCATTCATGTTGATGAAAAATTTGAATCAATGGTCCATGTTAAGAATTATGCCTTGATGTGAGTATAACATTTGTGTAATCTGGTCAGGATATAGGTGGTGGTTTTTGTTGAGTGCATAGATATCTCTCACTACAATGAGACTTATGTCACTATGGGTTGTTTAGGAAAGGCATCTTGAAGAGTTTTTCTAGTCAATTACCTAATTCTTATTTGGATAGGATGAATTAAAATTCTTTTTTATCTATATATTAGGATTAATTTCCATGTTTCTATTGTTTGATTTTAATTGTGATTAATTCAATGTTTTTTGATGATATATATTTTTCCCATGCCTCTTAGAATAAGTGAAAATAAAATATGGGGAATTATTATGATGAAAACCAATGATATAATCATCTCTTGGACCAAAATATAGATGATGTTATCATGGTTCTATTCCATTCTATGGAAAGAGGACCTATACCCATTCCCATTCATGCTCTTGTAGTGAAACCTCAAAGGTATTCTTTATGAAATCATGATAAAGAGTTCCATCGCTAGAAGAATCCAATGTACAAGGATGGAATGATCCACAAAAGTTTGGGGATTGGGTGAGAGTTATTGAGCTTCTGTTTGAGTTCTTGGAGACTCTAGATAATGTCTTGGTGAAATGTTACATCTTCATAATAGTTGTATGCATCATGGGATGGTGGGATATTGAGGATATGATGAATAATAAAGAAGAATTATAGTAGAAATAATTTAGTGTAATTATCACCAATAGGTTCTATAGAGAGTCTACATTGTTTGACAATGGATTTAGAGTTTTTCAATAGAGATGGATGACAGTACTATGGATGAATATAAAAATCATTTTGTTGAAAATGTGCCATTTTCACCTATTATTATTATTAATTAATATATAAAGACTCAACTATTATATATGTTAATATAATCTGATATTTTTTATATGTTTTTATTACTGATGTTTTTTTCATATTTTATTGTCCTAGACACACTGTTGATGGTCAAAAGAAACATGGTTTAAAAATCAACGATAATGGGATATCCTTATCCTAAAATTATTAGATATGTGAATTCATATAATGGGAATAAGAAACATAATGATTCTCATGGTGATTATCAATAGAAGAGTTTTCTAGACCTCATGTAGTTCCATATAGAGGACATTTAATTTTTTACCTGTATTGAAAACATGGGAATTCAAAACAACTTTTCACTAAGGAACCCAAGATATGTGGTTATTATGACCCTCAGGTAACTAACATAAGTTCATCAAGGTCCATTCTACTCCATTTAGTTGCACTTGACCACCAACATCATTTAAAATGTGGTTAAATCAAATTCATCTGGACAAAATTGATTTCATCCGTATGAATCCTGAATGAAGCATATTCAATAAATGGAAGAGTATCCAGTGGAATCTGATACATGTACAATGACTATGAGTGGTACCATCACTATTGGTTCATCATTAGTAAATTATTTATTTTATACTAGTGAATATCATTAATTTTTTCATCTAGTATTGTCAATCATCTTAATCTTCATGATGGGGTTTTATCTTATGTGATGTATATTACTATACATATTAGAATAATGATATGTTAGGTCCCCTTACTCTTTCTAGTGTTTTATCATTATTATATATTATTCGTGATTCATGCTTTTATAGTTCATGAGATGAATCCTCTTGTAATCATTTTTTGGATGTTTTATCTCATTCCAAAAAAAGATTGAATTGATTTTTTTATCATCGATGTGTCTATTTAACTAAAAATGATGGAGTGTGATGTATCATTCATGGAAAATTAGGATAGATTTCATGTAGAGATGTAAAATCTTCTCTTGTGTTTATAATGTAATATATGTGTTCTATTTTGATTTTGAAGATGAATCTTTGAGTTGTGATCTCCCTATAATTTCCATTGAGTTTTCATATGTTTTCCATCTGAACTATCTAGTTTTCTACTGGTATTTGATGTAGAGTTTTTCATATATTTAGTACATGGTACTCAACTAGTGTCCATTACTTCTTACATCATGGAAACAAATAAATTTAATGAGTTTAATACTCAGTTAGATTACCTGATATTGAAATGGTTTATACGCATGAGCTTGTCACCTTTATCGTTTCCATTTCTATTTTCCTAGAAAAAAGATAGGATTATTCAATTTTTCAATGATTAACAAAAACTCAATAGACTCCCCATAAAGAACAAATATATGTTTCCATTGATTGATTATTTGTTTGATCCGTTGAAAGTGGTTATGTGGTTCTCGAAGATTGATCTTTGATATTCATAACATCATTTTATGATGAATGAATATGACATTCTAACAACCTCCTTTAGTGTAGGAATGGAAATTATGAGAATGTTCTCAAGCCATTTCATCAAACTAATTCTCTTTTAGTTTTTATGTATTAAATGAACAAAATTTTCCATGAGTATCTTGATATGTTAATTGTTGTATATTGGGATGAAAACCTTTTTTACACTATGTTCATGGAGGAAAAATTTAATCAACTAGGAGTTTATATATAATCTTTTAGATGTCAAAAACTTATATCCCAAGGTATCAAAATTTGATTAATGGATTTGAGAAGTAATATTTTTGAGACATGTTATGGCTCCACATGGTATATCAGTTGATGTTGGATAGGTAAATGCCGATATGAAAGGGTAGAAATAATATAATGTTTTTAAGATTCATATATTATTGGTTTTAGCATAATATTATCACTATTTTGTAAATGAATTCTGAATTTTTGATTCTGAAATGAATACTATTGTTTAATGGACAATTGGATTTAGCAGGGATTAATGTTTTCTTAGGTTGATAAATGCAATATTTTTTTTATCTAAACTTGTTTTTGAATACTATGTTGGTGTTGAAACTTCCAGAAGACGGGCATGACTATGTGGTCTTCTATGATGCATCAGTTTAGGATTGGATGAGTTATTATGCATTTTGTTCATGTCATTGCTAATGTCACTTGGTAGCTGAGGTCATATTTTAAAATTTTCCTCACACATGACCATGTACTCATATCTATGATTAATATGCATTTTATTTTAGGGTGATACGAGTATAGAAAAAGGTATACCATGTATTCTGACCATAAGATATTGTGTTATATCTCCCAAGAAAAAGATTTGAATATCATCTAGAGGTGTTTGGGGGAATACCTACAATATTTTTCATTTTAAATCACTTATACCATGGGGAAAGTAAATTTCAATGTAAATTCTTTCAGCATTAATATTTAATCCTTGGTTTTGAAGTAATCATCAAAAGAATGGAAATTTATGGATCTCATTGCACAACTTCATATTTGAATCTAGGAATAAGGTGTCGTGGTTTCATTTTTAGGTGTTTAGTTGACCTCCCCAATTAGAAAGATGATTATTTGGGAACAACTACTTTATGATTAGTTATGTAGTATTATAAACTATCTTTATGTTGGGGAGATAGTTACTGAATGGGTTTTCTCAATAGATGTTTATAAGGACATGACCTTGAAAATTACATAATCTTGAGGTAAATCAGGAATTCAAATTGAGGAACTTTCCAGGTTTATAGTTTTAGATAATTAAGAAATAAATAATACATAACAAAACCCTAAAAAAACCAATGATAAACTTCTATGATTTATCTATTTTTTCCCAAATATAAAATCTATTAAAATTAATACATGATTTATTTTCAAGACATATCTTATATAATATAATCATGATATCCTATTTTCCCTTAACAATATTAGGACTTGTGAAAAAAAAAATTATGACATTAGATGAGAACAAAAATCTCAAAAATAGGAATAAAAGAAAGAAATAAAACCTTAGTCCTTAAACATTTCAAACTCATAAAAACATTTTATCAAAATCAGGATTTTCACCCATAAAAATTATCATTTTTTATTACCTTAGGAAATCATAAAATAATTAGAAAACATCAAAGAAATATTAAATTATAATTTTAAACTACATAATCAATATCATACATACATTATAGATTTCACAAATACATAAGGAGTAACTGTCATGGTCACATTTAGAATACCCATAACAGTATATTCCCTGAATATCTTAGGATAAACCCCACCTTTTAACACATATCATTACCTAATTCATTGGAGAGCTATCAAGAGACCTCATGCCATCTGTTTATTTTGGTACCATTTGAATACATAAAAAATTCCCACGAACCATAATATAATTATAACACATTAATCAAGCATAAAGGGAAAATAAAAATTCCACATTGAAATAAAATTTCTTCTTTAAAATCCACACTAGCATAAATGAAAACTCAGTTATCAAAATTAAAATTGTAAAAATTTATATTTAGCATCAATACATAATAGAACACATTAAAGGATGAAATTCAATTCATGTCTTATATATATAAACACATTCCTTGTTATTTTAATAATGAATCCATTTTAAAAAACATTTAAAACATTTAAAAAGAATATTTTTTGAATAAAAGTGTCCCATTAAACATTGAAACTTTAAAAAAAATTAAAAAATTTAGAAGCTTCAGGTACATATAAATTAATCATAAAACCATTTTTTAAATCATGGACACCAATCTAAAATATTTAGAAGAATAAATCATAAAAACATTTAAAATGATATTTCAGTTATAGAATATTTTACCAATTGATAAACACATGAATAAAAATAAGTAAAGAATAAAATTTTAAATAAACATTAAATATCAAGATAATATATTAATTCAATATATAACATGTCAAAATGGATTTATAGGAACCTTAAGGGATAAAAAAGGTTCACATTATCATGATATGCCTTAATGAAAGTAGATTGAAATGAAGTCCCATACATCGGGTCCGAATCATCTCGTACATTATTTATTTTACTGAATAATAAAAACATGTTTAATTATAATTTTTTATAATCATTTAATTTGTATAATTCCTTTAATATCATTAGTTTCCATGTTCTAATTTTTTAATTATTTCAGTTGATATCAGATATTTTGTTGATATTTTGTACTTAGTAGAAAATGAACAAGGTATGATGTCAATAGTCCGTGTGGTTATATTTCCATCATATCCAAAATAATATAAATGAAATAATAATTATTTTTATACATTAATCCTACCTTTTAATTAAAATAATTTATTATGGTTATGATTAATGAAAAACTATATAATCCCGAAGATAGTAAACCGTACGTACGCATGTGTAAATTTTTTTTGTTTTTCATTGATCCTTAGGAAATGACAGTAAGTGATATTTTAACTTTCCAGGATAATTATAAAATTATTTATATCATATTAATCATTTAAATATACTTTTATATCTCATAAAAGTGATGTAGTGAATAAAAACAAATCACATCACTTCGTGGAGGTGATAGCTCGCACATACGCACCAACGACACTATGATTTTAATTTTCATGCAATGTAATATCATAAAATGACATATTATTATTTTATAATGCATAATATTTCATTTATATAATATATTAATATTTAATTCCATCTTTATAACCAATATTTGAAGATGTTCAATATAAAAAACAATATTGGTTCATGACGTTGTAGTCCCTTGTACCCACGAACGAAAAGTTCATTTCCCATTTAATGAAATTAGAGATGGATCTAGGATATGATACTAACAAAATAAAATTTCAATATATTTTGGATAATTTAGTAGTTAATTCATTGTTTTTGGAGTAAATTTGAAGGAATTGGAAAAATAAATAAAATGGAAATACTTAATGAAAACAATACCTCTTTTTCGGATGATCACATTTGAAAAATGACTTAACACATCAAGGGAGTTTTTTATGACTAAAATGAGTCCTCAAAAATGTGGGTAGGGATTCTAGGAATGGGTTTGAGAAGGTATTTTCTGAGACAATGGGTTTTAGAAGTGTGAATAATATAGAAGAGTAGGTTCTATTTACAGATTAGGGGAGGGTCACCATTAGTAATTTTTAGAATATAAAATTACCATAAGTTAATTATTAAATAGAAATGACAGCAACATGAATTAAGTCATATATAAGATTATTATGATTAAAAATACAGTTATCCAATAATTTTTAGAATTTCATTTCTTTCATTTGAATCCATATCATTTGGTTTTACCCCTAATTATTCTATTTTTATTTTTCATTATTTTAACATCATTATAAATTTTAAAAGGATAATATTTTTTCCTATGTGAGGTAAATATAACATAAATAAACAATTAATGAACCTTTAGAACTTATTTTATCCACTCTATATTTTTAAATATATTTATTCTCTTAAAATAATTTATTAATATATTATTTTTATAAAATATCATTAGTGTCAGTTTTTACACTATTCATTTCAATTAATTTAAGGAATATCCAAATAGATAAATAATGTTAAAAATCATAAATAAACATATATTATTTCATAGTTAGTTATCAAATATTTTGAGTACCATAATTAATTTGAATTATATTTATTTATTTATTTTTTATATTATTTATTTGAGAATTTTATTAATAAAGTAAATATTGTTTCACTATTGTGTCAGTATTTATGGTAATTATTTTATATCTAATAATTATAAATAAATTTACATGCTATAGATAATTTGAATATATTTCATGGGACTACTTTTTATTGATGGTTTATTATGTTTATTTCAATATAAAATTATACAATCTTATAAAAAATAAGAGGGTGACATGTTGTCAATTTCTATTGTTCGAATAATATTAATATCACATTTATATTAAAAAGTCTATTAAATGAGTCAATTACAATCCTTATGTATTTATGGTTTAATTTTATAAATCCAATGGGATTTTGGCAGGTGTTACAGTAAATTTATTGTCCTTATAATATTTTTTGTTACCCTAATTTACTTGATTTTACATTATCCACATTAAATAAAAATTTTAGAAGACACCATTCATAATATTCAAAAAATTAAAATTAACCAATTAAAATAATTTCGAACCACTTATTAAAAATATATAATTCATTTTTCAAAATTTAAAACACATAGGTTTTAGTAATTAAATTAAAATTAATCCCATTTACAAAAATGGAAATCATGTTTTTTTAAAAGTTATTACCATCAAAAAAATTAAAATGTGTTTATAACTAATTTTAATGTTACGTTACTTATAATGACCAATATTTGTTTTAATGATAAAAAAATAATATAATTATACCATAAACCCAATTAAAATTTTAATCAAACAATATAAATAAAATAGATGAAAAATAATATTTGAATTAAAATGATGTATTTTTTACTATTCATTAAAATATGGATTCTATCATAAAAATAAAAAAATGAATATGAATTAAATTTTTATGTCCCAAATCCAAATAATATGTTTATATTTTCATATTTTTCTTATAATTTTACAAAAACAAGATTAAAATTGGGTTCATAATTTTTTTTTTAAAAAATGCCTTTTTTGAAAAATAAAAGTAATTTTATACATAAATTTGAATTTGATCTTATATCATGTCTTAGGAACATTGAATATGAATTTTAAAAAGCCTATGAAATTTATATTTCATTAATATAATCCAAAAATAGCGCTAATATTATTTTATAAACACAATTATTTGCACGTAGATTCTTTTTATAAAAACACACCCTTTATTGTGAATTATTTTATATGTTAATTTCATATATAATTTAATAACCAAATAATCATCAATATATAAACATTCATAAGACCAATTTTATTAATTTAGTTATTAATTTTAATTCCAGCCATTCTAATGGCTCAGATACATTGGTATCATTTATATAATAATATTTAGTTGTCTTTTTAAACTCAATATGCAATATCAGGAATGCAATAGAACATTGTATTTCTTTTTAAATACTTTGGATTCTACATTACACCTTTTTTGGAATGTATTTCCTTGAAACTCTAATTTGGTGTTAGTAACTACAATATCACTTTTCAAAATACCTTTATAACAATCCCACATTGGGAAATGCATTAATATGACTATAACATTAAATGAAATAATGGATAGTACGAACGTCACTTGAGATAACACGTACTAAGATTACATTAAGAAGAATATGGATATGTAAGAAAAAATAATAATCATGTTCTAAAGGATAATGATATAAAACATGACGAGTATAATCTTAACTATCCAAAAACCATAATTTTTTGATTTGTTAAAATGTCAATGATTTCATAGTAGGAAAAGAAAAAGAAAAAAAATTCTTAAGATAATTTTCAAAATGATAACTAATTATTTTACTAATTAGAATATGATGATAAGGAAATATACTAACAAGAAAAGTAGTGATTTATCCTTCATTCAATTTTTACTATAAAATCATCTTTTCTTCCAATTGATTTCTATTCAGATGAATCATTCAATCCTGAAGCACTATAATCCACATCATAAAAAATTAATATCATCCACAGAATTTTTACTTTATATTTACACTACAATTATTCATTAACTGATAAATGGTTAGTATAATATCAGATAATTCCCCCCAAATAATAATCATTCTAAAAATAAGTTCTAGTATTAATCTCTATCATTCCGATGAAATTCCCAAGGTTAAATATATAACATTGTAAAAATAATTGTCCATATAATTCCTCTAAATAATCCAAATAATATTGAATACCAAAATATAAAAGGATTAGATAAAATATTATTATATTTTAAATTTTAATATTTACCTCCTAATATCATAAATTACTCTAGAAGACACAAAAAATGTAATTTTCGAAATAATGTTCTAGATATGTTTATTATTTCCATTAATAACTTGAATCACCAAATTCTTTCATATATTATTCAAAAACATAATTAAACCATTATTCATTAAATATAATTCTACATTATTATATCTACCTTGATAACATAGGGTTCCCAAAACAGTGAACGTCTTTCGAAAATAACATTATTCACTTAATAGTTAAATAATTTACTAATCCCATGGTTATATACTCGATAAAACAGAAGTTCCAAAATAATCTTATTATTATTACATCAAGTCATTTAACTGTGATGATAAAGTCATACTAACCAGGTACATTATGTAGGACAGAGGTATGTGATCATGCATTGTCTCCCTTTGGTTGAGTGTTTGATTCCTTCAACACTGTCTAACATGATATGTCTTCACCATTCTTGTGGGTTTTACTTTTTTCAAAAAATATATCATTCTTATAAAATTCCCAAAATGGGAAAAAATTCTCAAAAATAACCATACAAAATTCTACCCTTAAACATTATCTCATAACTATCATTTTACATCATAATTATAATACACCATAATTACCTCAAAGGTGAATATATCCAAAAATATCATTAGTCCCCTTACATTTTTTGAGCATAAAGCCTTAATAAGGATTTATATGACATTGGAATTATGATAAAACTGAAAATTATAAACTCATATGATATCCCAAACTCTTATGAAAAACATTGTAATATTTTAAGTTGTCTAAACCATCCTATCATACCAACTATAAGGACCCATCCTTAAAAATTAAATAATTGTGATATAAATAAAGAATTAACAATGAGGGACATTTATAGTTTACTGTTTAAAATAATTAGGCCATAACTAAAACATAAAAAAGTATAAGAAATGAAAGTGGACAATCCCAAACATTATCAAATATATTCACAAAAATAATCCCTTTTAAAAATGATTTTTTTAAGACTTAACTTTGATACCTTCATTAGGAAATAATCATTTTCTTTAAAAATATTAAGACCTATGCAAAAAAATAAAAAATATGAATAATAAAAAAAATCTCAGTAAGGGGCATAAAAGTATTAAAGAAACAATTATTCCATGAATATTTTGAACTAATGAATTTTTTTTTTCAGAAAATCTTACTTTAACACATAAAACACAAACCATTTAGATTACCTCATGAAATCCTAAAATTCTTGTAAAAAATAATATGAAACAGAAATCATAAATTTCTATTGTGTAATCCATATGATACATACATTTTATCTTTCACACCAACATAGAGAGTATCCTTTATGGACACATTTAGAATACAAGTCCCAGTATATTCCTTAAATATCATTGGATAAACCCTTCCAGTTAACTCTTTCTCATTACCAAATTCATATGATAGATATCATAAGATCACCAACCCTTTTATTATAATAGAAAAACATGTATATGTAAACAATTTTAATGAACCATAACATAATTATATCTTATAAAACAAGTATAAATGACAAATTTCATTTCCATATAGAAATAACATTTTTTCTTTACAGTCAATATAATCAAAAATGAAAACATGCAATTTAAAATTAAAATTTTAATTTTCATAAAAATACATCCTAAAAAAAATTATGAAAATATGGATATCAATCCAAATGAATTTGAAGAATAAAATTTTAAAATATTGAAAATGATTTTTTATTTAATGAGTCCCATAAAACTTGAGAAACACTTGAATACAAATAAATAACAAATAAAATGAACACCAATTTAAATATAATTATAATATATTAAATAATGATATAAAATTTATAAAGGTTTGTATATAAATCTTAAATGATAATTATGGTTCACATTATCAAGATTTTCCTCAATGAAAGAAGATTGAGATGAAGTCCCTTACCTTGAGTACGAATCGTATCGTATGATCTTAATCATCCTGAATATTTAACATAGGATAATTTATAGTTTCTTTAGAATAATTTTTCAATTATGATAATATCATTAATTAAATTGATATAAAATTCAGTTAAATATTTGAGTTCATGTCTGATGTTTTGTCGATATTTGGTGCTTGCGTCGAAAATGAACTTGGTAGGTAGTCCAAAGTCCATGTGGTCATAATTCCATCATCTATAGAATAATATTCATCAATTATTCATCACTTTTATACATTAATCTGATGTTTTAAAAACACAATTAATTATGTTTATGATAAAATAACCATGATATAATCATGGAGACGATAGGTCGTACATACACATGAGTAACATTTTTCATTTTTCAGTAATCATTATAGAAAGAAGGTATGTATTATTTTATCATAACATAATGATAATAAAATTATTAATATAATATTAATCATTTAAATTTACACACACATATATATATATCATACAGGTGATGTAGTGAATAAAAAATTCACATCGCTTCGTGGAGATGATAGTTCACACTTACTCACAAACGACAATATCATTTTCATCTACACGAAAAGTATGAACATAATTAATATTTTATTAACATATAATTAATAATATTTTAGGAATATAAAATATTAACATTTAATTGAATCATTATAAAAATCATTGAACAACAGTCAGGATTAATGAACTATATCGGTTCGCAAAGTAGTATTACCCCATACACACGAATGAAGGGTTAATTTATCATTTGATGAAATTGGAGATGAATTATGGTTATTTTATTAACTAAATTACATTTAAGTATATTGAGGATAGTAGATATAATATATAATTATGGTTGGAAGATATTTTATTGATGTTGATGAATTAATACAATAGGAATACATAAAAAAATGATACCTCTTCTTCGGTTGACCACCTTTGAAAACACCACAGCACCTCTAAAGAGGGTGTTATACCAAAAATAAGGCCACAATAATGTGAGGAGGGATTCATAAAAGGGGTATGGGTAGGTAATGTTAGATCAAAAAGTTTTTTAAAAGTGTGACTGATATATAAGAGTTCATTTGTTTTATAGAAGTGGGGAAGAGTGTCCTTGGAAATTATTATGATAGTAAATTAATATTTCATTTATATTTAAATCCAAATAACTCCAATATGCATTATGTGGATGATAATATGTGGATGTTATGAAATCCTCTAAACAAATAATTTATAGAAACTTTTTGATTTCATTTTCAACCTTATCATTTTGTTTTTCCCTTAATTATTCTCTTTTAATTTATATTGTGGTAACAACATTTTTAATATTAAAAGGATATAAATATTACATATATGGTGTGTAATTGACCATAAATGTCCACTTAATGAACCTATATAACATATCATCAATAGTCTATAATTGTTATAGTTATTTGTATTTTTAAATAATTTATTAAAAAATATTTTTATATGCTTTAAATTCTATCAAATGTGACACTATTCATTTCATTGATTTTAAATACAATATAAAAATATATTTAACATCTAGAAAACCATTAATATATTTATATTTAGTCATTTTTACCTCATAAATTTTGTTACTACCAATATAAATTCTATTTATAGTAATTTAAATATTTATTATATTTTTTTTATATTTCTCTTAATAAAATATTTATTATAGTAATATTGTGTCAGTATTAGAGTAATTATATAATTTCAAAAAAATATTTATCAATTTCCATTTGTATATAATTCATTATATTTCTTGAAATTATTTATCATTTATGTTTTATCATTTTTAAACTAATATAAAAAATATTATAGTTATAATAAATAAGAGGGTGACATTTTGTGACTTTCTTTTGTTAAAAATATTTATATCACATTCATGAAAAAAAGTCAATTAATTGAGTAAATTATGCTTCTTAGGTGTTAAAGGTCTAAATTTATTCATCCAATAGTATTTTGGTAGGTTTTAGTGTAATTTATATGTCTTTATCATATTTTTTATTATCCTAAGTTACCTAATTTATCTTAAACCATATTAAAAAAATTACCATAATTACTTTTCACAATATCCGAAAAATAAAAGAAACCTATTAAAATAATTTTTTAACCACTTATTTAAAATATGTAATACATTTTTAAAAACATATAAAACAAATGTTGACGTAATTAAATAAAAATCAATCTTGTTAACACAATTAGAAAGTCTGATTATTAAAAGTAAAAACCATCTAATGATTTCCATGTGTTTATATCTAATTTCAATGTAGAATTAATTCCAACAACCAAAATTGTATTAAATGTACAAAATTGTCTAATTAAAGTTTGAACCAAATTAAAATAACAATCAATCAATATAAATAAATTAGATTAAAATGCTGATTTGAATTAAAATGTAGTATTTTTCAATATTCATTTAAATATGAATTTAATCCGAAAAAATACTAAAAATTTATCCCAAGTAAATTTTTATTTCCCTATTTCAAATAAGAATTTTTTTTGTCATATAGTACTTATAAATAAGGAAAATCTAGATTTAAATTGGGTTTTCCATTAATAGAAGGAAAAATTTCCTTTTTTGAAACATACTCCTTTTATACATAAAATAAATTTGATCATATATCATGTCTTGAAAACATATAATATAAAATCTAAACATACTATTGAAATTTTATTTCATTATAATAATCCATTAATAGTGATTGATTGTTTTATAAAAAAAATTATTCACACAAAAATAGTTTTTATAAAATCACGTCTTTTATATTCAACATGTTTTTATTTTCATTTCTAAATAATTTTCTAACCAATAAATAATCATTAGTTAAACATATTTAAACAATATTTTCATTATTTATTCAACAAAGTTTTTTCCTCCTTTCTAACAACAATGATACAATGTTAATAATTAACAAAATAATATTTTATTGTTTGTTTAAGCTCGATATAGCATATCAATTATTCTATATAATAATGTGTTTCCCTTTAAAAATTCAGCATTATATATGTTCATTATATGTTGTTATAATTGCTTTCATCCATTGTTATTAGTTATGAATGTTTTTATTGGAGATTTTCAAAACAATCATTGTTATTTACATCTAGGAACAATGAAGAGTTTTGTAAAGACCCGGAAATTTCAAGGAATTTTTTTTTCTTAATTTTCTTTGGAATTTTACAAGAACGCAGTTTCTGACGACGCCTGATTCCGAGGCCCGGTGTGCCCGGAATTAATTTCTGAAGTTTGGCTCGGGTACGTTCAGTGAAGGAACGAGCAAGTTTTTCTAACTTTTGAACCGGTGCTCGAAATCGAATTCCAAGGGCACCGATGGAATCGCAGCGCCGGTATTTGCTTAGAAACGCCTCTTCCGGAGTTGCGTTTGCTCGGTTGTGGTTTTTAATTTTTGGGTTTTAATTTAAGAAATAAAATAAAGTTGTGGGACAATTTTATTTTTATTTCACTTAAAGCTGCTTGAAGACCACTTAAAGCTACTTAAGCTGAGTTTTTGCGGATAGGGTGCTATCCAAAAATATCCTACCCTCTTGGTAGGATATTTGTGGGGTGGGGCCCGCATGAGCCCCACCGTTTCATTTTCGCTAACTAACACACCCGTGAAAACCCGTCATTATGAAATTCAACTGACGCGTTTTCTTAATTTCTTAACGCACCAATTAATTGGGCGGTTTTATTCGTTAAATTAATTGGGTGGTTTTCTTCATTGAATTAATTCTATGAATTAATTTAGTCGTTTCTTATCTGTTTGAAATCCGTTGGCGTAATAATAAAATAAGACCAACGCACAACTTCTGAAAAAATGCTCGTTGAGAGGTTTTGACAAGTTTTGTGCCTTCATCCTCCTTCGCGAAGAACGTGAAGAACGCCAAGAACGCGAAGAACACCATCACCCTCAGAGTTTGAAGACGCTTCATCTGAGACGTTCTTCCCCGCCCCGATCTCCGATCACCAACTGTTTGAGGTAAGAGATCTCGGGTTTCTTTTTAAACTTCTTTGTGGTTTATAACAACACACATATTTAATTATTTATAATTAAATCTGTTGTTTCTTGGTCCTCGGAGTTCGTCGACGCAACGCCGGATACCGCGACGATCCCCTCCTTCCGCGACGAACCCCTCCTTCCGCGAAGAACCCGCGTGCGACGACTTGACGAGATAGGGGTTATTGTGAATATTTTATTTTTCCCGTGAACGTTTCTTTTAAACTAAAGAACCGGTTTCATAAGAATAATTTTAATTTATTAAAATTGTTGTTTGACATGTTGTTTTATCCTCCCGATTGATACCGTCTAACGCGGAGGGTGCGGGTCAAACAAACACGGCCCGACAACCCTCCACCGTTATTCGTTGTTGTGCGGATTTGGCGGGCGACGACAAAACGTGACACAAGGGCGATTTGATGATTCCACAGTGAAGAAAGGGTCCCGGGAGGAGCAGCGGTGCAGACAGGAAGGAAAACGGACCACCGGAGCAACTCCGGCGGCCCGCGGAGGTCTTCGGCAGCGCGGGTCGCCGGCGCGGCAGCGCCGGCGGCCAGAGACGGCGGCACCTCGGCGCGCCGCCGGAAGAGGCCGCCTCGGCTGAAGCCGCGTCCGCTGTTGTCCAGCGCGGCCCCTCGAGGGCCGCGGATTCCTCAACCCGCGGGGGCGGCGCCCCGCGGCTGCCGCGCTCGGCCGCTCGGCCGAGCCGAGCCAGGCCGGACCGGGTCGGGTCGACTCGGTTCGGCCGACCCAAGGGGGGGGGGGGGGGGGGTCGGCCCGGGCCCAGACCCCCCGTCTTCGGACCGTTTTTGGTCTTTTGCCCGTAATGTGAGATACGGGCCTCCGAATGACACGCCGTCAGCGGCGATGCGACCCTTGGATCGAGACGGTCGTTTCGGTATATCGCACTCAAGGTTTCGGAATACTTTGGGTTCGGCCGGGTTGGTTCGTACACGAAACCAACCGGGCCCTCGGAGCGGAAACGCTCATATCTTGAGCTCCGGACGTCCGATTGACGTGCCGTTGACTTTGGTGGATTCCTCTAAGTGAGACGGATATTTTGGCATACTCCTCCTGAGGTTTGGACGTAGATGGAGTACGGTCGGGTTGGTTTTCCTTAAAAACCAACCGGGTCCCTGAGATGAAAAAGCCAATAACTCTCAGACCGGGCGTCCGATTGACGCGCCGTCTGTGACGTTGAGTTCCTGTGGATGATACGGAACTTTTGGATACATCAACTCTGGAATACATGTCAGTTGATGCATCGAACTCTTAGATCGTGGAGCGGACCCTCCCGAAACGAGCATGCTGTGTGCGGAAACCCTAGAGCCGGTTGAGACTTAACGACTGCTGATCGAACGACTCGGTGTGTTACGGATAGCCCGGCGGGGGAGCACTTGGTTGTAGCGGCACATGGGAGCGCTTGGTTGTAGCGGCACAGGGGAGCGCTTGGTTGTAGCGGCAGACCCACGACAGAGGTGCGCTTGGTTGTAGCGGCACAGGGGAGCGCTTGGTTGTAGCGGCAGACCCACGACAGAGGTGTGCTTGGTTGTAGTGGTACAGGGGAGCGCTTGGTTGTAGCGGAAGACCCACGATAGAGGTGCGCTTGGTTGCAGCGGCACAGGGGAGCGCTTGGTTGTAGCAGCAGACCCACGACAGAAGTGTGCTTGGTTGTAGCGGCACAAGGGAGCGCTTGGTTGTAGCGGTAGACCCACGACGGAGGAGCGCTTGGTTGTAACGGCACGGGGGAGTGCTTGGTGGTAGCAGCAGGCCCACAGTACCCGATAGGTGGAGAACTACAGCAGTCCAAGGTAAGAGGGAAGCGCTTGGTTGTAGCGGCATAACCACTGCACTTGATGGAGAAGGAGTTTCCCAATAGCTTTGGGTTCCACTTCATGATCGAACCTGTGTGAGCTGAATCCTGTTTTCTTTCCTGTGTGGATTGTGTTGTGCTATCCTGTGTGGATTACGTTTTGCTTTCCTGTGTGGAATACGTATACTTTCTTGTGTGGACTGAGTTGTACTTGGGCTCGGAGGTTGGAGCGTATTGGAATTGTTGAGTTAGGTATATGTATGGGCATATACCTAAGCAGTGTCGGTTGTTACTTTGTGATTGTATCTTTCCTTTGTGGTTTATCCTTTTTGGATTTTGGGAGACCCTCGGGGGTCTCAGGGTCCCTACTGAGTAGCTTATACTCACCCCTGCACGGGCTATGCCCGCACTACGTTGTGTTGGTTGCAGACGACGGACATCGCTGATTATGGTGGAGGCTTGCAGGACAGGACGGTACCTGAAGGTGGACCACTGGGCGGGACGTACTCAGAGCGGTCAGGTGGACCCGAGGAGCAGTGGAGGATATCTGTACCCACCCTTCAGGTGGGACTTCCAGAGGATGACTCGACGCTACAGCTTTTCTTTTCAGTTGCTGTTTTTCCCTTTCAGTTGTACTTTACAGTTGGGCTTGTATTTCCGTCCCCTTTTACTTTCAGCACAGCTTGTTATAGTTTTTACTTAGTGTTTACTTTTCCGCTTTCTTACTCTGTGGTGCTTGTTTACCTTACAAAGGCAATGCCTTCCCTTTTCCGAGATTTACGCCTTGGTGCTAGTCACCAGCCCCTGGCCTATAGAAGGCGGGTTTGGGGTAGTCACGGCACGGGCCCCGAGGATGGGTCGTGACAAATTGGTATCAGAGGTGGTCGGTTCTACCGCAGACTCTGATCATTCTTCTATATGAAGCAATAGTGTTTAGCGTATTGGGTGTGGTTATCAGTCCAGGGAGTCCAATGTTGGTGCGGCGGCTGACGTATCCGTACACCAGGATCCTGACTTCTGATTTCTGACTTAATGCACGAAAACATTGATTGCATGTGTGTTTCAAGTTTTATTTGTGATTACTTTATGTCAGCTCACCAGGTATACTGTTCTGACCATGGCGCACCTGTTTCCTTTTCAGGATAGCCCCACGATGGCAGCCATCTAGGGTTCCGAGCGATGTGCGTGGTGAGATCCCACTGAGCGTCGAGGACTCGGTACAAGGCCCTTTGACAGCTGAGGCACCGGCGATACCTATACCCGCCGAGCCACCGATGCTACCAGCCCCAGCCGCTGACGATGCACGTCACCTTAGTGCACGTCATGAGTTCTAGCGCCAGCGACCGCCCAGGTTCCGTGGGGAGACGGACCCTCAGGCCGCCAAGGACTGGCTGGAGGCAGTTGTACGGGTTTTCAGATTAGTGAGGACACCAGCAGACCTCATGGTGATCCTCACAGTGATCCTCCTGCACGCGGAAGCAGGAAGATGGTGGAGCTTGATGCTCCAGGTGCACGACGAGACATCTCTCCTCTGGACGGACTTTGAGAGCATCTTCCGCTCCGAGTTAGTCTCAGCCACCCTTCGAGCGGTGCGCATCCAGGAGCTACTACAACTGCGGCAGGGCAGCATGACAGTGGCCCAGTACTCGGCGAGATTTACTGATCTCTCGCGCTACTCCACAGATATGGTAAGGGACCCGTTCTTCCGGGCCCGGACCTTCGAGCAGGGACTGAGGCACGAGATCAGGGCTTCGATGATCTCCCTCAACATTCCGACTCAGGCAGGGGTGTTGGAGCGAGCCCTCTTAGTGGAGAGTTTCCTTACTGAGCAGTCTCTAGCAGCAGGACCCACCACTTGCCGGCATGCGGCAGAGTCTTCTGCAGCGGGCAGTAGACAGATGACGCAGGGGTCCATGAGGACTAGACCTACAGGTGGTCGACAGCATGACTCTGGATCGTTTGTGCAAGGCACTCGGTGTGGACAACGACTTGCCATGAGAGGGCAGTGTTACTCCTGCGGCGGGATTGGTCACATGGCTCGTGACTGTCCGACCCGCCATACGGATGACCGGCAGATGGACGAAGGACCCCCCAGGCAGAGGCATAGGTCCGATCAGGGCGGGCCGCAAGGAGCAGGCGGCCATGGTAGGGGAGCTGTCCGTGCAGCTGGAGGTGGACGACGCTTTGGGGTGTTGCCACCACCACCACCAGGAGGTCCACCCCGACCATAGGGGACAGGAGGACATGGGAGAGCTCAGCTTCAGGCAGCTGAGGCCTACGATCATGGAGCTCCGGGAGCAGATGGACATGAGCGGGACTAGCTCCATACCTGGAGACTTTTGTTCATGTTGCTTCTAGTTTTGTTGATGTATGTTTGTAGATGCCTTGTGTCTTTGTACTTGAGCTACAGTAATAAAAGACACCTTTTCTTGTGGCATTTACTTTCCTGTCCTCTCTTGTGTTGTTACTAAGAGGTTTTGGTTTAGACTGTTGACTTGACCCTCACTTGAGAGGTACCTACTAGAGGAGACCAAGTTACCACACACTGATGCCAACAGTGTGACTCAACCCTTGGAGGCGAGAGTAACGGTTGGATCTCTTGGTAGTAGCGTCGAGGCCTTACGACGTCATCCTTGGTATGGTTTAGTATCATCCATGTTGGGATTGACTGTATTAGGCAAAGAACGTGGTTCATCCAGGGGATGAGACCGGATTTCTCTTATCGGCAAGGAAGAAATCTTAGCAGCTCTTGTGGACCAGAGGTGGTCTAGGCCACGATAGAGGAGGTCCAGGTCATTCAGGAGGTGAAGGCCACTGGAGTTTGAGGATGGCGACCACGTCTTCATGCGGGTCTCACCTCGACGTGGATTACGGAGTTTTGGCCGAGGTGGCAAGTTGTCTCCATGCTTCATCAGACCCTTTCAGGTTCTTAGTAGGATTGGCGAGGTGGCTTACCGCCTAGCTCTACCGCCTTTGTATCCCTAGTTTGAGTTGAAGCTTTACGGGGACGTAAATCCCTGTGGTGGGAGTAATGTAAAGACTCGGAAATTTCAAGGAATTTTTTTTTCTTAATTTTCTTTGAAATTTTACAAGAACGTAGTTTCTGACGACGCCTGATTCCGAGGCCTGGTGTGCCCGGAATTAATTTCCGAAGATTGGCTTGGGTACGTTCAGTGAACGAACGAGCAGGTTTTTCTAACTTTTGAACCGGTGCTCGGAATCGAATTCCGAGGGCACCGATGGAATCGCAGCGTCGGTATTTGCTTAGAAACGCCTCTTCCGGAGTTGTGTTTGCTCGGTTGTGGTTTTTAATTTTTGGGTTTTAAGTTAAGAAATAAAATAAAGTTGTGCGACAATTTTATTTTTATTTCACTTAAAGCCGCTTGAAGACCACTTAAAGCTACTTAAGCTGAGTTGTTGCAGATAGGGTGCTATCCAAAAATATCCTATCCTCTTGGTAGGATATTTGTGGGGTGGGGCCCGCACAAGCCCCACCTTTTCTTTTCCGCTAAGTAACGCACCCGCGAAAACCCGTAATTATGAAAGTTAACTGACGCGTTTTCTTAATTTCTTAACGCACCAATTAATTGGGCGGTTTTATTCGTTAAATTAATTGGGTGGTTTTATTCGTTGAATTAATTCTATGAATTAATTTATTCATTTCTTATCTGTTTGAAATCCGTTGGCGTAATAATAAAATAAGACCAATGCACAACTTCTGAAAAAATGCTCGTTGACAGGTTTTGACAAGTTTTGTGCCTTCATCCTGCTTCGCGAAGAACACGAAGAACGCGAAGAACGCCGTCACCCTCGGAGTTTGACGACGCTTCATCCGAGACGTTCTTCCCCGCCCCGATCTCCGATCACCAACTGCTTGAGGTAAGAGATCTCGGGTTTCTTTTTAAAATTATTTGTGGTTTATAACAACACACGGATTTAATTATTTATAATTAAATCTGTTGTTTCTTGGTCCTCGGAGTTCGTCGACGCAACGCCGGATACCGCGACGATCCCCTCCTTCCGCGATGAACCCCTCCTTCCGCGAAGAACCCGCGTGCAACGACTTGACGAGGTAGGGGTTGTTGTGAATATTTTATTTTCCCGTGAACGTTTCTTTTAAATTAAAGAACCAGTTTCATAAGAATAATTTTAATTTATTAAAATTGTTGTTTGACGTGTTGTTTTAT
Organism: Viscum album; assembly: GCA_963277665.1. Lineage (NCBI taxonomy): Eukaryota > Viridiplantae > Streptophyta > Magnoliopsida > Santalales > Viscaceae > Viscum > Viscum album. The sequence goes on along the minus strand of OY728156.1, from coordinate 1,243,268,527 downwards.
CCTCCCGATTGATACCGTCTAACACGGAGGGTGCGGGCCAAACGAACACGGCCCGACAAACCTCCGCCGTTCTTTTTTGTTGTGCGGATTTGGCGGGCAATGAAAAAATATGACGCAAGTGCGATTTCATGATTCCACAGTGAAGAACGGGTCCCGGGAGGAGCAGCGGCGCAGACGGGAAGGAAAACGGACCACCGGAGCAACTCCGGTGGCCCGCGGAAGTCTCCGGTAGCGCGGGCCGCCGGCGCGGTGGCGCCGGCGGCCGAAGACGGCGGCACCCCGGCGCACTGCCGGAAGAGGCCGCCGCGGTTGAAGCCGCGTCCGCTGTTGTCCAGCACGGCCCCTCGAGGGCCGCGACTTCCTCAACCCGCGGGGGCGGCGCCCCGCGGCTTCCGCGCTCGGCCGGGCCGCGCCCTGGTCGGACCGGACTGGGTCCAGCCGGGTCGGACCGGGTCAGGTCGACCCGGTTTGGCCGACCTAGGGGGGGGGGGGGGGTTGGGCCGGGTCGGCCCCGGCCCAGACCCCCCGTCTTCGGACCGTTTTTGTTCTTTTGCCCGTAACTTGAGCTACGGGCCTCCGAACGACACTCCGTCAGCAGCGATGCGACCCTTGGATCGAGACGGTCGTTTAGGTTTATCGCACTCAAGGTTTCGGAATACTTTGTGTTCGTCCGGGTTGGTTCGTACACAAAACCAACCGGGCCCTCGGAGCGAAAACACTCATATCTTGAGCTCCGGACATCCGATTGACGTGTCGTCGACTTTGGTGGATTCCTCTAAGTGAGACTGATCTTTTGGCATAATCCGCCTGAGGTTTGGACGTAGGTGGAGTATGGTCGGGTTGGTTTTCCTTAAAACCCAACCGGGTCCCTGAGACGAAAAAACCAATAACTCTCAGACCGGGCGTCCGATTGACGCGCCGTCTGCGACGTTGAGTTCCTGTGGACGATACGGAACTTTTGGATACATCAACTCCGGACTACATGTCAGTTGATGCATCGACCTCTTAGCTCGTGGAGTGGACCCTCCCGAAACGAGCATGCTGTGTGCGGAAACCCTAGAGCCGGTTGAGACTTGATGACTGCTGATCGAACGACTCGGTGTGTTACGGATAGCCCGACGGTGGAGCGCTTGGTTGTAGCGGCACAGGGGAACACTTGGTTGTAGCGGCACAGGGGAGCGCTTGGTTGTAGCGGCAGACCCACGACAGAGGTGCGCTTGGTTGTAGCGGCATAGGGGAGCGCTTGGTTGTAGCGGCAGACCCACAATAGAGGTGCGCTTGGTTGTAGCGGCACAGGGGAGCGCTTGGTTGTAGCGGCAGACCCACGATAGAGGTGTGCTTGGTTGTAGCGGCACATGGGAGCGCTTGGTTGTAGCAGCAGACCCACGACATAAGTGCGCTTGGTTGTAGCGGCACAGGGGAGCGCTTGGTTGTAGCAGCAGACCCACGACGGAGGAGTTCTTGGTTGTAACGGCACGGGGGAGCGCTTGGTGGTAGCAGTAGGCCCACAGTACCCGATAGGTGGAGAACTACAGCAGTCCAAGGTAAGAGGGAAGCGGTTGGTAGTAGCGGCATAACCACTGCACTTGATGGAGAAGGAGTTTCCCAATAGCTTTGGGTTCCACTTCATGATCGAACCTGTGTGAGCTAAATCCTGTTTGCTTTCATGTGTGGATTGTGTTGTGCTATCCTGTGTGGATTACGTTTTGCTTTCCTATGTGGAATATGTATACTTTCCTGTGTGTACTGAGTTGTACTTGGGCTCGGAGGTTGGAGCGTATTGGAATTGTTGACTTAGGTATATGTATGGGCATATACCTAAGCAGTGTCGGTTGTTACTTCGTGATTGTATCTTTCCTTTGTGGTTTATCCTTTGTGGATTTTGGTAGACCCTCGGGGGTCTCGGGGTCCCTAATGAGTAGCTTATACTCACCCCTACACGGGCTATGCCCGCACTATGTTGTGTTGGTTGCAGACGACGGACATCGCTGATTGTGGTGGAGGCTTGCGGGACAGGACAGTACCTGGAGGTGGACCACTGGGCGGGACGTACTCGGAGTGGTCAGGTGGACCCGAGGAGCAGTGGAGGCTATCTGTACCCACCCTTCAGGTGGGACTTCCAGAGGACGACTCGACGCTGCGGCTTTTCTTTTCAGTTGCTGTTTTTCCCTTTCAGTTGTACTTTACAGTTGGGTTTGTATTTCCGGCCCCTTTTACTTTCAGAAAAGCTTGTTACAGTTTTTACTTAGTGTTTACTTTTCCGCTTGCTTACTCTGTGGTGCTTGTTTACCTTACAAAGGCAATGCCTTCCCTTTTACGAGATTTACGCCTTGGTGCTAGTCGCCAGCCCCTGGCCTATAGAAGGCGGGTTTGGGGTAGTCACGGCATGGGCCCTGAGGACGGGTTGTGACAAGTTTCTATGAAATAAAGAGTACATTATGGTTGCCGGTTATGAGATAGAACATTTATAATTTTGAATCAAATTGATTCCATGAGAAATGTGATTAATGTTGAGCTCTAGAAACCTTATATATTTAATAAATCTCTTCCATTTTCAAATTTTAATTTAGATTAATTCAATATGGTATTTTTAGATCAATTTACTCATACCATGAGAATATACCACATGATATGTGAAGTTATTGATCGAAGGACCAAATAGGATCACTTTACATCCATTAATTATACAAAAAAATTTGATGAGCGGAAAAATATATATGTTAATGGTATTTTTAGTTTTTAAGTAGTTCCACATACAATAGTATCTAATAGGGATCATTGGTTTACATCTCTCATTTGGAGAGGCCTTCAAGAGCTATTCAGATCTCTAAACCATTTGAAAATGGCATACTATCTGTATTCGGATGGCCAAATCAAACGATATATTCATTTTTTATTAGGACAAGGTTCATGCCTGCATTATCAATTTTTGTGGAAATTGGGATAACCATCTGGGGATTCTTGAGTTTTCAAATAATTATAATTTCCCATTAGCAATCAAAATCAATCAATTATAAACTTTTTTTTGGGTTTTCTTGTTAATATATATTGTTATTGTTGGAGATTGGTCAATACCTATTGGTTGGAACAAATAGGTTAAATAGAATGCAAAAATGATTTAGTTTTTTTCATAATAGAATGTTGATGGAATAGATTTGGTATAAGTATTATGATAATGATCATCATAGACAATTTTATTTTTTAAATGGTGATTAGGTGCTTTGAATGTTTAACCTCTGTTGGATCATTGATGGCTTGGGATGGAAGAGAAACATGCACCACATTTTGTGCTGCTATTTGAGGTTGTTGGGAATGTGGGAAAAGAGTTTTACCATTTATCAAAACCTCTATATATAACATTGGTAAATAAAATTATTCATATATCCCAGCTATGAATGTATCAATATAATCAATCTCATGTTTTGAGCTAGAGTGATCATGATATGGAAACAAATTTATCCATGACTAAGAATCTAGTCCTGAATGTTTATTATTAAAGCATGTAAACTAATGGGGGGGGGGGGTTATAACATTAGATTGAGTGAAATGTACAAAAATATCTGATACTCATAAGATTTGGGAGATGGAGGCACTAATGAGGGATTACTCACCTTATCTTTTACACATGGAAGCTTCTTGATATGTTTTTGGGGATATATTTTTTCTATGGTATGGTGGTTTTAACATCCTATTTATGTTTTTTAGGTATGTATATACCCCTATTTTCAGCATAATTTGGATGGGTATCCTTGAAGGGTTCTTTATGTGATGTTTCGGAAATTTTGTAGGGATCATGGGTTGTTAATGGTTGAGACATTTTTTTCCCAAACATTGTGCCTTGATTGTGAAAATCTGGCATACCAGAGTGGTTAGGGGTTTCACAATTAGCATAGAGTTTCACAAAACATGTTACGATCAAGGAGAATACCTAAAACCCCACTAACTATATGGGGACCACATCTAGGATTCATGGTTTGGCTAACCATGTTTCCCATCCATGCTAAACATTAGCACAACTTTTAATTTTTCAGAAAATTCAAAAAAATCCTTGAACTACATTTCTGACACCTGCTTGACCCTAAATCAACAAATAATGATTTCTAAGACAGAGAGAACACTCAAGAAACATATTCACTCCTAAAAACCCATTCAATTGGGGATTAAATCTAGGATATCATTCTTTTGTCTGTTCTCGATAAGTTTCATCTCACGGTTCCTTATCATCCACTCTATTATTCTTTCACCATTAGGGTTTCATAGATTTATATGTTGTTGGATGGTGTTATCAATGTTTTGTTTGATCATGAATTTAGTTTTGATTCATATATTATCATTTCTATGGTTCATAATTTGTGATTTAAATTTAAGGCATTTTTGTTTGGGATCCCATAATATTGAGATTGGTGTTTCTTTATTTAATTAATAGTTGATTTAACCATAAATGTCTTTATTTAACATTGAATCATTTAAATTACATTTATTTCAATTATATTGTGAAAATTAACTTTTCTATAAATTCGGCATTTGAATATGATTTAGCATAAACCTGGGAAAACCCCCCAACTCGAATATATTGGGTAGTGTATGTGGAATTGTAGGACAATTTGTTAAAAAATAATGAAGAATATAATATTGGATTTCAAATTTTGAATTATTTTCGAGAAATTGATAATTAATTTTTATTTTAGATAAATGAGATAATTTTTTTTAGAATCTCAGTGGTTAAATACATGAATATTTCATGAATTGATTAATAACAAATTTTTGTTTTAAAATGAAAATTGGCATATTGAAATAGGAATATTCAAAAAAAATTATTTTTAAAAGTTTTGAAATAAATGATTACCTTTTTATTATTGTTTTCATACATGAATGACTATGATTTTAGTGATTTGTTATGAAAAAACATAGTATGATGCAATTTCCTCTGCTTGTTTGATGCACTATAACTCTAATATAATCATATATTCATATTTTATAGGCATTTGGATTCTTCTTAGTCTTGTTTTTCCAATTCTAGAGGGAAGTGTGTGAACCATGATGATTTTTATTATATACATATGTGAGGAACCCATTTCCTAATAATGTCATTATTATTGGTAGATGACCATGTTTTCCATTATTAATGATTTAATATATGTTCAATTGTTTGAAAACATTTTTAGACATTACATATGAGTTTATATAAACTATATTATTTAACAAAATTATTTATCCATTTTTTGAAATTATTTCTATCATATGAAATGTATTTCCTGATTTTTGTTAAATATTTTTTTAATTACTTGAATGTATGTTTATAATTGAATGATTTAGCTAGTTAATCGTTTTTTATAGATGATTATGGGATAGTTGGCCAACCCCTACTAGGGTGTTACATCACATCCTACCAGTGCCTTTTGGAATTTATAGCCTTACGTTAGCCAAGATTGAGAAAGTGGAAAGCACCACATGGAAGTGGTGGTTTCCATTGATATTTTTGTCTTTAATTTTTGTGTCCATCGTAATGTGGGTTATTATCCTATATTTTGGTACTCTATTATTAATTTTTTTTGTTTATGTCGGTCTGACTAAAATTAAAATTCTCCTAATGTATTTTTCATTAGCGAATACTTACTTATAGATATTTATTCTGTAGTTTATGATAAAATATTATTCATAGTTTTATCTGTTTAGATTTAATGTTCCAGTCACCAACCTATGGGGATTTGGAACAATAGTCAGTGTATATCTGGATCATCTTTGGTGTTAGGGTAACATGGCATCTATGTCAGTTCATGTCATGATCTCTCTATTGTTTCATATTATAATTTTATAATAAATAAATTAGGAATGGAGTGAGTTATTGAAGATGAATTTTTATTATTTTTAAATACCATTATAATAATAATTATTATTTGAAAAATGATTTAATAATAGATTGGAATGTTAATCATAGAATTATAAATAGTTAAAATACGATGTTTTATCGTAATAGTATTTTAATTTTGTGTCCAAGTTTATTAAAATAATCAATTGAAAAAATATTACACTATTCATCAATTGGTTATGATGAATATATTAGTAGATAAATATATTAAAGTAGACATATAATTTTAAATTAAAATTTATTTAGTTATTTTTTTGGATTTATTGATATTGAAGGAATTATGTTTATATAATTTTTATAAGATGATTGATGATTCTTTGGGTGTTATATCTAACATTATTTACTTCGTTTAAACTAAGATAATAAACATTGAGGGTTTTTTATAATTTGAATATTAGTTTTAAAATTTATTTATTTATTAATAATTGATATCATCCTCTTAGTAACTTTATTTGGAATTGAGTGTGGATTAGAAATTTGAAAGGAAACATAATATTTTTTTTCTTGTGTTGGTGTTTGTTATCAATTAGATTCATGAATATTTTAAAAATTAATGATAGGTGATCAATTTTATTAATGGGGATTCCAACCTACAGTAATGGTTCATTATGGTGTATTTAATTTAAATTAATCAGTTGAATGAATAAACTCATTAGAGAAAAAACATTTTGTTGGATGGTATAATAATTTTTTTTTCAAGTAGAGTTAATATAATGAAATGTATTGGTTTTTTCATTCATGATATTATATTTATTATATATCTAAAATTAAATAATAATATTGGGTGTTTATTTATTTACGTCAATTTCACATCGGTTATGTATTTATTTTTTAAACAGTTTAATTATATCATTAAAATTTGTTTTAAATGAGAATGTTTTCAATAAAATATTGTAGAAAATGTGTAGAGACATAAATTATTAGTTCCCAACATTAAAAGTGTTTTATATAGTATTTTTAATCATTCATAAGGATTATAGTTTTAATTTCTTAATTTTTTGTTTTATTTATTCATTTTTTTAAAAAAATTATTCAATTACTTGTTAGGTATTGAAATTGATATAAATTGAATACATCAGAAAAATATTGTTTATCATATTTTGGGTTTTTACTATTGCTCATTAACAAGGGATTATATAAAAAACTGTGTTCCTGAACGTGTGTCCAATTATTTAAATATAGTGAATTATATGAAAAATAGACTATATTTGTCCTATATATTATTCATAGTTAATAAATGGTGATTAGGATTTGGGTTGATGTGATGTTTTGATAAGATATAAAATAAAATTATTGTTTATATATTATATTCATGATCCTGATTTTAGGGTAATATTATATTGAATTCCATTGGTTATAGACTATTAATTTATTTTAGGTTTAATATTATTTAAATGGATATTAATTTTTTCATATCCTTTCTATTTTATTATGTATGAGTGTCCAATTTCTGTATTGATCATATTGAGATATCTTTTTATGTTAAATGTGACTTAATGAATTTTATCATGGATTAAAAGGATCCATGTTATTATTATATGATGGTACATAGGTGTTAATTTTTCCTTTATTATATATGTATATGGAATTATGGTGTAACCATTATTTTAATTTTTTTTGTTGAAACTCATGGTCCTTAGGTAGTCTACTAGAATAATATCAAATCTTTTTACTCACAAATATATTGTTATAGAAAAATATCATCCTAAATGATATTATAGGAAATATATATTTGTTGTTTTTTAAAATATATTTGTATAATGGTTTCATTAGATATTTATAAAGGGTTTATCTTACTTTTTTGTATTGTGATAGATTATTCCTATACTTTTCATTCTTATATTAAAACTCTTGGATACTATTTTTTTTATTACAATTTTTTATTATATTATACCTAATTTAATATGATATTATCCAAAATTAATGTAAACTAAATTATATCAGAAATATTTGGTGATCTATAAAATATGGATAATGAAATTACATTTCATTATACTTAATTATTTTTTGTATTAATGTTTTAATGATATTTTAGTTTTGATATAATATATATATTTGTTTATGTATTCCTTTGTTTGTCCGTATTTTCATTTTTTAGGATTTTTAACAAAGAATACATATTAAGGTGAATCTATTATATATTTCTTCAAATACCCAGTCTAGGTGATTTTAAAATAAATGAAGGTAATTTGGTTATTTTTTTATTGAAGGTAAAATGGTATATATATTATAATTACAAAATTTAATGTTATTTTTTATATAATTTATCATGAAAAACATTATTGAAATGACATAAATAATTAAATTATTAATGGATAACTATATTTTTCTAAAAATAATTATGTGACAAAAAATTATGATTATGGTATTTTTATACATGCTTGTACACATACATTCTAAGACGCACACATGGTATAAATATAAAATTATATTTGTTAATAAATATTTAATAAATTAAATTATCATTTTATAAATGTAATAATTAATTATAATGATGATCTAATTTTTCTTTATGATTTATATTAATGGTTTTCCTTATATGAGTTGTTGTTATGTATTATTTAATGAATGTAATTTTGTGATTATAAGTTCCAATGGATAATTTGTTGTCATAATTATTTTTTTTCTCATATTAGCATAGTAAAAATAAATTCTTAATGTTTTTATTAAAAATGTATATTCTTAGATTTATAATATTGATAAATAAATTATATTTTATGATTATTGAAAATAAAAATCCAAATAATTGATGAATCATTGAGAAATTATTATTTGCCAGAGATATAATAATTCATGAAAATTTAGAATATATATTATGATCATTAGAGTGGTAAAAAATATTATAGGATGTGCTCACAATTATTTTGTACTGATGATGTATTTAATGTCACAATTAATGTTTAATTTACAATTCTATTGTGGTGGAACCAATATTCCATTGAAAAAATGCTTTCTCCACTATTCTCATAATATATGTATCATCGTATGATTATTGAGTATGTGAATACAAATTAGTATATAATGGTGTATACAAAACAAAGACATATCAATATTTTTAATGGACATAATAAATTGGAAACACAATGACATTAATTCTTAATATTGTTAAAATGATAATTTCTCCATGTGTTGTATAATAAAATATTCTTTGATATTAAACAAATAAAAGAATAACCTGGTTTTTTCACTATAAATTATTCATTCTCATTACTATTATTGGATTACTATGTATTTTTTTAGACTTCCTTAATATGTATTGGAATGTGGTATTTGGAAAAATTAATTGATGATTTATTTTTTTAGATATTTAATAAAGGGATATGAAGTCCAAATAAAAAAATAATCCTTATTAATTGGTTTTTTCTACTTCTATTTGTTTTAAATTTCACATGTTAGAAAGAAAATATGGCATCAGTTATATTTTACCATCTGGATGTACATTGGTTGGGTTATCCTAGCTTTTAGTCTTGATTCTGGGTATACGTATTTATATAGATATGGTAAATTTAGTATAATGGATATTTCAACTACTATAATTGTTTTCTATTTCAATTAGTTAATGTAATGGTAATGTCAATAATAAAGTATGTTTTCCCCATTCTATTTTATGTCTTATTTTTAATCATATAGCAACTGTTGGTATTTCAATGTAATATGATTCATGTTTTTTATGAAAATTTAGTATAATTATACAGATAATTCCTTGTAAATAGAATCTAATTAAAATATTATAATAATATATTAATATAGGGTATTATATTGATGGATATATTAGTGTTATTTGTACTTTAAAAACTCATACAACCATCATAACCGACACCCGAGTCAATTCATTGATGACCAAAAGTACATTCTTGATCTCCATGGGCTGGTGAAAAGATCATGGAATTATAGAAATAATATTTTATAATTTTTTAGTTAATAATGAAATAAAATAATAATAATATTAATTTATGGAAATAGTAATAGGTTAATTAGACAACACAAACAAGTATGTTAGAAGGAGGGAATACCAAAACTGAAAGAAAAATTACTTATAAAAAATGCTCTTGATGACTGATGACTATAAACCATGTCTTGATTCATCATCCCATGGACAACACTGAATTTAAAAACAACGGAATACGAAAATAACATGAGAAAATTCTCTATGAATATATTGTTTCTGAACACCAGGTGGTACATGTACGGTTCGACCTAGAGAGACCCAAAGGATTACAAAAAAGATTATATCTATGTAATGACATGAATTCCTCAAGATGAGGGATAGGGAAACCAAGTGCCACATCCATCCTTCATTAAGATGAAATAGAGATAATGACCCTTGAGTCCTGCCTTCCATAAGACCTGGAGTGGTGACTTACACCAAGGGTATAGGATCTCACAAAAAATAGATTGCATTACCCCCTTTTTTTATGAAAACCTGATCAAGAGATAAGATGGTAAAATCCCAAACCACTATAAACATTTATATAATGGAAACAAAAATACAGAATATTCACAATTTAAAAGTAAATTGAGATAAAATTATAACAAAAGAACTAAATAAAGTACCAGAAGAAATAAACTAACCAGCATCTCATCAACTATCTTGACGCATGAACTTCTAAAGTCCAACACATTCCTCAATGCCCTCCTAGAAAACAAAAACAATAGTTTCAGAAACATAGGGTGAGAATACATGAATACCAAAAAAGAAAACAAAAGCAACTCATGCATATATGGGGGATACATAATAATTCCCCTATGAGAAAATGGTAGAACAAAAAAAAACCTACCAAGAAGAAATAACCAGCCCAGCCTCAACCATTTACACTCTCCAAATAGATCAAGTCAAGTATGTAGTATATGAACATCTATATTTGGGTAACCCTCAACACATTACTACTGGTTAGATTCTAATTCATAATAGCTAACATCTCAGCGATACCACTGTTCCAAAATTAAGTCCCACATCCACAACCTGCCTGCACACACCTTGGCCTCAACCACAGCCCACATCTCACCCATAAATAGCTAGACAAAAACAATCATTCTTCTCCCCCAAACACACATTGTCCTCATCCATAAGACACATGAGAAACCAAAACATGGCCCGCAAACAACTAGTCCCCTCATCCATAACATTCTTTGCCAAATGATCTTGGACTATGGTAATCCTCAAGCCATTAAAGCCTGTATGGATATGCTCAAGCGGTATGAACCTGAAAGGGAGTGTGAGGAGGAATGTTAGTAACCAGTTATTCATCCTCTCGCAGAGATGTTGGGAAAGACACCATCCCCCATGAAATGGGTGTGAATATGGTTCTCAACTGGGGTAGGGTGGTATAGAAATAAAACTAAATTAAGAATTTATACATATATGTAAAAAAACACATCCCAACTTATGGGTTTCAAAAAAACAACCATCCCACACAAACCACCATTGCAGCTACCCCTATAACCGCAACCAGACAAACAACCACATTCAAAGAATAAATCCAACTTTTTTTCATTTAACCACATTCTACTCATTAATTTAGGGTTTCACATTAATTTATTCCTCCAATACCCAAGGAAAATACCATTCACAACATCTAAAACTCTCTCAGAAGTCACAAATCCAGATTAACTAAACACACAATGACCAAGTCACCACGTTCTATGGTACTGACAACATTGAACAAGGGAAGAGGGACTGATGTAACGTGGTTAATTTTTAACATCCATACAAAAAAAACATATAAAAACCATCCTCCAGTCCCACTACACACCCAATTTTATCTATAGACACCTATTCAACCACTTCCTAGTGTCATTATTAAATGTTATACTATACAATCATGTCATCACATCCAAACCCAGTAGCCCCGTTTCACAACAAAACCACACCTGACACTCCTATTAACATTAATTTACGACACAACACAAACCTGAAGCCCCATTTTCCAAATATATCCCAGATGAAATACTACAAAATTATAATTCCATAACCACGTTGTACTCCCTCTTCCTAATGTCAATTGACTGTCACAACACAAATAAATGAAGACCCACTGTCTACAAGTCAATCCATTCCACAATCAACAATTCTCTCAACTGTATATTCCAATACACCTTATGTATCAGTCCATATGAAAATCCAACAACAAAACTATACAAAATAGTATCCCTTCTACACAAATATACCATTCCACAATACCAACTCCCATTCCCACCCTTGTTGCCATATCTGTTCTCCCAATATCAACACCACACGACCCACACAAAGTCACAAAAATAAATAGAACAAAACACCCAACCACACCTATCAAACATGATGTATTCCTATTTGGTAAAAACTATTCTTTAATCCACTTTTAAAAAATTAGGGTTATTATAAATGGGCTTTTTATCCTAGGTTATCCATTTCAATTAACCATGTATTAATGATTAAGTAGATGTGATGTTACAAACATCTATCGAGAAACATGATGAAAAAAAGAACATCACCAGTGTGATAGAAAAGACCACCAATGACATTGATTTTCAGAAGGCATACTGAAACAAAAATCCATAAAAGAAAAAAAGATAACTGTATAAAACAGGTGATCAAACATCACCCCATAGTAGCACATTATCTCATGGACATATGTTATATTTTGATCATTTATCAAAAATTATTTATTAGTAATTTATGAAAAAAATTAACCGATCCTTCATAAGGGATCATTAGTATACCCAGACTTCATGATACCTAAATAAATAAAGGTAGATTAAACCCTACCTAAAAAAACAATTTAGCTAAACTCCTCCTTTCACCAAGAACTGGTGATTGTGTGAGTAGAAAAAAAACACCAATAAGACTGAGTAGGAGGGTGCTCTAGCACAAGTGAATAATTCGTCTCGATAGGAAGTATTTGGTCATGCCAAGAGGGAATGGAAAACAACATGGGAAGGGAAGATCTTGTATTTGAAGAGCCAAATCCTATTATTAAAAGATAAATGGTTTTAAAATCCATTAATTTGGGATTATAGTGATGATATTGCAGTTTGAGTATATCAATGTCCCAGGGGAATTAGAATATTAAATATTTACTTAATTACCTTTTAATCACCCTTAAAAATGCTCAAAAAAAATTTAAACATGGTTTACATAAAATAAGGTGTATGATGGAAAAACTAAAAAAACCCGAGATATATGAAATTTGGAAAATGGTGAGACACCATTTCGGTGTGACACCGTCACATTACCTCTATTGTGGTGCCACCATTACGGTGCAACCATTTTGATGTGCGGCTGTTACAATGTCAATGTTAGGGTGCCACCATTTTGGTGTGTGACCATTACATTGGCACTATTACAATTCCACACATACTGTGCCACTATTTCGATGAAACCTTTACGATTCAACCAGATATTTGGAATTCTTCCGAAACAAACCACTGCTACCCCAAAGAACAACACACGCACTGAATTGCCTCTAAGTATTAGACCTGGGAAATTAGGGTCATTACATTGGATACCTTACAAATTATTATCTTCCTTGATAATTTAAAAAAAACATATAAAAAAATTTGGGGTTTACAAATAACCACCCCGTAAGATACTTATCAGGAACAACCCACCCTCATGTTGTCCAAAAAATGGATCGAAAACCCTGACATCCAAGAGAACCTCCATAACATATATATCATAAACAACAATATAATCACTAATTCCCCACATACCCAAACAAACACACATGCACAAAAGTCACACCGTCTAAACACATGGATTAAGGAGATCATACATCCATGTCAAGATACTATCTTCTTTGGGCGGAACTGAATCTCCCTCATGATTTTAATCAAAACCACATTAAATCGTCTTGATTTGGGGTTATGTACTCCCCTATCCAAATTCAGGACGTTTCACACACATTCATAGGAAAATGAATCAACTAATCTGACAATGAATGAGGTCATTCATTATATGAAATGTAATGCAGAAAAAAACACAAGGAAAAACTCTCGAAATGTACAAGGTACTAGGAACACATCAGTTCCTCCCTCTCCCATGTACTCTCTTTGAGGCCACCATGCCTCCATATAACAAAGAAAAAAGGAATGGTATGTCCACGAAGTGCCTTCTCTTCAGTATCATAGATTCTTAATGGACCCTCTATGGTTATCATTTCATCCTCGATATCCAACTCTCCGGAATACATGATGTGGGAGTCATAGTGTAGATACCGACATAGCTGAGATACATGTAAGACATCGTGGATTGTCTCCAACTGTGTTGGCAATGCCAGCTGATATGCCATATTTCCAACTGTCCCAACACCTCAAATGGTCTGATGAGACTTGGAGAAAGAATTCTCCCTCTTCTAAACCTTGGTTTCCCACGTCGAGGAGAAACCTTAATAAATACATTGTCCCAAACCCCAAAATCCAATGGGATCCTTTAATGATCAACATACAAGTTCTATCAGTCTTGTTCTACCTTTATCCTTTCATGGATAAGCTGCACATTCTCTATAGTCCCCTGCATCATGTCCGGGAAAATAATGGATGCATCCCCATTATCCATCCAACACAAGGATGAATGACACGACCTCCCATATTAGGATTCAAACAGAGCCATAAAATTTTATGACTAATAGATATTACGGTAAGAAAACTCTTCCAATGAAAAATGTCACACCCAAGACCCAGTATAGTCCAGAACTCATGCCCACAACATGTCCTCCAACGACTAGATGGTACTCTCTAAATTTCCATCTATTTGAGGGTAGAAATTAGTGTTTTGGTGTAACATGGATCCAAATTCATGCTTCAATGACCTTTATACTCATGATGTAAAATATGTATCCCTATCCGAGAAAATAGATCTGGGAACTCCAAGTAGCTGCACCACCTCATCCACATACCTCTGTGCAATGGAATCCATTGTACTAGAATCCTTGATCTCTATAAAGTGGGATGATTTAATAAACTAATCCACTATTACCCAAATATCATTGCATCCTCCCTGCGTCTTGGGTAATATTGTGACAAAATCCATCAACATGTCATCCCACTTCTACTTGAGAACATCTATGGGATGAAACAGAATGTTGGGAACTTGGTGCTCAACCTTCACCTACTGAAACCCTAGGCATAATTTGACAAACTCAGCCACTTCCCAGATCATCCCGATCCACCAAAACTATTTGGCCATGCATTATTAAACCATATAAATTCATGGATTCACAGCCAGGGATGATCCATGGAACTCACAGATAACTCCCTAATGTTTTCCCCCCAGGACAAACAACTTCCCATAGAACATCATCTAATATAGACTATCTTATGACCATCCCAATGGAGCATCACCCTAGAGATCGGAATCATGAATCACATTAGTCTATGAGTCTCCCCACTAAGACTACTCCACATGCCGCATCAATGAAGACTGCACTATCATCTGAAACATATAGCCTCTAATACCATCCACTATCACATCTAGATGAAAAGTAGCAAACTATAACATTTCCTTCCAAGCATCTATGGATTCTGGAACTACCTCCCATTGTGGCTTCCTTCTTAAGGAATCTGCCACCACATTCTCATTTCCTGAGGTTTATTCGATCTTGACATCTTAGTGATGTATAAACTCTATCCACCTTCACTACCACATGTTATGGTCTTGCTGGGAGAAGATATCGATCTGGATATTGTGATACATGAAGACCACAAATCCATACCTGATGATGTAAAGTAAATAAAAATTCAGCATGAATACGACCGCTGCAAGGTCCAGATATGAGGAGGAATAGTTATATTCAAGGGGACTCAACTACCTATACCCATAAGGGATCACTCCTCTCTAATGCATTAACACACATCCCAAGACTTGGATGGAAGCGTCACCAAACACCTCAAATGTTACTCCTTCCATTGTAAACCAATGAATTGAAGCACTAACCAAAACCCCATTTAGTTAGATGAAATATTACTAACACTACTCAATCTATAGAAAGGTCTGGTCTTTTCTGTTCAATGCTATCAATGAATCCACAACTCAAGATAATTTTGGCACGATCCTGTGGTAATAGCTCACTAAACCCTAGAAGATATGAACCTCTACAATAGTCACGAGTGTTTCCCATGATACAACCACCTAAAACTTTTATGGGTCCAAAATTATCCATTGTTAGGACACAAAATTTTCAAGGATGTACAACACTCACATCCAGAACAAGCACTGGGACAACTTCCTATAGAGAAGGTTGTGTCGGAGGACCTCTAAGAATGACATGAGGTACACAGTAGGTTCCTTTATTGACTGTGAATAAATTATAATATCATCGATGAACATGATGAAGAACCGGTCTGAGAACATTAAGAATAATGATATCATGTGTCCCATGAACATGGATGGTGCATTCGTAACGCCAAAGGGAATGACCACGAAATTGATGTTCACATAACTACACATGAATGTAGTCTTTGGGTTTTCACTCTCCTAAACCCTCAACTAGGGATATCCAGACCACAGATCGATCTTAGAGAACCATCATGCACCCCGTAAATGGTCTAAAAGATCATCTATCCTTGGAAGTGGCTAAATATTCTTAAATTTTTCCTAATTCAGTATCTGATTGTCTATACAGAACCTCATTACTCTATTTGCATTCTTTTGGAAAAAGACTGGATCACCCCATGGTGACACACTAAGTCAGATAAAATGATTTTTCATCAGGTCATCAACCTGAGTCTGCAACTCTCAAAACTCAAAAGGTGATATCTAAAATAGATCCATTAAAAGCGGACGGGCATCGGGTTGTAGGTCAATTACGAACTCAATGTCACATCATGGAGGTAGAGTCACAACTTCTTCTATGAAGGCATACAAGAACTCTCTGACAACCCTCAGAACCTCCACCATATATGTGTCCACTGATCCCAGTGAAAGATCAACAGACATGGAGAGAAGAGGCTCCACACACTGAATTCCCACCAAATAGCCCCACTCACCTAATAAAACTACACGATGTACATCCATACATGAAAACAAATCTCTTCTATAGAGGAATATGATAACAGTATGCACCGAAAACATCTAGTTGATGCCAAGAATAATATCGTATGGATGAATCTATAGTAGGTGAAGACCCCCGCTAGAGTGATGAGGCCCCAACATCATTCTACATCCCTAGAAAACATCAAAAAACTGGTATGACCTCCAAATCATGTGCTCAAGACCATGGGCATAGAAAGTCTCTCTACGTCTAGTCCCAAGGCATGTGCTTGACTGGGAGCACCAAAGGAGTGAGAATCTCCTAAATTAAACAAAGCACACACAATGGTGCTAAGATGATTATCGTACCTCAAACAACCTCTGGACCCAATTTAATTGTTTCCTCAACGTGGTGAAACTACCCTCATACAACTCATCAACCCCAATTTTTTTATTTCCTCCCCAACCACTCTATGGATGAGGTCCATGAGAAGAACCTTGATGCCAGACACCCCAACACTGTCTACCCTCAGTGGGGTAGGATCTCACTAGCCCTATTGTTGGAAACACCTGGCTGACAACTGATGTAGCTGAAGTGGATTTTGAACTAACCCACCACCACTATTGTGTGCTAAAACTAGTCACATGTTCTGAATATATCCATGAACCTCATATACAAAGCACCTAGATCCTAGTACTATGGGGTAAGGGTGAGGACCATAATATTTTCACTAGAACTACTGAGGCCTACATCCTACTGGTTGAAAATATGAAGGCCCAGATGCCAGAGACCAGCTACTAACTACCTACCACGTCAACGAACTCACCGAATCTCATCTCACAGACACCTCCCTACCCGTGAATCTTCATAAATACATTGGAAATATTTTGATCTTAAATTTATATCGTTAGGGTAAATGGAGTGATGGTATACTGATTATTTGGTCAAAGTTTATCCTTCAAAATCCTCACTCAAAAATAATCATTCAGAAAGATATTTGGAGGGAAGAATAGGAGATCCTTGAACATGATACTCAGTTCCCTCACTGACATACTCCCATGCTGGAGGGATAATACCTCATTTCTCTTCACCACCTTCGTTGTTGAGGATAAAATCACTAACCAAATCTCAGTATCAATGTTAGCTCATGAGACATCAGTCTCAATACTCTCCCCGAGTTAATGTGTCCACCACTGATCCACCCCTCCTTATATTTGGATCATATACATAGGAACCCATTACTTCATTGAAGCACATATCAAGGTAAATTAGATTTTTATCTCATCAATCCATCCCTCCATCATTGATTCTAAAACTCTTCCCTCGTACTTCCCTCTACTCTTCCACTGGATAGAATGTAGGGTATTTCTCCACAATTCATATTTCTCCCCCGATTAGAACTCCCTTGATCAACCATGACAACCTGATGGGCCTCAAAAGCTAGTACCACATGTGGGTGATTTTTGTGTTTCATAGTGAAAAAATGGTAAAAAAGGAACTCCTAAGCCTCTATAGTATAGAAATTTTCTTTTAAATTCATTTTAAATCATCACTTATTTAAAATTAAAAACCCACCAAAGTCACACAAGAACACAAGTCAGTATGATGCATGTAACTTTTCTAGGGTCACAACCCTGCAATTAGTGTAGCCTCACTTGGTAGTTTAGTAGGTCTAGAGTCCTTGAATCAGATCGTGGGGGGACCTAAAATCCAATGTGTTTGTTGGTCTTCTATAGTTTACATAAAAAAAATATCACCTAACACTATTTCCCTACCATCCCATGTAATCCAGTCAATGCATAAATCCCAACTCAATCCTATCTCTCAATAATCATCTCTGAATCCTTTCTGTCATGACCAGCCTTCCTCAAGATGTGGGAATGGGTGAAAAGTGAAACAACCTTCATTCTTCAATATGAAGGAGAGAAAATGACTCATGAGTCCATCATTATATAAGCCCTATAGTGGAGATTAGCACCCATGGTATATGATCTCACATAAAATGAAAGACATTTCCCATTTTTAAGGAAAACTGTTCAGACGTTAAGATGGTAAAATCTCAAACAACTCCAACCATTTTAATAAAGGAAAAAAATCCTTCCCATGGATGATTTAATTATAAATAGCGACATAAGGACATCCAACTACCAATACAAGTGCCAAAAGAATGAAAATAAGTTGCATAACATAAACTATACATGTGATTGGGATAGTAATGTCTAGCATGGTTCCAAAGGTTCTCCTGAAAACATGAAAAATACTTTTACAAATGAAAGGAGATAGTACAAGTACACCTAGTAGGAAAATTGAATCAACCCATGTAAAAGTGCGGGAAAAGTACAAATTCCCCTGTGAAAAAACGGTAGAACTAAAAAGTAGATGCCATGGAGTACTAAACTTCCTAACCTTAACAAGGTACACTCACCAAATAACACAAGTCATGTTAGTAGTACAAGACCATATATATTTGCGTACCATGCACCACTTCCCAATTAGTTAGCTTCTAATTTCATACAACTAACATCTTGATACTAGAACTCTTCCAAAACACAGTCCAATAACCACAACCCACCCGTACACACCTGGTCCTCAATCACACTACACATCATGCATGTAGACACTTGGGAAATAACATCCTTGCCTCTCACCCAAATACACATGCAACTCATCCCGAATACACAAGGGAAAACAAAACTGGCATGAAAACACCTAGTCCCCTCAACCCTAACAAACCTACCTAAATGATGTTGGACAATGGTAAGGATCATGCCATTATAGCCTTCATGGATATGCTCGAGCGGCATGATCCCATAAGAGGGTGCACATAAAATTTTCAGGAACCATCCATTTATCCTCCCACCGAGATGTTAGAAAATACACCCTCCCCCAAGAAATGGGTGTGTTCAGAAATTGGTGCTCTACAAGGGTGGGGTGAGAATAGGAATCACATGTAACAAAAATTTATAGATATAAGTAAGAAAAATATCCTACCAACCTATGGGTTTCAAAACATTATTCATCCTACACAAACCACCTTTGTTGCAACCCCTATATTCACAGCCACAAAAATAGCCACTATCAAAGCAAAAAACCAAACCCCTTTTCATGTAACCACATTCCATTAATTAATGTAGGGGTTAACTTTAATTAATTCCTGCACTTCCTAGGGAAACTAAGAGTCTCGACGTCTGCAAATATCTAAGAATGAGAAGAGACTGATTAAATAACCATGAAAATACCAACCCACCTCGTTCATTGGTACTATCGACTTTGAAAAAGGGAATAGGGATCATGTTAATGAATTACCAATTTAACACCCATTCATAAATTCAAATGATAAAAATTAACTTGTACTCCCACTATGCACCTTATTATTCCTTAAAAACCCATTAAACCACTTCTAACTATGATTCTTCAATGTTATACCATACAATCATGCCCTCACAACCAAACCTGGCAGCCCCGCTACACAACAACACCACAACCGACACACCAATTAACATTGTGTGACAAAAAAACCCTAACCAACAGCACTGTGGACCAAAAATTTCCCAAATGAAATCTAACTGTACAACAGGACAATAACCACATTGTTGTCCCACTACCCAATGTTGCATGATTGTAGTAACACCAACAAGGGTAGTCCCACTGCCAACAAGTGAATCCATTCAACAATCAACCAGTCTCTCAACCTAAAATTTTAAAACACCACCTATACCACCCCATATGAAAAGACCAATACAAAAACCACACCAAAAAACACCCCCCATTGAAAAAAAATTCCTTACAGAAAACCAAATCCCATCCCAAAATTGTACAAATTACCGTTCTCTCAACCGCAACACCACACAACTCACACAAAGTCACAAAACCCAACAGAACACATCACCTGACCAATCCTATCAAATAGAATGAATTTATATTTGATAAAAACTTTTTATTAATTCAATTTGATAAAAATGGTTGATCATACAAGGTTTTTCATCCTTGGGAATTAATTTCAATTAAACATATATAAATGATTAAGCATATTTCGTGATATAACAATTTATCAAACATCATGAAAAAAACCGAACATCACCAGTGCAGAAGAAGATACCACCAATGGAAATGATTCTCTGAAGGCATACAACCACAATAATATATAAAATAAACAAAGATAATATAATAAAAAAATGTAATCAACCATCAACAGACTCCCAACCCATTCTCTCATTGACCCTTATTATCTTTTGATCATATTCCCTACACTTTTTTATTAGTCATTTAAAAAAATTATTCAACCTTTCTTAATAAGGGATCATTAGTACACCCACCATGCATGATATAAAAATAAATAGAGAAAAAATAATCCCTACCTAAAATAACATCCGACCATGAATACTTATTTCACCAAGAATATAGGATCACATGAGTATCATAAAACTCTAAAAAAATTGAGTAGGAGGGGGATCTAAGACAAGAACATGACTCTTCTAGGGAGGATGGAATTAGCCCCACCATGTGGGAACTAAAAATAAACTGGTAAGGGAGTATCCTAGCTTTGATGTTCCATTTTCTATATTAAAGGAAGAATGGTTTCAAAATCCCTTAATGTGGGATCATGGTAAAGATCATGTGGTTTGAGTATCTCAACATCCCTAGGGAATTAGGATATTAAATATGTACTTAATAACTTTTGAAACACACGTAAAAATTCCAAAAAGGGATCAAAATCAGTATATGTCTAATATAACATTAGAGGGGAGAAATTGGAAAAACTCGTGAAATATAAAATTTCAAAAAAGGGTGAGACACCGTCTTCTGTGTGACAACATCACTATGCCGCCGTTGTAGTGACACTGTTTTGGTGTACATCCCTTTATATTTCCACTGTTTCAGTGCGTGACCATTAGGGTTCCACTATTATGGTGCCACCATTTTAGTGCGCCACCATTTGGGAGAAACAAGAATTTTTGAAAACACCAGAAATAAACCACTTCTACCCCCAAGAACACCACATGAACTATATTTTCGCAATGGAACGACGAGAGAAAATATGGTTCATTACAATATTATAACTTCATAATAAAGATCAATTAAGAAAAATATTATTAAAAATAATTGTGTACATGAAATAACATTTCAAAATGGTAATTTAATTCAATATAAATCAGTTTGTAATATATATGGGTCTAAAAAATGGATATTAATTACTCAAAAACATTTGTCATAACGTAATTAGAAAAAATTATATTTCATCACATTAAAACCCCACCATATCATGTAATAATTTGATAACCATTTCACAAGATAAAAATAGATCAATAAGAAAATGTAATAACAAATATGATATCAAAATATGTACAAATGTAAATTCAATGGTGTTAAGGTTCATTTTCTCACTAACAATGAAAATCAAGAATATTATTCATCCCTGAAAACTAACTCTAGTGGAATGTTGTGAAAAAACAATAATGTATCAATTTTAAAAAATACATATGATGTGGGTATAAAAAATGTATGACAATGAGTCCACCAAACACAAACTAATAAAAAAATATTATAATTAATCTATAGTAATATAACAACACACATAAGTCATAAGCTAAAAAAGTCCATGCACACATGCATTCTTTGAAAAATTTTGTAGCCTAAACCATTCATATTCTATATGGATCCAATTTGATGTGTGTAATTATACAAAAAAATGCATTAATATGGGTTATCCCATCTAAATATTTTTTTATCCCATGAGTATTCCATAGATTAAAGTCACATAATCATGTAACATAGATTACAATGGGGACCCTCATAAATATAAACATTGGATAATGAACTCAACAAACCCAGTTTATATCTAACATTATCCTGGGATCTAGCTAGTGAATAATCCATTTTAAACACCCATTTGGTGATATTCTAGTATTTTGATAAAAATAACAATGGGTTAAAGAATATAGGTTTATAACTTAGTAAAAATAAGGCCATCAAATCATCATCAACATTTTTTCAAAACTTTTTATTAAAGTAAACATTCAAAGGGTAGTTATACCAGATTCAAATAAAAAATCCTCATATAAATAACAAAATTTCATTTAGAAAAAACATTTATTTCAATAAAAACCCTATGTAATTAAAATTATGTTTTAATATTTAAAAAATATTGAACCCTTTTCAAAACATGGGTTTACACCCTATTTTAATGTCATCAATTTAAAAATCTGACATCTCTAATGAAATCATATTTTATAGACAACTTCAAAATCATCCAAAGGGAGATCTCTTTCATTTAAAAAATTAATTTATTTTAAACAATACGAGAATAATAACATTAATCAATTAATTTCATTCAACACAAATAACATAATATTAGAAAAGAAATCCACGAATAACCCCTCAATATCCAAAAAACAACCTCAAAAGGGCCTAAAAAAGGAAAAAATAAACATAGATTTCATATATTTAATATAGTGTGAAAACCTTATATTATTAAAGAAATAGTTGCCTCAACAATTATATACATGCCATGATAAGTTTATAGAGAAGTGGATAATAGATAGATTTTTGAGGAAATAAAATATAAATATTAACAGAACATGTATTATAGATTAATAAACCTATTTATATGAATAATCAAGTATCAATTAATTACTATAAAGATTATAAAAATATAAACACATACCTTTAGCCACATGATCAAAATAATTAATGTGGTAGGAAAAACCAATGGGGAGATTAAGGTGAGGAATTTCAATAAGGAATACCTATAATCAATATCCAAATAATCAATGATCTATACAAAAAATTGTTTTTAGATCAGTACACTATATATCGATATTTCACTCTCTCTTAAATGTAGAAGACATGAACGAAGGATTCCAAATAAAATTTCTCCCTCTAACCTGATATGGATCAATGGATACCACATGAACATCAATCAATGAAAAAAATTCCTTAGAGTATCCAAATTAGCTATTTATAGATTTAAATAGACAATAAAATTTATTAGATTAAATTGGGGTAAGTATATATTAAAAAATGGGTTTCAATATTTTGTTAACTATTTTATAGGGAATTAAAACTCGATCACATGGTTTTATAGTCGGTCTATATGGTAAGTAGAAACCATAATTCTAAAAAAATTACCTCACATGGCTACTTGAAAGGGTATATAGTTTGGTTACACTTTTAAAATAACTATGAACCAATTGTGAAAACCCCATATGTCCATGGATTAATGGTTTTTATGGAATAAAATATTGTAATCCTGAAATGCGCACAATCACTGAAAACCGCAATGCAATCCAAAATTTCCAAAATATCTTCAAAAAAATACCCCACCTAAAAGGATCCAATCAAAGGTTAACCAAAAAATTGGTTAGAAACCACCTTAGATTATGTAGCATGATTTTACAATCTACCAAGCATAAAACCTTCTTTCCCTAAAATGATTACAACCTAAAAGATAAATAATGGATAATTAAATTGAAAAAACACACTCTTATTTTGAGGAGAAAGATCCTAAAAATATATGATATAATCTACCTAAATAATTACCTCCATAAAACCATGTAGAGGAAATAAAAAAAAATTACAATAAACTAAAAAAATATATTAGGTAACCTCACTAAATAACAATTCACTAGAATCATGAAATATGAGAATATAACATCATGTTATTATAAAAAGAGATCTAAAATTTTAAAAAATTAAAAAGATCAATTATCCAATACCAGAACACCAATTGGAACAAAATTACCATGTATCTCAAAATTTTCTAAATATAAAACATTCACAATATCCATTTACAATAAAATATCCACAATCAATGAAAAACAGACAATGATTTCTACAATGGGAATGTACATTAATGTAACTATGTATTTTAATTATTGCCCCTCATGTATAGTCAATCACATACAATCATCAACTATAACCTCAAAGAACCCATTACATCATGATCAGACATCATCTAAGTACCTTATTATCACCTCAAGGTCTATCCAAGTCCAACCATAGAGATTTCTGAATAAAATGATCTATTTCAAAATAGGGATCCACAATCTTATGATGGATATCATCCAT
Source organism: Viscum album (assembly GCA_963277665.1). NCBI lineage: Eukaryota > Viridiplantae > Streptophyta > Magnoliopsida > Santalales > Viscaceae > Viscum > Viscum album. Next base: position 1,243,243,645 of record OY728156.1, on the reverse strand, counting down.
AGAAATGTTAAAATAGATATAATAATAGTTGATTAAAAAATATATGATAGATTGAATACATTTTTGATGGTATATCACATCTACCATAGGACAAACTCAATTGAAGGTAGAAAAAAATAGTTATTTAAAGAAAAACAATCACAAACCCTAAAGCATCTCATTGAGTGAGGCCTCTCAATCTCTAGGAGAATACCATAAATCATGAAACTAAAATAGTTTGAAAAGAAAACTATCAATTAGAGAGTTCACATCAACAAATTATAAATATAGAAACTTGATGAAAATAAACCATCCTCATGTTCACTACCAATTACCATAAGAGTTTATCAAAAAATAAACCAGAAAAAATTCCACCAAGATTTCTAAAAAAATGTTTCCAAAAAGAAGAAGACCACAATAATAAAATATAAAATTTATTCAACTCATATTTAAGGATAAGAACAATTGAGCCATAATAATACACAACTATTAGATCATACACTTTATTAAAATATTCAATCCAATCCTTCTAATTAGAGGCCTGATATCCCAAAGCATCTTCCACCCCACACCCATGAGTTGATGATTCTTTTTTAAAACATCATACTTTGGTACCCCAACATAATGAATATCATTATATGTTTTGTCCATTATTGAGTTGTATCATTCTATTTTTAGGTTTTAGTTTACCTTTTTTTAGACGTTTTTTGGGTATTTGTTTAGTGTTATTTTAGTTATGTTTCTAAAAAATATGGAATCCCATAGGAATATCAATTTTTTTTTCACCTGGTAAAGGAAAACAATTCAATTTTCCTCAATAAACTATAAACCACATTTAGATTTGTGGATGGGAGAGCATGGTTTGAAAAAACTGTGCATCCATGCTGCCAAAACCATACATCCATGGAACATATAGGTATTTCATAGTTGGCACATGATTTTACTATACTTTCACACACTAAGGAGATACTATGAACCCCAGATAGTAAGGGTGCATGGTTAGGGCACATTGTTTGTTAAACCTTGTGTGCAGTCAAGGAAATCGTAACCCTTATTTCTTATCACCTAAATTCTAAATTAGAATTTCTAAACAACCATTTTAAATCCCTAATCACCCCACTATGAATTATATGATTTCTATTGATTTTTATTTTCTAGATACGGTTCCATGGATCCTTGAATACATTACATTCCTAATCATTGAGAGAGTGGCTGAAATATATCTCTCATTAGGTATGTCATATATTTATTGTTTATTTTCATCTCTCTAAAATCATTCTCTTCTATTTAAAAGGGATTTTTTTCATCGATAATGTTCATTTAGATTTATGTTATAATGGACCTTTTTTTAAATCCTGATCCTAGGTTTTTGATGAAGATATTCTCCAGTATTGTGAATTCAATTTTCTTAATTTGAATTAAGAGATATTTTTTAGTGATAATTCATCAACAATCATATGTTATATGGTCTAATTATTAATTTCCAAATTATTTATAATTATATTATGCAATATCTTTATTGTTTTATTTACATGTTGATAAATTGATGTTAAAATACAAATGATAATTTATTTCAATTAAATTGTGAGACACTTCCCAATAATTTTTGGACCTTTTGGATATTTTGAGACTGACGTGATGGAAACCCATTAGGTGTTCTAATTATTCCTCAAAAATAAATTATATATATATATAAAGGGGTAAATTATTTTGTGGAAGTTAACTAAATCATTTTTTCATGTTTGATAATTGGATTTAAACATACGATTAGATTACCCATTGTGTGTTAATGAGTTTTGAAAAAAATGATGATAATCAGATAATGGTTGAGTTGTTCATGTTATTCCTTAGGATATATGTGATGAACCATGGTTTTATTTGAAAAATGAATTTGATAACTATGTTTTGATGGATTTATAAGAAGGAAAACCATGGTGAACTATAGTCATATTAAAATAAAAATGGGAACAATGTGTTTTGGGTGATATAATGACGCTTTGAGTACTGATGGGGTTCCAGATTGCAGCAGTTGGACCCCAATGTATATGAAAAGTGATTTTTTTTGATTGGGGGACTAATGATCCATGTATAAATGGGATTCTAGACTAATTGATGGGAAACTAGTTTCATTAATGTGAATATATGTTATAGGTGATTGATCAATGAGTTGTAGTTGGGAGACTAATGATCCATGTATACATGGGTTTATAGAAATCTACAATAGAAAATCTTATGATGAATAAGAATTTATTCATAGACCAATGCACTATTATACTATAATGAATCTGGAAAAAATTTTATAAAAAATTGTATTGATTTTTTTTTAAAATACATACTGTGAATGTTTTAGACTCCAGCACTTGATGATGTAGCCATGATTGTTTTTGGAGTCATCATGAACATAAGGATAACATTTTTGGATATATAATAATAAATGAAGAAATAGATGACCATATTTGTCTATCATTATCCATTATAATATTTTATACATTATTATAGACTAGATATTTGTTTATACAATGTTGGTGGAGGCCAACGAAGTGGTACACACACCCTACTAGATCAGACTGATTAGTACCTGAATAAATGTGCTTTTATTATTTATAATAAGGGAAAACCCCAATGTATGAAGTTGAGTTATGATTTAGGAAATAGAACTGATATGGGAACCATAAATTATTTAGGTAACCACATAGTAGAATTCATTGTGTCACTATTTTGGGTTTCCATTGTACACTTGACAGTTGTATGAAAATACAATTTTACTCTTTTTATGGTCATTTTCTATATTTTGGATTTATTTAGGTTTGTATTTGTTGATTATTCATTATTTTCATATATTTCTTCTATATTAAATTTATTTTAACAATTTTACTTTTATAGTAAATAGTTAATATTCTCACAATGTTATATATTCGAGCCTCCTTGCTAGTACGTAGCGTCTAGTGTACGAGGAGGCATACCTAAGGTCATGAAACATACAATATTGGGCCACTTATATGTGGAAACCATGTAATGGTGTTACAAATTGGTAGTAAATGATTTTTTTATTTTCAATAAAAGGGTTTATTATATGAGAATGGTACATTATATAATACATTGAGTGGTACCTTGGTCATGATCTCATTGATGGGGGTAGCTAACCCATGTGTAGGGGAAACCCATGCACCAAGGGTGGATTGTTGTCCATTAAATTTTCTATTATAGTGGAATATTAATTCAACTTAAATGAACTACTTTTTGTGTGATGATATTATTTTATAATATTATACAAATGGCATGATATGGCATGATATATTTCTATGGCTTCATTATTTTTATAACTTAGAACATTATGTGAAATGTATGATTTTAAGAATGCATGAAGGAAATGTATGAGTCGGTTTTGGGAAATGAAATTATTTTCTTCATTTGTGTAATTTAATATGAAATGGTCCATTATATGGAATTTATAAGTGTCAATTATGATTAATGTGGTAATTTTTAGTGGATAAGTGATGAGTTTTTTAATGATATTTATTTAAAAATAAAAGTTCTTACTCTATGTTATCCATGGCTGATGATAGGGATTGTTAATAGTAGTTTTGGTTCCATGGTTTTGAACACATTAGAGTGTATTCATGTTGAATTTATAAGTACTTATGAGAACATGTCATATGTTAATTTCATAATTATGTGTTATGTGTCTTAAGAAATATGTTTTGAATTCTAGATACATAAACCCTTGACTACATTTGTCGGTAGGATGACAAGAGGAAACATTAGGATAATATCCTCCAACAGTTGGATAAGATGGCATGATTATTCCCAATGATTTTTTAGGAAACATGTATCATAATAAATTTTCTCTCTTATTGAATGTTCGTTGATAGAGACTAACTTCAGGTTGTGTAGAATATATTAGATTTGACTCTTGAGTTCTAGTTACATCACCATATGACAATCACTAGACATGGTGAGCTTGAGGAAATTGCATTTTTGGATTGATTCTATCCCAAACATCCTCGATAAATTAAATACCACACTAGATAATAGAGTCATGTTACAATATTATATGAAATGAGTAAAATAGATGTGTTGATTGGATATTCATGACCAGGATGAGGATTTAGGTGGAATGGACTAGTGGGACTTCTGGATGATGTTCGTTGAAAATATATATTTAGAGACATTGTGATAGGAGAAGGAGATATGGATTGGATGGTTTAGTAAAATGTAGCATGTGAGTGATGGAATATGATGCGAGGTTCATTAAATTTTAGCACATTATCCTAATTCTTGTAAGGAATGAGTAAACTATGGTGAAATGTTTTTAGGTAACTCATGAATGTTATATTAACTATAATTTTAATATATTTATATTGATGATGGTAATAAAGTTGTAAATTAGGATATCATTTATTTTGGGAACTTAATACAGGATTCAGTAGAGGATAATTGGTTATTTCTAATAGAATAAAGTGTCTGTATGATATCATTAATCATTGAATTGGAATATAGTGTCTTCTCGAAGAAGCATCAGTTATATAGGGACGCAGTTATATGTTCTACCATTGGAACGATAGGGTCGGTCACATTTGTATTCAATTTATTCAACCACCAGTATAGTGATGAGTGTGTAGTTAAATGGTACATATAAAAGAGAATTATAGTAATCCATGACTAGCAAGTAGTGATGTAGGAGTGGGGTCGAACAAGAGTATTAGAATGGGGTCTTCTACCCTATAGATGTCCGGTAGTTGAAGTTATATTATCCATGTCGGTCGTAGTGGTGTATGTTGTACTTCGGGGAATGACCTCATATATTAGTAGAATATTGTATAATATGGTACTCATAAAGAATCATATGGTGAGAGAATCCAATACTAGAGTTATTAAAAAGGGTATACAATCCAATATTAGAGTAAAAACACATTTATATTAAATATGTTGTAAAAGGATAAATTGTGAGATTAAATTATCAAATTCTTATAAAAATGGTATGAGTTGTAATACATGACTTATACATATAAAATACAATAATATTATTCAAAGTTTCCATGAACTCAATCACATATGGAATAAATCAAGTGATGTTAATCAATATTTCGAACACTAAATATCTCTTACAGACCTAAATGTTATTTTGTATATTGTTATGTTGGAAATACAGTTACAAAACATATTATTCTCTCTCATAACACATGTGAAAAAATTTAAGGGAACCCACTGGAACCTAGTGATGATACTAATGTTTCCAACTAATCTAAAAAAAGAAAAATCTATATTCATCCACACTATAAAAACATACCAATTATAACATATGAGAAATCATATCCAAAAAATAATATATATATATATATTATTATATATTAAGGTGCCCCTTCTATTCCACCATAAAATTTTCCACTCATTCCCTAATGGTTCACATCATGCGATTGTCCTTAAAAACATGTAATTAAGAACTTGTCATTTATAGATCTAATTTATATGTAGAAATAAATGACTATAACAACCGATATTCTAAAAAATATCTATTCGAATAAATCATTAAGAAATACAAAAATAGGAAACCCCACCTACCCACTAGTTCCAAATACCCCAACATCATATCGTGCACTATTCAAAACATTATATTACATTCCACAATCTTAGACATCAACAACATATATAACCCAGGATAACTACAATTTTTTTTCATCAATTATACATAATTATTATAACTTTTTAATAAAAATATAGGATGTATCATACTATAAAATATATACATGGAATCATTTAAATTTCAATAAAATAGTTTTTTGGAAACTAATTAAATAATTTGGTGGTGTTCATTCTACCATAAACAAGAATGTAAATTCATATCCCAAATAATTACATTTCTTCATTAATTTAGTTTACCAACTATGAAAATCATTTAATCAATTAATTGTGATCCAATTTTAGAATAAATAACATTGTAATTTCAATGTCATTTTAATAGTTATCTACAATCATGATTCAATAAACACTTTCAGGTGGGGCAGTTTTAATAAAGGATAATTATGAAATTCACATTAATTATTAATTATTTATTACAAAAAAATAGATCATCATTTTTTCAATATCATGTATAATAGTTAATATTAATAAATAAAATGAAACAAATATAAATCAAACTGTCTAGTAAATAAAAATTCAATGAATCATAAATCACATTTAACCACCAAATCTCAATTTGAAGTAATCAGACATGTAACGCCCCAAACCCAGAAGTCCAGAGTCGGTGCATTATTATGTATCATTGGAATGATCATAAAAGATCAAGTCTCGAAAGACAGATTAGTTTAGTATCCTTGGAAGTACTAGATACATTCATAAGGTTTACATTACATCATAAAATGGAAAACTACAACAACATTATCTCCATAGACAACACTGAGATCCCATAGACTATCCCTGAAGGTCATTTATAATATACTTCTTTACATCCTGGTAAAATAAAACATAGAAAGGGGTGAGATCAGATGCTCATAAAGGATAACATTATAGCGGAAACTTTCATTAATAAGAATAAACTTTTAAGGGAGTGTATAAGACTAGAACAAAAGCCTTTTAAACATGAACTCCAACATAATATGGAAAAGATAAAATCAAATAATGCCATTTACTTATTCACATTGATATTCTACTTGTCGAATGATCACATGAAATATCAATAATCACTTTCATAATGATGGGATGCATAATTCAATACTATCATAGCAACATAGTCAAGGCCTTGTGCCAAGACTACAAATAAGATTTTGTCAAGGCCTTATGCCAAGACACTAGTTTGTCTCATGAGACCTACCGATGCATCGAGAAGCTATAGCCGGCTCCACCCATCACTTACTAAGTCTAATTCATTCCTCATATGAACATTTTTAAACATAACATTAACATTCGTATTAAAACTAGCATATGTAATGTCAATACTTTATCCACAAACCATGAATGGAATAAAAATAACACATCCATAGTCAAACATAACTCATTAAATACAATATGGAAGATTGTATTGTAACATATTAACCTCAATTGATAATAATGAAGGATATTGACAATGATGAAAATAATCATCAAAAATATTAGAGAGAAATATCCCCCTTTTTCTTGAAATCATTTAAAAGTCACACTATTTGTCATGAAGCCATTTAAAAATAGATTTTTGAATCAAAGTATCCCATACCACTTTGAAACTTTTAAAATGAATTTTAATTTTAAAACATTAATGTCCATATAAATAAACCCTTAAAACCATTTTTAAAACATGGACATTAATGAGATAGATTTATAATAATAAATCATTAAAACATTTAAAATGTTATTTTAGTTAGAGTTCCTAACCAAAAGAGAGACACTTGAATAAAAATAATTGAGGTAATCAAAACATTGTAATATCATGAGAATAAAGATATTCATTATATACTATGTCAAAGTACATTATATATACCATATAAAAGTGATTTGGTGTATAATAATAAACAAGTCTCAATGGAATGTAATTTGAGATGAAATCTCTTATAAAGACTGTATCCTTAGGTTAAGGATAAATCAACGACATAATTATGTTTGAAAAATATAAATACACTCAATATGATTGTATATTCAGTGTAAATCAATCAGAGGACATTCACACATATTCTTGTAAAGACAACACCAATGAATTGGATATTTAACTCAACAAATGGAGATTGAGTTAAAATTACTCTTATCAAGTTCATATCGATGACTTGAGAAATTATCAATAGAGTGATTATGTGTATCAAAATTATATCCACAGAAAGGGAAGTGGAAATTATGACATAAGCAAATAAATAGTGATTCCACACATAATCCTAGAGTAAAATAACTAATGAAGTATGTGTAAAGCCGAATGAATGGAAATTAAAATTTCAAATTCCCTTAACGATTTGGTAACTTAAGAAACATACACCCATGAAATAAGGAGCTTACAATGATGATGTAAATATCCATGAATTTAAGTATATTACACAATGAATACAATCATGGGTAGTACACACACCACATGTAATAAATAAGCGGCGAACAATGGAAATGTCACGGAATTAAAAGTGAGATAAGAAACCCCTTACTTTGTACTTTTTCCTTGGTCGAGGGTAGTTTAACCTCCTGTATAATGGTGAAATAATTTTTATTGAATTATACAAGAATTATATACATTAATATAATACCATATATGATCTTTTAACATCAATTTGTTAATAATATATTAGTATTATCATCGTTTTGGGTGTTAATAGATTCATTTTCCATTATATTCTTTGTTATGTGAGCCATATTTGTTATGGATGGGATGTATATTATTCATATCCAGAATTATATCATGTCTCTAAAAATTATTTTTAATCATCAAATGAAATTTAGTCTTGAATGGATATGATGGGGAATGAATCTCATCGCGTTCGTTGAGACGGTAATCCGTACGTACGCACGGGCGACAAAATCACACTTTTGATATTAAAATAATATATAATTGGATGTTATATAATATATACAGAATCATTATCATGTTATATTTATTATTTACATGAATTAAACATCATTATTATACACATCCAAATAATAAATTATTGAATAACAGTTACACCACAACGTGGAGAGGGTAATCCGTACGTACGCACGTATGGTGACATGTCATTAAAAGGGTGGATAGAATAATGAAGATGGATGTACCATATTTATAATAACTTCATAGTATATATATTATATTGTAGTTATTTTTTATAATGTAAATAACAAAAAAGAATAAGTGGAAGAAGAAAAGAACTTGAAAGAGGGTGGTGAAATAATTACCTCTTCTTCAGGTTCTTACTTTTGATTTGATCAAAAGGGATACATAGGTTGGATTTATGACTAATGGATGGACTGTAGGATGAAGGTAGGATAGTTTATAGGGTATTGGGGCAGAGGTTTTCCAAGACAAATGTCATTGAAGGAGTTAATTAGAGGGAAGGGGGAGTGGCCTTTTATAAGAGGGGTGAGGGACACTTTATGAAAAGCTAAAAATATTATTTTATAATAAATTCATATTAAGTTTCTAAGGGATCCAAAGTGTATTATTTAAAGGTTAAGGTTGGGATAGGTCTAAAACCACTCAACCAATAGGTTTTATATAGGTTTGGGTCACTATATTAACTTTATCTTTTTTTATTTAACTCTTAGTTAAATAGTTTGACATTTACCATGTCTCTTTGTATTTTTATATTATATATTTAATTAACATAATATATACTTACAAGAGACCCCCAGGTGGTCCATTAATGATAAAAATATCATTATATAATTCCTTTGGATGAACCTTATATTTTTAAGAATATATTATCAATTAATAATATAATATTTGTTTTAAAAACTCATTTATGTCAATTTTGACACTATTTAATAATTGATTTTTCTTAAATTCTTATAAAATTTATTAATTCGAACCAAATTAATTTAAGAAATTATAACATGTCATATTAACCATGAAAATTCGTGGATGTCATCAATACTTTCAAATTATATTTATTTTATAATACTAATTATTTGAGTCTTTCATTAATAAGAAAAATACTGTATCATTATTGTGTCATAAATAAATTTATTTATTCAATATCTAAAAATTATAAATAAAATAAAATTATATAGGAAATATTTTTATATTTATAATGAATATTTATTATAGAAAATATAACATATATAACCCTATGTAAAAATTATTTTTTCTAAAATATATATGCTTTTTTCATTTCTGTAGTTACTTTTAGTTAATTAATAAAAAGTTTCATTATCACTTACACGTGGCTCCATGGGGTCCCAAAATCGAGCCGAAGATTTGTAGGGTCGTACATGTATCAACCCAGAGGGTTAGGACATGTTTTAGGGTAATTTAATATTATTATAATATTATTTTTTACCCTTATTTACCGGATTTACCTTTTAACCATGGTAAATAAAATATTTATCGAAGTAATTATTCAAAATGTCTAAAAATAAAAGTTACCTATTTACACAATTTGGAACTCCTAATTCTAAATACGGAATCCATTTTTCTAAATTCAAAACATAGAAGTGGCAGAAATTAATTTAAAATTAATTCCCATTGTCAAAACAAAGAGCGTGTTTTTTAAGAAATAATAACTATCAAAAGATTGACACTTGTTTATGTCTAGTTTAAATGTGAAATTACATCTAATTACCAATATTGAATTAAATGGTAAAAATATATTATAATTATACTTTAAAACCTCTCAATATTATAATTTATCACTATAAATAATTTGGATTTAAAAAGTTGTTTTTAATTAATGTTTAGTATTTGTCACTATTCATCACAATTTGAATGTTTTATAAAAAAAAAATTCACCCTTGGATAATTTCGATATTCTGAATCCAAAAATGATGTCCATTTTTAAAGATAAGATTTATAAAATTTCAAAAAGTGGGTATTAATATTCATAACGGCTAGTTTGATTGGTTATGGTGTGTGTTAGAATTCGAAGTTGCATACAACAGAGGCTACTGTATTATTCAAAGGGAAGAATACCATGGAATATTGGGGCGTTACATTCTCCCATCCTTCAAATAATTTCATCCTCGAATTTTTTTTAAAATTTGGTTTGGCAATATAATGGAAAGTCCCACATTGGAAAAAGAGTCAATAAAACTATCACTTTAAAATAAAGAAAGAGAAGTACAAAGGTCACCCAAGATAACCCATACTAGGATTCCATGTAAGAAAATATGGATATGGATGATAAAATAAGTGGTATGTTTTGATGGAGAGGGATAGAAAACATGATTAGGAGAAAGTTAACAATAAGAAATCCACAAAATTGTGATGGGACAAACTGTCATTAGTCTCCTAGTAGGAAAAGTAAACGAACAACATTTTTTTTGTTTTAAGTTACATTACATAAAGATGAGGAATTCATTTATGAGATTGAATAAGAACATAAAGAGATATACATACATTTTATGTAGAGTTTCATTATTTAATAAATTTCTACCACTAAATCATATTTTTTTAAATGAGGAGTATTCAAGAAGACATGGTCACACTTGACGACTTAGAATAAACTTCTATTGAATCACATGATCCACAAAGGATGAACTATATATTTACCTTGTCTTTAGAGATTAATCAAAACCAAAATGGTTAGTATAGGATATGATGATCCCCCAAAAGGATATTCCATTAGAGAAAGAAACACTAATCTTAATTTCTAAAACTAAACCAACAATACCCCAAAGTTAAATAAATACCATTCAATAAACAATTGTCCTTAAAATCCTTCAATATAATCCAAAATAATACTGAAACCCAAATCTTAGAAGAATTTGGTTATGTAGTCTTCCACGTTAAATTGTATATCCAAATGACATCAACTACTATTAAAGTCACATACTTAAAAGTAATTAACCTAATCACATATTCTCTATTATTGGTCAATCATTTCCATAAATAACCCAAATCACTATAAATCCACAATAAAAACATAGATAAAAATCCTCCATTACTCTTCAAATGAAATCCCATAGTATTCTATTTTCCTTGGGTATATAGTGTTCCCAACAAAGCGAACATCTTCCAAAATAACATTTATCACTTAATCACCAAATCATTTTCCTATACTAAGGGCATTCATTTGATAAGACATAAGATCCCAAATCAACTTATTATTGAACAATAAAATCATTTAATTAAAAATAATTAGTCACACTAATCAGGGAATTCATGTAGTCCATTGGTAGACGATATATCCCAATCGCACTTTGGTTGTGGGTTTGATTCCTACAGCTTTGTCCGATGCGATGGGTTGTCACATGGTCTGCGTGTTTTCCTTTTTCAAACACTATATTTTATAACATTACCAAAATTAGATAAATTACTCAAAATAACCATAACATAATTTAACCACAAATTTTATCTCATACCTTGAATTTTCATCCCAAAATATAATAAGTTGTAATTTCCTCAAACCAAATGATCATATAAAACCAAATGGTTATTTATAACTATATCCACAAGAGAAAAGATAAGTCTTCCTCAAATATCATTTTCACATGACAAACTGCTGGGTTACAAATACAAGAGAAAATTATTCCAAAGTAATCCCATCAAAAAGGAGTACTAGTACTTTTAAAAATTTCTCCAACCATTTATTTCCATATATCTTATTCTTTGACCAAGAAAATATCCTATAGAATAGGGCATTCACTTGGGTAATGGCCAGGTCCCCTAAATTTACGAAAATTAATTGTAAATGGATTCTTGGGACCATTTTAATTTTCTTTCATAGTACTCTTCATTTTTCCTCGACAATTATTCACTTTATGTCCATCTTTCCCACACTTAAAGCATTTCTTTGTTCCATTGATACACTTTCCTGGGTGTCTCATTCCACATTTCTTGCATGATGGAAATTGAGGATTCTTTTCTCCATGATGTCCACTGCTAGTGCTCTTATCATTCATCACCTTTCTCTTCTTTGTTGAGTCCGGGAGTTGGTTAATATATATGTTATTGATCATATTTTTGGAAAACTAATTTGGCACGAACACGATATATTTTACGCCTATCAACAGTCCATTTTTTTGCTCATTTCTACAATAGTTCCCACCTTTTACATCATCCTCAAAGTTACTATGACTTCCTTGGAATCTATCCATTGACTAAAAATAGAAAGCATTGTGTGAGTAACAGTAGTCATAAAATCATTTAGAGAATATCATTACACCATAGTCTCAATTTGAAACACCTTAGGATTAACCAAGGTCATTTATTCTCATCTTAAATTAAAATACTTCAAATCAGTTTTTAAATAAAATGTAAATTATCCTAAGCATATCCCCCGGGAGTGTCGTAACCAAGAATGCATCAAGGCCCGTTGTCATGCACTAGTTCCCGTTCGAGTCTAGCTCAAAGCGGTGTTTTCGGGTTTTACCCCTAGGTACGTCTGTGCCAGAGCCGCCTCTACCTGCTTGTATCTAGACAGGGTTGTATTACTCAGAAAACTCAAAAAATCTCTACAATACCAAAATTATAGGAAGTTCTTCTATACTAATCCTCAAAGTCTATCTTAGGTCTATGTGATCTAATCAGAGTTTATCTAAATTTAGTTTCCAAGGTTTGTACTAAACTTACTCTAATACCAACTGTAACGCCCCGACTCCAGAAGACTAGTGTCAGTGCATTATTACGTATCATTGGCATGATTATAAAAGATCATGTCTTGAAAGACCGATTATTTTAGTAGCCCTGGAAGTACTAGATACATTCATAAGGTTTGCATTACATCATAAAAAGGAAAACCAAAACAACATTTTCTTCATAGAAAACACTGAGATCCCATAGACAATCCCTGGAGGTCAGTCATAATATACTTCTTTGCATCATGGGAAAATAAAACATAGAAAGGGGTGAGCACATATGCCTAGTAAGGATAAAATTATAGCAGAAACTTTCATAAATAAGCATAAACTTTTAAGGCAGTGTATAAAACTAGAACCAAAGCCTTTTAAACTTAAACTTCTGCTTAATATAGCAAAGATAAAATCAAATAATTCCATTTACTTATTCATATGGATATTCTACTAGTCTTATGATCACATGAAATATCAATAACCACTTTCATAATGATGGAATGCATAATGCCAGACTATCATAACCACATAGTCAAGGCCTTGTGCCAAGACTATAAATAAGATTTTGTCAAGGCCTTATGCCAAGACACTAGTTTGTCTCATGAGACCTACCGATTCATTGAGGAGCTATATAGGGATCCACCCGTCACTTACTAAGTCCAATGCATTCCTCATATGAACAGGTTTAAACATAACATTAAAATTTGTATTAAAACTAGCATACGTAATGTCAATACTTTATCCAAAAACCATGAATGGAATAAAAATAGCACATCCACAGTCATACATAACTCATTCAATACAATATGTAAGATTTTATTTTAATAGATTAACCTCAATTGATAATAATTAAGGATATTAACATATATGAAAATAATCATCAAAACTATTAGAGATAAATATCCTCCTTTTTCTTGAAATCATTTAAAAGTCACACTATTTTACAAGAAGCCATTTAAAAATAGAGTTTTGAATCAAAGTGTCCCATACCACTTTGAAACTTTTAAATGTAATTTAAATTTTAAATCTTTAATTTCCATATAAATAAATCCTTAAAACCATTTTTAAAACATGGAAATTAGTGAGAAAGATTTAGATTAATAAATCATTAAAACATTTAAAATGATATTTTAGTTAGAGTTCCTAACCAAAATAGAGACACTTGAATACAAATAATTAAGGTAATAAAAACTTTTTAATATCATGAGAATAATGGTATTCATGATATACTATGTCAAAGTACATTATATACACCATATAAAAGTGATTTGGTGTATAACAACAAATAAGTTTCATTGGAATGTAATTTGAGATGAAATCTCTTATAAAGACCGTATCCTTAGGTTAAGGATAAATAAATGACATAATTATTTGTGACAAATATAAATACACTCAATATGACTGGATGTTCAGTTTAAATCAATCATAGGACATTCAAACATATTCTTGTAAAGTCAACACCAATGAATTGGATATTTAACTCAACAAATGGAGATTGAGTTAAAATTACTCTTATCAAGTTCATATCGATGACTTGAAAAACTATCAATGGAATGATTATGTGTATCAAAATTATATCCACAGAAAGGGGAGTGGAAATTATGACATAAGAAAAAGAATAGTGATTCCACACATAATCTTGGAGTAAAATATCAATGAAGTGTGCATAAAGCTGAATGAATGAAAATTGAAATTTCAAATTCCCTTATCGATTTGGTAACTTATGAAAAATAAACCCATGAAATAAGGATCATACAATGATGATATAAATATTAATAAATTTAAGTATATTACATAATTAATACAATCAAGGTTAGTACACACACCACATGCAATAAATAAGCGGCGAACAATGGAAATCTCACGGAATTAAAAGTGAGATAAGAAACCCATTACATTGTACATTTTCCTTGGTCGAGGGTAGGTTAACCTACTGTATAATGGTGAAATAATTGTTATTGAATTATAAAATAATTATATACATTAATATTATATCATATATGATCTTTTAACATTTATTAGTTAATAATATCTTAGTATTATCATCGTTTCGGGTGTTAACAGATTCATTTTCCTTAATATTATTTATTATGTGAGCCATATTTGTTATGTATGGGATGTATCTTATTCATATCTAGAATTATATCATGTCTCTAAGCATTATTTTTAATCATCAAATGAAATTTAGTCTTGAATGGATACAATGGGGAATGAATCTCATCGCGTTCGTGCAGACTGTAATCCGTACGTACGCACGAGTGGCAATATCACTCTTTTGATATTAAAATAATATATAATTGGATTGTATATCATATATATAGAATCATTATCATGTTATATTTATTATTTACATGAATTACACATCATTATTATACCCATCCAAATAATAAAGTATTGAATAACAATTACACCACGACGTGGAGACGGTAATCCGTACGTACGCACGTATGGTGACATGTCATTAAAAGGGTGGATAGAATAATGAAGATGGCTGTATATTATTTATAATAACTTCACAGTATATATATGATACTGCAGTTATTATTTTAGAATGGAAAAAAAAGAAGTGGAATAAGAAAATAACTTGAAAGAGGGTGGTGAAATCATTACCTCTTCTTCGGGTTCTTCCTTTTGATTTGATCAAAAGGGATACATAGGTTGGATTTATGACTAAATGAAGGACTATAGGATGAAGGGATGATATTTTAGAGGGTATTTGTGTAGATTTTGTCCAAGCCAAATGGCTTTGAAGGTGTGAATTATAGGGAAGTGTGAGTTCCCTTTTATAATAGGGGTGAGGGGCACCTTAGGAAAAGTTAGAAATATTATTTTATAATAAATTCATATTGGGTTTCTAATGGCTCAAAAGTGGATTATTTAATATTTAAGGTGGGTATAGGTCGAAAACCACTCAACCAATATGTTTTAGACAGGTTTGGGTCACTATATTAACTTTATCTTTTTGATTTAACTATTAGTTAAATAGTTTGACAGTTACCATGTCTCTTTGTATTTTTATATTATATAGTTAATAAACATACTATATACTTACAATAGACCCACAAGTGGTCCATTAATGATACACCTATTATTATATAAGTCCTTTGGCTGAACCTTAGATCTTTAGGAATAGAATCTCAATTAATAATATAATATTTGTTTTAAAAACTCATTTATGTCAATTTTGACACTATTTAATAATTGATTTTTGTTAAAGTATTAAAAACTTTATTAATTCAAAAAAAATTCATTTAAGAAATTATAACATGTCATATTAACCAATAAAATTCGTTTATCTCATCAAAACATTCAAATTATATTTATTTTAACATTTATAATAACAATTATCTGATTCTTTCATTAATAAGGAAAATACAACATCATTATTGTGTCATAAATAAACTTAATTATTAAATGTATAAAAATTATAAATAAAATACCATTATGTAAGAAATAATTGTAGATCTCTAATGAATATTTATAGTCGAAAATATAACATATATAATTCTATGTAAAAATTGTTTTTCTAAAAGATATATGCTTATGTAATTTTTGTATTTACTTTAACTTAATTAATATAAAGTGTCATTATCACTTACAAGTGGCTCCATGGGGTCCAAAAATCGACCCAAAGATGACCATGGTCGCCCATGTATCAACCAATAGTGTTAGGACACATTTTAGGGTAATTTAATATTATTATATGATTATTTTTTTACCCTTATTTACCGGATTTACCCTTTAACCATGATAAATAAAATATTTATCGAAGTAATTATTCAAAATGTCTAAATATAAAAGTTACATATTTACAAAATTTGGACCTCCTGATTCTAAATATGGAATCCATTTTTTTAAATTCAAAACACAGAAGTGGCAGAAATTAATTTAAAATTAATTCCCGTTGTCAAAACAAAGAGCGTGTTTTTTAAGAAATAATAACTATCAAAAGATTGACACTTATTTATGTCTAGTTTAAATATTAAATTACATAAAATTACCAATATTTTATTAAATGGTAAAAATATATTCTAATTATACTTTAAAACCTCTCAATAGTATAATTTATCACTATAAATTATTTGGATTAAAAAAGTTGTTTTTAATTAATGATTAGTATTTTTCACTATTCAAAGGGAAGCATACCGTGGAAGCTTGGGGTGTTACAAGACAATATTTATCTCCTTGTTTCATCATTTTTCTTCAAAATAATTTAATAATTTTTCCATAACATTGTCTTGTAATTGTACATTATTTCAACTCATTTAGTGTAATCCAATGCTTGGTAGATTAAAAAATTCAAAAAATAATTGAGAAATAATTGACCCAGTAATAGGTTATAAGATTCATTATTTTATGGACCCAGAAAAAAAAGAGTGAGATATAGGGAAATTAAATGATCACAAATAGGGAATCATGAGAAACATGAATAATTCCGCAAAATATAATCTTAAATCAGACAATAACAAATGGATCTCCAAGAATTAGAGTAAAATTATAAGGTATCAAAATGGTGGAATGATTTTAGATTTTAAAATTACTAATATATAGTATCATAATAATTTCAATAATAAACTGATATATATTCTACATAAACTCCCGTGAAATGTTTTAGATATTATTCCCTATTAGTGAAACTTTTAAATCTCTTTATTTTAATGAGTATAAAGAATAAAATTTTCATCACTATAATTGATTTTAAATCACCAAATTTTAAATAATATTCAATATATTTTAGTGAAATTATTTTATAGAATGAATAATGGAGAAATATTTATTTTTTACATTCAAGTGTAAACTATTAATTAAATGGATCTATGAGAAAATGGTTTAATGAATAACACTAACATGATTAAGTGACCCTAATAAAAGACAATTTTCAAAATTACATGAGATAATATATATATATAGAAGAATATGA
Source organism: Viscum album (assembly GCA_963277665.1). Lineage (NCBI taxonomy): Eukaryota > Viridiplantae > Streptophyta > Magnoliopsida > Santalales > Viscaceae > Viscum > Viscum album. The sequence goes on along the minus strand of OY728156.1, from coordinate 1,243,225,596 downwards.
TCACAAAACTATTAGTCTCTATGCTTACATGAGGTTTAAATATTACATAACACAAATATATGATGCTATTATTTTAGGATTATCCCTCCCTAACATGATATGTCTACCCTGGTGTGGAATAAGTATTCTAGTATATATTGAATGATCTTCCATTAGGCCATAATAAAACTTGTTGTCAATATTTGACTAAAAAAATATACTATAAAAATGAAATAGTGTCCTATTTAAGGGTAAAATATAAATAATAAATAACTAAATTAATATAAAAAAATATATCATCATGATGAATGATCTATATACCCTTTATAACCGTCAATGAATAGTGAAAGAGACATGGAATGTATTTTTATATCCTTAATCTTATAATCCCGTTAGTTGGAGAATGAATGAGTGGTTTATTTAATTTGGTAATTATTTATTTTTCTCAATGTGTTTTATAAAATTATATGATTTTTTTAGTGGTTTTTTGGTGTAATCTGTTTTTACAATACCAATTTATAGGTTGTGATTTTTTATATATCTTTTATTGTCATGAATATTTTTATATCATCATAAAAAATGGAATCATTTAGTTTATGGGGTGAAGCATTAATGTATATTTATATGAAATATATTTTATTATATTGAATTATATTTCCATTAGAATATACTTTGGAGTTATTGGTCAATGAATGTTACATAATATTGAGATGTTTGTTGTCTAGTTTTTATAAATTTTTAAAATTTTCATGAGGAATAATATTCGGAGATTATGTGTTTATAGATCATTCTATATTATTGGAATCATCATATATTTTTATTTACTCAACTATTTTAAGCATAATATATTATTTATTAAGTATAGTATGTAAATTTATATATTATATTTTAATGATAGTAATATTTTAATGTTATACAATAAGTGATGCATTTTAGTCGTTGGGCATGGAGAATAATATTTTAATTGCCTAAGTATAGAATAGTAGTTTATCCTTGGTAGTCTTTTGAATAGAAGTGCACCCAAAACAAGTTTGTCACTTTTAAATGGTTTTATGAAAACAATTCATTTTAATTATTTTGAATGAAGTGTGAGAAATAAGAATATTGATTTGATTGACTTTAAAAAAATAATAAAGAATTTGATAAAAGTGGGTTTGTCTAGACCCAATGATTTGCTATCATGGTATCCAAATTTGTCCCCTTTTTATTCATTATCAAGTCAGAGAGAGATTTTTCAACTGAGTCCCCTCTCCCCCTTGGCCAAATGGCTGTGATAATAATATTCCATATCCAAAACCATGGATTGGTTTATCCCTCTTCCAATGTGTCTAGGATTGTAGATGGTTTTCTCGATTAATTAGAGTAATCTATAACCTATAATTATTTTTCCCTAATAAACCAATATTCCACATGTAATCATACACATGTGCTGAGAACCGTCGAGCTCTCACCACCCAGACCTAATTTTTTCCACCGTATACAGATTAGAATTGGGTGGAGGGAGATGTGATTATCGACCAAAGCAATAAAAATTTATAGAATAAAAACCCAACACTACCGAATTTAGAGTTAAAAATGGAATTTATAATTGAAATAAGATTTTGAAAGAAGAAGGTATCTTATTATATTAAAGCACAAGAACTCAAACAAGCACATCGGTCAAGCCTTACCCTTCAAGATCACTCATAGGTAGAACCCCTACATGGATGGGGAAACTGAGATGATGTGGGAGAGGGGAGACATTACAATAAAATAACAAAAGGAAACAAATATAAATAATTATATCACCCAATTATTCCCTATCTGACCAATTGGAGGAATTGTGGATGGAATGGAAGGATTTGAAAGGTAGGAGCTCCTCTCTTTTTATAGACATATTTCTATCCTCCATAATTTGTCACGTTGTTGAAAAATTAACTAGAAAATCAATGCATGGACGCCTTCATAAATGTTGTTCATTAATGTGTTGGCCATTCACCCTCCAAAATTAAGCTCATTTGGCCACCTCTTGTTAGAGTTATGATTTTTTCATTGGCGTTTTCGGTTTCTGGATGAAGGATCTAGGTAGCTTCCTCCAAGAATATTTCATTCAATATCCACCTTAATGGATTCAAAACACCATTTAATTTATTTTGAGAATGACTATTTTAGTCATATTTAATCCACTAGGAGAATCAACTCATATGGTGGTGTTTAGAGGGAATTGTGATTTTGTTACGGAGGTGGGGTCCCCACTGTCTGCTCGGAAAAAGATTCAACTTCATTGATTTTTTACAAAATATATATGATCGATTCATCCACAATTACAAAATCCAAAAAATGAAGGAAAATTAATAAGCATTATAAAAAAATTGGAATCACAAAATTTGGACCTATATTTTATGATAAATGACAAATATACCCTTGTGACAAAAATCTGTTGAAATTGTAGAATTAGGCCATTTTTCATTTAGGATCAAAATAACACAAAAAACTAAATATGATTCATATAAACTCAAATTTATAATTTAGGATCATTAATAAAATTTAAATTCATACAAAAAATATGTAAAATATCATCTCTATAAATTCCTCCTCACATAACTGATGCTTTTCCTCAAGAATAAAATACCAACATTGAAAATATGAGGGCACCAATGTTACCAAAATTTTAATTCCAATGAAATAAAATCAAATAATATTCAATGTGAAATCAAAATTTTAAATTCCACATAAATTATCAATTTAATTTCCCAATTTTTAATGAAACAATCAACACATGCATTTTACATTTCCCTTTTGAAAAATGATGGGACATTTACTTTCATTCAATAATTCTCCTCGATTCATTGTTATTAAACTTTCCCTATTATGATTTAACTCACGTGAATATTTTCTCTCATCTCTCATGATACGATTCAAGTGGAGTTATTCTCATATCATGAGATCATGATCCTTATACATAGTCTTGTAATTAAACTACATTATCTACTTTTTAGAGACAAAGCTCTCTTAAAATCATGAGGACTTTTTATAAATGTTGAAATGAATCTATTTCTTATGGTTGGTGAGAAAATGATTGAAAAAGATTCAGGCCAGAAAGAGGAGGTTTGACTCTTAAGTACAACGTATGATTAATCTAGTGAAAATACATGATAAACTTACTCAAATCCCCTTGAGAATGTGAAACACAAAACCACCCCTTATTATGACATGGGACATGAGTCAATAAATGTTTATAAATAATGATATCATCAAAGTATACCATATTTTTATAATTTTTTTTTGTAAAGCTCCAGAAAGGCCCAACATTATTTTTTTTCTTTTTTTAAACACCAGACATGGAGAAATTTATTTTCAATTTTCTTCTCATTTTTAGTGGAGAAACGGATGAAATAAACAAATCATAATGAAATTATGTCTCATGCCCAATTTTCAAAAAATAAATTTCCAAAAAATGATAACATACACGTCACACCACCCAAAAATGATACACATCCCAATGAATGCACCCAAAATGCACTTCCCCCACAATCAGACATGAAATATCCAATCAAAAATTCAAAAATTGCAGGTAGGTAAAGAAATATCTACTTGTAATGTGGCATAAACCAATAAGGCAATTCATGGATTCTATGGGCTAATGAAGGATAAATGTATGGGTGGTTCTCAGGTAAATATGTGGCTAAAAAAATTTGTTTCTCAATCATTTTAAATATTCCTTTTCCAATAATAGATTGGACAAGTTTTAATACAAGTTCTGGTAGGTGACATGTCCTAAGATAACTCAAGATATATTCTCAAAACTATTAGTGTAGTAGTTTATCCAAGGCAGTATTGTGAAGAGGAGTGCACAAACAACAAGGCTGTCTATTTTTAATGGTTTTATAAAAATAATTGGTTTTAATTAAATTGAATGAATTGTGAGAAATAAGAAGATTGATTTGATCAGTTTTAAACAAATGAGAATGATGGATATCAGAGTGGTTTTGGCTAGACCCTGTTATTGGCTATCATGTTTTCCAAATTTGTCCACCATTTCTTTCATAATCTAGTTAGAGAGAGATTTTTCTACTATGTCCTCTCTCCCGTTTTTCCAGATGGCTATGATTACAATATTCCTTATCCAAAACCTTGGAATAGACTATCCTTCTTCCAATGTGTATACTATTGTAGATGGTTTTTACGATTAATGAGAGCAATCTATAAATAGGAATTGATATTCCCTAATAAACTAATATACCACATGTTATCATACACACAAGCTGAAAAACCATAGAGCACTCTCCACCCAACTCTAATTTAATCTACCGTATACAGATTAGAATTGGGTAGAGGGAGATGTTATCATCTACCAAAGTAATATAAATTTACAGAATTAAAAACAAACACAACATCATTCTGATATTAAAAATGAATTTATAATTGAAACATGATTATGAAAGAATAAGGGATCTTGTAAAATTAAATCACAATAACTCAAGAAAGCACATCGGTTCAGCCTTCCCCTTCCCGATCACTCAATGGTACTACCCCTCCATGGATGGGGAAGTCGATATGATGTAGGAGAGGGGAGATATTACAATAAAAGAATAGAAATAAATAAATATAAATATGGTTGTCATAAAATTCTACCCTCACCGGTCGATTGGACAAATTGTGGATGGAATTAAATTATTTGAGAGGTAGGAGCTCCTCTCCTTTAATAGGCATATTTCTATCCTCAAAAGGTATTGTATTTTTGACCCATTAATTGGAAGAATAACGCATGGTCCCCTTAATTAAAGTTTTTCATTAATGTGATGGCCATTCAACCTCCATAATTCCTCCTATTTGGCCACCGATTGTAGGATTTATAATTTTTTCATTGGCGGTTTCAGTTTCTGGATAAAGGATCCCGACAGTTTCTTCAAAAAAATATGTCATTTAATAGCCACCTTAATGGATTAAAAACTCCATTTAATTTAATTTTTAATGCCATTTTTAGTCCCTTTTCATCCCCAAGTGGTATTAACATATTTGGAGGTGTGTAGAGAAAATGGTGATTCTCTTATAGAGGTGGGGTCCATGCTATCCTCTTTGAAAAAACATCAATATCATTGATTTTTACAGCCTCTAGATGATCAATTCATCCACCATCCCAATATAAAAAAAACAAATTATATTAAATAAGGATTCTAAAAAAAAATTATTCACCCAATTTTGAAAAATATTTTATGATTAATGAAAAAAATAAAACTATGATAACAATATGTTAAAATTATAGAATTAGGCCATTTTTGAATTTAGGCTCAAAATAATACAAAATACAAAATGTGATTCATATAAACTCAAATTGATAATTTTCTATGATTAAAACAATTTAAATTCATAGAAAAAATGGTGAAAATATTATCTCTATAAATAAAATCTCCTTCTCCACAAATAGATTATTAAATATGAGATTTATGATTTGTACATGGTTTTGATTAAAACATTGGGTACTATCCCACTAGAATAATCTCATAAAAATGATTGATAATTATATTTCATATGGTTAGTATAATTTATTACATTAAAAATGTGGGTTGATATTATAAAATAAACATTTGGATCTTATTGTGATATTTTGTGTATAAAATCATTTATATGGGCCCCTTTTATATTTGATTATTAGATGTACGAAATAATGGTTTAGTGGTTCACATTATTTTGAGTTTTTCATATTTTTTATAATACACTTGAATGAATTTGACTAAACCATTTACATTAAAATAGTTAATAGTATAATAATAGTAACCTATCTAATATCAGGTTATAAACATATAAAATTATTATATAATTTTTAATAAACACAAATTTAATTGTTTTTTTCTTCATAGATATTGTTGTTTAGATTTATAATGAACGGGGAGGTTTAGGTTGTTTTCGTAGTTAAATAAAATTTTATACTATGGTATTACAATAATCCATTTTAATTTTTTGTTTCTTATTTATAGAATACCTTCCAATATTGTTTTAATATAATTATATTATATAGACTTAAATATTTAATTGTTTTTATTGTTTCTCACCATGGTTGTTTTCATATTCATAGTACAAATTTTCATATCATCTTTCAATCATACACAAATTTATATGGTAATGACATCCAATTTTAGTTTTATGTTACATATCTTTGTCATTAACCCATAGAAAATTGATTGATTATTTTTTATTTCATTGTAATTTTTCCAAATATATTGAGAATACTTATAATATATAGATTATTGTTTGTTTCAAAACTATTTTATCACTAAATAACAATAAAGAATTTGAAAATAGTGTTTGGAATAATAACAAAAAATCATTACTTTGGTTTTAGAAATAAAATTATTATTAAATATCTAAGGTTAAATTATATTAATTCATAAATTATAACTAACCCGACATATTTTAAACCATTAAATTATATGAATATAAATACTCATAATAAAATAATTAATATAAGTATAAAAATTGTTATGAAAATAAAGAATAAAAAAATTCATATAATCATGTTGTTATATTATGACATTCGTATATGATTGTATAATTTGAAGTTATTTATTTTATATACCCAGGATAATGATGGGGGTTTTCATTTTGGTTGACTATAATATAGAGTATATTATTATAAACGTTTCTACTTGTGATATCAGATAAACCAACATAATATATTTACAAATAAAAAATATCTTATATCATTGTGTTTATGTTGAAAATATTAATAATATATACCACTATTTATATCTACAAAAAATAATAAATATTTAGTCGTTCACCAATCATAAATATATAGAAAAATATTAATAATTATTTGGGTTTTATATTATGACTATTACAAATATAATCTAATATTTAAAAAATAATAATATTCCCTTTATAATTTCATGAAAACTAAATATATTGTTAACATAAAAATATTATATCTCCATGTATTTTATAGAATCCGATTTTTAAGGAAAATTATACATCTATAATTTAGTATTAATTTCAGTAATTTTTTATATATCATTTCATTTGAAACCCATATAAAAGTTATGATTTTTAATTAAATTCATAAATTGTACACAACATCATTCAAACATAACTAATTCTATATATGTTTTCATTAATATATAACTAATATAAAAATAAAAATAAATAACAAACATGTATCATCTATATGATGGTTGAGAGAATAATAGTTTTAAATAACATATAGTAATTGAATAATTATTTGATTTTATATTAAAAAAAATTACTTTCATATCAATATGGGATTATATATAACTCAGTAAATACATAGTTTATCTACAATATATGGAATAAAATATAAAATATAATGAATTTAACATATTAAATGAGTCTATTAGGAATGAATTATAAATAAAAGTAAATAATTTTAAATCTCACAATTTAGTGCATTCTTATCATGTGTCATTAAATAATGATTAAAAATACTTTAATACACATTATAAAATAACATTTAACTGGTCTATGATGATACATAAATTTGATATTATATATACTAAAAGTAATTTTTAAAATATTACTTGAATATTTTTAAAAAATATTGTATGTAATCATTATTTATTTTAAATGAATCAATTTATAATCAATATGAAAATTTTAATACCTATGTAACCAATTGGGGTTATATATATAATAAATTTAAATGAAATGTAAATTATTTTATAAAAAACGTTTAATGGTAATTAAATATCAAAAATAAAAATATGATAAATTAACATGTATATCCCTATAATTTCTATAAAATATATTTATCTCTATGAATGTCATTTAGTGCATAAATATCCTGAAATGTGAATTTTGATACATTTAAGTAGATATATGACCTTATATTATTTAAATTACTATAATATATACGATCATATGGAAATGTAAATTCGTGGAGACACTAATGATTTATGAATTCAGTATATAACATAATCCTAGAATACATATCATATAGTTTATACTTGAAACATCCCATTACGTACATTGACGTATTTCCCTTCTCATTATTATCATTCCCCTTTATTTAGGTTCATCTTTGGACTCTGAATGATGGTGAGAATCTTCTATGGAAATAATCAAAATGTAACAAACCTGGCAGTGATATAATATTATTTTCATATTTATTAATATTTATCTATTTTTTAGTAATTTAAACATAAAAGTTATTCTATGTTCAATGGTGTATACATCAAATCATGTTTTATGCCAAAAAATCTGTTTTTATCTAAAATAATTTTTACAACCTTTTGATAAAGAAGTTTTTTTATGAATTTTTTTTGAATAATTTATAAATTAAATTTTAAAAAATAAACTCTTTATTTGAATGAAAATATCAAAATTTACATTGGTTTTATTTTTAATATTTTTCAGATAAGTTTCATTTTTTGATAAATAGTTAAATAATATAGTTTTTACTTGAATTTTTTTTAATCTAAATTATTTATAATGTTAAATTATGTATATAATATTTTTATGTATAGTTATTTCAATAAAATAGAAAAAATAAAATTAATGTATTTTAAATAATTTTCACATTGAAATTGGCTAAAAACATATCAAACAATTAAACATTTTCAATTTTAAAAATCATTGTTTCATCCAGTATAAAGGGTTAATTTTAAACTAGTTTTTAGAAGATATATTTTGTATGTTATTTAAAAATGAATTGAAAATATCAAATTAGTGGGTTCAAATAATTTTAATTGGTCCATTTTAGTTTTTGGAAAATATAAAAAGTAACATTAGTAATTTTTAATAAAATTGGTAAGGGTAAATTAGTTAATTTAGTGTACAAATAATATTATCAATATTATAAAATTACACAATCAAATGTTGAAATTTAATTTAATGAGTGAATTTCAATCAATATCACCCTTGTTGTAATATTAAAACCCATGTAGTCCACCTCTGTGAGTATATTCCATTTATAATACTTTATTTATAGAAAATTCAAAGATATCATACTCATGTTTCAAATAACTATTACAATTTTAATATCTAGTAATTCCTATGATATATTAAACTATAAATATTATTTTTAAATCTAAAATTTTTATATTCATCTTGTTAAATTAGTGTTATTTTTTTAAATAATAATTAATGTAAATTCTTACAAATTGGTGATGCGTTAAATTTTTAAATAATGGAATTATTAATAAATGATATTAGAAATATTAAAATAATTGTAATTTTAGATAAATAATGTCATACAAAACTTTTTTAGAAAACTATGACCTGTTATTGATATTTTAGAAGTATTTTTTCTTATTTATCATTTTGTGTTAATGCTTTAAAAAGATAAAATATTGAATAATGTCGAAATTTTCATTAATAATATGGAATTTTATTAAAGAAAAAAAACAATATAGGAAAAAATACAATCAAGAAACACCAAATAACCATAATGTATGGTTATGGTGAAAAGGAACAAAAACCAAATCAACAAAAAATACCCAAAGAAATATGGTAGACACTGGAAGACAAGTAGAAGATACTGCATAAGGAATCCCGCAATAGAAGGCATCAGGACACCCTCTGTATAAGCATGATCACTTCCTCAACAAATACTCCATAAACCAAGCAACGAAGAAACCTAAAAGCCCCCAGCAAGTCAGCAACCGACTTCTTCGAATCATGCACTACTCCCACAATATAAACAAGCTTCTAAAAATATCAACAAAGAAATCCAATCCAGGCCGACACTCCATGAAAGAAGCCTCAAAAAAATCTGCATCAAAAAAACCAGAGCAGAAAAAACAGAGAACAGAAGGCCTGGTACTTCATACCAGAAAAAATAGAAGTAAACGACTCTAAAGGAGAATACAGAATAAAACAAAAAAAACAAACCCCAAAGAAAAAATCATAACACAAGGATGAAAAAAACCAAACAAAACAACCCCAAACTGAGATAAGAGACAGCTTAAAGAAGTCTAAAAAATGGGAGACTTGTCACAATCCTTTTTAAGAAATGGAAGGTGATCATTAGGAACTTGATCATACCAAACAAAATAAACTCCATCAACACCTTTATTAGCCAAGCCATCAGCAACAGAATTGGATTCCCTATAAATGCGAGTGATAATATGATTCAATGAAAATAGAGTCTCTAAACAATTAATCCAATGATTAGTTAGCTTCCGGGCCAAGTGAGAAAGACACATCCTTATGGCGGAAACGACAACAGTAGAATCAATTTTGATCCATAAGTTATCCCAGCCACGCTTCATAGCTTGATCCACAACAACAATAATTCCAAGCATTTCAGCCTCAAGTGAAGAGGCAAAGCCACAATTACCATGAAAACAACCAAGGACATCCCCTTTATGATTTCTAAAAATAGCACCATAACCAGAAAGCCTCAGATTACCCTAAAATCACCGTCCGGATTAAATTTTAACCAACCAAAAAGAGGTTCCTTCCAAAGAACTTCTAAAGTACCACGCGGAGGCCTGAAGTTTCCCTTAACACCTATCTAGTTCAGAATGGATAAATCATGAACCGAGTTGAAGCAAAAATGCATCCTTGGAATATCAACATTACCCAATGTAGAAAGAATTGCTGATAAAACCACACTTACCAAGAAGGAAAAACTATCATAAATTACCTTATTACGAGCAAACCAAATAAATTGAAGGAGTTCAGTAGCAGCGACCCTAATAAGATCCATCAATTAAGGAGAAAGCGAAATAGAATGCCATCCTTGAAGGAAATGATGAATTGAAGACATATCATATATAGGAATTTCAAAAATATCATAAAAATCCTTCCACATTGAAGAGGAATTAACACAACTAAGAAACAAATGATCAATATCTTCCCTATGTTGATGAAAAAACACACATGAAGAATAGAGAGAGATGCCACATTTTTATAGGAAACAATATGTAGGAAGCTTCCCATGATCCAGTCTCCAGTAAAATGTTGTCCAAGAAGGCCTAATAAAGTTCATATGAAGATCCCTCATCCACTTACAACCTAAATTTCAAGATAGAGAATGACTATAATTTTTTTAGAAGTCAGTAGGCCATTTATTGAAGGTTACCAAGCCCAAAAATCCTATATGTTAGAGAAGCAGTAACTATTGATAATAGTAACAATATGATTAGGGAGATCCCCAATATTATCAAGGTGATCTTTAATCGTAGAATCCAAATTAAAATCATCATTCATCATGGAATCAGCTAGGGGATAGCCAGTCCAGTTGGCCTTCCAAAAGGATAATGATGAATTCCTTGAAACAAGCCATCTGGTATGAGAGTCAGTGGAAGAAAAAATGGATTTAAAAGCAGGCCAAACAGATGAATCTATATGATTAAAAACCCCATTCCTGATCCTATCCCTGAATTTATTACAGAGAAAGTCTAGAGACTCAGAATTACTATTTACAAGCCTCCAAATGAACGAATCCTGTAAAGAATCATTAAACACCTCAATATTTTTAACACCAAGACCCCCAACATCATAGGGTTTACAACAATTATTCCAAGAGACCGTAACTAATTTCCTCTCCAAAATATTACCACTCAAAATGAAATTTTTAATAGAAACATTAATTATCTTGATGAGAGAGATCAACCACTTATAGACCATGAAATAATAAACCAACTTAGAAATTATGACAGCCCTAACCAAGCAAACATGTCCCACCAGAGAGAGGGACTTACCCTTCCAGGTAGCAAGAAGCCTTTTTATTTTACAAAGAATATAGGAAAAATAACAAGCTTTAGGCCTCCCCCAAAACATAGGAACAACAAAATATGTAAAGGGAAAAACACCTTCATAAATACCCACATCCCAGATAATGCCTATGTTCCTAGAAATAGGAAAGATCCTACCAAAATAAGCAAATGACTTATTCCAACTAATCTCTTACTCAGAGATTTTTTTATAATGAAAATGGAAACGCTTAATATTTTTAATATTTCTCTTTTCCCATTTAGTGAATAAAATAATATCATCATCATACAACAAGTGAGTGGGGGCAACAAAACCCTTACCAACACTAATAGACTTCATTTTCCCATTGCCAACCATAATAGAAAGTAATCTACTAAGATAATCCTCCGAAATGGAAAAAATAATGGCTGAGAGAGTGTCACCTTGTCTGACACCTCTAGAGCAAGAAAAGTATCCCTCATGGGAACCATTAACAAGAACAGAGATTCGATCAGACTCAAAAATGATTTTAACCCAATTAATGAAAACATCATTAAAACCAAAAAAAACACAGAACCTTATATATGAAATTCCAATTTATAGTATCACAATCTCTCCTAACGTCCAACTTGAGAGAAATATTACCATCCATTGTGGCTTTATTAAGAAAGTTAACACATTCCGAGGTAGTAATAAGACATTCTTGAATAGAACTACCCTTAATAAATCCAAACTGATTCGGAGAAACAATCTTACTAGAAATAGAGGAAAACCTCATGGCCAAGATTTTGAAAATAATTTTAAAAATTTTATTGATCATGGAAACTGGTCTGAACAAATGAATCTCATTAGCATTCTCCATCTTTGGAATGAGGGAAAGGAATTGAGCATTCAGGTCTTGAGTAAGAGAAACACCTTTAAAAATATGATTAACCAACCTGCAAACATCATCATGAATGACATCCCAATATTTTTGAAAGAAAAAATTCCCAAAACCATCTGGACCAAGAAAACTGTTAGACATTAGATTAAAGGCCGCTTCCTTGATTTCAATGTCCAAAGGGATATATGTAAGGCTTGAATTATCCTCTTGGTTAACAAGAGTTAGAATAATACTCTCCATTGGATCAGCAAGAGGGTCTTGACCAGTAAAGAGATCCTTAAAATAAGTAACAAAATGCTCAGAAAGATCCTTTTTGTTGTCGAAGACATTATTCCCATTTCTAACTGAAGCGAGAGGCCTTGAGACTTTCCTAATTATCTATAATGAATTGAAAATTTTATAATTTCTATGCCCATATCTCAATCAATTAGCCTTAAAATTGTCTCTTTGCTAAGCGTATTTGAGATTCAACAAATTATTAATCTTGGATACCAGCTGAGACTCACCCAAAACATAATTAGAGAATTCATTTGAAGAATTCTGATCCTGCATTTGTTGAAGAGATTCCTCAAGAGAGGAAATTTTAGAATCAAGGGAACTGAAATGATATTTACTCAAGAATTTCAAATTTCTTTTAAGGAGTTTGATCTTAATGATGCAATAAAAATCATTGACCCTTCCATTCCAATAACTCCATGTTTTTTCAACAATAGTTCTACATTCAGGATGATTACCCCAATCTTTATTAAATCTAAAATGCAAAGGAGGTTTGGGATCATCACTCACATGGTCAACCAAAATATGATGATGATCAGAGTTAATTTTGGAAAGATTCATACAAGAAATAGAACCCCATAAATCAAGACAAGCCTCATTGACAAAATCCCTATTAGTTATAATAGAAACAAATCTATCGAAAACTTTATTGTACCAAGTATACTTATCCCCAACAAGATTAACTTCAATCAACCCATTATCATCAATACAAGCTTTGAAATCTCTTGAAGAAATAACATTTGTCATAGCTCTAATCTTCTCATCAGAATTCATGATGGTGTTAAAATCACCAAGAATAGACCACAGAATAGAGACCGAAGAGTTGAGAGATCCAATATCCATCCATAAATTCTTGTGATCCTGATAATAGTTATGGGCATAAATAAAAGAGCAGAAATACTGAAGCCCTTGAAAATTGAAGGAACATGTGACATGCTGATCAGAATTAACTATTTGGGAAATATGAGATAAAGAACAATGTGCCAAAACCCATAATCATTTAATATCCAATGAGGATCTATTAGATTCCACAAAGTAAAAACCAAGATTTTCCAAATTGGATATATTGGGAGAAAAAACTCTTTTGGGTTCGGACAAAACAATGAGAAGGGGCCTATGTTTTAGAATGAAGAGCCTAAGGGACCTCATGGTATCATGATTGGACAGTCCTTGACAATTCCAGAACATAAGATTCATTTAAATCTAATACCGGGGTGATTACCTCCTTTTTTGACCCCCAAAACTTCATCTTTTCCAGATTTAAGAGCCCTTCCAGCCTTTTGCTTAGGACTAGAGGCCCCTTGTAAAAGATCACTTATGTCCAAACTACTGGTGGTTCCTTTTCCATTTTTAACACTAACAGTGAGGATGTCAACAAGACCTCTAGATGAATCAGGGACACCCATATATTGCAATGAAACATCTCCACTAGATGAAACGGGAGCCTCAACTTCCTCAACTAGAGCAACATTACCATCAAAAGAAAAAGGGACCCCAATCTCTCCTTCCAGAGAAGGAAAAACTGGCATGAAAGAAGCATGTTCCACTCCCTTTAAAGCAGAATCAACATTAAGAGAAGTAGGATCTCTATCCACCTGAACTGGTAAAGTGACGGGTGCAATTAAGGGTATAACAAGATCAATAGGGACCTAGGAAAACCCAAGAATTCTCACTATCCTGAAAAGAAACCATAAGCGCACATATATTATCCTCCAAATCCTGCCTCAAAAAACAATTATTAATCTCTTTTTCCGAAAAAATAACCTGGTCATAAATCTCAGAAGAGATATTCTAATCCAAAATGTGATCCTCTATTCACGTGATTCCACCAAATTTATCCATTTCCGGACTAATCTTAGAAAGAGGACCGGGGAGATCAGGAATCCTACCTTGTTCAACATCTTCAGAGATATCTGCCCAAGATTCATTGGAAGTATCTGTAACTCTAAAAGGACCAGGTATATCCTTTGAGGGACATTCCTTTTCCACAAATACCTTCTTATTTTTTTTATTATGATTAACCTCCTTCCAATCCTTATCTTTGGGAACCTAATTAACTTTATTTTTAAGCATCCTACAATTCACCATAGAATGACCAAAAATCTTGAAAACCTCATAGAAATAAGGAACACGTTCATATTCTACTTTAACAAAAATCTTATTACCATTAGCAATCAAAGTGACATTATCCGGTATTTTATTTTCTAGATTAACATCAACCAGAATTCTAGCAAAATATCCAAGATCCCCCTCCAAAGTTTTTTGATCCATTCTAATAGGAGTGACAACACATGAGGCATGGCCATTAAGGTTATTTGGATACCAATACATCCAATTCAACCCATGAAGTCTGATCCAGATCTGGGAATTGGTTTGTTTAAGGTTAAAGAGATTAAAATTAACATCCTATTCATATAACCTCAAAGAACCAGGTTTGAGATGTATATTACCAAAATCCTATACTCTATTAAAATCATCCCCTGATTGAAAAATGTGATGTAAAAAATATAAGTATTTAAAATTTTCAAAAAAAGTATAATTTTCATATTGTTATTTTATTTATACCCATCTTCATCCAATATTTTTAAAAAATTATTTTTATTCATTTTTAAAAGTATATTAATTTATAAGAATTTAATATTTTATAGAATTCAATGAGTGCCCCTCCCCTATAATATAAAATAGATCATATTAGAAGCATTTATTCACAAATATAATCATATTTAGTTCATCAATTATATTCCCAAATCCCATACTATAATATCTCCCAACATTCTAAAGATCTTAGATTAGGTATAACAGCATCGTTAGTGGTGTTAAGGTGTTCATTGTATGATATTGTCTAATGAAATAATCTCATTTCTAACAATTATTTCTATTTTATTTTTTCTTCTACATTCATCCAATCATATTAAACCATTAAAAAATAATAACACTAGAATCCTAAATATACATAGATGTTATATTTTTTGTGTCATGACCAACTCCCATGTCCTCTTCCATAAAATAATAATTTAATTAATCATTCATGTGTATGGAGGACTACCACCTCACAATCTGATATAATTCATTTTCCTTCATCGTTTCACAAGATTGGTTATAGTGATGTGATTAATTATTATATATGATATTAACTAATATTTTTCATTATAAAATGGTAATATATAAATTAAATTCTTAACTTCACATGAAGATAACAATTATAATGGTGTTCATGCGTACGTGTGTACTATAACCTCTGCGAAGAAATGTGACTCATTTTTCATAACCAAAGCACATGGATGAAATATATATGTATATTTTAAATATTAATATAATATTAATAATAATATTATAAATATATTATGGTAATATAACACTTACCTTATTCTATTTAAATTTCATTTAAAACAGAAATCTTTACTCATGTATATGTACGACCTACAGTCTTCATGATTTTAACATAGTTTATTTTTGAAATCCATATGTAATTGATGAATTGAAAATTATATTAGATGTATAAAAATTATAATAACTTTTTTATTTATATTCTAAATACAGTTATTATTTTGATAATATACATCATAATAGATTCATTTTAGAATTATGTACTGAATATCATCAAAATTTCAAACATGAACATATATAATAAATGAATGTATGACATGTTAGTAAGTGTTATAAAAGGAATATTAATCTTGGAACTAGTTCTCATAAAAATTAATAATTAACCTATGTTTGTAATTTAGGATGATAAAGGATATATGTAATGAATTAGACTCCATGTAAGGGATTTCACCTCAATTTAATTTAATTTAATTGAGTAAATTATTGATGTTAGTCACCATTATTGTTTTAAAAGTTGTTTAAAAATCCACATGACATTAAATAATAAGAAGTTACCAATTATCATAGTATTTAGTGTATTTATTAATGATATTTTTTAATGGGGTATTTGATTCACCTGTTTCTCATGTTATTAGTTGATTTTCCTGGATACATTTCTCGTTTCAAAATGATATTTGAAATGTTTTAATCATGTTGTGGTAATAAGACATTATAATTGATCAGTATACCAAGATTGTTTTAGGAGTTATTGTAATATCTTAAACATTGTGTGTTCCCATATAGAACTCCAATGAATTTGGTAATGATTATGTTTATGAATAATTATATTATAATCTTTCCATATTGTCATTACAATTTGTAATGGTTCTATAAGAGTTATATGTGATGATATCCATGGTACCTATATGAATTTTCTATGTTTGGTTAAGAGTATTTATGGTCATCCTTTTTTTAGAAGAGAAAATAAATGATATTTTTAATGGAATTCTATTTACCTTTAATGTTAAAATTATATTTTTTCAATTAAACTGGTTTTCATTGGTTATCATTTTTTTATGAACTAACAGTTTCCTTTGTTTTTATATCATTTACTAATCTTTTGTCTTCATTCCATTTTTTTTAAAAAATCATTGGATTTTAGATCTTATATGGACAATGATGATAATAAATGTAAAATAGTGACAATTTATAATGAAATGAAACCATTTTTTAAAAAATAATTCTTTTCTGAAAAAATGTAGTTTTAAAAGATGGTTATAAATTTTAATATTTAAGTTGTTATTTATGTGTTATGGACTAAATAATTGAAAATTTAATCCAAAAAAGATCGTCAAAATTAAATAATGTACATCCAT
This sequence comes from Viscum album, assembly GCA_963277665.1. NCBI lineage: Eukaryota > Viridiplantae > Streptophyta > Magnoliopsida > Santalales > Viscaceae > Viscum > Viscum album. The sequence goes on along the minus strand of OY728156.1, from coordinate 1,243,208,142 downwards.
GACAAAATCTTCTGATTTTGTATTGTTTATGGATTGGGACTTATACAAATATTCATGGTTCACTATTTGTTTGACGTAATTTGAAATGGTATAAATGTTTTAATGGATTTTTGAGGTTCTCCCCAATTCTAGAGAATGAATTTGGTGGCTTGGATTTTTCTAATGAACACTATACATTTTGTAGTCTTCACGATATATATAAATAGTATATTGGGATTACACCACATATAATTACTATAATGTATATGTCATGAGTTTGGTATATATTATGAATGGATTACAGCACATGCATAGGGTTCACATTGTTAGTTTTGAAAGTCGTGATTCGAATAACATGGAGATAGGTTTCTCAACATATTCAACATTCATGGATTTCATGATGTGTAATGGGATTACATTGAATTTATGTATATTGAATTGGTCTTTTACGGTTATATATTCTATATATCTATTTCTTCCATCAGTGGGATCTTTTTTCAATTCACTTAGGAGCTCTACCATGGTATTTTCTGGACCACCAATCCATCAAAATAAATTTTTTCATGGATTGAGATCTATTATTGTTGGGATTAATTTCCCCCTATATGAATTCATTCACTTTAAGTATTTATTTTTTTCATGATAGTTATTTTTTAAAACATTTATAGAAATATTGATATATGATAACAATTATCTTGATTCCTTTCATGATCGGTCATGTGTTATTTTTCTGGTTGTCAATCATTTTTTGGTTTTGGTGAGGCAGGTTTTCATTATTGATGCATTTGGTAATATGTACTCTTTACTAACCCTTTTATTAAATTTAATTGAGTTAATGATGTGTGGATTGATTATAGGGAATCTTTTTTCTTTATTTTGTTCATCTTTATTAGTGGATCGTATTGCAGGAAATTGCAGCCCTAATATTGTGTAATGTGGTTCCATCTCTAGCCTAGGATAAGTGAACAACAATGATATTGTATTGATATATTGGTTTCTAAATTAAAAGACATTATTGACTAATGAAATCTTTTTTATGATAATGCAAGTTATTATAAAACGTGGTTTTCCCTTATTTTAGTAACAGTAAATATTTTTTCAAAGCATTGTAAATGTATTTATAAAATGGTTCCCAAAAAATAATATTTAATAAATGGATTTGAAAAATATAGTACATGTGTAACATTGGTTACATAAGTGGAAGATGTTGTTATAGGAATCAACTATTGATAAAATCATTGGGTTCACTCAGGGGGTGTCCATCTGTTGCCTAGGATTTTTGATCAAGGGATATGGTAAACACTATTAGGATGTTCAATTTTTGGTCTATTAATATAATTCTTATATTATATTTATATGTATTATCTCTTGATTCCATTCTAATTGTCTATGTTTTTCGATGAGTATCCTAGCTAGCCCAACCTAGTCAGATTTTGGTGTGATGTTACATGTTCTATGATTACATCAGCTTGTACTATTTTAGATATACATCCCTATATTTTATATGAGATGTGAGACATGACACTCTTTTTGTTGATTTATATTCCTTGATATGTGTATGTGATATGATTTAAATCCTCTTCTACATGGATTATTCTTGAAATGTGGAAAAACGTAAAATTATTTGTTATTACATTCTTTTGATGTAAAAAATATAAACTATTTATGATGACTAGATTTATCCATGGATTATCAAGTTTAGATTATTATACATATACTAGTTATGTAACACCTAGGTGAGGTCCTCTTAATTTTGTTATCACACACCCTGTTCACCACATCAGTGTTGTGTAGACCATTGTATTCATTTCGATGCTGGGAAAGTCATGGAACCATATTGAGGTGGAGAGATTCATTACAACTGATTTTGGGTAGTTTGTGGTAAGAATGTTGGAGTTTTCTACGGTATCACATCAAAAGTACTAGAAACTGGGCCTATACACATGGTTTTGAAAAAATTCATGTGTATAAAAATAATATAGGGACCTATACCTGGTTTTTCCCCAAACCATGGGTATATATTTTTTTAAAGACCAATACCCATGGTGTTTCAAAATTGTGGGTATAAGTGTTTTTGTTCAAGATGTATACCCACGGTTTTCACCAAACCGTGGGTATAAGGTTTTTTCAGAAGACCTATACCCATGGTTTTGGATATCCACGGGTATTGGGTTTTTCTTAACGACCTATACCCATAGTTTTAGAGAACTATGGGTATAGCTTTCCTGCATTATGGAGGAAAAAAAATACCCGGGACAACAAAGATATTTAGTGGGAACACAATTTGGATTAATATAATTACAAATATACAAATATAAATACAAGTAATATTTGTAGGTTGGTTGGCCAGATAGTCCGTGTTGTTGAAAGAAGTTCACTGTTCAAATATCAATTATTTTTTTTATAAATGAGTTTAATTAATATAAGTAAATAGATGTATGGATATATTAATAAAATATCTACATCATAGTTGGTCAGGTGATGTATCGTCCTCCATTCTGTCGTGTGTTCGATCATCTCCTTATTAATTTTTAGATAAGAGGCAATATAAATAAATATATATATATATATATAGCATGTCATTGGATTGGTTGGTCAAAGAAGGTGACCTTCTTGTAGGGAGTCTCGTGGTCAAATCACACCACCTGCATTTTTTGAATATAAATCCCCACGGGTTGAAAACAGTGGGGGCAGTGCTATGCCAAGCTATACAGTGGTGTGCCATGCTGTGACACCCCTATACCCACAATTTTTCCAAACCATTGGTATAGGCTAAGACATCTATTGTGATGCCTTTCAACCCCACAGTTCCCAAAACCGAGGGTATAGGCTACACACATGGTTTTGGGGGCTATGCCCATAGTTTTTCACTATGGGTATGGGTGTTTATTCTAGTAGCGTGAGTAGTTTATTTCCTATTTTTATTTCCCATTGAGTATTAGACTTGTGCATTAGGATTTTATGACTAAATTGAGTTTTACTTAAATTGTATTATTTAAATTCTAGAACATTATTATTTAATCCACTATTTCACTCATATATATATATATATATATGTCTACCATGTTTTTTGTTGTGGTTCGGAAAAATATTTCCCTCTAATTTTTTTCTGAAGAACTAGTTCTAGTCAGAAGCCCATGGGGATTTGAAACACTATTTCTATATATGACGGCTATGGAATATTACATGTTCAACATGGTATCTAAGTTAGTTTTATCATATTTTGGTTTCAAATAAGGTCTTCCGCCAATATTCATTGTCTTGGGATGTTTGTAATACTATAGATAGGACTGTTAGAACATGATAGATTAGTTGCAGTGACTTCTTAGACATCTCTTTCCATGATGAGACTCAAGATACCTTTTGGTTTTTTGAGGTTGGACACATATTTTGAGTTTATAATCTTAATATCAATTTATATTTATGATTTTATCGTTGGATATAAAATTTTTATGTTCTCTGATAGTTTCTTTAGTTTCATCACGCAACATTGTGCCACTGAGACTTCATCAACTCAGTTCCTCAGAAGGGTGTAGTGGATGTTTCTCAATGGAGTATTCATGTATATTATAATCTTAACAATACCAACATGAGTGTAATTTCTTACACCTAACATAGTGTAAGAAAAGTAAAAAAAAACAGTTTTTGATGTATAACTAGGTGGTGTAGGTGACACAGATCAATCAAAAGTAATCCTATGTAAGGGGATGTTGTTCTTTAAGGGTAGAAAATGAACCATAATTGGAAATGATAATTTTTTACAATATTTATAATATCTAATAATTCCTTGATATCGCTGAAAATATAATGGTTTTGTAAGATCCATTCATACTTTTGTTTCCCAGTAAGATATGATGGGATTCCATGGTACATGTGGAAAGGCATGTGGGTTTAGGCAAGGGGTGTTTTCTGACTCTCTACACTTCATTATTTTTTAATATATACTAATAATATTGAATTTTAAGGTGTTCTACTATTTTTAATAGAGATTTGTTTTGGTTCTATAATACTATAATTTGTTTCATGATTTGTTTAGTTTTTCTCCATATGTTTTATAGAATTATACCCAAAATGGTTGAACATACCTTTGGGAATTGCAACCAGATATCATAAAATAGGTATTTACCATAATTGTTTTGACCAAGATTGATATTGTAGACAAATCTATGATGAATGAAATGAATATAGAAAAAAATATTTGATATTATAACCCTTAACTTCCACCTAGATTTTCATTCAATGGCATGAAAGGGAAAATATGATGTTTCTTGATCATGGGAGTGGTGGAGGTGTTTCTCCGCATAAAGCCTCTTTGGAACCATTTCTTATGACTAGAAGTGTTTCCTTTAATTTATATCAGTGTGGAAAGGTTATACACACCAATCATTATTTTCACTCACCAATGAATATTTCAAATCGATGTGGATTTTGTGGCCATCTGTAGAGTTTCGATAGGGATGTGTCTAAAATGTGATATAGTCAAGGTTCTACAGCTCCAATGTCATCAAAATATTAGCCATACACTTTGAATTCTATAGGAATCCATCCATAGTCTTTATTATTGAATTTTCATCACAAAAAATATGATATTATGTAGGTGGTGGATGTCCACCAAACAATAGTGAGAGGCACCATCCTTATTTCATCATCAGTAGTAAATACTTTATTCGATATCAATTCATCCCTCTTATTAGTATATATATATTCTATAGATATTTTACGACCTCCAACACAAATCATGTACTTTGTTATTGATTTAGTGACACTTATTTCAATGAGGAAAGAGTGAGGGTTTCGATGATACTATTTTCTATTAATAGCTTATACTGATTTAATCTAGGATTTTCTCATTCTTTATAAAGATCCTTTTGACTTCCTCATCAGTATCGATTAGATTATTCCCAAACATTATGAGGATTTTTTTATTTCAATGTGTTGTTTGTTGAGTTTTAGTGAATATCTTCATTGATTCAATAAGAGTGAGATTCAATTTATAGTCATCTAAGAATATCATTCCCCAAGCTCAAGTGTTTTTTCTTATATAGTGGTTGACCGTGATGATGTTTATTCTATCATTTTACTTACTTCTATTGTTCGTGACATTACTAATTTTTTATCATACAATTTATTTGTTGATAATCTAAAAATGATGTAGATTTCATTATTTACATGGTTTAAGGTTTATAGTTGATTTCAATAACTTCTTATCATATAATCCTAGTGGGGATGAAAGAGATTAATATTCATTTATAATATCAAATGGCGGTGGGGTTTTGTTTAACCAAGTGTTGTACATTGGGTATCTCTAGTTATCATTACAAAGAATTCATATAGTTCACAACGATTGTGTTTGTACTTTCAAAAGATGATCTGGGTAATAGTTTATAACATGTTACATATTCCAAGTGTGGATGATTTTTTTGATCAGTTAAATGGGAAAAGTGGTTTTCCATGATTAATCATTATTCATGTTGTCATTAGATTAGTTTTTCGAAGTCATATTTTTTGAATAAATATTTTACGGAGAAAAAATGGAAATTATGAATATATTTTGATGTCATTTAGTCAAACTAAGGTTCCTGTAGTCTTTATGGCATTAATGAATCAAATATTTCATTAGTATTTCGACATTTTTCCAAAAGTTTTCATAGATTTTTTTGGTTTGTTACTGATTATTGCATGAGTAAAAGAACTATTTTATTTTGGTAATGGAAATAATCAAGAGGCTCCATTTTTATAGAATTATTTCGAAATAATATTTATGGATCATGGAAATGAATTCATTGGGGAATATAATTTTGGATAATGGATTATCAGTTGATAATGAGAAACTAAATTATATTTTTTCATGGAAATAACCATATAATATATTCAATAATTGTATATTACATGGACTTGTATGATACTATCAATGGTTCATAATGTTATTATAAAATTTATCATCAACATTGATTACTATTACATTGAATGGGGTGATATTAATATGGGATGAAATGCATTAATATTTCCACATGAGGTCATAAGACATATGAAATCATCTCATATTCTGATATTACATGATCCCAATACAAGTTATATGTTTTTCTGTGATGCCTCTAGTGCGAGTTAGGTTTTTATTCTTATATAGAAAGATCACGTGGTGGATTTTGACTTTCATCAGCTCCAACCACATGATAAAAATTACCCAACTCTAATTTATATCTCTATATTGTTATTTATTTATGTAAATTTTTAATACTATATATTTTTGGGGTGAGGATCACAGATTCTTCTTGACAGAGGAGTCTGATTTATGAATTTTTTCCAAAAAATAATGAATATCAGATTAAGACTATGGGTGGAATGCCATCAGGTTTATGAATTTGATATCGCCTTCACCCCGGGGAATCATAATGCAGTTTTATATGATGTTATTAGGAATCTACCATTGTAGGTGTTTCAGAATCAATGGAAGAGTTAACATTTTCGGACTCTTCACTCAGCTTCACCCAGATGCATTAGAGTTTGTTCCAGGCTTGGTTTTGACTTATATTAATACATACTAATCTCACTTGAGTATATTCATTGACTGGAGAACCAGGATGTTGAGTTAAATGAAATTCATAAAAACCTTATTGGTGGGGTGACAGTTTCAAGATGTCATCTATCTTTATATGGTATTTTCAGTCTCACATATTGGATGGGCATCATAAAATTTATGTGGAGATAAGTTTTTTCCAATAATTTTTATTTTTGGGTATATCATTTAGGTATATGGTTATGAATTATAACATGAGTTAGTGATTCTAGTGGATTTTTATATAGCATGACATTTATAATTATATGTCCCACAATTATACCTTCCAATGGATAAATGTATATCATCTGAACGTTTTTATTTTTTCTAGACTCTTTTGGAACCATTTTATAAATATAAAATATTCTCCATGTAAATTGTTTTTTGGTTTTCATAAACATATCAAGGGAGAGATTCTATCTATAAAGAAATTGATTGATTGAATGAAATGTACATTTTATTTCAACTAGGGACACCATAAAATTTTATAATATGTGTGTGATGTATGTGCTTGAGATTTTATAGATACATGGGGTTCCATATGATATTGTTTTACATTATGATCCTAGGACTATATTGAGGTTCTGTAGGATTCTATAAGAGGTGTTAGTGGCCTAGTATAGGCTTAGTACATATTTTCATCCATATATAGACAGTAATACAAAGTGTGTCATTCAAAAGTGGTATAATATTATATATTCATATCTTATTTATTTTGGATGATATTTTGAAAGAAATTCTGGTCTAGTTGAGTTTTTTATAAATATATTTAACTTTCATTGATTTGAATAGATCCCTTCAAGCCATTGTATGGTCACCCATGCATGTCAACACATTATTGAGAGCAGGTGAGTGAAGCTCTATTTATGGAACTGAATCTTGTTTACGAGACATTAGTAATGGTTCATGATATTTGACAGTGTGTAGTTATAGACGATAGTTAATAGAAATATTATCTATATTGGAAGATCTTTCTACTAATTTTTTTCCATTGTGACTCGTATTTTAGGAATATTTAACCTTAGTTGGGCCATCATCATTTTGAGAAAATATTTAATGTTTTCTCTGAAACATGTAATTCCATTTTAGGACACCAAATAGATTGGGATTATTGCTTATTTGTTGGGATTTTTTGATTCATCTAACATGAATTCATTATGTTATCAATGTATCTGAGATTGTGAAATACCCTGTGGATCCCTCTATTTGTTTGAATTTGTAAAATATTATGTTAGTGACAAATGTTTTTATTATGCAGAAGATATGGGAGGTCAAAAAATATCATGTTATTGTATTTTGTGGGATTTTTATTCCATTGGTCAGAGTTTCATGGCGTCATGGATCATATTCACATGAGACCAAGGAGTACGATTTTTAAATGATGGAGATGTTGCTTCACCTCAGTAATAGACATCATTCATTTAAATTATTTCATAGGGATATAATTTATTATGGTGTAACATTTCTAACAACTAGCTACCATCTTTCAATTATTTCCCTTATCTCTAGGTTTATTCATTTTATGGATGTATTATGCGTTTATAAAGGATGGGGAGAAAATTAATTGGAAAATGACCAAATGACCAGGGATGTATGTCTATTTTATTTAATATATTCTGGGTATAAATGTGTTAATGGATTTGTGGGGTTATCCAATAGTCCAAATATTTTATAACATGGTATGTAGTTTTCTATAGAAAACTATAAATTGTCCAATCTACATGATGAAGACATCTAGTGTAGTAGTATTCAATAGCATATAATATATGCAGGAAGATATTGTGATTCTGGTACACAACATGAATGGATTACACACTACGTAATGGGATTACATAATATAATGTAAATGATGTGTTTTTAATAAAAATGTGATTTATTTTTTTGGGTTACTTGAGTTCCATGTATAAAAAATTTTCTAATTGGATTACATGAAAGGTATGTATATTGAATTTGGAATTTTTGGAATTTTATAACTGATTTATATTTCAATCACCTACAATATCTATTACTATTAATAATGTATCTTTCCCACTAAATATTGGGGACCTCCTCTATATTATTATTGGCTTGATCATCGATTTATCTCCATAGAAGTTGGGTTTCATCTATCTTTGTAAGAATTAATTTTTCTTCACCATTTCCCTTGATCATAGTAGAACTATTGTGATGTGTTTGTATATCACTTGATATTTAAGATGATCAACTTGATTCAATTTGAGATTATTACTTTTAACATTTTTAGGTGATAACCTTCATTAGTTATGGTGTGACTGGTGTGAATTCATGAGGTATGTTGTGATCAATCCTCTTAACCAAACCTTTTGTTAAATTGAATCTATAATAATATGTGTGGACTAATTCTAGGACCTCTATTGTGGTCATTGTGTTATTCATTTTTGGTGTATCCCATTTAGAGTCTGTGAAACCCCATATATTTTTTAGGTGCATCCGCATCTAAACTATGGTGGTTGTGATGGATTGAAATGTTTTTGATAAATTGTTTTATAAATAATATGGAATGAATGATTGATGATTTTTTTTGTTTTTTCAAAAATCATTTCTATAAAATAGTTTTTCCCTTTTTTGGATAAAGAAATTGTATTTTCAAAGAAATGTTAAATAGATTTATGAAATGTTTTTCAATGAATTATTTTATTGAATTGTTATAAAAAAACAAAGAATATGGGAATCCTTTTGTACATGGGTTGAAGGATTAGTAATATACCTCTTATGTTGCTACTATTAGGGGGATCACTCTTGGGGTGATCCTATACTTCATTGGGATTTTATTCATTGGACTTGGTTGACATTATTAGGAAGTTCCCTACTATTGTTCGATTCATATTTCTAGTGGATTTTTCTGTGAATAGTTTTATATAATGGGGGTAGAATGGTCCTAGATATTCTATCCTAGTTTGATACTTGGTGTGATGTTAAATATCCTTTTATTTATCTGTATTTTAATTCTTTATTTATTATACCATTGAATTAATATGACATTTGATACATGGTTTACTTTGATTTGATACATCTTCTTTTATATGTTTATATTAAATTGTTTCAAAATTTTCTACCGAAATTATTTTAAAATTGTCGAATAAAAGTAAATTTAAATGTCATCCCTTGATTTTGATAGAAAAAATGTTAAACTTTTTATCATGACTAGTATTATTTAATGTTGAGTAGGATCAAATTATTGTATATAGGGTTTTTATGGAAAACCTATGTGGATTATACATAGCATATTATCTCTCTCCCTACACACATGTTTCTTGATATGTATAGAATTATAGGTCTTGCGATTCATGGATATAAAACAAACCATAGTGAGGCATTCTATTTTTCCTTCAATTGAGTATGAAATTATTCATGTGAGATGGTGGGATTTCACCATGCTATAACATGGATTAGATGGTTTCCTACTTCCATTGTCTATTAATGATTGTAATTATACATTTTGATTTTATAACTTATTTATGTTATATCATATCAACTATTTTTATCATTTAGGCATATGATTAGTTCTTCCACTCATCCACTCTTCTATATTTATATGTATTCCATGTTGTTTCTTGAGGTTGTGATAATTCATTCAATATTAATTTTTTTATGCATGAGTTTTGTATATTTCCCCTAGATATTTGGAGTTACCTTCTCTTAGAATATGAATTGAGATGGATACCTATTTGAGAGGGTATTGGGGTCAGATTATTCTATATTTGGTTAAGTGAAAATGATCATGATATTTTATAAATGGAATGGATTATGTGAGATTTAATGATACACTACATTTGAAAATATAATATAGGATTGTAAATAATGGGATATATATATATATATATATTTTTCAATAAAATAAATATATATTATTTTATTAACCATGAATCCATAATTGGAATATGTTTTAATAATAAAATAATGTTGATACTGATAGTATTTAAAATATTCACAATCTCAACAATTATTGAGAGGGTTTTATATTTATTTTTTAAAATTCAGTATTCTCCATTAATACAAAAGAACATGTTTACTATATATGACATATTCATGAATATTTATAAACAACCACTAAACCCCAAATTTTATTTGAAAATTTGATATAATATTTTTTGGAATAATTTTAATCCCTAATCTATTATCAACATTATTTAGATTTATAATATTTAATGTCTTAAAGAAAATAAAAAAATGTAATCAAAACATAATAAATAATGTAGCATAAGATGGATGAAATAACAATTAAATGTTTTTCATAAATCCAAAAATAATTATACTAGAAATATTAAAATATATATTCCTTATATATGTGGATTTACATGAAATATGAGAGGATATATCACCCATACATTATTAATTGTATAAAATCCTCATCAAATGAACATTTCACCATTTTTACAGAGTCTTATGAATCCACTGAAACATAATGTATTTCAAAATAAATGCTTTGAAACTAAAATTTACATTTACATTTTAATAAAATGAAACAATTTTGGATAAAAATACCATTATAATTAATTAATTGGATATGGACAATGGAATAATACCTACCCATTGTATTATTGATATATCAGAAAATTATATCCCTTAAATAAAAACCATAAAAATATATTATTATGAGTTGATAGAAATTATAAATAATAATATATTTTAATAAATTAAGAGAATTAATATAAGGGTCACATAATATTATCCATGAGTCAATAAAATATTTTCAAGAAAAAAAATCATGAATATAATAAATTTTATTTTAGAGAGTTAAATTGATTACTAGATAATATATATGGAGTTCCACGTTGTAGTAAATATATTCTTGATGGTATATCCATGAAAAGAGTTAATATGTTTTATAATGATTTTAAATTAAATAACATGTCATATTGATCATTTTTTAAATATCATTGTGTTTATAAAAAGTTGAATAATATGTGATAATCCTAAAAAACTATTACGTTAAAGTTAATGGTTTATTTCTTATATTCCATCATCCCCTTTTAAATCAATTTTAATGCAATGAGATGATTTTTTGATATTGTAAATGGATCCAATAGAGATCAATCATAGTTAAGAAAAAAAATGTGTGATACATTTTTTCGGATGTGAAAAATTAAATTCTATAAATTGATACTTGAAATTAATACATGAATATTTTAAATATCATATAATTATTTAATCAATTTTTTATTGAATTTAAAATGAAGGAAATATAAATAATTAGAGATGAATTTATATTATAAACCTAATGATATTTAGATAAAATAACATTTTTATCTAAAAATTATGGTGGGGTTTAGTCAACATGTTATTTTACTTCATCCCATTTTTTAGTTTGATGGATATAGAGAAGTTTCGTTTCGTTTTTAGAGAGTTTTATCGAAGATTTCACTATTATTATATAGTTATTTAGATAAAATAATAGAATTTATCTGAAATCCTATATTTTAGTCAAAAATGAAAATTTCATGTCAAAATCAATTATTATTTTACTGTTAAATAAGAAAAAGAGGCCCAGTGGTAATGTTGAATTTATGGTATGAATATTTTTTATTTTTAATGTTATTTTTCTTCATTTCATATACCAACATATTAAAACTATAATTTATTTCTTCCTTAGATATTAATCATAATAATTTTCCATTTATCAATATAGGATATTGGAATCATTGATGTTACAATATTATAAGAATATGGAATTATTTTTCGAGGATGATGAAACAATGTTATATTTTAATAGAACACATTATAATTTTTTAAGTAGTTTTTCGAAAATTTTATGAAACAATATTTTCTAGGAGAAGTAAATATTTGTATTATGTTATTTATATGATCTATAACATGAATATAACATGTTTATAATGAATTATTACCACATTTTTTGTTGTTTCTTATAGATTTTTTGATATTGAATAGTTTAAAAATATGTGATTATATGGAAATTTATTTATATATTTTATTAAAACAAATTTTACATATATTAATCATATATCATGTTTTTTGGGACACCCATTTATAATATTTTTCATTTACAACTAAATAATACATTGGCATCGATTTTAGATACATTGTGTTTTCATTATGTATATACAATGAATACAGATGCTCAAAAAGATAGTGTACTATATTGAATTGACATTTTCATATATGGATCATTTAGTGTGAAAAAATTATTATTCATAAAAAAATAGAGGTATGATTATATAAATGTTGTAGTACGAATGAATATGATGTCAAATATTTTTCTTAACATTGTATTAATCACTATAAAAATTAATATATAGTAATAAAATTATAATATAAGTAAAATTCATAATAAATAATATCAACTATATTAACAAGATACCTCTAATATATTCTTATGGTGATTTATGGATTTATATAGAGACCCAGTTTTTACATTTAGGGAAATTATTTCATTTTAGATGAATTCTCAAAAAAAATTAAAAAAACATTGCCATGAACATTAATAGTTTAGTGTCATCAAAAATAGAGAAAAAAAATCCTTTATCCTTTTGAAATATCATAATCATCTCCCATAATGATATCCACCATTAATACCTCTACCTAAAACTATACATCATAACCTATGGAGAGGAAATATAAGAATAGGGTGAGATTAAATCCTTAATAAGGTAAATAAAGGTAATGCATAATAATACATGAGAAATGGGTATGGAACATGATTATATGATTTTAATGTCATATACCACATATTATGGATCATAATTATTCTTGGAAGTTCATAATATATGAAACATTTAGAAATTATGAACATAATCCATGAAATCATAACATATGAATAAAACCTGGAATTGTGGAAGACACCTAATCAAATATTATTATTTCCATAGTAGCCAAGGAATCACTACCCAACCCATCTTGGTAGTATGGGTTCACTCCCCAAACTATCTTGGTAATCATGGTTCACTCCCATGGGCATCTAGGCCTCATAAGTTCACTCCTTCTAACATCTTGTATGTAACGGTTAACTCGCATGGCCTTCTTAGTATCATGAGTTCACTCCTCATATAACAACCCTGCTTTTATTTCACAATTAATCCTAATTTATTACATAAAAAATTAACATCATACAACATAGAAGATCAATGTGTCTACTGTCTTTTGGATTAGGTACATTACATAACAACTTAAAACATAAAACCCAACATCTTATTGAAATATTCTTTTACATGACCACTACATTGCCTCGAACTTATCATTTCATTAGATAACCTGGGGACATGCATAAAAATTGGTGAGATATAAATCCTAATAAGGAAAAAACATTAAATAACATTAGTAATACAATACATTTTAAGAAATAGGCATATTAATGGAGGACAATAGAAACATGAACTTAAAGGCATGATAAAGATGCTAATGATAACATGGAGATGTGGTAACAACATTTAACATGATATAAGCATGATCCAATGATCATTGCACATAGAGCATGAATAAACCATCATTGAACATTAAGCATGAATAAACCCTCAGTTCACATGCATTAGCATGAGTCAAAACTCATTGAACATAACATATAATGATACTTTGCTTTATCTAGTGCATTAGAATGATATCACGACACAACCTTCTTAATCATTTCATTTAATGCATAAGTGTGGCACATGAATCATATAACATGTATTCATAAAACATAATCATTTATTACACAATAAAGTAATGTGTAATTTATACATGAAACTCAATAATCAATAGTTAAATGTGAATAATGGTTAATACCCTTAATAGATAAATGAGCATGGTATTCATGACATAATGACTTTGGCTTGGAGAATCAGGGTGCAATTTCGATAGTATTACGACATGACATATGAGTTCATAAAAATGGTTGATGAGAGAGAATGTGTAATATCATCATATGTACATAAAATGGATAGAAAGGGGGTCATATATATACACGTCCCAATATAATTAATAGAATTTGGATTCATAATACAAAATAATTGCATGATTGTAAATTAGGAGAGAGAAATCCTTTATCGAATTTCGACATGGTAACATGTATACATTGAAGTAATAAATTAATGAGAAAGGTTTATCTCATAATTCATACATAATGTGGATAGTATAGGGGAGGTTCGAAATCATACCCCAATATTTCCACTTGAATATAAAAGGGAATAACAATATAACAGAACTTGGATAAAATGATTAAGGAAGGAATCCCTTACTTGGAAGTTTAATCCCAATGGCTTGGGAGGGGATTGAGAGAGGATTCATGAGAGATTGGGGTGCCTTGGGTGGATTATATAGAGAGGAGGGTATAGGATGGACTAAATCCAAAAGCATTGAGTGAAGAGTAAGTGTGATATTGGGTTGGTTTGTATAGGCAAGGAGAGGGAATTCTCTATTATTTAGTTTTGGTACACCATCAATTAAAGTAATCAAAACCACAAACCAGACCATGGTTTTTGCAAAATATTTTTTCCAATGGGGAGTGGAAATTTTTTTTTATAAGCCCAATGTATTAAATATTTAGAACAATAGGGTTTATAATTTGTAGGTGAGTCACAATCTCAACGAAATCAATTTAAAAAGCAAAATTGTTTTATAGGTCTTGAAGGGTCCACTAATACTTTCTAATATAAATCAAAAAAACCTAGAATCCAATTATTTTAATGGTAAAGAATATATTGGACAAAAATAATGTTTATAGTATTTTATTACATTGCTATTGGGTCATTATGATGTCATTAATCACATTATATATTTAAATGGTATTTAGATTTTTACCCAGAAATTCGACTGTCTCAGAAAATTAAGAAAAAATCACTATTGGATAATTTCTACACCCTGATTCCAAAAATTAAATTCATTTTATTGAAATAATTTTCTAAATATGTGAATTATTACTTTTATATGAAAAACTGACATTTATAAAAAATTTATGGGTTTTGACAAAAAATAGATTTCTAACCATTATAAAAATTACAATTGTATTCATAAAAACTATACATTCATTTAGAAATAGTAGAATGTAATTTATTAATAATATTATTTTTTAAAAATATTATTTAAATTAAACATCCATTAATTTAACAAAATAGATTCTTTTATTAAATATTAACTAAAGAAATACTAATTGTGCTTTAAAATCTATTTACAAAGTAACAATAATAAAATGAAAGTATATTCTTTATTATACAAAAAAATATTTTACATAATAATAGTGCTAGGGTCTTGTTACATTATCCCTTAAAACACCCGCATAAGACCTTAGTGTTAGTTGCACGATGGTGACAGACCTTTTAGGGTGTCTCGAATAACATCACTTGAGGATTAATCTCTATCATCTTCCACTTCTCCCATAGGCAGTTCCTCTCAAACTTAACATATTCATGTTCAGATTGGTCATGGTGAAGAGAAAATCCCAAATACTCCACCTCCTTTTTGAGCTCCAATAATTGGGCTTCATATGGGGTAAGTCTACTAGATGAGGCCATCACTTCCTTTTTCTAGATAAATTGGATTTGTTAAAGCCCTATATTTGTATTAATCATGTGATCAATGTTCAATGGCTATATTCGAAACAATCAAAATTCATAATGGTATTTTAAAATCTAGAAACAAAAAACCATAGAATTTCATTTGTTTTACATAACCATTTTACATAATAAGGCATTTAAAAATACTAAGAGCAATATTTATTAATAAAAGTTTAAGTCATTACAATTTTCCCCCCTTTAGAATTTTTTCCCTCAAAATTTCCATTTTCCACACTAAAATAGATGTGGGTAACTCGACTTCATCACTTCCTCTAATTCCCAAGTTTCTTCTTCAAACATGTGGTTTCGCTAAAACACCTTGACGAGAGAAATTGTTTTATTTCATTGATCATATTCTCTACGATCTAAGATATTCACCGGTTTCCTATTGTAAGAAAGATCATCCTATAATTGTACTACCTATTAAGAGAGTATATGTGAAGGGTATGTTATGTACTTCCCTAAGAGGGATACATGAAAGACATCATGTACATTGGATATGATAGTGTGATTTTCTAGTCGATATTCCACAGCCCTAACACCATCAATAATCTCGAAGGGGAAGATGTACCTAGGACTTAACTTCCCATTATTTACAAACCTCATGACCTTCTTCCATGGAGATATGTGTAGAAATTCCACGTCTCTAACTTTTAACTAAAGGACTCGTTGTTGGTTATCTCCATAACTCTTCTGTCAACTTTGATCTTCCTTGATATGATTCTGAATAGTCATCAACTCCTCCACCATTTAAGTTTCTAGAACTTTACTCTCAGAGACTTCATCCAAAAAATTCTAGTGTTCTGTACCTTTTCACATAAAGGGATTCATATGGTGCTATTCAGATGCTCGAGTGGAAAATATTATTATAGGAGATTTCAACCAGTTGAAGATGTTGGTCCCATCCTCCATTGATGTCCGTAGAACATGATCTTAACATATATTCTAGTGTATGAATAGTTCGTTCAGATTTTCCCTCAGTTTGAGGATGATAGGTCATACTGAATTTCATTGTTTAGCTTAGATCATGTTGGAGAATCTTCCAAAACATTGAGGAGATTCTAAGATCACGATTAGATACAATAAATAGTGGTACTCAATGTTGCCTTATAAAATTTTTGATGTAAATCCATCCATGTAGAACCAATTATAAGTCCTCTTGAATCATGATTAAGTGAGCTATCTTTGTAAGATGATCTACAACGACCCATATAACATTGATACCTCTGGATATACTTGGGAGTCCAGTGACCAAGTCCATTATAATGTTTTCCCACTTCCATGTTGGTATGGATAGTGGTTCCATCATCACCTCATAAATTTTCCACTTAGCCTTCACTTGCTGACTTACCAAGCACATTGATGTATATTAGTCAATCTCCCTTTTCATATTGTCCCACAAAAAGTTTTATCGGAGATCACGATACACCATTGTGATCCCTGAGTGAATATAGAAGGTTTACATATGTGATTCATTCAGAAGATCCATCTTTATCTCTGGATTAGATGATACACATAATCCTGACCCCAATCTCACAATTCCCTCCTTTTAAAACATGAACTCTAAGGATTCCCATTTCTGATAGCTTCCACCATTTTCAGAATTCCCACATCCTTTATATGAGCATTATTTATTTCCTCCAATAGAGATGGTTGATCAATACTTTGAGAAACAATTGACGATGTACCTCCCTTAATGATTCCCATGTCCTTCCTCTGCAAATATATGAAGAATGGATCCTTCTCGGTTCTCATCAATAACATAATAGTTGGATCCTTTGTACATAGAGAATCTTCCACCAAGTTCACTTTCCCATGGTTGTAATAGATAGAGAAGTCCTAATACTTGATGTGTTCTATCCATCTTTGTTTCTTCATATTATGCTCTTTCTCTGGGAATATATAAATGAGGCTCTTGTGATTATTATTATGCATCAACACACAACCCAGGTCCTTCTTCAAAGAATCACTAAAAAACACAAAAATATCTCCATTTGTAGGTAATGTGATCACATGCGCAGTGATAAGCCTCCTATTCAACTCCTTGAAACTCTCTTCACATTCATCACTACAAGAAAAAATTACTCCATTCTGATTTTTCTTGATAACAAGGATGGAAAATTGTGATAAATTTCTCAAAAAATGGCGATAATATTCAGCTAAAACTAATAAGCTATGGATATGTGTTACAAATTTTGGCCTCAGTCATCCCTCAATTGTAGTTATCTTGAAGGGATCAACAGATATCCCATTTCCTGGGATGATATGACCCTAGAACGAGATATACTTCAACCATAACTCACACATGATGTACATTTCATAGAAATTATTTTCTCAAAAGGTCTCTAGTACAGTTCATAGATTCTCCTCATGATCATCCATGGGTTTATAGTATATTAGAATATAGTATATAAAGTCTACCAAAATGTTTTCAAGGTAATATTTAAAGAATATATTCATCATGTCCTTGAATATTTCTGTAGAATTATTATGACTGAAAGACATTAATATGAATTCATAATTCTTATAGCTTGTACGAAAAGCAGTCTTGGGGTTGTCTTTTTTCTTCAACCTTACTTGATAATATCTCGACTGCAAATCTTTCTTGGAGATGTTTTGTGCTCCACGCAGCTGATCGAACAAGTCATCAATTCTCTGTAGATGATACTTTTTCTTTATCATGATTTATTTTAATCTTACAATAGTTGATGCAATACTACATTAACCCATCCTTCTTCTTGAAGAAGTGGACTGGCACACCCAATGTTAAAACACTTTCATGTATAAAAACATTACCAAGATTCTGTTGCAGTTGTTTCTTCATCTCCTCAGTCTCCAAAACATAAAATCTATTTCGAGTCTTGGATATTGGCAATGCCCCATTTATAATATCAATTGAGAATTCCACATCTATTCTAGGTGGAAGACCAGAAAATTCTTTGAGAAACACTTCAGCAAAAATCCCTCACAATACGCATGTCTTCAAAGATGTTTGCATCATTATACATAATCATCTCAGCAAGATATTCATGGTCATAGGGAAATAATATATACTCTTGAGATGGTGGAGCTAAAGAAGATTCATCTTCATCTTTTCAATTGTACAGAATCAGGGGTCGATTCTCCATAGGGAGATTGATTTCCATCTCATGGTAATTTATATTATCTCTATATAGGGAAAGCCAATCCATTCTAAGAATTGTATCAAATTCTACAAGAGGGAGTATAACGTGGTTCGCTGGGTAGTTAAATCCATCGATTATGATAAGGGAGGAGTTATATTCATGGGATGCAATGATTTCCCCATTTTCCATACTCACTAACATCTATACTACCGTGATTTATGGTGGTTTTGGGATTGTTCTACTAAACATCTTGGATACAAAAAAATGCATAGAACCATGGAAGATAACCCTACCATTAACTTTTAGATTTTTGGTTTACTCTATCTGATATATACATAGGTATGAGTATCTTAAGGTATTAACACATAAAGGTAAATCCAAAGTCAAAAAGGGATAACATATAAATTATATTTATTTTGATAACTTATGGATTTATAGGCTTCAGTCAATGTTATCCATGATATACCTTCTAACATATTTTCATAGTGGCATTTTATTAATTCCCATAATAATGATTCATACCAAGATTGTGAATTTACCAAATAAAATCCCCCTGGAGTGTCGTAACCAAGAGTGCCGCAAGGCCCGTTGTTGTGTATGAGGATACCCAATGTCATGCATGAAACTCCTATTCGAAGTTCTCACTCCAAGGTATATCTGCACTAGAGCCACATCTACCTACTCATATCCAGACAAGGATGTATTTTCTTGATAAACCACTAACTCAATACTCACTAAAACATAGGGTTATTTTTTATTATACATAGTCTAGTATCTAAGGATTCATTAGGGTTTTATAATCCTAATCCCAAAAATTACAAAACCAATCATATAATTCGAAGTATAACAACCCATATTTTTATTTACACATAAACATAATTTTTTACATAAAACCTTTATTTGATACAACATAAAATATAGAGAGGTATAGTGTATTTGGAATACAATACATGTTACACAATAGGAATATCAATGGAGAATAAGCAAAACACGAAAATAAAGGCATCCTAAAGCATGATAATCATAACATGGAGATGTGGCAACAAAATTTAACATGATATTAGCATGATCCAAGGCTCATTGAACAAAGAGCTTGAGTAAACCATCATTGTACATGAAGCATGAGTAAACCCAGGTTTCAAATGAATTAGAATGACTCAACACTAATTTCACATGACTTATCATGATACTATACTTTACCCAATGCATTAGATCACTATCAGGAAACACCCTTCTTAATCATTTCCTTTCATGCATAACTGTGCCACATAGATCATATAACATGGATTAATAAAAGGTTTTTTTTAATTAAACAAAAAAGGAATGTGGAATTCATACAAGATACTATATAATCAATAGGTAAATGTTCATAATGGTGAATAACTTTGATTGATAATTGGGCATGGTATTCACGATAGAAGGACTTTGGCTTGAAAAATCATGGTGTAATTTCGACAATAGAACAACGTGACTTAAGAGTTCAAAAAAATGGTTGATAAGTGATAAAGAAGTATCTCATTATATTTATCAAAAATGGAAATAAAGGGTGTCATATAGATAAATTTCCCAACATATGTATTGTAATTTAGATTCATAATAAAAATGAATTGCTTGAATGTAAATAAAGATAGAGAAATACCTAACAGAATTTCATCAAGGTAACAGGTATACGTGGAAGGCATCAATATGAGAGAAAGTGGTCTCTCATCATTGAAACATGAAGATGACAGTATATGGGAGGTGAAAAATCATACCCCAACATTTATACATGAAAATAAAAGGGCATAACAATATATAAAAACATGGATAAAATGAGAAAGGAAGGAATCCCTTACATGTAAGTGTGATCCCAACAGCATGGGAGGGACTTGGGAGAGGCTTCTTGGGAGTGTGAGGTGCTTTGGGAGGATTTTATAGAGAGGTGGGTAGAGGTTGGATGAACTCTACAGGGTTTTAGTGAAGATAAAGTGGGAGAAGAGAGGGTTTATATTGGAAATGATAGAGAATTATTTATTATTTATGTTTGAGACACCACACATTAAACTAATCAAAAACACCACCCAACCTATGCTTTTTTCCCATTTTTTCTTACACAGGGGAGTGGAAAAAAATATTTTATATGTCTAATGGCCTAACTGATTATAATAATAGGGTTTCTTATGTGGATGTGAGTCACACTCTCAAGGAAATCAATTTAAAAAACTAAAATGTTTTATAAGTATTGAATGGTCCACTAAATCTTTGTAAAATAAATAAAAAAAACCTAAAATAAATTTATTTTAATCTTAAAATAGTTATTGACCAAAAATCATGTTCATAGTATTTTATTACATGACTCTTTGGTCATTATGATGTCATAAACACATGATATATTTAATAGGTATTTAGTTTTTTGCCCAAAAATTTGACTGTCTCATACATTTTTTGAAAAATTCACCATTGGATAATTTTAACATCCTGATTCCCAAAATAATATTCAATTTTTCCAAATAATTTTCTAAAATTGTTAATTTTTACTTTTAAATTAATAACCAACATTTATAAAAAATTAATGGATTTTGACAAAAATAGCTTTCAAACTATAATAAAAATTACGATTGTATTCATAAAAATTATATGATCATTTATACATAATAAAAAGTAATTTACTAATAATAATATTTTATTAAAATATTATTTAATTCAAAAATCAATTAATTTATCAAAATATATTTCATAGTTTAATATTAACTAAAAAATACTATTTGTTCTTTAAAAACTATTTACAAAGTAATAATAATAAAATGAAATTATATTCTTCATTATCTACAAAAATAACGTAAATATTCATAGTCTGAGGGTCTTGTTACATCACCTCATAAAACACCTCTATAAGACCTTAGGGTAAGGTGTTTGATGGTGACAGACTCTTGGGGTGGCTTGAATAACATCACTCAAGTGATAATCTCTATCAACTTCCAATTCTCTCGTTGGCGGTTCTGCTCAAGCTTAACATATTTAGGATCTGCTTGGGCTTGGTCAAGAGAGAAGCCCAAAGACACCAAGTCCTTTCCAATATTTGAAAAATTGGCTATGTATGGGGAAAGTCAACCGAATGAGGCAATATCTTCCTTTATCTAAGTAAATCGGAATTGTTAATGACCTATATTTATACTAATAATATGATCACTGTTCAACGACTATATTAGTAACGATCACAATTCATAAAGGTATTATAAAACCCAAAAACATATAAATAATGAAGTGCATATGTCTTACATAACCATTTTACATAATAATACATTTAAAAAGTCCAAGAGAAATTTTTATCAATGAAAGTATGGGTCGTTACACCTCATACCATATTGGTAGTACTATTTCACCCCATGTCTATAATAGTTTTCAAGGTTCATTCAAAAGACTATCCTTGTTTATTTCATGTGATATAAATAATTACCCATCACATTGGAGGGAGAAATAGGTCCCCCATTCTTTTAATTAAATCACACAAACATGTTACACAAGATTGTAAATAAACTTATCATAACCCATTAAATGTAATTGATATTTTAAAAATGTAATCATATCATAACCTATGGGAAATACAGTTTTCTTAATATTTTCTTCACAAACCTAACCCAATAAAAAATCATGTTAGAAAATTATCTATCTCTTGAAAGAGAAATGGGGTTAATAAGGATCGTTATGTTAAGAATTCCCCATTCATAGAAATAATTAGAATGGAACCTATAGATAATTTTATAAAAGTTCATCAATAACATCAATATATGTCATCATATATGGAAAATAAAATTTAAATATCTTTTAAAACGTTTTAGGGGAAAAAATACTTTCACTTTCAAAGAATGATTTTTAATACATAAATAAATTTTAAAATAATTTTCTTTAGAAAAAAATTTAAAACGTATAGAGTAGACATGAAATAATTTGAAAAAAAAATCTATGAATATATATAAAATATGATTCAAAATATTTTCTAAGTTTTTTTCTTTGAAAACACTATGAAATCATATAATGAAATCACAAAAACTTTTTGAAACACATTACATTGAAAATACATTGAAAATATATAATTAATGTATGAAAACATTTTGAAAATAATTTTTTGGAAAACATATAAAATAATATTGAAATTTTCATGAAAATCATTTCATTGAAAATAAATTAAAACTTATAAATAAATATTGATTTTTTGGGAACCATTTCATTAAAAATACATTGATAAATTATAAATAAAACAAGAAAACATTTTGCAGATAATTTTCACTGAACAATTATAACAATATTCTGAAAATATATTGAAAACCATTTTTAGAAAATAATTAAAAAATACATTCATAAAAATCACCCCTTTAAATAGTATATGGAAGTATCATAGAAATGACAATGGTTAAATCCTTATATGTCTTATAAGGTAAAACAAATTTTCTTTGTTCATAGTAGGAAGGATAGAAATATTCTTTGATCAGAAAGGGAAATAATTTTCCATTGAAATTTGGTAAAATAATAATAGGGTAAATATGTTTTTTAATTAATATTGGAGATTATAATAATATTCATGGAATTTTTTTTTATAAAATATTTGTTCAAATGAATATAAAATTCTGACTGAAGTAAGTTTAAAGTCCGAATTTCCAATAAACGCAACATTAAAAATCATATGTAAAAAATTGAAGAAAATTGGAAAAAATATTTTAACATTATGGATTTAAATAGAAATAGAAAAATCCTGATTTTTCATGAGAGATCAATTATATGATTTCATAAATGAAAGCATAATAATAAATAACCTTCAAAAATGACGAGATTGTTTCAATAAAAGTTATCAACTTAGTAGCATCAGATAATAATATACATGTAAGAAAAATAAATCCATTAATGACTAAAATATCATTAAATTAATATATTTCAATATATTACATGTTATATGGAAGTATATAACCCTTCAAAAATAATTCTTATGCATAAAAAACATGAGCCTTGATGAAGGAAAATTAAGACACAACTATTTTTCTAATTTTTATCTTTTGATATCTAAACCCCGTGAATTAAAGATAATAAAATGGATATGATAATACCCATTAATTTATTTATATGTTAAATAAAATACAATAATTAGAATTTCATACATAACACAATATAAGGAGTGGTAAATATGGAATGTATCTCATAGAAATAAATAGTGAGATGAAATATGTATACCTTGGGTATCAAATCTCGATATTGTCATTAAAAAAACAAATTAGATTTATCATTATCTCTTTTATATAAATATGTAATGTATATCATAGAAATAGATTTAATATTTTAAATAAATATTAAAATACTGTAAAGAATTTAATTATAAATATTAAAATACTGTAAAGAATTTAATTATAAAATAAATTCACTATTAGTTAAAAAATTGCTTTTCATAAGAATAAAATTTTAAGAGTCAAATTAGATTTATCATTATCTCTTTTATATAAAACATATATGTTAAATATTTAAATTTTTAATGAATATAAAAAATATAATTTTTTTAAAAATCAATCACTTACACTGATTTCTTTAATTTATTATGATAAAAAATGTTTGTGTGCATACAAATAAATTTAATAAAAAGATTACATTTTTTTAAATGGTTATTATGTTCAATTATAATTAATTATCCACCATGTAATTAATTATATATACATGTACAAACTATAATTTCAAAATTTATTTAATACTATTCATACTTATCACTTCAACGACTAATTGATAACAATAATGTAAAATAATAAAATTTTAACAATATTTAAAAAAATTTAAACTTATTTTTGATTGTAATGTAAGCTAACATCAATGTTATTTTAAATGAAATATAAACTATGTATTTCATGTAATTAAAGTTAAAATCATCTTCTATTGTAATGTAATATATTTATATGATGAAATTTATTAAAATAATATCGCAAAATCACATGGTTTTACATCCCCCGATAAAATAAATTCCACAGTCGAAAACAGTCACATTGGTACAAATAACTAAGGATAATTATTGATCATAACATACTCATGTTCTAATATATCTTACTATATATGGTGGTTTTATCCCAAAACAATGTCAAATTGAGTGTTCTTCTTTCATTGATCTTTCTATATATCATTCAGAATCTCAGTTTATTATTCCTTATACAAAATATATTTCTCTACTTGTGTGAACTATATATTAACTACATTTAAAGGGTTCGTTATATACTTACTTAGGAGAGGAATATTCAACACATCATGAAAATAAGAGAGGTTCATTAATGTTGAAGAATTATATGATACTATCCTAATATGAAGAAGAATTTTGAACCTATTTAAATACCATGGGATTAGTTTTCTCTTCCTTCATTCTTGGGGAAATTTGAAGAAAGAAAATCACACATACTAAAAATTATATATCAAATTTTCAATTATCAGAATGACATTTTATCATTTCTTGTGGTCCTTATGTGTTCCTCAATGTATATGGACTTGTCTTACATCTCTTTAACATTATCAGGTCCCAATATCAGTATTTTGGTAACATTATTACAATGTATTGAATTTTTTCACTTCTTAAAATATGGGGATTCATAAGAAGTAATCTAAATACTCTAGTGAAAAATATTTTTGATTGATATCAAAACATAGGCAGGGTTTTCATCCCTAAAACCATTGGAATATATAGAACAATATCTTAGAATATCATCTAGGGTTTTAGTTTTCCTCTCAAACTAAACATTTACCTTAGGTTGATATTAAGTAATGAAACTGACCACTTTATCATGATCTTAGTAAATAATTCATCCAAATTTCAAGGAAAACATCATTTCCTGATAAAATAAAATTTAATGTGGAAAACCATCAAACAATACCACTTTATAAATATATATTGTGTATAGTACCAAGAGATAAATTTTCTCCCATAGCAACAACGTAGGTTGACATTTAAAGGACATAAAATAACAACCCACTATTACATAAAAACCAATAATAATATTAACCATATGGGTTTCCTGTAATAGTAATCAAATGTTCACAAATTAATGTGAAATTAATTATTAATAATTTTTTTCATTTAAATAAATAAAAAATGAAAGGGTTATATTTCCATAAATATCACTTAAAAAATATTTCATCTTGAAAAAATATTATCATATTAAATTTGAAATGGGGTGTCAATGGCATTGAATTTAAGATAATCTATAATCTAATATACCCTTATTTTTATCCATAAATCAGTTGGAGATCTTACATGAATACATATATGCTTTAAAAATTAACAAAATTCTTATATGATCTCTATAATAACTCGAAATTAATACTTACATATTCTAGTGTTTCTAAACAGAAATTCATAATTGTAAAATTTTCAAGATCTTTTCAATTTAAAGTTTTAGATAATTATGAAATATCTTATAATGTAAACTAATAAATATCAGGTGGGAATTTAATAGTTAGTAAGAAATTATTATAGTAAAAAAACCATTCAAAAATAAATCATGGATTCTCTTTTTTAATTATATTCAATGTTCTCTAATTAATCCCATAATTGTCCCAAATCATCCATAAAACTTATGATTTTTTTTAAAAATTTGATGAGGAGAGAAATCTAAATAAGGGAAATAAACTAATGTAATAAATTATCCAAGTTGAGACCCATATAAAGAATGTTCTGAAAAACATTTTCTTACCATTGAAAAGTCATCAACATTTCAAAAAGATAATTATATTACCTTTTAAAAATGAAATTCTTTCCATGATAACTCGTAGAAATCATATAAATTTCATGTAGTGTACTTGGGATATTATCATAAAAAAACCCTTATTAAACCCTTACCAAGGAATATCTATACATTTAACATTTATCTCTAGAGTGCAGATATAGATAATATTTTTCATCATTTTTAAAAAGGAATTTTTTTTCTATAATCACTTTAAATTTATCAATTTGATCTTAATTTAATAATTTTTTTTGATAATTGGTGTGTTATGGGAATGGAAGTTATAGGTCCAGTCTATTCCCAACCCCCCCAATTTATTGAAAAAAATATACAACAATCAAGGGAGGTGTGGGGAAAATTGACCCACATCCAAAACTCTAAACAGCCCCATAAAACCAAAAATCCACAAAGAGAAACTAAAACATTAGGAAAATAAATGTACTAAGACCAAAGACTACCACTTCATCATCTCCCATCCAATTAGTATCCTTCGTCTAGAAGCTTAAATCAGAGTATCCAACACCACAGAGGTAATCATCTCCCAACCATTCATAGTTCAGTTTTCGGCATTTAGAACCGTAAAAAACACCTTATAACCTCATAGTCAAGTATTAACTGGCATCAAACCACATAATTTGCATCATATAGCTCCTCATCACCATGTAGATCCACTGCCAGCAAAATAGATCCACCAGAACCAAACTAAGTAACATCAGCTTCATTACATTCCATCCCAGCAGCAAGCATCATCCAACACTATAGTTTCTGAAAACCAACACCTCCTTCAACACCTCCTTTACAAGTAGTAACAAATAGAAAATATATTGCATAATTACACACCATATATCGTAGCATCATCAAAAAAATCGAAAAAAATAATAACTATCTCAACTAGAAACTAAATAAGAATTCCCCTAACCAAATGTAAATCCCAACAAAGAGACCAGGCCCCCAAAAAAACAATCCATAATATGAGATGAATCATGAACCCACTATATAGTAGAAAGCTGAAAATACAAGCCACATGTACACTAGAAATAGAGAAAAGGTAAAAATCCACACCTTAGAAAAGACAACACACCATATTTGAAGAAACATCAGAGCAACTGAACACTGGGGTAGAAAACCTGGAGAGGTGTATAATCATTGATGATGCCAAATCCCACACTGCCATTGAAATTCTTTCCATCTCTGAAACACGTGATGCTGCCCACCCATATTTCGAAACCCCAACTCTGAAAACTTGACTGCAATCTATGGATAATGTCTATTAGCATTTCCAAATTATGGGTAACACCTAAGACTCCATAGGCTTTGTGGCGACTACTTATTATTGTTGTCTGTAGGCCAAGATTCATGAAATCCATCGCTTGAAGAAAACCAAGATGAGGGTCATGTTGGAGACTTTTGACCAAAACTCTCCACCAAGGATCCATCTTTGTTGATACATACTAATCTGATCTGATTTGAAGACACAACATATCGTGCAATCTCCATAACTATTGACTCCTAAACACAACAACATAGAAGCCAAGCCCTGCTTTGATATGAAGATGATGACCAGATAAAAGATCCTTATTTAGGAAGTCGAAGCCACCAATGACATGAAATCACCACCACCTTGAATCCAAAGATTGCTTCTAGAGCACACCACCAACAACAATAGGGAAAGAGCGAAGATCCATTACCAATGACCCAAGAAGAGTCTATGGGAAAACATGGATGAAACATCAAGTGAGAGAGTGATCTAGGGGAGTGAGTTTTCATCTCCTAGGTGTTATAAGGGATAACATATGAAAATTGAAGAATCCTAGTATTTTGACATATTTTTAAAACGTTGGTATCTTGAGAATAACATTCACAATATTGATCCTATTTTGGTTATTATTTGTTTGGATTCTTTATTTAGTGGCCTTTAGCCTCTTATAATGAAGAAGGAGAAAAAATGGGATTACCTTGGACCAAATAAATTAGTCTAGTTGAATAATAATTTCGATGATAAAATTAAATATCCCTCAATAAATGAGGCATACCATAGAGAGAATACCTCCAATTTAATTGATTCTAAAGGAATTTGAGTGTGGATTCAATTCCTCACATATCTAGTGAATTTTGCGGAGATAGTATCACATTAATGTGGCCATTAAACATGCAAAAATAGAGAATGATTTATGTAATAATAGGCCATAAAAGGTTTAAATCATTAATTATTTCCAAACTTCTATTATATGGGTTGAAGGAATTTTAAATTTTGATGGTACATTAAAATTTTCAATTTAGAAAAACATTTTTGAAAGACCCATGGAGAGTTATGGCCTTCGGGTTGGGACAACATGAGCCACGTTTTGGAGGATAAATTATAAACGAGTAATTTTATGATTTTATATTCCCCACTTTTGGTCTTATTGAAATTATAATACATTATTATTCACCGTTATTTTTATCTTCCCTTACCATGTAGGGTTAAAAAAATCAATTATTGGGGAAGGGAAATATTTTTAAATCTTGAGTTATTTTTCCTTTTATTAAATATCATTTTCTCTTCTACGAAGATGATTTCTATATAAAATATAATTTTTTATTATCATGTAAGATCATATTTTATTTTTTAGGTTATTTATTTTTATTTGGTAAATGATAAAAAATATCCCATTTATTAGTTTTGTTTTATTTATTAGGGAACAAAATAGGTATTAGTGGTGAATTTCTCGATGATAATTAGTACATGTTAGAGTCGTAGTGGATATTAATGATTTTTTGGGATAAACAAGACCTGAATAAGTATTAGAAAAGTTCATTAAGAAAATTCATTAAAACATAATCTTACAAGGAGTGATAGTATATATATCTAACATAATTTAATGGTTTAGTCTCACCTTCAACATTTTACCAAAGTGGTTATTTTAAGTGAAAGTTGAATCTCAATTGAATTAAATTAATAGAATATTATTGGATAATTTGAATCATGGATATCATAGTAATTAATAACATGACTTTGAACTGATAACCCATCTCATATAAATTATTTCAATCCCTTGTATTTAAATTTTTGTTTCAATATTTTTCTTAATTATTATGTTTTGATTGAATTATTTAGTTGGGTTTCAATAAAAAATGATTAAAAAAATACTATATTTTTCCCTAATTAAAAATAAAAACTATTTTCATTGTGGAATCATCGTTAGGATACATCCAAGTGTTAATGACTAGACTACACTTATGTAATAAAATACAATTTTGCCACATCTAATTATAGTTTTGAATCAATATTAGAGATATTTGTTAAGAGAGAATTCCACATAATATCTTGAAAAAATTATCACTAAATGATCCAAAACTAAAGAAAACCATTAATTTAATATGTGCCTAAAACTTAAATAATGATATCCCAAATAAGAAAAAAAAATCCATATATAAATTTAATAATTAACTATCATGTACTGAAGGGAAAATTTTAGTGTAAACTATGAACTCACAAAAATGTATAGAAATCCCAACTAGACCATATGTGATATGTGATCACATCAAATTACTATTAAAATAAAACTAATCATTGCATCTACTACACCGAATTATTTTCAATTATATTTCAATATGATTCCATTGCTTTAAAAAATTTATGATCATGCATGAGAAGACCCAAATCAGTATATCCATGTATAAGACTTCATTATATCAAGCTCTAGGCATGGTGGAGAACTTATGGACCAATTTTAGTGGAATTTATTCCCCTTATAACTCAAATAAGAGGAAAAATAACAGTTTTAAAATCTAAAAATATGGGTGATTAGTGACCATGATGATCTAAAAAGAGGCTATGTGTAGTGATTTTCCCACATATAATAGCACATACATCAAAATATTTGGATTTTCATAACATGTAAACCAACTAGATATATCCTTATGAGAAGTAGGAGAGTTAAAAGAATATATATCCTGGTGTCCCACAACATGAAATGGAGGAAAAAAAATTACATATGATCATATACCAAGGAAACATTGATAGTGAGTGTAATATAATATATGCCTCATCAGTAGAAGACATGATCAAAAAGTCACATAGTTATGTCAGAAGAATGATTGAGAAGATTCAAAAAAACAACAACAATTTGGAATAAGAGTTATTGGTAGTAGGGGGTACATGAGGTATGGACATCTGGTTCATATATGTTGATTTAATCCAAATTCAATGACCATACATGGTTATTTAAAAATATAATTGTGACACAAGAATGAATACTACAAGATTTACTTCCAGTATGTGGTTTTTTTCTTCTTCCACCCATTGAACTGGCCATTTTTTGAGATATTGGAAATAAAAACATTCACTATAACATTTCATCCAGGATAGTTCTAACTGAATGAAACATGCAAACCCCAACAAGAGCAATGACATGGAAACTAAAAAAACTAGTTGATATTGTTCCATCCTAACTAGTACCATAGTAAACCTCCCTACCAGTATAAGAAATATTAGAACCCCCACCATTCCAACAAACCTAATTTTTTTTACCAACAACACAGAATTTAACCACCCAATTTCATGATACACTATGCACAACTATCCTCCAATGCATTAACTCTAATTCAAAACAAACCTTGGTAATCTGAGTTCGAGGGGAGAAAAGTAAAAATAAACGAATTTTTCCACAAGATTCATATTCTGATGGACTTAATAAAAAAAATATCACAAATATCCCATTCCAAAAAATTCAAAATCCATAAGAGAATATATTTACCACTAAAACATTATATTTGAAAGCATTACATCCACCTGAATGAGTAAATTTTGAAAATTTTGTACATGTTAGTATATATGATAGGATGAATGGATAAATAAGAATTTATTTTAGAAAAGTGATATTTGAGACACCCCAATATACTCAAAAAAATGAGATGAAGTGCCTTCCTACACCATTCCATTTTGAGTTAATTTGATTGATGAAACTAAGAAATAGATAATCATTCAAAATAAATTCATGAAACTTTTCAGAATCTCGATATCAATATCCCATAACTATAATCAATCATAGAAAACACAATGTATGTGATTATTCTCAAATAGTTTGCACCAAAATAAGAATTTGTTTTTCAAATTTAGTTCATATTCCCAATAATATGTCGCTCATCACCGATCACAATGACGATAACATAAAACTGTAAAGATCCATATACATTATATACTATATATACTATAGGCCCATTGAATTTTATTTAATATTTATATGATCTAGGTTACTAGATAAATGTATTTCCTCACTCTGTATTTAAATATTTACAGATTAGAAAATTGAACCACGCCTTAGTTGTGGTCCAACTTGTTAACAGGTCAATGGTTATTACAACATGATTTTTAGATGATGTTCTTGTGAATATGAAGGATATACTATTACAATCGTACTACTACTTACTAAAAATAGATGAAGATAGTGGTTCATCATAGTCATGCATATTTTTTAGGAAACAATTAATAAAGTTAAAAAAATTCATCGTAAACATGAATGAAGGGACATTATCATTGGAACATAGATATAGTCATATGAATTTCAACATACTTGACTCTACAAGGCTTCTATTAAATAGTTATTCACTAAATGTAAAATCTCATGAAGATGGTACATAACCAACTAAATAATTTGGTATGTGTATAATATTTTTATCTATAAACAATCATTTTCATATCAAAAATACCATAGAACATGTTAGTTACTAAATTTATGTAAATTCTAATTTCAAGGTTGATGATGAAAAAAAATCTACAAATTTTTATTGGATATTGAAAAAAGATGAAGAATATATAGGCTCATATGTTGATATTAAAAATGAAAAACAAAATGAGGTTTAAACGAAATGAATTTCATAGATCTTCAGAGGGAACGAGATACGAATAATGAAGAACTAGAAGATACGAAATCAATATGTGCAATTTTAAAAATTTAATTAAGCATTACTAGAGAAAATTTCAATACAAAAGTTGAAGTAAGGGGAATATCTTCTTAGACAGATGTGACGAAAGGATCATGATAAAGATGAATATATGCACTCCACTAATTTCAAAATATATATGTTTTTTTTAAATTTTTAGTGGTAAATAAAAATCATGAACTTCTAGATATAGAAAATTAGGGGTGAATATCCCACATCAAGATAAATGGATAAATTTCCATTCAAAACACAAATACAAAATAATATTGGTATTCATATTTCAACAAGGAAATGAAAAGATATGGAAAAATAGAAAACCATTTCAAAGGGACATAATAGAATGTATTTTTATGGTCTTTTGGTATGAATGTACATAATTTATACTATTTATGTTAAACATGTCTTTACCGGGAATGTAGAAAAAACTATTAGAGGATATTACACTCTAATAAGCTATTTTTCAATAAAAGTCATCTCGACGTACCTCTGATTCAAAATTTCTTTCTTTTTGGGATTTGAATAGAAATATTCTATACATGTGGTTATATATAATAATTAACTGAGAAAAATACATTATTTAATTGTGGTAGATGGATAATTTTTAGATTTTGATTTTCTATTATTTATCTATATTAAAAAATGACTTTTCTTCAAATTTTACTATATTGCTAATTCATTTTTGAAAAATTTCAATAGATGTGGGCAGAAATGACTATCTTTTCTATTTTTATTCCATTTCAATTACAGAAACTATATATTATATGACACTGAGCTTAAATGATTATTGAAAATAACATTTTTTATTTTAAAATCATTGGTAATTTCATGAAAATGCTTTTGATTTTGGATTCGCATTCCACGTTTCATAATATTTATCATTATATTACATTATGGTGAAGCATATAATAATATTTTATATTCATTACATTCAAAAAACATATTTATAGAATAAAAAAATTCTTCTTTTAAATAGAATTAGATTTACACTTATCAAAAAAGGAGGGTTTGATGTACATGTTTTCTAAATTATATAGTATTTCCTGGGATTTGCAAGCACATTTTTAAAGGGAATCCTTTTTTATGTAGTCCTACTTGTACATTTAATCCTTTTATCAGTTATAATCCATTACGATCCATTAAATCTAGCCACATTAAAATCCCAGTTTTCACATCGAACCTTCTCCTGAAGTGAAATTATATTATCTATTTGAACATCAGTGTGGGGGCAGAGATGTCTTCTGTTATACTACATATATTAGGGATTAAATGTGGGGAAAATAAAATTCTAATGATTTTAATTTACATCGGAATAATTTATTCTGTTGAAACATTATCCATTATGACGATTTCATGAGAAAATATGTTATTTCTTTCTAGATCTTCCAATGGAAAAAATAACTATCTTCCTATTTAGAATATTGAAAAATAATTAATTTAGGGATGTATTTGCTGTAATATAGATGAATATTTTTTAATGTGTGGGATGTATATTAAACATATTTTGATATTATATTGGAGTTCGTTTGATTCTATGTGGAATGTGGAGAATACTATATATGAGTAAAAATTATAATCCTCCAATTTTTCTTCAAAAAGAGTCACGACCAGATCATTTGGGATCAGATGTTTTCACATCTATATCCTATATTTTAAATCCAAAGAACAACTAAGAAAATTTAACATGATAAGCAGATGTTCATGAATAGGATCAATGTATATATATGAATTTATAAATACATCATGAGTCTTGTATGGTTTTGGGTGAGAAAGGAATTGTTGGAAATTTCCATTACTGAAATTAGAGGAAATTCAAGTGAGGTAGGTGTATTTCATGAATTAGAGTTAAAAAGAACTAAAAATATATTTAATGATATAAATATATATCCTGAAATATTTTTTTTGAGTAGGCATAATATATTTTTCTTCTTTGTATAAAATCATTTATCCTATGGGTGGGTGTTTTGAATTTTCATTGAAATTATTTTATCATCGTTTTACCAAGAGACCATGTTCCCTATGTTGGGTAATTGATAAAGATAATATTTTAATCATTTTATATTTTTATTTTGATGACTTAATCCATTACAATATATAGTCTATACTATTTTTTATTATTTTTTTATTTTTAGTTTGTTTTGGGATACAATATGAAACATTATGAATTTTTAAATGTTATTATATTTTCATCATATTGGTATCTATAGAATAAATTTTACCAATATAGTTCCGATTATATGGATTTTTTTTTGTTTATAGGATTTTTTTAATATGCCTACATCAATTTTTTCTTCTAGATCTAGAGAAAATTCTATCTTTTATAGGGCTAAGAAAATAAATATATTTCTAGCTGACATAATGGACCCCACCAATGTAAAATATCCTTAACACAAGTTAAATACATCCAATTATGGTTATTACACATATATATTATATATTAAATGATTCCTCATTTGAATAATTATTTTTATTTAGTCATTTCCTCATTAATGTGACCATTGAATTCACCTATGTTGAGGAAGATTTAGGGAAACCCAATAAAAAAAAGTCTAAATTATTAAATATGACAAAAAATTATTTAAACACAACTGAGACATCCAGATTTTTCTTGCCAAGAGAAAGACAAATTTTTTACAACAAAAAATAAGAACCCTTTTTGATTTAATACCATCTGATTGATAGAACATGGGCTAAAATTTAGAAGATGGCTTCCAGGTGGGAAATTTACATCTTTTCTTTTACCTTCTTTTAAAATTCTTAGTTTCTAATTCCTTATTCATCTCCATTGTTATAATTTACCCAAACCATAGAGGTTTAAACGTATCAGAAATATAGTTAGGGTATGGTTTCTATTTTGAAAATTTTGAGTTATTTTTTTATATTGAAAATATTTCATTCTATCTTATATGAAGTATATGTTAACTTGTAATAGATTTTTTATTATCTTATTTCTTTTCTTAAATTTTTCTCAAATTACTCATTATTCAATTATAATTATATCTATATAATAATATATTTATTATAAATTATGGAACATATTTCAGATTAATTGTTAAGTACTCTACAATTATTAGTATGTTTGGGAGGGATTGTGGGTATTCTTGATTGTTTTAGATATTGAATTCCTGATTAGGTGTTTATTAAGTAAATTATGTATATTCAAAGAAACTATATCAAAATAAGAAAAAATAGATAATAAAAAATATATTATCATGGATTTTTTTACAATCATCATCACCACATGACCAAGGGAGTGGTAGAAATAGATCATGGAAACCCACATTAATTCAATTATTTGACAAGGATTCAAAAAAATTGGAACATGGATAACAATATAATGGAAAAAATAATAATAACCCAGTCACCCTTCTCATATAAAAGTCTTCAATCACATGTGTTTCAGACTATTTTAAATATTTTACATAGTTCATTTATTTTGTTTCATTGATTTAGTTTTCAAAAGAACAAATTTGGAAACACACCCCCTATTCCATGTAATTAAAATAGAAAATTTATTTTTAATGAACTTCCCATTAGGAGACCACCTAGGGGTATCCAAATGAATATACAATAGTAATAAAGAAATTTATATTCCCCATGACATTTTTTCATAAAGTACTCAATGCATTGGATCGCTATCAAGACATACCCATCATATAAGATAAAATAGTCCCACCTAACACTATACGGGGCAGACCCATCATATATGTTACAATTAAATCACCCAATTATATCAATTTAGTTCCATTTTAAATAATTTAAAATAAAAAATGAATTAATTAAAACCTTCATAAATTATTTAAATCATTTTATAATAGTCATTATGAAAACAAAATACCACTTTCTTTTAAATTAACTTATAAAATCTAAAATTCATTCACTTAATAATAAAACCATTTTCTATGTAAATAAAAAAACATAAATTGTAAACATTATGAAATTAATTTATAATAAAAATAGTAAATTTTATTCATTATGTATATGTAAATACACAATTTTATTAAACCATAAAAAAATATAAATAAGAACACTACCGGAGGATTTAAATAAATAATTTTTTAAAAACCCACAAAAATCCTTTTTTAATATATCTAGGCGATATTATAAAATAAAATTTTTATAACATTAATTTACATGTAAATAATTTCATTAATATATTTTTAGAAACATGGAAATTAAATTAAAATATTTTTAAAATAAATTGTTATAACCTATAAAATGAGGTTTTTTACTTAAAGAGTCACTTACAATGAGTATGATTTTTTACGTATGTTCATTATCATATATAATAATAAACATTGTTCAATTATTTACATTATTTAGAATATTTTTTAATTTTACTATTCATTTTATTTAACTTATTACATTTATTAAAAAATAAGTTAACTATTTAAGTTCACAATATATGATTTGATGATATTAGATAGTTGGGTCAATAATGATTTTGGTCGGTCAGAAAAGGTAGATGATTTAAAATATAATAATTGATTGAATGAAATTCAGAAAATTATTATTATTATTATACAAAAAATTATACTTTTAAACACAGAAATTAATTATGGTTGTGAAAAATGAACTATGTTACAATAATGGAGATGGTAGGTTTCACCTAAGCATGAGTTTCATTTATATTTTTCAATAATAATTATGGAATGAAGGTAAGTATAACTAATTCTTTAAAAATGATAATAAATTAATTAGTATAATTTTAATCACATATGTATACTTATATACATCATCCATATGATTTTGTTATTAAATGTGACCCACATCGTTGCATAGAGGTGATAATTTACAAGAATGGATGAATGACGTTATCATTTTTCAGTGGCAGGGAAATATAAGAAAATAAATGATTTGGTATATTTTAATTATTATAAATATATAATGAATATAATAAAGAAACACTAATACAATCATTATAACTGATCTTTTGTGATAGAGATGGAAGGAAATTACATCCGTTCATGGAGAAGTATTCCACCTTACACAGAAATGATAAATTATTTTCCCATTTGATGGATGTGGTGGTGAATATGGGATATGATACAGACATATAAACATAAATTACAAGTATTATAATGGGTAAATTATTTAATTATACTCGATAAATTTTTTCCCATTCATAATTAACATGGTCTCTTAAAAAATAGGGTTATCTTTTCCATGATTGGATAAGCCTTATTCTTAGCATCTAAAACATCTATACAGTTTATAGGAATTTTTTTAATAAAAAATTATATCTTCAAAATCATTAATTTCATTGATTCATTATTAATCAATTTTACTATTATAATACAATATTAAGAAGTAAGAGTTTCCTCATATTCATATGAAAATCAAAATCAAATATATCAAGAACCATTTTTGAATCTATATCAAACAATCAAGGAATAAAATATCCATGTATCAATAATTTTAAAACCATTTCATCAAGATTGAAATGAGAAACCATTATTATATCCTCAAAATAAGTGAAAAATGATGCTTCTATATTTATGTTTACAAAACTCACAAGATTTACCTGAATCTTGTTAGAAGAAAGATATGGTTTACCCTATAAGTGTACATATTTGAACTTTGCGACAAGTTCATAAAAATGTTTTTACTTTTCAATTAATAATGAAAATGATACTTCTTCATTGACATCATTAGAAATATACTAAACTAAATCGTCTATCTCTCTCTCACTATTTTGGGGTGAAACAATTCAAAATCATTTTATGAATGAAAATCATTTCATAAAATTAAAACATAAAAATTATTTTCAATAGTTAATCATATTTCTCATACGTGGATTTCTCAATGATTCTATCTCATATAACATCTACAATTTGAAACTCTCCAATCGTGTACATTATTCTAATATTGGTATTGATAAGATGAATGGAAAAACATCAGATTTAGCAAAAAAGGTGTGGGGAGAGTCCTGAGAAATATATATATGAACCGAAATGGGACACACGGTTACACACCCTTATTTTGGAATAGGACGCGACACATAGAATTATTGATTAATAAATTGCACAGAATAATTGTCCAGTATTGATATAAAAATCAATATTTTATCAAAGAATTATTTTAAATGATATTGTGAACACTACAATTCTTTAGAAATTATATTAATGTATCAATGAATATCCCAATTAAAAACACATATTTTTATTAGAAATATTTTCTAAACTAAAAAAAATGTTAACAAAAAATAGGATAAACAAATGTAATGAATAAGTGAAAAAACAAAATGAATAATGCATTTCAGAGTAGACATTTACTATCTGTATGAGTAACATGTAGTTATTAATTTATTTAAGTAAAATAGAACATAATAATGTTTATAAGAAATGTGTTGTTTTTTTTAAAAATATCAGTTCCAAAATATCAATTTTTTATAAAATTTTGGTTTCAGAGTGTTTATAAAAATTCATACTTCAATTTTCATTATAATATTGGATCTAAAAATTTGAAGAATTTGAAAACATAATTTAAAATAAAACTAATTTATTTTTAATTCTTTTAGAAAACGAATCCAAACAAACTATTTTTGACGCCAATAAACATATGTAATCCTCATATAAGAAGAAATTCATTAATATTAAAATATTGGTAAATATGATATAGATATGAATAATCACTAGTCAATGATAATTCCTAGATTCTATTGAATATAATACAATCTATAATAACTAAGTGGTTCAGTATGAATCTAACCAAGTTTATCCTATTTTATGAGGAATAATAAAGTGATATATCATTTTTTTGTGTTTAAAGTAGACGAAAATAGTTTATTATGACTATGTTATAATATATTGAGTGATGTTTTGGGTTTTTACAAAGGTCAATTGAATTTTTTATCACAAAATGTTGAGTTCTAGTAAAAATCAAGCCAAAGTTAGTGAGTGTGTGTTTCATCCAAAACAACTGAGCACAACAACTTCCAGTTGGCACAAATTCCGATCTAGTAGTGAAAATTTCTACTAAGTGTCATTTGTCACATCACCATGAAACTAAATACACACCTAATAAATGAAATGTTCCCAATTAATTTTCATATTCATTATAAATGAACTGAAAAAATAATCCCAAAAATATTTTAAATGAAAATAATTACAATAATATTTTAAAAACATAAATACATAGTTCCCATAATCTAGAGAAAAATTCATTTAACATATCTATGATGAGACTTTTGTATTATCTTGATATATATAATATAATCATATTGATAAAATTAAATATGTATTTCTAAGGATTTTATAATAAAATCTTCCAATCATACATCGAAATGTATTTTGATAAAATGATTTCTTAGATTCATAAATAACTATATTATTTGATATTTTGATTTGTGTTCTAATAATATTTGAGTTTTCATGATCAAATTTATGTATAATAAATTTTATATAATACTTTTATTGTATAAAACATCCTTATATTTTTTTGTGAAATTTGAAAACATAGAATGTATGTTAAATCACCCATCATACCCATTTATAACTCACACTACATAATATCTGCATTGGAATCTGATAAACACATTTTAGTTGAACAAAATATAATGTGATCATCACTGATTTAGAAATTATAATATTTTTATTAACATGTTTAATAATAACAGTTGGATATATATATTCATTAAATTTTTTTCCCAAAGAAATCCATTTAATGGGTCATAAAAGACTCTAGTGGATTGTTTATGTTCATATACCACCATATTATGTTTACAGACATGCCTTATATTTTTTATATTTTTAGAACTAGGTGTTTATTTTATATAAACATCCTCTTAAACATATACATTAAGGAAAGAACAATTTATATGCCTTTTTAATGGTTTCATATTTATGAATGTCGTAAAATATAGAAGTATATGAATAAAATAAGGTCTAGTAACTAGAGAATAAGTATCATCATTGTATATTCATTATTTTTTATTAAAAGCCTTAACGAAATGTCTGTATTTATTTTTAATAATTATACCATTCTAATCACATTTTTTTAAATACACATTTTACTATAATTATAGAAGTATATTTAGGTTGTCCGTCAAATGCCCAAAATTTTTTACTTTAAAACTCATTTGGTTCATCATGTATTTATTTAATATAATCATCAAAACCTAAAGCCTCATTAGGATTGTTAGAATTAATTGAGCTAAGAATTATAGATTTTCAATTACATTTCTCAATGAACATCATGTTTTAATTGGATGATCCACATCACTAATAATATTATCACTAGGAAGACTCAAAGGAAAAAATAAATTACTTGGTTTTCAAAAGTATGTTCATAAAATATAGGTTGAAAATATTTTTGTGATCTATCATCAGAAATATATTCATTATCTTGTATTTTAGGATAAGAACCTTCACACATTGGTTGAAAATCAGTATTATAAGCAACATATAAATATACTGGTTAGGGTTGTTTGAAAATAAAAGCAATATTTTTATCATATTTAACCTGTATTATTCCAAAAACTCTACATATAGTCTTATTAAAAACTCTATAATCCTTAAAATATTTGGAAAAGATTATAATATTTATTCATTGGATTTTGGAGAAAAATTTATTATGTTATAATGATTATTCAATAATAATACTTTTCATTCAAATATTATGAAGTAGGAAAGTTTTGGTGTTATTCATGTCAATAACTGATAATAAGTTTTAATAATAAATGTTACAATTAAAACATTATTTATTGAATAATAGGTAGAAATAACTGATTCAACACAAAAAAATTTATCAATATAGAATTCAATAGTCATGTTTCTAGTAATATCTTCAAGAAAATTATTTTTTATTTTTTCTACACCATTGTTATTGGGTTCATGGTGCCTATAGCTTATGTATAATACCATTCATAATAAAAAAAAGTTTCAAAATAATAATTTACAAATTATTTACCATCATCACAATGAATAGTTATTAGGGATATTGTTTTTAATTTTTAACTTTGGATATAAATGATTTAAAATAACTAAAGGACTCATTTTATCATTCTAGGAAATAGAGCCATGAAAATCAATGTTTATCATCTAGTACAACATATACATATTATTTTCACACAATTATTTTTTTGTAGGAAAAAATAATTCTATGTGAACCAAATGTAATAAAACATAATTTGAGTCTTCACTAATAGATTTAAAACATGAGTTATGTTTCTTACCTAATAGATAAGGATCACAAACATTATATGTATCAAACCCATGTTTGGGTATATCTTTAAAATTTACACTATTAGAAAACTACGTTATATTTATAAGCTTATAGATTCTTAATAATCTATTCCATAACCAAGAAAGAACATATATTTCAATAAGGAAATGTATATCTTAAATATTATGGTATTCTATATTTAATGACTAGTAATTATCATATTGATTGTTCGAATGAATTAACCCATTATTTAAACTGTGAATAATAAATTTATTATTCCTAAAGATCATGATATAACCCTCATCAAATAATTTTCTTATTAATATAATATTTTTCTTTAGTCCTCTAATAATTTTTTTTTAATTTAATTCTTTTCCATGAGGAATGATATTACTTATAATGAAAATATATTCATGCACATTATCACTGAATTTAACGTTTCTTCCAATAAAATTTATGATATGATTACATAAATTTTTTCTTCATAAATATTTCTAGCAAGTTAAAATGAATTATCCAAATATTTTTATTTTGGGTACTTTGGTTATTATCCCAAAAGTATTTTGTTTCAGTACCAAAACTTTGTTTGGTTTGGTACTGTCATAAAATAAAATCATAGTTGACCACATTTTTCAAACATTAAAAATTTTATACAATTTCATTTCTTTTGAAGAATATGATTTCTGAATACATAAATATGAAGCATTTTATAAAAAAATGTTTTTTTCTAATTTCAACAACTTTAACATTTTCTGCAATATGGAGAAAACATTGTAACAAAATAGTTATTACAAAAACAATTTTAGTAAAAATCATTCCAAAAATCTAAGTAAGGGGTATTATTTTCATAAATATTTTATCATATTTTTCATTCCCATAGGTAATAATAGATAAATTATTCTTCAATCTATAAATTTCATACATTAGACTTATATCTACGTTTTTATCCTCAGTTGTTGATGTCCTCAAATTAATTTTAACAAATTGAATATGTTAAATAAATAATGTACTACATTAAATGACTCATGTTGTGGGAAAACTAGATATTAATCAAAAGTGTCCAATTTTTATAATAATTTTTTTATTATTTATGAGTTATGAACTAAATATTTAATACTAAAAAAGTTAAAATAACATCTAATCATGAGAATAAACTCATGGATAGTAACTAAATATAATGTAATTTCTATGGGATGGTCATAGTATATATTTTATTAAAGGAATAGATTTGATAATTTTAAGTGTTTTGAAAATATTAATAACATACCATTTAATTATTTAAGAAAAAATAAGTAAAAATTGTATATAATTTAATTAATGAAATGTTTTTTGATGAAACTATACTTGTTTAGAATGTTTTTATATATCTGAAATATGATAGCTATAAATGGAATGAATAGAGACGAATATATCCTTCCAAACTAGTGTCTCGTAATGCTTTGAATTGGTATTGAGAAAAATATTCTAGTGATAACATATTCGAGTTAGGATATAAGTTTTTTTAGAATCCATGTTAGGGTAAATTTAAATTTTTTACATATAAACATGACGTATGATTCTCATATCCTCTTACACATATTATTACATGATTTTAAGAATAATTTACAATAAATTACAATCCGTAGATCATAATGAATAGTGTCTATGGATGATTATGTACATAATTATAAAGCATGAAACAGAATAGAGACATATTTTATCTAATCTCCATAAAGATATATTAACATCCATTGAACTCCAATAACCTATTTTTCAATGAAAGTCATCTAGACGTACCTCTACTTTAAAATTTCTTTCTTTTTGGGATTTGAATAGAAATATTCTATAAATGTGGTTATATACATGAATTAACTGAGAAAACTACATCATTTAATTGTGGTAGATAGAAAATTTTTAGATTTTTATTTTCCATTATTTATCTATATTAAAAAATTACTTTTCTTCAAATTTTACTATGTTTCTAATTCATTTTTGAAACATTTCAATAGATGTGGGAATAAATGACTCTCTTTTCTATTTTTATTCCATTTGAATTATAGAAACTATATATTAGATGACACTAAGCTTAAATAATTGTTGAGAATAATATTTTTCATTTTAAAATCATTTTTAATTTCATGAAAATGCTTTTGATTTTGGATTCGCATTCCACATATCATTATATTACATTATGTTAAAGCATATAATAATATTTTATATTATTTACATTCCAGAAACATATTTATAGAATCAAAAAATTCTTCTTTCAAATTTAATTAGATTTACACTTATCAAAACATGAGGGTTTGAGGTATAAGTTTTATAAATTATATAGTATTTTCAGGTATTTGCAGACACATTTTTAAGGGAATCATTTTTTATGTGTTCCTAATTTTACATTTAATCCTTTTATCAGTTATAATCCATTACGATCCATTAAATTTAGCCACATTATAATTCCAGTTTTTACATCGAACCTTCTCCTGAAGTGAAATTATATTATCTATTTGAACATTATTGTCGGGGCTGAGATGTATTCTGTTGTACTACATATATTTGGGATTAAATGTTGGGAAAATAAAATTATAATGATTTGAATTTACATCGGAATAATTCATTCTGTTGAAACATTACCCATTATGATGATTTCATGAGAAAATATGTTATTTCTTTCTAGATCAGCCTAAGGAAAAAATAACTATCTTTCTATTTGGAATATTGAAAAATAATTAATTTAGGTATGTATTTGATGTAATATAGATGAATATTTTTTAATGTGTGGGATGTACATTAATCATATTTTTATATTATATTGTATTTCATTTGATGCAATGTGGAATGTGGATAATACTATACATGAGTAAAAATTACAATCCTCCAATTTTTCTTAAAAAAGAGTCATGACCAGCTCATTTGTGATTAGATGTTTTCACATTTATATCCTATATTGTAAATCCAAAGAACAACTAAGAAAATTCACCATGATAAGCACATGTTA
Source organism: Viscum album (assembly GCA_963277665.1). NCBI lineage: Eukaryota > Viridiplantae > Streptophyta > Magnoliopsida > Santalales > Viscaceae > Viscum > Viscum album. The sequence continues at coordinate 1,243,163,197 of OY728156.1, read as the reverse complement.
ATGACTAGAATCAGTGTATATATATGAATTTATAAATACATTGTGAGTCTTGTATGGGTTTGGGTGAGAAAGGAATTGGTGGAAATTTCTATTACTGAAATTAGAGGAAATTCAAGTGAGGTAGGTGTCATGTATAAATGGGAGTTAAAATGAACAAAAATATATTTAATGATATAAATATATATCATGAAATATTTTTTTTGAGAAGGCATAATATATTTTGATTATTTGTATAAAATCATTTATCATATGGGTGTGTGTTTTGAATTTTCATTGAAATTATTTTATCTTAGTTTTACCAGGAGATCATGGTCCCTATGTTGGGTAATTGATAAAGCTAGTATTTTAATCATTTTATATTTTAATTTTTATTACTTAATCCCTTAAAATATATAGTCTATACCATTTTTTATTAATTTTTTATTTTTAGTTTGTTTTGGGATACAATATGAAACATGATGAATTATTAAATGTTATTATATTTTCTTATTATTGGTATTTATAGAATAAATTTTAAAATATAGTACCAATTAGATGGATTTTTTTGTTTATAGGTTTTTTTAATATGTCTGCATCAATTTATTCTTATAGATCTATAGAAAATTCTATCTTTTATAGGGATATGAAAATAATATATTTCTAGCTGACATAATGGACCCCACCACTGTAAAATATCCTTAACACAATTTAAATACCTCCAATTATGGTTATTACACATATATATTATATATTACATGATTCCTCATTTGAATAGTAATTTTCATTTAGTCATTTCCTCATTAATGTGACCATTGAATTCACCAATGTTGAGGAAGATTTAAGGAAACCCAAGACAAAAAAGTGTAAATTATTAAATTTGTCAAAACATTATTTAAACACAACCGAGACTTCAAGATTCTACTTTCCAAGAGAAATAAAAAAGTTTAACAACATACAAAAAGAACCATTTTTGATTTAAGACAATCTGATTGACAGAACATGGGCCAAATTTTAGAAGATGGATTCCAGGTGGGAAATTTCAATCTTTTCTTTTACCTTCTTTTATTATTATTAGTTTCTAATTCCTTATTCATCCCCATTATTATAAGTTACCCAAACCATAGAGGTTTAAAAATATGAGTAATATAGTTAGGGTATGATTTCTATTTTGAAAATTTTGAGTTAATTTTTTATATTGAAAATATTTCATTCTATCTTATATGAAGCATCATTTAACATCTAATAGAGGTTTTTATTATCATATTTCTTTTCATAATTTTGTCACAAATTTCTCATTATTCAATAAAAATTATATCTATCTAATAATATATTTATTATAAATTATGGAACATATTTTAGATTAATTTTTAAGTACTCTACAATTATTAGTATATTTGGGAGGGATTGTGGGTATTCTTGATTGTTTTGGATATTGAATTCTGGATTAGGTGTTTCCTAAGTAAATTATTTATATTCACTGAAACTATATCAAAATGGGAAAGGTATTATAAGAACTATTATCATGGAGTTTTTTACAATCATCATTACCACATGACCAAGGGAGTGAGGGAAATAGATCATGGAAACTCACATTAATCCACTTATTTGACAAGGATTTAGTAAATTAGAACATGGATACCATTATAATGGAAAAAATAATAATGACCCAGTCACCATTCTCATATAAATTTCGTCAATGACATGTGTTTCAGAATATTTTAAATATTTCACATAGTTTATTTTTTTTATTGATTTAGTTTGTTTTCAAAAGAAAAAATTTGGAAACACACCCCCTTTTCCATGTAATTAAAATAGAAAATTTATTTTTAATGAACTCCCCATTAAGAGACCAACTAGGGGTATACAAATGAATATACAATAGTAATAATGATTTTTTATATTCCCCATGATATTTTTTCATAAGGTACACAACGCATTGGATCGCTATCAAGACATAACCATCATATAAGATATAATAGGCCCACCTAACACTATATGGGGCGGACCCATCATATATGCTATAATTAAATCACCCAATTATATCAATTTAATTCCATTTTAAATAATTTAAAATAAAAAATTAATTAATGAAAACCTTCATAAATCATTTAAATCATTTAATAATAGTCATTATGAAAACAAAATACCACTTTCTTTTAAAAAAACATATAAAATCTAAAATTCATTCACATAATAATAAAACCATTTTCTATGTAACCAAAAAAACATAAAATGTAGAAATTTTGAAATTAATTTATCATAAAACTAGTAAATTTTATTCATCATGTATACGTAAATACATAATTTTATTAAACCTTAAAAAAATTAGAAATAAGAGCACTACAAGAGGATTTAAATAAATAATTTATTAAAAAAACCACAAAAAATCCTTTTTTAATATATCTAAGAGATATTACAAAATTTTTTTTTATAACATTAATTTACATGTCAATAATTTCATTAATATATTTTTATAAACATGGAAATTAAATTTAAATATTTTTAAAATAAATTGTTATAACCTATAAAATGAGGTTTTTTACTTAAAGAGTCACTTACCATGAGTCTGATATTTTACATATGTTCTTTATCATATATAATAATAAACATTGGTCAATTATTTACATTATTTAGAATATTGTTTAATTTTATTATTAATTTTATTTAAATTATTACAATTATTGAAAAATAAGTTAACTATTTAAGTTCACAATAGATGATTTGATGATATTCGATAGTTGAGTCAATAATGATTTTAGTCAGTCAGAAAAGGTAGATGATTTAATATATAATCATTGATTGAATAAAATTCATGAAAATTTTATTATTATTATTATAAAAAATTATAATTTTAATCACAAAAATTAATTATGGTTATGAAAAATGAACTATGTTTCATTAATGGAGATGTAAGGTTTCACCTAAGCATGATTTTTATTTCAATTTTTCAATAATCATTATGGAATGAAGGTAAGTATAACTAATTCATTAAAAATGATAACAAATTAATTAGTATAATTTTAATCACATATGTATACTAATATACATCATCTATATGATTTTGTTATTAAATGCATCCCACATCGTTTCATAGAGGTGATAATTTACAAGAACAGATGAACGACATTATCATTTTTCAATGGAAGGGAAATATAAGAACATAAATGATTTGGTATATTTTAATTATTATAAATATATAATGAATATCATAAATAAACACCAATACAATCATTATAACTGATCTTTAGTGATAGAGATGGAATGAAATTACATCGGTTCATGGGGAAGTAGTCAAACGTACACGGAAACAATAAATTATTTTCCCATTTGATGGTTGTGGTGGTGAATGTGGGATATGATACAGACATAAAAACATTAATTACAAGTATTATATTGGGTAACTAATTTAATTATACTTGATAATTTTTTTCTCATTCATTATTAACATGGTCTCTTAAAAAAACAGGGTTATCTTTTCCGTGATTGGATAAGCCTTATTCTTAGTCTCTAAAACATCTATACAGTTTAGAGGAATTTTTTTAATAAAAACTTATATCTTCAAAATCATTAATTTCATTGATTCATTCTTAATCAATTTCACTATTATAATACAATATTAATAAGTAATAGTTTCCTCACATTCATCTGAAAATCAAAATCAAATATATCAAGAACCATTTTGGAATCTATATCAAACAATCAAGGAATCAAATATCCATATATCAATAATTTTAAAACCATTTAATCTATATTGAAATGAGAAACCATTATTAAATCCTCAAAATAAGTGAAAAATTATGCTTCTATATTTATGTTTACAAAACTCACAAGATTTCCTGGAATCTTATTGGAACATGGATATGCTTTACCCTATAAGTGTACATATTTGAACTTTGCGAGAAGTTCATAAAAAAGTTTTTACTTTTCAATTAATAATGAAAATGATACTTCTTCTTTTACATCATTAGAAATATACTAAACTAAATTGTAAATCTCTCTCACTATTTTGGGGTGAAATAATTCAAAATCATTTTATGAATGAAAATCGTTTCATAAAATTAAAAACTAAAAATTATTTTCAATAATTAATTATATTTCTCATACGTGAATATCTCAATGATTTTATCCCTTATAACATCCAAAAATTGAAACTCTCCAATAGTGGACATTGTTCTAATATTGGTATTGATAAGATGAATGGAAAAACTTCATATTGAGAAAAAAAGTTGTGGTCAGATTCATGAGAAAAATATATATGATCCGACGTGGGACACATGGTGACACATCCTTAATTTGGAATAGGATGTGACACATAGAATTATTGATTAATAAATTCCAGAGATTAGTTGTCCAGTATTGATATAACAATCAATATTTTATTAAAGAATTATTTTAAATGATATTATGAAAAGTACAATTTTTTAGGAAATCTATTAATGTATCAATGAATATCCCAATAAAAAACATATATTTTTATAAGAAATATTTTTTAAACTAAAAAAATATTAAAAAAAAGGATAAACAAATTTAACGAATAAGTGAAAAAACTAATTGAATAATGCATTTCAGAGTATACATTTGTTATTAGTATGAGTAAGATGTTGTTGACAATTTATGTAATGAAAATAGAACATAATAATGTTTATAAGAAATGTGTTTTTTAAAAATATATGTTCCTGAATATCACATTTTTCTAAAATTTTGGTTTCAGAGTGTTTATAAAAATTAATACACCAATTTTTATTATAATATAGGATCTAAAAATTTTTATAATTTAAAAATAGAATGTAAAATAAAACTAATTTGTTTTTAATTATTTTAGAAAACAAAGGCATACAAACTATTTTTGAAACCAATAAACATATGTATTCCTAATATGAGAAGAAATTCATTAATATTAAAATATTGATAAATATGATATAGATATGAATAATCACTAGACAATGATAATTCTTAGATTCTATTGAATATAATACAATCTATAAAAACTAAGAGGTTCAGTATGAATATTACCAAGTTTCTCCTATGTTCTGAGGAATAATAAAGTGATATATCATTTTATTGTGTTTGAAGCTGATGGAAATAGTGTTTTATCTTGAGTGATTTTTTGGGTTTTTACAAAGGTAAATTTAATTTTTTATCAAAAAATGTTGATTTCTAGTAAAAATCATGCCAAAGTAAGCAAGTTTGTGTTTCATCCAAAACAACCGAGCACAACAACTTCCAGTTGGCACAAATTGAAATTTAGTAGTGAAAATTTCTACTAAGTTTCATTTGTCACATCACCATGAAACTGAATATACTCCTAATAAATGAAATGTTCCTAATATAATTTTCATATTCATTATAAATGAACCAAAAAAATAATCCCAAAAATATTTTAAATGAAAATCATTACAGTAATATAAAAAAAACATAAATACATAGTTCCCATAATCTAGAGAAAAATTTTATTTAAGATCTCAATGATGAATATTTTCTATTCGCTTGATTTATAGAATATAAGCATATTGTTAAAATTAAATATGTATTTCTAGGGATTATGTAATGAAATCTTCCAATCATACATCAAAATGTATTTTGATAAACTGATTTCATAGATTCATAAATATCTAAATTATTTGATAGTTTAATTTGTGTTCTAATAATTTTTGTGTTTCCATGACCGAATTTATGTATAATAAATTTTACTTTATACATTTATTGTATAAAATTTCCTTATAATTTTTTCGAAATTTGAAAACATATAATGTATGTTAAATCGCCCATCATACCCATTTAAAATTCACACTACAAAATATCTGCATTGGAATATGATAAACACATTTTAGTTGAACCAAATATAATGTCATCATCATTGATTTAGAAATTATAATATTTTTATTAACATGTTTTATAATAACAGTTGGATACATATATTCGTTAAAAAATCTTTTTCCAAATAAATCCATTTAATATGTCATACAAGACTCTAGTAGATTGTTTAAGTTCATATACCACCATATTATGTTTACAGACACGCCTAATATGTTTTATATTTTTAGAACTAGGTGTTTATTTTATATAAACATCCTATTAAGCATATATGTTAAGGAAAGAACAATTTATATCCCTTTTTAATGGTTTCATATTTATTAATGTAGTAAAATATAAAAGTATATGGATAAAATAAGGTATAGTAACCAAATAATAAGTCTCATCATTGTATATTCCTTATTTTTGATTAAAAGCCTTAACGATATGTCTGTATTTATTTTTAATAATTATACCATTCTAATCGTAATTTTTTTGAAATACCCATTTTACTACAATTATAGAAGTATATTTAGGTTGTTCATGAAATGCCCAAAATTTTTTACTTTAAATATGATTGGGTTCATCATGTATTGATTTAATACAATCCTCAAAACCTAAAGCCTCATTAGGATTATTATAATTAATTGAGCTATGAATTATACATGTTCAATTACATTTCTCAATGAAAATCATGTTTGAATTGGATGATCCACATCACTAATGATATTATCACTAGGAAGAATCAAAGGAAAAAATTAATTATTTGGTTTTCAAGAGTATGTTCATAAAAAGTAGGTTGAAAATATTTTTGTGATCTATCATCAGAAATATATTCATTATCTTGTATTTTAGGATAGGAACCTTCACACATAGGTTGAAAATTGTTATTATAAACAACATATGAATATACTGGTTGGGGTTGTTTGAAAATAAAAGTAATATTTTTATCAGATTTAACCAGTATTATTCCAAAAAATCTACATATAGTCTTATTAAAAACTCTATAATCCTTAAAATATTTGGAAATGATTAAAATATTTATTCATTGGATTTTAGATAAAAATTTATTATTTTATAAATATTATTCAATAATAATACTTTTCATTCAAATATTATGAAGTAGGAAAAATTTGGTTTTATTCATGTCAATAACTCATAATACGTTTTATTAATAAAAGCCACAATTAAAACATTATTTATTGAATAATAGGTAGAACTAACTGATTCATCACAAAAAAATTTAACAACATATAATTGAATAGTCATGTTTCTAGAAATATCTTCAAGAAAATTAATTATTATTTTTACTACACCATTTTTTATTGGGTTCATGGTGCCTACAACTTATGTATAATACCATTCATAATAAAAAAAGTATCAAAGTAATAATTTACAAATTATTTACCCTCATCACAATGAATAGTTATTAGGGATATTGTTTTTCATTTTTAACTTCGGAGATACATGATTTATAATAACTAAAGGATTCATTTTATCATTCTAGGAAATAGAGCCATGAAAATCTACGGTTATCATCTAGTACAACATATACATAGTATTTTCCCATAATTATTTTTTTTTGTTGGAAAAAATAATTCTATGTTAACCAAATGTAATAAAACATAATTTTAGTCTTCACTAATAGATTTAAAACATGAGTTATGATTCTTACGTAATTGGTAGGGATCACAAATATTATATGCATCAAACCCTTGTTTGGGTATATCCTTAAAAATTCCACTATTAGAAAATTACGATATATTTATAAGCTTATAAATTCTTAATAATCTATTCTATAACCAAAAAAGAACATATATTTCAATAAGGAAATGTATATCTTGGATATTATGGTATTCAATATTTAATGTCTAGAAATTCTTATATTGATTGTTAGAAAGAATTAACTCATTATTTAAACTTTCAATAATAAATTTATTATTCCTAAATATCATGATATAACCCTCATCCAATAATTTTCTTATTAATATAATATTTTTCTTTAGTCCACTAATAATTTTTTTTATTTTAATTCTTTTACAGGAATAACACTATTACTTATACTGAAAATCTATTCATGCACATTATCACTGAATTTAACGTTTCTACCAATAAAATTTATGTTATGATTACATAAATTTTTTCTTCAAACATATTTTTAGAAAGTCACAATTCATTATCCAAATATTCTTATTTTGGGTAATTTGGTTATTATCCCAAAAGTATTTTGTTTCAGTACCAAAACATTATTTGGTTTGGTACTATCATAAAATAAAATCATAGTTGACCACATTTTTCAAACATTAAATTTTTTATACAATTTCATTTCTTTTGAAGAATATGATTTCTGAATACATAAATATGAAGCATTTTATAAAAAAATGTTTTTTCTAATTTCAAGAACTTTAATATTTACTACAATATGGATAAAACATTGGAACAAAATAGTTATTACAAAAACAATTTTAGTAAAAATCATTCCTAAAATCTCAGTAAGGGGGATTATTTTCATAAATATTTTATCATATTTTTCATACCCATAGGTAATCATAGAAAAATGATTCTTCAATCTATAAATTTCATACATTATATTTCTATCTATGTTTTTATCCTCAGTTGTTGATGTCCTCAAATTAATTTTAACAAATTGAATATGTTAACTACTTTTCCATAAAATAAAATATTTCATGTTCATTCAAAGGGATTCATTTTTCAAAATTGTATTTATCAATATTAGTCCAATGATATGATATATCAATAGTTATAATAATAATTCCCAATTTTCCATTAATATGTATTTATTTGAGATTATCATTTCATAAAAAAACTATAATCTCAATTTTCTAGAAGTTCTTCTAATATAGATACATATTTAAAAATAAATAAAATATTATACTCTTTGGAAGAGGAATATTAATTCTCTAAATATTTATAATTTTTCCTATCATTTCTATCAGGATAACTATCATTTAGAGAAAGGTTAGTAATACATTCATCAGTTTTTTACAATTTTCATCAGATATTTATTCACCTTTGGAATTTCTATATATATATATTAAAATATTTCATTTCTATAACATGAATTGTTTAAAATATTATCATATTAACTATCTCCTCTAATATAATTCCATTTTTCTGTTAAGTTCAAAATTTTCTTACTTTTATGATTGTATAATTTCAGATTATTCCTATATTAATCCATTTTTTATTATCTTTTCATTGGAAATTAAGGCTACATTGTCCAATCTATCCTAGATTATTGAGTTTATAGGTATAAATTCACAATATCCTTTTTTATATTTATTATACTTATGAATATTCTTATACTTGTATTGAATTTCATTCTTTACATCTATCTTATTCATCCATTAATTAATATTGTCTAAATGACCTGAATGCATTCAATTCTTATTTGTTTTTGATAATAATCCTTTCATGGATGAGGTATAACCCATAGAAGGTTTTTAGGTGTATGTTACACATTTCAGGACCCGTAGGACATAGTGGAAATAATCCCAAACAAGACCACTTAGAAATGTCCATCCACTGAAAATATCATGACGATAACTCTGCACATTTGCAAGGCTAGTTGGATAGCTGTCTTGTGCAGAGTATCAATGGTCAAGTAATAGCGGAAATTCCTTACCCTATCATTATTCCATGTCCAGTTACCTATACTCTATTGAATACTCCCAATTAAAATCCTCATTTGTAGTGGTGTTCCATTGAAATCTATCTAGTTGAATCTAAAAAATTTCATGTCTCTTGAATGACTTGAGGTGTACTGATGGTCATGTGGTGTCCCAGGGGACTTGAGTTGTTTTAAAATCATTACGGGCCCAATTGAATTAGGTTTTTTGAGGGCCTTGGTATACTCCCGAACCAAAAAAAACTCCCAATGGCCCAAACAGATGAATAGTTCTGTCTGCTATAGTACCATATAGTACCTGCTACAATTCCTTCTATTTTACCAATAATGATACATCATACAATACTATTAAAGTAAAAAATTAAAATATATATCCTCTATGATTTGATCTTGGATCACTTGTATGTTCTTTCTAAGTCGTTAATAACTGAGATGATGATCTTGTTCAAAAAATGTGGGTTGCTAACACCACATCTAAACGGGGGGGGGGGGGGGGGGGGTCTGACCAATCATAATTGGGTTGCCGATTCCCCAACTAATTAATGGATTTGAATCACCTTGTTTATAATACATACAGTGTTCGGGTTTGATAGGACTCAACCTTAAGCAATTTCCCTTGGAGAGCGAGGGGTATAACCAACATGCCCCATAGGCTAACACCCCATGGGAAAACATGAATTGCTAACACAAAATCATAATTGGGGTCTTAAAAAATCCCATTTGCACACCACATTCCACAACTATCCAATGGATTTGAATCACCCCGTTCATAATATGCACACTTTCTGAGTCTCATGGGACACGAGCATATAAATGTTCCCATAGAGAGCTAGGGGTAAAACTAGCATGTACCAATGGTCAAACAGTCAATGTTCTCCTTCTAAAGATATTCTCTAACTAATTTCTAGTATTTTATAATGAATAAAATTAATGATATATGGAAACATTCATTTTCATAGAATAAATCACTACAGAATGAGACGATTTCTCATTAATGGAAAAAATATATGTTGTTTCAAAATTAACGCCACCATTTTTCATCATTTCATAATACTTATTAAATCAACCTTCATATAGAATGAGAGTAAAAATGAGATAATATATTATAAGATAAGTAATATTCCTAGTAATATCAAAGGATTTAGTTTTATATTATCATTCTTCAGGAATAATTTCAATGATCTCTTGAAACAAGATTCCATATATTAAATATATCTATCCATGATAATGTAAACATTTTACAATAGTCATAATTCATAGGATTTCCTTTTCTAATATTTATTTATGTCACAAATAAAATTATTGACAATAAGCTCTCATCATAGCTCTTCATGTTTCAATAACAATGGAAGTAATAACGTTAGTAAATTCAAAAAATTTCCGTATGCTATTAGTTTCCAAAAATTATGAAATTTTATTATATATACCATATCAGAAAATAAATTGGATTATTCCGTACTATATAATTAAATTGATATTATTTATTTTACTAATTCATAAAATTAGTAAATTCCTTTTTCATAATATTATAATCTCAAGTAAACATTACATAGTTATCAACTATTGTGTTGATGATAAAAATTTTCATTCCATCTATACATTATTCATAATAATTCCCATCAAGAAATGTGCCTAACTGGGATTTAGATTTTGAAATAAATCCACATTCAAAGATTAAATATTATATAAAAAATATTAAATAATTTCTAGGAAACATGTTATTGTATAAATAATTTATAATTATTGATTTTATATAAAATCATAATTGATTTTAGATAATAATGAAAGTATAAAAAATTTAGAATATTTAATAGTTAAAAATCCTCTGGTATAAATTTATGTATCATAACAGATTATAATGGAAACAAGAGGGTGTAAATTGTAGTATAAAAGTAAAATGAAGAATATTATGCCTCTTAATTAAAATAGATCTGATTGTTAGTATTTGTGATGATCTAAGTGTAAGAAATTTAGAAACAAATAAATACCAAAATATTATAATAATGATTATGACATATAAGTTGAATACAATTTTTTACTATTTAACCATAAGAGTTAGGGATATTATAAATCCTGACTTAAGATATCCACAGTTTCAGTACATACTTTTATGGATTATCTTTCTTACCATGAAATCCTTCGATATAGTGATCAACATTACTATATTCCTATCCTAAAAATCCCTTGATCTAATCCATAATATTTAGTACTTTCATTCATGTTCAATTAATTGCTCCATAATATTATCAGTATATCTTCCTTCCTATACATGGAATCCCTCAATCTATCCATGATCATACATAGAGAATAAAAATGAAATAGTGATCAAATTTATTTACAATCCTTACATGGATTCCTCAAAACATACAATCTCTATAATATTAAAAGTCGTATGAATAATATCATTATGTAGAGAAATATTTAGATGGCCTGAGTAGAGAATTTTATCAGCTCCTAGCACATCAAATGACCACTTATTTATAGGAAATCCTACTAAATTCAAATATTAGAGTTGGGTTCAATGGACATAAAAAATATCCACTTTGACTTCTTATAATTATTATGATATTTATCTTAACAAATAACCATTTCATTGCCTGACATCATTTTATATTACCATTATAATAATATTTTTTAATCTGTATAATATAATAAAATCTAGATATTCTGATTAGAAAATCTGTATTGTATAATGAACATCACTATTATTTGTCAATATGATATACTGAAAAAACATTAATCCCTTATTTCAGTACAAATTTCATTCCAATGGTCATGATTTTTTCCAGTTTGATAGAAAATGCATATGACTAACCACTGGTTAGAATAATTGTTGATCTATTGTATCTGATAGACATTCAGTCCACCGGATCATATTGAAGAATAAAATTTTAAATTCATCTTATACTGTCACTTTATCATTATTCATTTTTAAATATTTTATAAAAAAAACAGAATAAAAAACATAGTATATATAAAGTGATTAAAATTTGTTTCAAGAAAGTTTTTTTGATTTCCAATTCTATGAAATAGAAAATTTTAATGTATAACTTTTGAATCATTGTTTTGTTTATATAAAATACATGGTATTCAAAAAAGGTCTGCACATAAAGTTTTTAAACAATCTATGGACCTCCATGATCTTATGAAATCCTTAAATCATGGTAAGATGAACTTATCATGTTTTTGTCATATGAATATCTTTGTTAATGGACCTTCTAATCCAAATATTTTTATTAGAAATATTTTTATAAAACCTCATAGTTCAAATTCATGTTGATGAAATATATTTTTCTCAAATCAAAAATCACTTTTCATTTCTTGACAAATCATATTGAATGTTATATTAAAATAAACATTATTATTTAATTTAGCTGTTTGTACCATATTCATATATTCAAAAAACTAGATGGGAAATTTATATATCCAAAACTGTATATAAAATATTAATGTAATAATATTGTACATGGATATAATAGAAATATTATAATTCTTATAAAAAAATAAAAATCACTAGATAATGATGAATATTGGAAACAAGTTGATATAATTTTTTTAGAGTAATGGCTATTAGTTACTATAACATATATCTATTCAACGGTACTTAATGTTTTGTTTTTTGATTTTGTGATAAATTTCATGATAACCAATAAGTGTCCCTTTTTAATGATATAAAATTATTTTTTCATTAACATGAAGGATATATAGATCGAGTACTATTACAATATTTTATAAATGTTTTTCAATTAATTTTTTTCATGGGTATAGTGGTGAATATAAATTTGATAAAAATGTATATATTTATCTTGTTAGTTCATGGGATATGGTTTTGTTTATTATTCTTTTAATAAACAATATTTGTATCACTTTCCAGTAGTAGAGTGAAAAATGTAGTAGTAGGATTTAATTTTTCTCATGTGTTGCTGATATAAAACTTGGTCACACATTTTGAAATGTGTTATAGAAAAAAAAGTTTTATGATAACAATATTTCAAAATAAATTTTAAATCACTATAACATAACTCACTATTTTATTAAATAATCATAAGTAACTATTTTTTTGGGATCAAAACAAAATATGAGAAATCGTTTTACAATTGGTTAGAGCATAATAAAACATTCATTATGTTTCGTACAACTACATAAATTTGGATAGATTTTAACATATCAATTACATGCAATTGTTTACATATAATGACAATTTATCTATTTTATTTTTACGTGTATCATTATTATTTTATGAACCTTTATTACAATGGAGTTCATTTTTTGGTTATCAGTTTTTTTAGTTATTTAGAAATTTTTTTGATAATGTTTTCTATAAAATTTTCATGACACCATTTTAATAAGAAATTTCAATAAGATTATTATTTGTAACATATCATGTTTCATGGGAATCTATTTTTATAAATGACCAGAAGACATAATCATATGCTTTTTTAGGAAAAAAGTTATTTATATTCTTGGAAAAACATTTATAAAAACCATCATAACGTTTTATCAGTATAGAAACATTTCAACTAGTGGATGTAAATTTAAATATGATTAATAATTAATTATAAAATATTTAATTTTTTTATCAAAAAATATTTCTTCCATAAACCATATTTGGTTCATTGAAATAATGGTTTGTACAATTAAATTGATAAAAATCATAACAAAACAATAGATATATAAATATTTAAAAAAAGTGACAAAAAATTATCATCCAATAATGTTTTTTAGTGTTTTATTTTAATTTTTTTTATGAATATGAATTAAATGTTTATATGAGTCATTATAAATTAAATGTGGGTCACCAAATATTGATTGTAAAATGTTTTTTTTGTGTATAACATTTTCAATGCATTCTATCTTCAATATGGTTTTACAGTTCATTATATTATCCAAAGTTCACTAAATTAATGTTCATGGAATCATCAAAATATTTTCCCTAACTGAATTTCTATAGTTGAATGTCTAATAAAAATATAAGGGTTTGATAAATATTTTTTTACTTAAGAAATATACAATAATATTTTATGTTTTGGAATCTCTAACTGTTTTTAATGTTGATTTTTATTTTCAATATCAATATTTTGATAGAGAATTATAAATTCTAGATTATATCAGTAGAATATATATTTTAAATAATATATTGTTAGCATTTTATTTAGAAGATCATGTAACCTATTCTTCAAAAACATTTCACCTAATTAAAATTCCCCTTGAAGGATATGTGATCATATTGACATACAAATTTCTATAGAAATGATGATTTTTAAAAAAATAATTTTCTTGAAAACCAGATTTTCATTATATGCAGAAGTCATAAATTTAACAATTATATCTTGGGATATAAGAATATTATCTTTTGTAACACCAAACTATCAAATTAAGAGAGTTTAGAATAATTTGTGTATGAATTGTTTTTTCAACAATGATTATGGGATATATATTTCTAAAGAAAGGCTCTCATACTATCAATCTAGCAACAAAGAAAATAACAACCACTCAAGGGGGGAAATAAAGGCACTATTAAAGATTTATGACATTATGATTTTCAAAGAGAGGCTGAACCACAATAAATTAAAAGTTATATGGTTGAAGAAAGGTGATAAAAACTCACTGTTTTTTCAATTACTACATATAGAAAAAATATCCAGGAAAGGATGAAGGAAATTAATGTCAATGGGTGTCTTAACACATCAGAAAGGGAAATTTTAAGAATAGTGGTTCTTATTTTGAGGATATCTGTTCTAATAATGGGATTGAAATAGTAAATAATACAGTTGATATAATTTTGAATTATATTGATGAACATCAGAATCATATCCTTACAATGTCCCCTTTGATTGTAAAAATTATGGAGGCATTGTTCTCTGTCAACATGGACAGTATTGCTGGACCAGATCGGTTCTCAAATATATATTTTGTGTTTTACTAGGATAATATTCTATATTACATGGTTAATGCTATTATGGAGTTATTCATATTTTTCTCTCTCCCAGATGGATGCAACTCAAAATTTATTTCTCAAATACCCAAGAAGGAAAATGCCATCGATATCTGGGACATTAGGATAGTTTCACTTGGGTATACCATTCCTAAAGTCATTATAAATGTCATGATAACTATATTGGGCAAGATTATTAAAAAGAAAATTACCCCAAATCAATTTTGAAATTTTTTGGGTAGAATAATCTAGATTTCTTTGTTCGCTACCACTGAAAGTATCAAATCATTAAAGAGAGCCTCAAAGAAAGGGAGTTTTTTCTCATGATTTATATATATTAAGATTTTAACACTGTAAAATAGAATATTATTTTTGATATCCGCAAATGGTATGACTTTACCAATTATTTTATTATGTTTGATTTCACTATTCAGAACTTTATAAGGCTGTCTATTTTGGTCAATGGATCCCTGATCGGATATTTCACAAGAAGTAGGGGTATTAGTAAGGGAGATCCCCTCTCAGGGATCCTATTTTCTCTTCATGAGTATTAAATGAGTAGATGTTTTATTGAGATCACCTATCTTGTGATTTATATGAATTTTCAAGATAATCAGAATAACCCAATTCCATATCATTTGCTTTTGGCTGATGAAATCGTTTTGTTTCAAAAAAACATCAAAGAATACTATTAGAGTTATCAAAGAATTTTTTTAATCATTATGAAGAAGTCACTGGTCAGGCCCTTAGTTGTAGTTAATACATCATTATTTTTGGAAATGGGGTCACAGTTTGAAGACAAAATAGATTTTCTTGGATGCTTAGAGTGAGAATGGGCTCTCTGCCCATCACATACCACGGGGTCCCTTATTTTGGGAAAAATTTAAAAGTCAATAACTTGAGTGTATTTCTTCTAGAATTATCAATTAGCTTACTGGGAGGAATAAAAAGATTATGTCACATGCTAGAATGGATTTTCTAATCAACTCTATTATTACATATACATTTACTTTTCTCTCTACAGTTGGCCAACAATTTTTCTGAATGAACTGGATCCTCTAATAAGGTATATCTTATGGATCGGATCGGTGCATGAAATGAGACTTATAACTATCCCTGGGAGGGATTGCATTATGGAATTTGATATGGATGGTCTTGTGCTTAAGGATATCAAAACCATGAATGATGTCCTGATTAAAAAATTCACATGGAATCTCTTGTCTTCCAATGAACCACCGACCGAAATTCTATCGTGTAGGTTAAAATAGAGGCTTCTCAGTGGATATTCACACTATCTTCTTTCATTTTTCTATCCCTCCATTCATTACTCATTAAATGAAATCATGCAAAACTTTTTCTTGATATTTAATAGAGACTCGAACCTCAATTGATGATAGAACGATTAGCTGGACATCCATAATGATACCTTTGTTATCTCTCTACTCATGGATAAGATGACTATGAATGGTACTATGAATCAAAATGATGCAATTGTTGAGACTTTATCCCATCAATCTATGAAGAAAATCAAAATTATTCATGTATAGACAAAGACACCTTGGTCTGGAAACCTAATTCTACTATCCTCTTCAATACCAAAGAATAAATTTTTTTGAAGTGTGATGGAAATCATAGATCACCCAAATGGATGACTCGATTTATGGTCCATTTGGTTCAACCATCTGGATTTACTCATCTATGGAGGTTATGACTAAACTAGATTCGAAAATAAGATTAGTTGAAGAAAGAAGGTCATATTTTCCCTCATTATATCCCCTATGCATGGGCCTTAAGACTCTTCAAAACACCTCTTCCTAGACTGTTCGTATACCGGGGAGATACGGTAGTACATTTGATCATTGTTATTATTTGATGTTTACCATTGCAGTCATATTGACGATCTCCTATCACGAATCTATGATAGTGGGAATAGAACACACATGCACAACTTTCTCATTGTGGTTTCTTCATAGGTCATACATGTCATATGGTCTCTAAGAAACAAATAAATTTGTTTTGATCAATATTCATATCTCTACACTGATTTCACTGCCATATATAGGGATATTCACATTGTAGCTTTGTTACAATGTGGAATGATGTATAATTCATTCATAGAACTTAATATTATATGGTTTCTTGTGGTGGCATGGAAATGGTAACAACCTCTTGAGGACATGTTTGTCAGATGGATACCTCAAATTCCTTCTTGCATTAAAGTCAACACTAATGGAGCATCCACTAGCTCGCATGGGCTATTGGGTTGTGAGGTTGTTTTCTGTACCTATTGTGTATTTATCAAATGGTGATTCCAAAATTCCATCAGGTTAGGTACTTCTTATGAATATTAAAGTTGGGTTGTATTTTTTCATTAAATTATGTTTTTCAATATAACTAGTCTCCCTTTGGGATTGAATCAGATAAACAAATGGAAGGGAATGGTTATAAATCACGTACTAAAAATTTCCCTTGAAGAATTATCCCTCATTGTATTTCATGTCTCAACTATTCTATTAATATCTAAATCTTTGTATCTCATTCCTATAGATAAGTGAATCACACTGTTGA
This sequence comes from Viscum album, assembly GCA_963277665.1. Lineage (NCBI taxonomy): Eukaryota > Viridiplantae > Streptophyta > Magnoliopsida > Santalales > Viscaceae > Viscum > Viscum album. Next base: position 1,243,145,273 of record OY728156.1, on the reverse strand, counting down.
TGCCCTTTTGAAGAGGGTAATCATGGAGCTGAGTACCATGTATTCTTTCAGGGTTCTTGTGTTCTCTTTTAGCATAGTGTAGGTTGATATGATGGGTGTGAAACACACAAACCCATGTACAACAACTTTTAATGCCTAAATTATTATTCAATAGTTTTTTCAAAAAAAATTGGGCTGACATTCTCGGACACTGGTTCTTCGTGTTACGTATCATGAGAGAGATCAACATCATTAATCTTTTAAATAGTAATAATGAGGTTTTAAAATTCAGATAAGAAAATTTTAAGATTTTATTCAACCAATTTAATAAGTAATTATTTTCTAAACATTATGGTAGAATAAATATTTTGACGGGGAATTTATCGTTAGGGTGAAAAATTATATATTTTAGAAGAAATTGTCATCCAAATGGATCTTATTTATGTTCTAAATAATTTTTTTTCAAATAATGTCTATCCATGCATCTAATGATAATGATAAAAAACAAAATTAAAATGTATTGAAAATTTTAAAATATAGTTAATGAATGAATAAATCTTTTTCTTTTTTATAAATTTTATTTATATAGTTATTTTTTTATAATAATATTAATTATTTTAATATAAAAAAGTAAATATTTCTAAAAAAACCTTTTTGATTGTGATTTTATATAAAATATTAACTTACAAATTAAAGAATTTTAGTTTGACAAAATAAATTAAATTTTTTATACCATGTAAAAAAATTATGAAAAAAATAGATTTGTTTAAAAATATTTATTTTGATTTGAATATTGAAAAAATTATTTTTTATTAAAAAAGTCATTTCAGTTCAAAAAATTTGTAATATAAAATCCTTATTATAATTATAATATTATTTCTTGTAAAAAAATATATTATTAATTTATATTTTATATAATTAACTAGATTTGAACCATATCTATATTTTATTTTAGTGTATGTTTAATTTTTGGTTTTAAGATATCATATTTCTAAAAACAATTAATGTTGATAGTGTATCTCAATATTAATTAATTAAAAAATCATAATTAATCATGAAGTAAATAAAAATTATTGAATATAGATCATTATATTTAAATTTAAATTAACATAATTTTTTATTACTCATTAGAGAGATTATATAAAATCATATTTTTCTTTAGAAAATACACTATGAAAACATGCTTTTTTAACACATATATATGTTAAAAATTAAATTAAATTGTAAAGAATATAAGAATAAAATTAAAAAAAAAATATATTCCATATATATATATATTAATAGTAATTTATAATATCTAGAAAACTCAACATAATTTTTATTCTTAATGAATAGTTGAAATAATAAATAATCAGTTACTGTAGGTAAGGTAAAAATGGATTTTCCATTGGGTTAAACTAAATAGATAATGGTTAAAATAACCAATAAAAATATTGAAACAAATTTATGGAACTATTTTTAACATTAAATTTCAAATTATTTTTATATAGTTCTATTTCCATGAATTTTTCATGTAAAAAACATGTATACACACTTTTCATTTAAAAAAACAAATTTTCTACTCCTCTCATTTATAAAAGTGCATGAACTCTCCTCTCATATTCACACCATAGAACCCTATTATTTGAAAAAAATACATTCTCAAATTCCTTCCATATATTCCTCAAAAAACCTTATAATCACATTTATATCATAAATCCAACATTATACGGATTTTGGTGATTAGCGAAGGAGGTTTTCTGAAGAAGATGTCCCAAGCATAACCAAGTGTCATTATTTAGTTCTCTCATATACCTTCATAAAAAATAATTAAATAATTATTATATATAATTAAATATATAATAATTTTTATGATATTATGTTATGTTAATTGAATATCCTAAATCTATCTCCCCTTCCACCATATGAGAAAAAAAATTTGCATTTGTATGTACGATGATCAACCACTTCACACACTGATGTGATTTGTATTTCATCATAACAAATAATGACTTGTAATAATAATGGATTTAATTTATATATATATATATTAAAATTTTAAAATATGTAATTTTTTTTAGTGTTTATATGACATAAAACATCATACATTCCATTATGTGGGGTATATGATAACATCGCTCATGTGTACTGTAGACTGCTTCAACACGAAGCGATGTGATTTGTTTTTTAATAACACATTATGTAGAAGATAATAAAGATATTTTTAATGAAAATATGTAATTAAAATAATAAATAATTATCAAATTCATGAAATATTTATCATTAATAAAGGAAAACATATTATTTTATATCATGTGATTCCACTCTTTAAAAACTAATTATGTCGTTTTTCCGTACGTGTCGACCAGTAGCTCCAAAAAAGATATGATTATTTTTCATCACAACAACACATTGAATATATATATATATATAGTCATTGAAATAAGAGATTATTTATTATATTATTATTTTTCTTAAAATAAAATAAATATTACATAGCTTTATTCCATGTTGATCGATGAAAAATTGAAATGTTACAATATATATGTATGACATATGTATCTATTTTTATAACAAAGATTATATTCCATAACCATAAATAAATATTATTTTAAAAATTATAGATTATGTATAAATATTTTAATATTACATTACTATTATTAGGTTGGAGATGTTAAAATAATTACCTCTATAACAACTATTGACATACTGAAGCTGTTTCAGAACAATGATCAAAACATGGTCAAAACAATCAACCTAAACATAATATATTATGTAATTGAATATGAAATGTAAGGAGATAAAATAAAATGAAAAATAAATATTATAAATATTCTTAATAATGTAAATATTTGTAGTAATTTTTTAATTAGTAAGAGTAAGAACAAACATGATGAGGATGACACAATGTAACTGATATCGCCTAAATTTCCATTTTTGGGGATTTTTTAGAATATGAACCTATATTATTTTATTATTTGTATATACAACCCCTTGAACATGATATTTCCCGAATTTATCTATTTTCATGATATTTAATTTTTTTGGATTTTATTTATTCATAGATCTTATGATAAAATGTTCCTAATGTATTTAGGGACAATTTAAAAAACATATATTAAATGTTTCCTTCAAAATAAAATCTTCTTCCCTGAAAATGTTTATTAAATGATTTTATTAATTTGATTATATTTATGTTCTATTTTAATATTCGAAATAATTTTTATTTTTAATGTTTTTTAAAAAATGGGTCTTTCAATAGAATGTTTCAATTTCATTAAAAATAACAACAGAAATGTTGTATAATAAACTATATGGATATAAATACTTTTCCCATTTCCATAATTGATATTTTACGATTTTATTCCTTTAACATATTTCATTATTTATTCATTGAAAAACTACCTTTTCAATTTTATGTGTATTTTTTATTTTGAAAATTAATTTTAAAAATGAATATTGGTTTTAAGATCAATGAGTATTTTAATATCTATTTTTTGAATATGGGTTTCAAATAGTTTTTTAATTTTATTTTGAGTAATGTATTCAATATAAAATTATTTGAATAAAGATTATGTCCTCGAATTTTTTTATATGATGGTTTGATCCCGATTTTGTCTTATAGGATAGTATAATAAAATTAATATAGTTTGTTTTCCCATATAGTACAGAGTGATCCTGATTTTGTTTATATGAAGAATGCAAGATGATAGAAATCCAACGCATTTAGAAATTTTTATATCATCTCTAGATCTATATTATATGTTGACCATATGGATATTATAATTTTAAAGTATCTTATAAGGGTTCTATGTGATAATTCAGTAATGGTTATATTATTTGTAAATTTATATTGTATGTTGACATATAGTTATTATAATTTTTTAATGGTTATATAACAGTTCTATGTGATAGTTTCCAAGGCACATATATTTTGTTTCTATTTTTGATCAGTTCTGATATAAATTATTTGATTTTAAAATGTATGATGACGTCTATTTAAAATTAATAATTATCCCCTTCAAATGTGAAAATAAATGTTTTTACGAAAAAAAATTCTATCAGTTTTAATATTTTTCACTTCACTAATACTTTTCAAATTTTTATTACCCATACTGATATTTTTATACTCCTCACACATTTTTAATATTTCATCAATAGCGATTAATGTTTTTAGGTGAATTAATGTTGTCAACGTGAGTTAAAAAATTATTAAAATAAATAATATAGTATATTAAATGAATCGAATTGTGGGAAAACAAGATATTAATCAAAAGTGTCCAATTTTTATAATTTTTTATTATTATTTATGAGTTATGAACTAAATATTTAATACTAAAAAAGTTAAAATAACATCAAATCATGAGAATAAAATCATGAATAATGACTGAATATAATGTAATTTCAATGGCATGGTCATAGTATATAATTTATTAAAGGAATTGATTTTATAATTTTAAGTGTTTTGATAATATTAATAACATACCATTTAATTATTTTAGAAAAAAATAAGTAAAAATGGTATATAATTTAATTAATGAAATGTTTTTTTGATGAATCTATAATAGTTTATAATGTTTTTATATATTTGAAATATGATAGCTATAGATGGAATGAATAGAGACAAATATATCCTTGCAAACCAGTGTCCCGTAATGGTTTGATTTGGTATTAAGAAAAATATTCCAGTGATGACCTATTCGAGTTAGGATATAATTTTTTTTAGAATCCATGTTAGGGATAATTTAAATTTTTTACATAAAAACATGACGTATGATGCTCATATCCTCTTACACATATTATTACACGATTTTAAGAATAATTAACAATAAATTACAATCCATAGATCATAATGAATAGTGTCTATGAATGATTATGTACATAATTAGAATGGATGAAACAAAATAGAGGAATATTTTATATAATCTCCAAAAGAGATACTAACATCCATTGAAATCTTAAATATTTATAGAATATCATGGGAAAAATAATTAACAAATAGATGAGATAAAAATCCAACTAATGGAAGAAACATAAGAAATAAGAATGGAACATAGTTTAGAAGTCATAACCTAAGGAAATAAATTCCCATGAAACATGAATAAAAATATCAAATAATAACATGTATAACATGGGATCATGTGATCATGGAATTATATATTTTTTTAAGAAACCTATTTAAGTTAATAACCATGATTCAATGATAACTTCCAAGTCTATATCTCTTGGTAGACAATGTACCATAAAAAAGTCTAGTTTACTCCATATCCCAGCATGATTTATTATGAGACAAAACACTAAACAATACCAATTAGTAGTATCTAGGTACACCCAACATAACATTATCCTCCATATGTGTGAAACATGATTAATCAATCATAAGGGGAAAATGTAAGTGTTACCTAATGAAATAAATTAGAATTATAATCATGTCATAAAAAAATAAAAATTTTGTGTATCATAATTTTTTCCAATAAATAATGGATAAAAAATACATGGAAATTAATAAAAGTATTTATGAATATATCATGATAAATTTTTTATATTTAAAACTAAAACATGTAAATATATAGTTATGAAACATTAGAAATTATCCACTTTATTGCGGCTGACAAGAAACTATAAAAGATAATTTAATGGGGGGAATGGTTATAATTTTTTTTATAAAACCATAAAAAAAATAAGTTATTATTTAATGGGATAAATATTAATTTTTAGAAAAATAGTGTTAGCTTAAAATATATTTTTTATTGTTCTTTAATGTTGGTAATCAATTGGGTAGTTCCCTTTAATCCGGAGTAATTGAGAAGGGCACCTGACAATGTATGTATTTCTCCATGAAATAAAAAGGGATCAATATATGTAAATACGTTTGGAACATAAAAATAGAATGTAGTAAGAGTAAATAATAATAATTAAGTGTTATATTAGGATATATAGGGATAAATCCTAACATGATGTAAAAAATGTGGGTTCGGAGACAATCCCTTACATTATGTTTAAAACTATTATTCACTTTTACATAATGACATAGATAATATAATTAAATAAATTAATTATTTAATAGAGATACTATTAAAAATTTATTTTTTTATTATAATTTTATTATTTTCATTTATTGGATTTTTGGGCTATAACGTTTAATTTCATCATTTTTTGATAATTTTTTCAGGATTTTATGATTAGTTAACCTTTGATTAATTATGGTATTTATTATCAAAAGGAACTAAAACACCACAGGTGGATATATATATTATTAAATAACCTATATAATTTTAAATTTCACCATGCATAATTTTTCATAGATATTAGAAGGATTTCTTTGATATAATGTTAAGCATGGATAAGATTATTTTGGGGAATTATCCATTTTCACAAACTAATTTTTATTTAATATTTTATATAATGTATAAATATTAGTTCCATGACATAAAATAAGATTTCATATAAATTTTGAAATATTTTTTTATTCATTATAACTGTTTTATGTCCTTCAATGAAGGTGGTCATATAAAACCAAAACAATGTCGTCCACGAAGGTGGTGAATAGACACATAACAAATGGCGATTTCATACTTAAGATGAAAAAATAAAAGATGATATTTGATGATGGATATCCCATTAAAATAGTTAAATTACAATATATATTTTAATCTAGAGTTATCATGTTACTTTCAACATGGGATGTGAGGGAATTCTATGAGAAAGAAAAGAAATTAAAATATAAAGAGAAAGTGTTTTACATCGAGAGTGTCAACTCCTTGTGAACCTCTTTATGAAACATGGAATAAGGTATTTTGGTGATACCCGAAATACGATAAAATTTAGAATATGATTTTCATTGGAATTATGAATAATATAAGAAATATACAAATCTTATAAGTCCTGAGAACAAGTGTTGGTGGGAGGTATTTCTTTTTGGTGGTGTGGGGTGTTTTTTTACTTTTTTATTTAATTTTTTTTATTTTGGCTAAAAAATATACATGATATTTTTTCCTTTTCACTTATTCTATTAACTAATTAATAATTTTTAGAGAACATGTATTGTAAATAATTTAAACATCATCTATGAATAAATAATTTATTTAATTTTTAAATAGCATAAATTATTCTATTTCACTATTCACCAAAAATTTCATTATTTTAGAAAGAATCCCAAAAATTCTCCCTATTTTTTTTTTAAATTTAGATATCAAACATGGATGAAATTTTATGAAATAATTATCTATGGATGAAAATTTAAATTTTTAACTAAAATCATAAAAAATTTGAAAAATACCAATTTTAAAATTATAATTCATATGTTGAAACTTTGAAGAATTAATTAAGGTCTCATATAATATTATTATAATCATAATAAAATAAAATATCAATCTATGAATCTATTTTATAAAAATTAATTTTTAAAAATCATTATCCATATTTTATTATTTTAAATAAATAATTTTTTTAACAATATCAATAATTATTTTATCATTTTTAAATCATTTATTTACTTATCTTTTAATATAAATGTATTGTAATATTCAGTCATGATATAACTTAATTTTACTACACATTAAAATCTTGTGTTAATATTCAATTGGCCAGTTTAATTTTCTTAATAGTAACATTACTATTCTGACGGTCTTGTTACTATTCCATTTTTATAGGTTCTTTAGTTTTAATAAATAACACATATTTCATTATTAATTTATGAAAATAATTTTTTATTTCGTTCTATATGTGATGTTTGATATTTATACTCTATGAAATAATAATAACAATGATATTTTGGTTGATAAATATCTAGGTCATTACATTATTCTCCCATTATGAAATTTCATTCTCGAACTTTTTTTTTTCATACATAGGTGAAAATAGGTGAAGGTAAATCACACATTTCCCTCCATTAACGGGAAATGAAAAATGAAATTAAAAACAATGTATTAATAATAAAATAAAATCTACAAAAAATGTATCTTTTGAAATAGAATGATAAATTTTAAATGTATAGTATACCCTAACTTGTGATTCCCTATGAATCAGAGTATGTTATCCATGGTGAAAGAATTATCCCTAGAGTTAATAATTTTGTTTTCTGCTTTTAATATCATAAAATTACTTTAACTTTTTCTAATAAAAACTATTACAACCCTATCCTATTATATATTATATTACGTGGTGTTAATCATAAATAACCATCAATTATAATCCTATTATCATGAATTCTATTATCTTTGAATGTTTAGGTACATAACTAGAAATCACCATATCAAAATAAAAAAATATTCTATTTAATCTCTATAAAGTGATCTTGACCAAAATTGTGAACATACTTCAATAGAGTATAACATGGAAAAAAATGATCAAATGAATGAAAAAATATCATATTAAGGGAATAAACATAGTAAATAAGAATATCACATGTGTTTAAAGAAATACCATAATGACATTAAAAGGCATAGAACATGATAAAACAAATGGAATCATATCATTTAGAAAATGGCATCATGTAATCATGACATCATTTGAAATTGGAAGAAATATACAATATTTAATAAACACGAGCCAAGAGTAACTACAATGATATATATAACATGCTGGAAAAAGTCCCATAAAAGAATCATGTATACTCCATATCCCCACATTTTGTCTCATGAGACTAATAATTACATAGTGCATTAGATAACTATCAGGGAACGCCCATCATAAAACGTTATTTATATATGTGTGAAACATGAATAATCAAAAAATAGTTATCAACATAAGGATTATCCAAAGAATGAAATGGGTATCATAATCATGTCATATGGCATAACCAAGGGGAGTATAACAATGAATCCCCTGAAATAATGTAATTGAAACAAACATATAAATTAATAAGTGAAATTAGTAGTAGATGATGAGAAATCATGTGAAACATAAGTTATAACATGTAAAATGTGTGTTTAGGAAATATAAAAAAAAAATCCACTTTGGTGCAGTTGATGGTAAACATTAAAAGATTCATTAAATAGAAAAAAGGGAAAATTGTTTTTTATAAAATAGTAAATGAAATAAAATATTGTTTCATGATGAAAATAGTTATTTTTAGGAAAATATTTTCATTTTAAAAAATACCATGGAGTGTACTTGAAATGTGGGTTTGAAATTGGGTAGTTGGTTTTAATTGTGTTTGCTTGTCAAGAGAAATTGAGAATAAATACATATAAATAATGTATTTCCCAATAATATATAGAATAATTAATCTAAGTACATATTTTTGGGAATGTACATATAGAATTATTATTATTATGTTAGAGTAATTAGGAATTACATTTGGGTAAAGAGAGGTAATGTGTTATTTAATGAAAAAATGGAGGATTAGTGAGGATCCATAACCATTTGTATGAAATTATTTTGAAAAATTAATTAATTAAAGTTATAATCCAATTATATACATTTATTAATTTATTTATAACCTCTTATACATGTATTTGATTTATTATTATTTTATCAATATCATTTATGGATTTTTTAATGAGTTATATGATTCTGTTTCTTCATTATAGAAGAATTAATTTCATAATTTAATGATTGGTTCCCTTGAGTTTAATTATAGGAGTTCTCTTGAAATGGTAGAAAAACTCTATAAGGTGAATTATATGATATTAATGAAATGAAAAATTTTTAAACAGTCATATATATAATTTTGTTTTTAGATATGAAAAGTATTCATTGGTAAAAATGTTAATGAAAAACATTAAATTAATTTGATGAATTTTTTAACATCACAAATTAGATCGGTTTTATTTATTAATATTATGTAATAATGTTATTTATAGAACATAAAAAAATTAATATAAAAATTAATATGTTTTATAACCATTATAATGGTGTTAAGATCATCCATGAAGGTGGTAATAGAAAATAAAAAATTGATGTCCCCGATGGTGGTGAATCATCACATCACAAATGATGTTTGGTTTGTTAAGATAACAATGGAAGAGATTATATTTAATTATTGTTATCCCATTAACATAATATAATACAACTATAAATATTATATTGAATTTTTCTTCTTACATTAGATTGGGTTTGTGGGGGAATGATAAGATAAGATAATAAATTAAATGAAAAAGGGAGATTGTTTTACCTCTTGAGTGTCATCTCCTTGAGAAACACCATAAGGCACATATAAATAGTATTTTTGTTAGCATAAATAAGATTACGTTTATTAGAAATTTTTCAGTGTAATTGGGTAGAATATAATAAATATCCAAATTTTGATAACGTATGAGAGAAATTTGTTGTGAGATGTGGTATTTATAGTCATAGGGGAGAGGTTTATACTATTATTTAATTTTATTGATATTATTTTGGATCAAAACAATCAATTGTGTAGATCCATACCACTAAATAATTTAAATATTGGTGTTCATTTCAATTGTATTGTTCTTAAATCATTCATACATCATCCATGCATCAATAATTCATATAATTGATAGAAAGTTAAAATTATTATTATCCAAATACTTATGAGGAAAAAGTGAGAAACCAATGAACAATTTTTGAGAAAAAAGTGGTAAACCATACAGGACTTCATGACTAACAATGGTCAAAACATCATAAATACAAGGATTAAAACCAACCAAACAACTCATTCAATACACCAAATCAATCTAACTTAAGCATTCAACCTATCAAACATTCACAACAAGAGCCAGATTTCTAGAGATATGGCCAAGGAAACGACGAACCAGGAACACGAACATCAGAAAAACATGAACAAACCTCAGAACCAACCTCCTCCAATGCCCACTAGTGCGACCATAGACACCAGCCCAAAACCACAAACCCGCTAGCGAGCTGCAATCAAGAAATGCCCCACCCTCCCACAACGTGAGATGATCTCCCAAAAATCTCTGGGAAGAACACGTCCAAAGAAGGCTAATGAAGAAGACAGAACCAGGAACAACAAATTTGTACTGATGACGCACCCTACTCCGGAGTCAGCCTTGGCACAAACTTGATCAGTGATGGATTCAAAAAACCAACCCGAGACACCTGAAAACCATCCCCCTCCAACCTGCCCCGAGCAGACAAAGAGCACCGCGCCATGCTAGATCTGACTGCAAGACGTACCGACGTCGACCAGACTGGAAGACGAAGCCATGTTACAAACCCACGAGCCATACTAATGCCGATTTGAACCAGAAGGTGACAAATATCGTATCTCAACCTGTCTGTAAGCCACAATGATGTTGGATTGTTCATGCCACGATGGAACCATCATCAAGACTCACCGAAACTGTTCCATGGCAGAATAGACTGCAAACACATCAATGCCAAACAATCCAGAAGTAGTAGGAGACCACACTGTGCCAGATCGTTCTGGAAGCCACTCCGACGCTAGATTTGTCCATGCTATGTCAATGCAACCGAATGCCATGATAATGTCAGAATGAATCCCAAAAGAATCCCAAAGATAGCCCAGGTACATAGCTAAGCCAAGCTATCACTGTACCGAGATCCACGATGCCGACGCCGAGTTAGCCGAGCCACACCGAAGGGGGAAGGGAACAACCACTGAGACAAAAATTACCGCAATTCACTATTCATCAAAAATTAAACTATTTTATAAAATCACAATGAAAATCACTCAAACAACATTTTAATGTGTATATTTTAAAATTGAACACCATTTTCAGAAAATAAATTTTTTAAAATTAAAAATATAACTTTTAAAAATAATTATTTATTTGAAATTTAACGATTTTAACATTACGAATGATTTTTTGACATATTGTAGAATTAATTGTGTCCATAAAAATTATATTACATTCATAATAAAATAAATTAATTTTTGGATTCATTTTGACAATATAATTCATCTTTATTAATAAATTTTTGAATAAAAAATAGACAATTTTAAAAAAAATGAATACTTAATGTAGCATTTTTAAAACATTTATTTAAATATACCATGATATAAATATATTATATTTACATTGATGAGATAACTAAATTTAATTCACACATTCATATGTAGGGTCATAATTATATTAACTTATTTACTATTCCTAATTTCCTCATTACTATTCCAAAATTAATGATTTTAATCCATTTGTATAGGTTCCTTAATTTCTATTAACTAAACTTATTTCATTATTCATTTATGAGAATAATTTTTTGGGTTCTCTATGTGATATATTAGATTTATATCACATGAAATTATTATATGATAGAATTTTACATCGATAAAAATCTGGTTCATTACATGTTTATAGTTGATAATATAATAATAAATCACCATTTGGATTTCAAAGGAACAAAAAAATTAGTAAATATCCATATTCTAGATCCATTATACAAAAAAAGTATTTGATTTAATGGTATTTATAGAATTTAAAATGGTAACTTATTCCATTCAATGTTTTATAGGTGAATCTGAATGATGTTTTGTTCTAGTTAATATTATCCTAGAGAAAGACAGTCCTGAAACAATAAGATATAAAATATTTAATGATATTTTCTTAAAATATTTTTTCCTTCAAATTGTTTGATTCTAGATAAAAGATAAAATATGAAAATTGAGGAAAATAATTATGATTATATAGTCCCTTATAAAGTGTTTTTAATTATATTATGTAAGTATGTACATGATTTTATTTGAAAATGGATAGAAAAAGGAATAGATTTTACTCAGGATTGAAACAATGTTTAAAAATAGCATTAGCTACATGATAATTTATAATAAATTATTATTTTTTTCATTTTGATTAAAATTTTGAGAAGGATTTTTCTAACACATATATTAATTTTCATAGTGAATTTATCAAATTGTCGAGATGGAAGGCGATGAGGAAACATATAGCCAAAAAATCTAGATGTAAGAAAATTATTTTTCCAGCTAATGGTAAGAGTGTTAGATAGAACCCAAAAAATTTCTTATAAAATACTTGATGTTTTACCGATGTTTAAATTTGGGTCATATAAATTATGATTTCATATAAATGACTCATTATGAATCTATGAATGGGATTAAAAAAAATTTATGCACCCAACTATAAAAATTAAATAATATACTGACTTTAAACAAGTATTCACATTATTAAAATCTCAAAGAACATTATGTAAATGTATTTAGTCATTTAGGACTATCTATTTTATAGTAAACCCATTCTTTAAAAATTTTAACTTCTACATAGTATTATTTTTCCCTTTAAAAAAATATATTAAAATAAAGCATGTTTTCTTTTCATGAAAAACCTTTACAATATTCATCATGATTTTTTTACCTTATCATACCCATTAATAAACCCTATGAAAAAAATTCTAAAATGTATTTTGACAAAAAAAATATAAATAATTTAAATAATAATGATTAATAAAACATCTATTCAATGAATACTTATAAGAATTTTCTTTTACAAAATAATCATTATGGTCAAAATGCATATTTTCATGTTGAATAAATAACTTTTTCCTAAAAAATAATTGATATTAAATAAAAATGGAAAAAATAAAACACATAAAGGTTTCCTTGAAAACATTATAACCTCTTGAAAAAAAATTCACAATACTATAATTTTCATCCATTAAAATTAACAAGTAATTTCCCTAAAACCTATACTCAAATACGTACTTTGTGAAAACATGAGGTTATGTCAAAAATAAAAAATTATATAATTAGTGTGGGGTCTAATTTATTTATCATAATTACATATGGTGTACCCATCAGGTCTATACATGATATAACACTAAGAGTTATACTTAAAATAAACCTAATTATTATACATGGAGTAATCACAATTTTTAAATTTTGATTAACCATCACGATCAACATCCTACATAAACAAACCCATTTAATTATATTGAAATAAATAACTCAACCATCATTTCCTTATTTTGAAACTACCCATATTTATTAAAAATCTCTTAAAAACATAACATAATCATATATTCTTAATAGATGTATCAAAAAATCTCTTTGAGGAAAATCACATATTTAAAAAAAATATCACATAAAATAGAAATATTTTTCAATGAAAATAACCAAGTAACCTTGTAATGGATTTTTCAAATAAAATATTAGTCATTGAAGTGGGGAAAATATTTTATTCTATATAACGTCCAAAAAATATATATTTCATATTCTTTTTGAAATGTCACCATGTACCTCATTTGGAAAAGGAAAAAAATAAAAATGTTATATATATATTTAACATGATAATAATTTATTTTAAACATTTATATTAAATTATTAATAATTACTTTGAAATATTTTTTAGAAAACAATAATATTGATGTTGAATAAAAACTGAGTTTTATGGAAAATGTTTAAATAAAATTTATTATAATGGCAATCCCTTACCTCATGTATGGCACATCACATATATTCTTTGTCATCTTAAATAACAAAATAAGGTTATTATTATTAAATCTAATTATCCTTTTCATTGTTATTCTTCCATTATTATTGTGTATTTAAATTTTACAAATAGTTTATTACTTATTTTAACTATGAATATTTTCATGATATTCAGTTCATAATTCCAAAATGACATCAGTTAGTATACAATCGTCAAATAGGATATAATTACATCATCTGTATAATAATAATAATCCTGGTATAATTTTAATTTTTATGGGAAATTTTAAATTTTAAATTCAATAATTATATGTGATTAAGAATAATGATCTTTTTTACAATCATAGCGACAAAAGATTTTATGTATGGAAGAGTAACAGTCACATTTTTCAAGAGTGAATATAGAATGAATTTATGTATTACTTTGTTTTTTAGTAATGATAATAATATCATATTGTGATATTAATATTTTTATTGTGCTTATATTTATCATCTATGTTGTTTGTTGATGAAAAAAGAATCTAATTGATGTATGAAGGTTTTAGAACATATATAAACAAGAAAGATGGTATCATTTTTTCTGCATTGATATGTAAGAATGTAATTGATATATATTTTTTACGAATGTTAAATATATCATGAATATCATATATATATATATATTAATTAATATCATCAAAACTATCCTTCTTGATATATGGTGAGGGAATGTGAATTAAATCTGTTCGCAAGGCGGTAATCCACCCAGCTGTTTGATGATGAATTATTTCCCATTTGATAAAAGTGATTTATGAATTTTAATCACGATAAAACAATAAAATCTCATTATATGCATAATAATTTAATAATTATTTATTCATATATGAATTATTTTTTAATGATGTTGATGATGAAAAAATTCATTAATTTATAGTTAAAAAATTATCTCATTTTTAGAAAACCACCTATGTATAACACCATAAGTCCTATAAATTTTTTATTGTGTATAAAAAAAGACCTATAGAATATGCGGATGTACTGTTTGAATATATATGTGTTTTTATTATCATAATTTTTTTTTATGTTTGAAAAATTATACAAAGAGGTACCATTAATAATGGAGGGAGAGACTCTTTATATTTATCAAAATATTAAATTAATATAAATTATTTTTCAATAAAAAAATCCAAAGTGATATATTTAAATGATAATGTGATTATTAACATAAATAGCCTCAATAATGAAAAATTAAACATTTTTTACTACATTTTTTCCCTTATAATTTGTTTTGACTGAAATTTAACCTCATTGACTCTTACCATGAAAACCTGGATTTTTACACATTAAGTGTAAATATAGTAACTTTAAAATGAAAAAAATACCCATATATGTACTATTTTTCTATATTTTAAACTTTATCTGAATAAGAATTCTGATTAAATTATATTTATGATTTTTATATCATTTAATAAATTATTCGTTACTATATAATATCCATAATGTATATTTTAAGAATGATTCATTAATTTGAATTTAATAATATAAATATAACAAAATAACTCATAACAAATATATTCTGATATCCCTAAAAATTTAAATTAATATATAATTTTCTTTTATTATATTAATTATTTCAAATTTCATTTACTTTAATATTTTTCATATCATATATTTTTTTTCAATAATTAAATAATTAATGCATTACTATTGTGTAGTCATTTAAAGTAATTCTTTCTTCACTAAATTTATCAAATAATGTACCATGGGGAAAATAAATCCTTTCACACCATATAATGAACTTTAATTCTAACCTATTGATTGTATACAAAATATTTCAAATATTATAGTTATTAAAAACTAGAGTGTGATATGTTTTACATTTCATCAAATAAAATCCTATAAATGTCTTAATTAGATACACGTGGCTTGAATATTTCATGAATTTGACACTTATATGAATTATTTTGATATTATCTCAAAAAAAGATTAAATTATTTTTATGGATAATTTTATAGTTCTTTTCATTTAATTTTTTTACTAAAATTACCAAATTTAACCTTTATCATGGTAACCATAATTCTTTATATTAATATTCATATTGACAAAAATGGAATCAATTTAATAAATATGGACCCCAAATAAAAATATGTAATCTCATTATCATAATTAATAATTTAGAATTGGAGGAATTTAATTTAAAAATAATCATGAAAAACATAATGAAAAAATGTTTTCTAAAAAAATAAGTTCGTAATCCCAAAAATGTACTTTTAGAAAATGGTTTACAGATTACTAAAATATAATTAATTGGATTATATTTTTTTTTAAATTCTACATTTTTTACATTGTGTTTAATTTATAATCATAATAGTTCATTATAATATAATTTAAATAATAATTATATAAAAATAAATGTTTTCACTATTTAGTATATAATTATTCTTATAATAAAAATATCCAGAATTTAACCTTGGATAATTTTTACATGTTGAATAAAAAAATGAGATCCATATTGAAAATAAAATTAATATAATAATCATATATTAATAATATTTTTCAATCATAAAATACTGAATAATACTTTGTGAAGGAAATGTATTTTTGAAGAATAATATCACTATATGAAAAAATTGAGTCCTTATTTTAAAATGAATAATTTATAAATTAGTAATTTGGATGAACAATATATATTTTATAATATAATTAATATTATTCATTTACTCATATGAAATGATAGGTTATAATTATTTAATAATAAATTACAATTTTATTTTCTTCATTTAATCATGGTATTCCATATATGGTTTGCTATCGAATATAATGTATATTTTTAAAATATATTTTTGTTCAGTAATCCCACAATAATAAATTGAATGATAATAATTTGATATCGGGTTTTCCTAACTAGGGATCAAAATTTTAAAATACCAATTTTGAAATTACAAATCATAAAATTGAGTAATAATTTATCCACCTGATAAGGGAGAAAATGGATTTATGATGGTTACATGGAGTAACACATAAGTTGTTTCAAAGTAGGATAACATTACTGGGAAGTGAAAAAAACCATATGGTGAAAAATTAACTCCCATATATTTATATAGAATGATATAGAACATATCCCTAAGAATGATAACCACAAAAAACCTTAAATCTAGGAGGGGTTAAAAGGCCCAAGATTTCTCATTAGGAAAATCCAAATGATAAAATATTCATTCATGGTATTTTTAATAGATTTGAGGAAATATATATCTCTCCATAATATGAAAATATACATTTAGAATTACATTCCTTATTGAGTTTTATCCATTAAATTAGTGTATGATCCCAATATTTAATGGATTTTTCCCAAGTGAAATTTCAGGCACATTTTATTGTGTTTATATACATTTTATTGGAGTTTTGACATGGGGTGCATTTTTGTGGAGTTTTGATAAAAATTTTAGAAAAAGGGATTGTGTATGGTTGGTGCACGATTAGAAAAACCATACAACAAAACCTAGGTAATCGTGAGACCCTAAACACAAGGTCCCCACGGTAGGTGCGCTGTTTACCAAACTGTGCACTCCTACCCAAAAAAAATGTGTGTCCATTATCTTTTCAACATAATATTATTTATAAAATACCTTAACTATTGAAACAACTTCTATTGTGCAATGGCTCATGAATATTTGTTTTTGGAGGATTTTAAAACTTTTTAGAAGGGCTCTGATGTCGTCTGACCTCGATTCTCCAAGATTCAAACCCTGAATTGAAGATATGATATTCTCCATAGAGTCAGTCCTGAATCATAGATTTATGTCATTGTGATCCTCCAATTTTTGGGATTTCCATTAAATGAACTTCTATCAATGAATTGAGGTTGGTGGTCTAGAATATAAATCCAATTGTCATGGATTTGATCTGTGTTTGAAAAATTGTAGAATTTATAGCATTTATTAGTAATAGAATTCCTTAATTAGGTTAATTTGGTAGACCAATGGATTTATTAATTATTTTTTTAATAGATTATTAATTGATAATTTAATCATTAGAATAAGTTGTTGTCCTATTAGATAACTACTTTGGGAAATTTATTAGGATAGTTGGGGTTTATATTCTATATAAATAATCTAGGTATTAATTATGAGATATTGAATTTGATTGATTGAGATAATTAATCATGAGTTAATTATGATCAATTGATTTTATGATCTAGATAATTAATTGTGGAATTAATTATGAGGAGTTGCGATTATGGAATAAGAAAATTAATTATGGAATAATTAATTGGGGGATTTGAATTTTATTATTGATTAATAAATTAATTAAATAATTTGTGGAATTTATATAGAAAATTAATTGGGGAGGTAATTAACTATATTTATGTATATAACTAATTGTTGAATTAGTACTATAATTGAGGTAGATAATTAATTATGTGTGAAATAATGGTAACATGTTCATTCTAAATTTATAAATATAAATGATAACATAGTCATTATACTACTGATTAATGGAATGGGGACATGGTCATTGAAATGAGAAGTATAAATTGTAACATGCCCAATATTTTTATGAGAAAAGTAATGTGAACAAGGTCATCAAAATTTTGGATTTTTTATTGGGTACATTTTCATTTATGTATGAATTTAATGAATAGTAATAGAGGCACTCTGAGATATGACCTCAAATGGTAATACTTCTAACTCCATCATGAGTTCAATTAGGCACTAATATAACATATCACCTTTGAATAATGCGAGCACTCACATGCGTCGAAGCAGATTTTAATATATGATATTACATAGGGAACATATTGGGCTCTGGCTGAAGCTGAAGCGGGTATAGAGGTATGTGTATCCATGAGAACTCTAAAGTTAATACTAATAAATTATGAATAAATTATAATGTGATAACAATTTATTTATCCATTATCTCTTATTCATTATAGAATTTCATACACTATATTTTGACAAGGCTTGTTTTAGACTCCTTTGTTGTGGCCACCTATGTTTTACTCACACCCTAATGGGGCTTCATGATCAGTACCCTAATATATATAAATGATGTAGGATAGGTTAAGGGTAAGGTACATGTATTATAATATCTATGGGGACTAGAAGATAGATGAGGGAACCATAAATATATTAGTATCTTATCCAGAGGTGTTAGTGTCTTCATTTTACAGTTACATTTTAAAAAGTTGACACTAATCTTGGCGTATCATGTTTTCCCTTTCAGATAATTATTTTAGTTGAGGTTTATGTTTAACTTATGACATTAATATTTATTTGGTTATATAATCCCTTGCATTTGTTTATCTATTTATGTGGGTGTTTTACTATGATAAGATATGTTATAATATTCACATTAAATACTTATTAGACCATCGTTGCTATTCAGTAGCCTCTTGTGTATGGGGAGGCACAACTGGGTCATGTATCAAACCTACTTGGGGCATCATCTCATGGCACACTGGTCAAGAATTTAATGTGATGCATCATTGGTCAGGTTTTTATCTTCTGAATTTGTCTTACTATTTGGTGAATGCTATGCAAGAGACTTGGAAGATTTCGGGATTGGTAATAATCTCATTCATGGGTGTTAGAAACTAAAGTACGAGGGAATACCCATGTACACAGGGTGGGATTACTGTTATTGTTGTTTTCTATTACAATTAATTATTATTTCACCTTAGGGGAAAAACATATGGTGTGATGTCATTAATTTTTTTTAATTTTTTCATATTTATTTGTGGATTGGAATGAAATTATATTTGAGTATACATGCATCATTATATGCAATCAAGCTTATTGTGACAGGGATTATTTTAGGCATGAATAGGCAAATATTTTATTTTTATGTTTTTGAACATCAACTATTTTACATGTTTATGATATGAAAAAAAGAAAAAATGGTCCCTAACATGAATTGCGAACGTTTTTAAAAATTATTTCCAAATCAGAATAATTGTGGGTATAAATGAGTAACATGATTATGATAGAGTATTTACATTGTAAACCAAAACTTATGAGTATGATGGTTAAGGGTAGTGATAGATCCTCAGTTTGGACTATGTAGAAAATTAGGAAAAATCCATGTTGTGACATATTGTGACTATTATTCTTATGTTAATTTTATAAGGTTTCTTTATGAGACATAATATGTGTGTTTTCATTATAGTGAATTTTCCTCCCTAATGATTTTTGAGGGAAGGAGGGGCATGGGAAGGAATGGTCTTCCATTTAGGGAAACTGAGGAACTGATAGTGCAATATGAAGATAAAGGGGAGAAATTTTGGGATAAAATAACTAGTTTCAATTAATTCATGTAGTGAGACCCCTAGAGGGTTATGATAAGAATGAATTTGTTGGCAAGGGGGTCTTAGTTGTAGCACCATTTGACATTAACAATAGATTGAAGGAAAGAGGGAGTTGAATTTTTGGTTGAGTCCATTGAGAGAATACATGAAAATTACAAGATTCTGGATGAGAGGATGGTCAAGATGGATATAAATATGTACAGGGATCACTGAATCACTGTGGTATATTCATTTGCAAACTGGACAATCAAACGGTATGTTATGGAACAAATTCATAGTGTGGTTCTTGGGGAACTTCTATATAGAGATGATGAGACTATAGAAAGCTAAAAAGTTCATATATCTAACGTGAGGGAGAATTTCCCAGAAGTATTATGCTACTGTATTAATATATTTTCAACACATTGCTCTAGTTTTAGTATGATATAAGGAAGCTATAGTTAAATGCTTTCAGACAGAATTAATTGTGAGATTAGGTCCCAATTCATGCTTTTCTTATTAATCACATTATATGATGTGGTGAATGTGGCACTCATAGTATAATGGAACCTGATGGAGGCCTCTATTACTAGATAGGTAGTTCATACTGGACCATAAAGAGGTGTGACTTTTTGATTAAGGAATCATCCATATCAAAACATTACCTAGGGTATTAGGAAGAAAATCACGTAGAAAGGAGGTTCAATTGGTCATGACCATACATGGGAGATATGTCATCAGTGTGGTAGGTCAGGACACTATCATTGACAATATCCCTGACCACCAATAGAGTGATGGTATTGCAGAAATATTGGACTCCTACAAAAGTTATGCTCATCACAGCGACATATGGGTGCTGAGGGAAATGCTGGGAATTGATAGAGTGTGAGAATGGGGTCTTCTAAACCATATGGGTCTGGCTGATTTTGTTCTAATAGATGAGGTGGTAGAGGTAGTGGATGTGGTGCAATAGGGATAGAAAAACCTTCTTAAGAGAGTGGTTCTACTTAGAGTAGTCTGAAAACATCATACAAATGAGGGGAAATACAGTTACATGCATTGTAACATACAATTGGAGAGAGTGAGGATGGTCCAACTACAGTGAGAGGAACTATTCTAGTATCTTACACTTTATCTAGTGCCTTGTTTGATATTTTTTCTTACATTTTTTATATATTCAAAATGTATTAATGGTTTGAGCCTGATAGGGGAGTTTTTATGGGAAGTTATGAATATTAATACACTATTGAGAACATGGTCATGAGATATTTTTTATGCAAGGGATGTAGACTAGATATCAAGAAATATTGTTTTCTATGGGATCTCTATATTTTTGATATAATAGGATTCAACATGGTTATGGTTATAGAATGGATAGTTTCATATCAAGTCCACATCGATTGTTACCATACGAGAGTGACATCTGTGTCTCCTAAGGGTGAACCGTATATTCCTTGTGGAGAGTGGGATATCGAGGCATGTCGATAAGGTACAAATACATAGTCACTGGAAAACCTCATAGCCCACATTTTTAGTCTATATCTTTATGATGCATTATTAAGGAATGATGTTCATCCACTAATAGTGGAACTATTTTTGGATATATTTACAGAAGGCTTTGAAGGGATACCTCGATATGGAGATTTGTATTTCAATATTGAGATTCTTCTGCGGGATAAGTTAGTATCTATTACACCATACACAATGGTACCGAGAGCGCATCATGACCTCATGAATCAATTTGTGGATGTTAGAGAATAAGTGAGTTATCCATTTAAGTGTGTCAAATTGGATATCACCTTTATTGTTCCCAAATAAGGCTAACGAGAGTTTACATCTGTGTGTCAGTTATCTGATGTTGAACAAAATGACTACAAAGAATTGATGTCATCTTCTGATTATCTAATAAACATGTTCCATGTTGATGAGATTGTTTCTGTTCTTAATGATCGTTTTGGAGATTAGGTTATCAATACTAATGTTTTTGGAATGCTATTACATTGAGGTTTTCTCTCAAAAGAATGTATGGCCTTTATGAGTTTGTCATAATGCCATTTGGATTAAAAAATTCACCAGCAGTGTTTCCGAATTTGATTTATAAGAACATTCATCCATAGCTGGATCAGTTTGTTTTGGTGGTTTTGGATGACAACATGGTTTACTCCAAGACCCATGACGATCATTCCCAACATCTCGAAATATTCTTGGGTACACTGAGAGATAATTAGCTATACACCAAGTAATTTAAATGTCAGTTTTGGACTGATTAGGTACACTTAATGGGACATATAATATTAAAGGATGGTGTGTTAGTGGACCAATATATATTTTAGGCCACAATTTCTTTTGAGAATACCAATAATGTTTTCTATATAAGATTATTTCTGGGATTGACTAAACGTTATAGTAGAATCATCCAAGACATTTTATATTTGGCACCAAAACTTATGGGCATAGAAAAAGAAGGGGATTTTGTTTAGGTGTATATAATAATGCAATAATTATTTTTATAAGCAGAATATGTGTTTCATGATGACACCAATTTTGATACTACATGAGTCAGGTGAGAAGTAAACAATTTATTATGACACTTTTGGGATCGGACTTAGAGCCATGTGGATGTGTTTGGATCGAGTTGCAGTTTAGGGGTATGGGTAGTTCATACCTTATGAACAGAACTACACAATTCAAAAACTCAGTTTTCCAGTAGTGGTTTATACTCTTCTCTGTTATAAATATTATCTTCTGGGAGAAAATATAACAATTTATATTGACCATAAGAGCCTAAAATATATCTTTCCATAGTTTAATTTGAATAATCATTAGTGGAGATGGCTAGAGTATATGTATTAATATGATTTTGTACTAGAATATATGATCGGGAAAGGAAATAGTGTGGTTGATTATTTGATAAAGAAAACTCATAGTCATAAGCTTCTGAAGTTGAGTGCAGAGTGGAAGATGATGACTTTACCGGCTGAAATTCTTGTTGTGGATCAAGAGAATTAGGAACAGATAACTATATTTCCAATTTAATTGGAGACTAATCATTTATAATAGGTCATGGAATTATAGTATGAGGATCTATATTTCTTGGCATTAAGGTAAATCATTGAAGGGGGAGACACCTTTGCGCTAGTTGATATATGAGGATGAGATCATCTATTTAAAGAATTTAATTGTTGTGCCTATAATAATATGAGAGTAGCTAAAGCGAGAATTTCAGGCCAAAAAGTTGGTGTTTCATCTGGGTTTAACCAATATTTACTATTAACTGCAAAGATTGTTCTGGTTTCCTAGAATAAAAAATGAAATAGTAGGTCTTGTAACTTGATACCACACAAGTCAGTAGGTAAAGGCAAGTCATCAATGACCTTGAAGCATAATACACCCATTTTTATATTCTGGAATGGAAGCGGGAAAATGTGAAAATATATTTAATGATTGGTCATTTGTATACACTTAGAAATAATTACACTTTTTTGTCATTATAGACCAACTAAAAAATGTAGATCATTTCATTCACGTATGGGGAACTCTTACAATAGATAAGCTAAGAGAAATGTATGTTTAAGAGAAACTCTATATTCATTGGGTTCCTCAAAATATAGTTTTAGATCATGATTCATGAATTACTACACGCTTATGGAAGGTCTTGGAGAATGTGGTCATTGTATATGTTTTATTAAGCATGAAATTACACCTACATACATATAAAATGTCATAACATACTATATAGGTTCATGTGGATATGTTTTGGGCTAGTTTCTTATACCTTAGTGGGTATCTGAATAAGAACATGGGTTGCATGGTTTTTTCATATAATAAAAGTTATCAGGAAATAATAAATACATAACTATATAAGGATATTTATTGTAGGAAATGTAGTTCACGACTATGTTGGACAGAGGTAGGTGATTTAGAGTTATTGGGGTCAAGTCTTGTATAGAAGACATCATATCTTGTGTAGTTGAATAAAAAAAGGTATGACAACAGATCAGAGTATGAAGTATTTGTATGCCAATAGACAAATTTGAACACTATAGTTCATAGAGGGTCATCGTGTGTTCCTTCAGGTGTCACATCGGTTGGGTCAAAAAATGATATGGAGCAATGGCATGTTGGATCCCATTTTTGTTGGAATATTTGAGGTACTGGAGAGAATCATTATGGTGGCATACCGATTGTCTCTTCCATAGAAATAGGACTCTACTCATGATGTCTTCTATGTGTTAAAACTATGGTGGTATCCCCTGATCATTCTCATGTTATTGATGTAAATGAATATTACTTATAGATAGATGCATCATTTGAGGAGAATATAATATGTGTGATGGATTATAGTAATAATGTATTCTAGGGAATTAATGTGCAGGTAGTTCGTGTGTTACTTGTGCAAGAAGAATTATGGGAAAGAAAATTATACATGAGGGATCAATGGCTAAATATTTTTTTTGGATCAAAATAATATAAAATTAGGGATGTAAAGATCGAGGATGATTTGTTATATGGTAGGGATATTATAAGATCTTGACCATTTCTATAGTTATCTTAGGTGAAATTTTAGGAAATTTTTGTTTTTTATGTACTTCTGTGTAGAGTTAGGAATTGTGGTGTGTTTGTGTAGAGTTTTGGGGAACATTTACGAAAAATGGTATGTGGATGGTTGGCACATTGTTAGAGAAAAATATTCCCCCATAGCCAGGTAACTATGCAACCTTAGATAGTGAGGGATGCATGGTGGGTGTGTGGATTATCTAACCCTCTACCCCTTCCCATAAAACTATTGATGTGGCTTCTTTTCACCATAAAATTTGTTCTAAAATCCGTCGATCCGCCGAAAAACCTCTTATTCGACCATTCACTACTGGAAATTCATGGTTTCCCAATGATTCTTTACCAACTATTTAAACAAACCATTGGTAAAGAAGCTCTTTCCCAATGGTTTACTAAAACCGTTGGGAAAGGGGGTGTTCAAGACACTATTTCCCAACAGTTCTTGTAAAACCGTTGGGAAATGGTCACCCTTTACCAACGGTTTGTTTAAACCATTGGTAAAGGGTATCTTGGACACCCCTTTCTCAATAGTTTTTAAAAACTATTGGGAAATCTTTCCCCTAAATACTCAATCGGCCACTCTCTCCCCCATTCGCGACAGAACCCTAATCCTGTCCAGGGCTCCGCTGCTCTCGCGACTTCCCCCATCCGAACCTGTCAAACTACATCCAAATCATCTCCAATCAGGTATTCTATTCTTCATACACATAAAATATTTAAGTGATACCTTGTTTTTAATGCTATTTATCTCATATTTTAGTTTAATGTTTTGATTTTGATGTGTATATCATTTTTTTGTGTGTTGATTTAATCTAGACTTTATCCACTCCAATCTATTTAATTAATTAAATCCTTAACCCTCCATTGAAGTAGAAGCATCTCAAATTCATTGTCGTTGTATTCTATATTTTCTAAGAATGTTTTTTTATGATTTTTTTCCATCTTGTAATTAATTGTTACTTGGAAATTTATTTATATGTGTTTAATAATTTTTAGCAATGATTTTATGAATGTTTTATTTAAAATTCCTCGAGGAAAGTGTTTTATTAAAATTAATTTCTATTAATAAGGATTTTGTAATGTAATTTGTTATAGTACACTATGTGAATATGTTTGGTATTTAGTAACACATGAGATAACTAGTGTGTGAGAATGTGTTGTGAAAGAGATTCCATGGTTGGTTTAAGATTATATTTACGTTTTGAGCCTATTAATGAGTTGTTTTAAATACATTCTGATATATTTACCTCATGATTATTGGTGAAAACTGAGAGCTGTAGAGGTGGTTCATGATTAAGACATATAATTACTGCTAAACATGTGGATAAACCTTTCATAGAAGTGAATTCTTGAAATGTTTGATGTTTTTAGTCCTTTTTTATTTGGAGTTTCTTTTGACGATGATGTTTCTTATTGTTACCTATGATGGGAATTTATTTTAGTTTCTAAATTGGCTAAGACTCTCCCACCATGCACAATGTATGCAACCTCTACCCTTATTTAATCATTCTGTTTACACAGCGTATGCAACCTCTACCCTCATTTAATCAGTGAACTCAAGTCATTAATTCAAGCCTTCATTTTCACTAGCATGTAAGAAATTGAATGATGTAAACCCATCCTCACATGATTTCTTACCTTAGATAGTGTCCAACATATGAAATATGATCTTTTGAATTCATCAGTTAATCCAGATCATATATTCCATTTCCCCCAAGATGACTTTACTAATATAACTTTAGGGTTAATTAAATATGGTTCTCATTGTACGATGTATATTATGTGTCCTTCTTGGCCAATACTCACTTTTATGAGGGTGGGGTGATTTTCACTACCCATTCTGGCATGTGTAGACATCCATAAAAATGTTAGATAAGTCACAAGTTTAATTTAGTAATGTTGTTATCATTGACATACTTTATTATTAATCTCAAATTTAAAAATAAATGTTTTTGTCTATACTTAATGAAATAAAATCTTTTTACAAGCCATGAACAACCTATTAGTGTAGAAACCTAAAAGTTATTCACCCATGGGGTGCGCTTGACTTGGGGAAGTAATTGGGTAATGAAAGGTATGGACATAGAGGTGCCAATAATGAGTTATTGAACATGAGTGAATGATTTGGGATGCCTATAACACATTATGGGACCTGAGGCATGTGCCTCTTATAGACCTAATGAAAATGAATATAAATAAATTTTAATTTAATTTATGAGTACTTGTTCTTTACATTATTTTAATAGTTCACTACATCGACTATAAACTTCTTCCTTTATCATTTACTTAAATGTATTTTCTATTAAAGTTCAATCTGATTGAATTGTTTATGACAAAATGACTTATATAAATTCTTTTTACAGAATGGACAGAAGTTGGATGTATGAACCTGATCGGATCTTAAGCAATTTTTAAAACAATTTGGAGAGATTTATAGATTTTTCATTTCACAATGCTTCAGATAGTGGTCACATACACTGCCCATGTTCCAATTGTGTTGGTAGACCTTGGTTGAGCCGTGAAGAAGTCGGCTACCACATAACCAAAAATGGTTTTCAAGCAAACTACTTTGTGTGGTATCACGATGGGGAGAAAATGAAATCTCAAATTGGTGATGATCGAAATGAAAAGACTGGAATGGAGAATTTGTTAGATGATCGGTTTCCGTTTATTCGTCATCATGAAAAAGAAAAGATTTCGACTCAAGAAGACTTCGATATGAGAACAGCTGATGCATCTAGTGAAAATGATGATATTGATAGGGTGAAAAAATTGAATGATGCTGCCATGACTCCAGTATATCGACAATGAGATAAAATGAAAAAGTTGGAATTTTTAATCTGATTGTTTCATGGGAAAACTATTTATGGGATTTCTAATACAGCAATCGATTACATTCATACCCTCTTGAAGGATTTACTTCTAGATGATGGAGACAATCCCTCAAACCACTATATGGCATGGAAGTTAGTTGAGGAACTTGGATTTTCAAGAAAAACAAATTCATGCTTGCTTGAAATATTGCAGTTTATTCTGGGAGGAAACCGCTGAACGAAATGATTGTATAAAATGTGGAACATCCCGCTGGAAGTCAAAATCTGATGGAACACCATCCCACGTTCCACAAAAAGTAATGTGGCACTTTCCATTGATCCCTAGACTCCAGAATCTTTTTATGTCTGATGACATATCAATAAAAATGAGATGGCATGATACCGAGAGAAAAAAGACTAATGATGAGTTGGTTCATCCTGCAGATGGATTTTCATGGCATAGATTTGACGCTCGACATCATGATTTTGCAGCTGACGTGCGTAATGTGAGGCTGGGTATTTCATGCGATGGTTTTAATCCATTTGTACAGATGCTTACTTCGCACAACACATGAACAGTTTTTATACACATTTATAATCTTCCCCCATGGTTGTGTATGAAAAAACCTTTCACTTTCATGAGTATACTCATATCTGGTCCTTCTGATCCCGACATTGATATTCATGTCTACATGAAACCTTTAATAAAATAGTTGAAACTTCATTGGGATGTGGGTGTGCGCACATACGATGCATGTTCGAAAGAAATATTTCAGATGCATTCTATGCTTATGTGGATGATCAATGATTTTCTGGCTTATGCAATGATTTCTGGATGGAGCACGAAGGGAAAATTGTCATGTCTAGTTTGTATGAAGAATACACGATCCAGAAGACTGAAACATCGCTGTAGTTTCAGTTTTATGGGACATCGACGATTTTTTCCAAAGGATCATCCATATAGAATGAAACGTTGAAGATTTTATAATACCATAGAGACCTATGATCCACCTCACCATATGTCTGGAACTGATGTGCTTAATGAATTGAAAGATTTCAGTTTTTCGTTTAGGAAGGGTCAAATGAAATCTGGAAAGAGAAAGAACGTTTCCACTGAAACCTGTTACAATTGGAGGAAGAGGAGTATCTTTTTTGATTTTCCTTATTGGTCAACCAATTTGTTACGTCATTGCTTAGACGTAATGCATATTTAAAAGACTATATGCAAAATTTTGTTTTCGGTTATTCTAAATGTCAAGGGGAAGACAAAAGATGATTTATGATCTCGGCGTGACTTGGTGGATTGGGGCATCAGACCAGAATTACATCCTGTGCATATCAGTGAAAATAAATGGAAACTTCCATGTGTTTCTTATGTGATGACACCTGTGAAAAAAAAATTTCTGGAAGTATTAGAGACTATTAGAATTCCTGATGGCTATTCAAGCAACATATCTAAATGGGTCAACCAAAGAGAGTTGAAGCTAAAATCTTTGAAGACTCATGATTATCACGTTCTACTTCATGATTTGCTTCCAATAGAAATCCGTCATATTTTGTCCAATATTGTAAGGGTGGCTGTTATTCAGTTTTGCCATTTGTTTAGAGATCTTTGTGCTAAGAAGTTTTCCAAGTCTTTCTTGCAAAAAATGTTGACATATGCCCCATTAATTTTGTGTGAGTTAGAGAAAATATTTCCTCCATCATTTTTCACATGCATGCTGCATCTGACTGTCCATATTCCCACTGAAATACTTCTCGGAGGACCTGTTTCTTTTTATTGGATGTATCCAACTGAAAGAAATATGTTCACATTAAAGTCTTATGTTCGAAACAGAAATCATCCCGAAGGTTCTATCGTGAACGGTTACTTGGATCAAGAATGTATGGATTTTTGCTCGATGTATTTGTCAAATATTACTACAAGATTGAACAGACCAATGAGAAATGAAGAAGAACAGTATGAGAAAATTGAACCCAGTTTTCCATCACTTCCTCAAATAGGAGGAATTCCTGGATCATATACATTGAAGACATTAATCCATGAAGAGTGGGAGATGGCACATCACACAGTTTTGTTCAACTGTGATTTGTTTGATGACTATATCAGAAAACTAAATTGATTATATATATCTTACATATATATATGTTAAACTATTAGTATTTTTTTATCTAAAGGGATCATAAAACAATGATAAATAGGAAGCATCATTATTTATCTTTGATAAGGAGAGAGACTTTTCATAGCAAAGAGTTTTCTGCTTGGTTAAAATTTAAGGTAAAAAAATTAATGTTTAAAATAATTATATCAATATTTAATTAAGTTTAATAGTCATTTATATTGCAGGTATTGAGTTTTTCTGCTGACTTTGTCTCTGAGGAAATAAGATCTTTGGCTTTTGGTCCTGATACCGTGGTTCGTGACTGTAAATCAATTGTTATCAATGGGTACAAATCTATTGTCACTGAATGAGAAAAGAACATGAGAACACAACATGATGGTGTTATGGTTACTTCCACAATAGATTGTTATGCCAGTGCATCAGATAGTAGACCGCGATTTGAAAATGTGGGTTATTATGGAGTTGTTGAGAAAATAATAATTTTGGATTATTACACTGATGGACAAGTCACAATGATGAAATGCCATTGGTTTGATTTGATGATGAGACATGGCACATTTATTGATGATTATGGATTTCAAGTAATTAATATGACTCGCACTCTTGCTACCGAAGAACCATATGTGTTGGCATCAATGGCTAAACAAGTTTTTTTATGTCAAATACCAACTTCGACCTGAATTTGGTGTCATAGTTGAAGTAATTCCAAAACATATTTTTGATGATGGTGATGATGGAATTGACACTGTCCCTAGTGCCATTGGAACCAATCCATTTATTTCTTTTGATGACTCCAATAGCTCAATTGTTAGAGTTGATTGTGAACCTGAAGTTGTGGTTGAAAATATATAGAATCATTCATCCATTTTCTCAATTCTTATGGTTCACCTCGAGTTGGGTTGTTAAGGTTGGTAATATTCAAATTGATTTATTATTGATCACAAATATGTTTTAGCTGACTTGACCGTTATGTGAATTTTCAATGTTTATTGGTTGCAGTTTTATTTGAATTGCATTTTCTAATTTGGAATTGAACTGTATTCAAACATAGTCAAACAATATTTCTAACTTGGTGAACATTACAACTTGTATGATTTATTAAATCCATTCAAGCTCTTATAAAACAATTGATAGCTGACTTGACCGTTATGTGAATTTTCAATGTTTATTGGTTGCAGTTTTATTTGAATTACATTTTTTAATTTGGAATTGAACCACATTCAAACATAGTCAAACAATATTTCTAACTTGGTGAAAATTACAACTTGTATGATTTATTAAATCCATTCAAGATCTTATAAAACAATTGATAGCTAAATTACCAATAAATCCCCCTATTACCTTATATATTTAGTTTTTTGGGTTACACATCAGTTTCCTTTTTCTAATTAATTACATATTTGTTTTCAAAAGCAGGAAATGAAGCCAATTGAAGAGAGATAAAAAACAAATTATGGGGAACAATCGTCGAATGACGGAGTTGGGAATTCTATCATTAGTGCCTGTAGTGAGTAATTTATTTCAAATTGATATATTTAAATAATATATAATGTCATGTGATTAATTTTTTTGTAAACATTTTTGTAGATCCACCTATACATCGACAGTTATTCGACGAGGAGCCTAGTATTGGTCCTAGTACTCAGGCCGGTGGTACGAGGAGGGTTTGTACCAGAGGTGGATGAGCAGCTGCGCGTACCCAACTAGACCCTGCCCCTCCCACTGACATGTCATCCTTCCCACATTCTGACCTCGGTGTTTCGTTAGGGAAACACGGGATATTTAGGCCTCCCATGTATTCGCTACCTTCTGCATCTTCTGGACCATCCTTTTCACATCCCATGATGATTCCCACTCCCCAGTCAGCATCCGGTCAGACAGCTGTCCCATCTTCTTTTCCTTCTACTTATGTCTCTCCAAGCTTCTATATTCCATCGTCTTCGACTCCTGTTCCACCACAGGGTGTTCCATCAGTTTCGGTAGATCCAGTGGCGCTCAACGATCAAACCGACACCTGTATATTTATAGAACCGTAACAAATTTTAATAGAAATATTTATTTTCATTATAACATGTTTTGATAAAATATTTTTTTTTCTTTCATGAAAGATATATCTACTGATAGGAGGCGTGGGCGGGGGCATACACGCATGCGTTTGGTGTGAAACTGCCGCACACAGGTTATGGTGGATTATAATGAAGACAACCAAATTGTTGAGAAAACGGGGCAGCAATGTTTGATTTTTTTGGCGACGCTTTCCAAATAATCCGACATCATTCTCGTCAGCCCGCTATCATGGAGACATTTGCCACATGAGGTCAAGGATAGAGCTTGGACAGAGACATGGGTAAAAAAATCTGTTCTATTTAATGCCATGAATTAATTCTGTATTTATATGAATTAATATTTTGATTTCAGCTTCGATTTAATTTTCCCGATGGTGAGGGTGCATGACCGGAACATCTAAAGGATTTAGGCGATCTTTGGAGAGCCTACAAGCATGAGTTGTATATTGGATGGGTTTCTAGAGTTGGCACTAAGTTATAGGCGGTACCAGTGGTGGATGATTTTCCTATAGAGCAGTATCGTCAGATGATTACTCATTGGACGAGTACCCAGTTTAACGTGTTAATAACATTTAAGGTATTTAAATAATAACTTTCATGTTTTTCTTTAATAATATCTGTTGCATTTTCGAATTTTATTTAGGAATAATCTGGAAAAAATAAAAAGAACATTGATGCAAAAAAATACCTCCACACACTGGGACGCACTACGATGCCTGATTATGAGAGGAAGCAGGTATGACAATTGTTTATAAGTTTTGTTTATGACTTACACTTTCTTTTGTTTCCTAAATTATTTAATATTATGCTAATGTTTTCATATAACTTTAGTTTTCAATGTCATTATAGAGGTAAATACAAAATATTGAAGGAAGTGTGCCTCGAGGAAAACTGTTTTGCTCGAGTAGACGAAAAAAGGATTGAAGTGCCGTCAATGAAGCGACTCATCAGCAGATTGTAAGTTTTAATCTGTTGAATTTATATTTTAATATCTATTTTGTAACTTAATGATATATTTATATTTGTAACAGGCTGCTTTAAAAGCCTTCGATGCCCAAGAACCAGACAATTTTGGGCCAACAGATCACTTACATTAGGTGTTGGGAAAAGAGCACTCTGGCAGAGTATGCTGCCGACCTAAGATAGCCCCGACAAGGTATTGGCCCTCCTCAGGTATGAGCTGTAGTGCCACCGAGCTACAAAAAGTTAGGTAACAGGAAGAATAGGCTGAGAAAAGGGCCATAGAGATGGCAGAACAGTCTGCTAGGGCAAACAGTGCATTTATGAAATTTATTGAAGTTCTACGTCCAACACTTCCAGTAGAGGCCAGCCCAGCTTTTGATGAATATATGTCGTCGATACGTTATATATATGGTGCACCAGGTGGCAGTACTAGTGGTGGTCAGGATGATGTCCAACTTGACGATGATGATGACGAGGAGTCTGATGCGGAAGAGGAGGGAGAGGAGGAGGGCGAGGCGGGTGGCGAGGGCGAGGAGGAGGGCACTGAGGAGGGTGAGGAAGATGATGGGGATGAGGACAAGGGTGTTGATGATGGTGATGATGGTGATGGTGATGTGGGACAAATTGATCCATTACATTTTTGACTAATATTACTGAGATTTGATATTTAATCTATTCTAGTTGTTGGTTTTATCTAGACTCGTAGTATAGTATTGGAGTTGAGTTATTTTTATATATTATATATTTTTATGGATGTTGTTGTCTTTTAGTGGTTTTGTGTTTGGGAACCCCCCTCCTTCCTAGACCCTGGACAACCCCCCACCACCCTCCTTGGACCCCGGACAGCCCCCCAGATAGCCCCTGGGTAGCCCCCCCACCCTCCTCCATGGACCCCAGACGGCCCCCCGGACAACCCCCCAAACACCCCCTGAACAGCCCCCGGATAGCCCCACGAACAGCCCCCCGAACAGCCCCCCACCCTCCTCCCTGGACCCTGGACAGCCCCCGGACAGCCCCCCCACTCTCTTCCTTGGACCCTGGACAACCCCCCGAACAGCCCCCAGACAGCCCCCCGAATAGCCCCCTGGACATCCCCCCACCCTCCTCCCTTGACCCCGGACAGCCCCCCAGACGGCCCCCCGGATAGCCCCCCACCCTCTTCCTTTGACCCCGGACAACCCCCCGAACACCCCCGGACAGCCCCCAGACAGCCCTCCAAACAGCCCCCCAGACAACCCCTCCACCCTCCTCCCTGGACCCCGAACAGTCCCCCATATAGCCCCCCAGACAGCCCCCCACCCTCCTCCTTGGACCCCGGACAACCCCCCGAACACCCCCCAGAGATCCCCCCGCACAGCCCCCCACCCTCCTCCTTTGTCCCCGGACAGCCCCCCGGACACCCACCGGACAACCCCCCGGACAGCCCCACTGGACAGCCCCCCACCCTCCTTGATTTCATTTAATACTAGAAAATCTATAATATATATTTTATTTATTTTCATCATGATAATCAATGTAAATCACATTTACACATCTAATCAATATCATAAATTCTTGGTGTGTTATAAAAGAGATGTATTCATTGGGCATGACATTGTTATCTCCAAAATGTTTCATAGCATGATAAACTAAAATCTAATCCATACTAAGAATGATATAAAAATATTTTATATGAATTTCCAAAAGATTTTAAGTAAATACCATTCCACTAATAGACACATGAGGATTCTCATAAAATGGACAACATGTTAAGTACATATGGAAAACCGACCAAACGCATTCTGTTTTCATTGAAACTTTAGGAGAACGATCCATGGGTCATCTGTGACGTGTACAAATCAACCCCGCCTCAATCTAAGATGTGGTGTGGCCAGAACCACTCAAAGTGTCTGTCTTCTGTTTCAAAAGGACGTCATTTTAATTGAAAAACATCAACTGGCATACAGAAAACCGACCAAATGCATTCCGTTTCTGTTGAAACTTTAGGAGAACGATTCATGGGTCATATGTGATGTGTAAAAGTTAACCCCGCCTCAATCTGAGACGCGGTGTGGCCGAAACCACTCAAAGTGTTTGTCTTTTGCTTCAAAAGGATGTCATTTTAAGTGAAAAACATCAACTGGCATACAGAAAATAGACCAAACACATTCGTATTGGGTCGATACTTTAGCACAACGATATATGGTCCATATGTGACGTGTACGAGTCAACCCCGCCTTAATATGAGGTGAGGTGTGGCCGCCACCACTCAAAGTGTCTGTCTTTTGTTTAAAATGGACAACATTTTAAGTACATATGGAAAACTGACCAAACACATTTAGTTTTCATTTAATCTTTAGTAGAACGATTCATGGGTCATATGTGATGTGTACGAATCAAACCCGCCTCAATCTAAGATACGGTGTGGCCGGAACCACTCAATGTTTCTGTCTTCGGTTTCAAAAGGACGTCATTTTAATTGAAAAACATCAACTCACATACGGAAAACCGACCAAACGCATTCGGATTGTGTCGATACTTTAGCACAATGATCCATGGGTCATATGTGAAATGTACGAGTCAACATCGCCTTAATCCGAGGTGCGGTGTGGCTGCCACCACTCAAAGTGTCTGCCTTTTGTTTCCAAAGGACGTCATTTTAAGTGAAAAACATCAACTGGCATACGAAAAACTGACCAAATGCATTCGGATTGTTTCAGTACTTTAGAAAAACAATCCATGGGTCATATGTGACGTGTACGAGTCAACCCCGCCTCAATCCGAGGCGCAATGTGGCCGCCACCACTCAAAGTGTCTGCCTTTTGTTTCAAAAGGATGTCATTTTAATTGAAAAACATCAAATGGAATACGAAAAACCGACCAAACACATTCGGATTGTGTCAATACTTTATCAAAACGATCTATGGGTCATATGTGACATGTACAAGTCAACCTCGCCTTAATCCGAGGTACGGTGTGGCCTCCACCACTCAAAGTGTCTGTCTTTTGTTTTAAAAGGACGTCATTTTAAGTGAAAAACATCAACTGGCATACGTAAAACCGACCAAACGCATTCTTATTGTGTCAATAATTTAGAACAACAATCCATGGGTCATATGTGATGTGTACGAGTCAACCCCTCCTTAATCTGAGGCACGGTGTGGCCGAAATCACTCTAAGTGGCTCTTTTTTTCTTAAAATGGACAACATTTTAAGTACATACAGAAAACCGACCAAACGCACTCAGTTTCCGTTGAAACTTTAGAAGAACGATTCATGGGTCATATGTGACGTGTATGAATCAACCCTGCCTCAAAATGAGATGCAGTGTGGCCGGAACCACTCAAAGTGTCTGCCTTTTGTTTCAAAAGGACGTCATTTTAATTGAAAAACATCAACTGGCATACGAAAAACAGACCAAACACATTCAGATTGTGTCGATACTTTTGAACAACAATCCATGGGTCATATGTGATGTGTAAGAGTCAACCCCGCCTTAATCTGAAGCGTGGTGTGGCCGCCACCACTCAAAGTGTCTGTATTTTGTTTAAAATGGACAACCTTTTAAGTACATACGGAAAACCAACCAAACGCATTCAGTTTTTATTGAAACTTTAGGAGAACGATTCATGGGTCATATGTGACATTTACGAATCAACCTCGCCTCAATCTGAGACGCGGTGTGGCCGGAACCAATCAAAGTGACTATCTTCTGTTTCAAAAGGACGTCATTTTAATTGAAAAACATCAACTGGCATACGGAAAACTGACCAAACGCATTCGGATTATGTCGATACTTTAGCACAACAATCCATGGGTCATATGTGACATGTATGAGTCAACCCCGCCTCAATCCCAGGTGCGGTGTGGCCGCCACCACTCAAAGTGTCTACCTTTTGTTTCAAAATGATGTTATTTTAAGTGAAAAACATCAACTGGCATACGGAAAACTGACCAAACGCATTCGGATTGTGTCGATACTTTAGCACAACAATCCATAGGTCATATGTGACGTGTAAGAGTCAACCCCACCTTAATCTGAGGCGTGGTGTGGCCGCCACCACTCAAAGTGTCTGTATTTTGTTTAAAATGGACAACATTTTAAGTACATACGGAAAACCGACCAAATGCATTCGGTTTTTGTTGAAACTTTAGGAGAACGATTCATAGGTCATATGTGACATGTACGAATCAACCCCGTCTCAATCTGAGACGCGGTGTGGCTGGCACCACTCAAAGTGTCTGCCTTTTATTTCAAAAGGATGTCATTTTTATTGAAAACATCAACTGGCATACAGAAAACCAACCAAATGCATTCGGATTGGGTCAATACTTTAGCACAACGATCCATGGGTCATATGTGACGTGTAAGAGTCAACCCTACCTCAATCCAAGGCGCGGTGTGGTCGCCACCACTCAAAGTGTCTGCCTTTTGTTTCAAAAGGACATCATTTTAATTGAAAAACATCAACTAGCATACAGAAAACTAACCAAACACATTCTTATTGTGTTGATACTTTAGAAAAACGATCCATGGGTCATATGTGACGTGTACGAGTTAACCCCACCACAATCAGAGGCGCGGTGTGGCCGCCACCACTCAAAGTGTCTGTCTTTTATTTCAAAAGGATGAAATTTTAAGTGAAACACATCAACTAGCATATGGAAAACCGACCAAAAGCATTCGGATTGTGTCGATACTTTAGAAACATGATACATGGGTCATATGTGACGTGTATGAGTCAACCCTTCCTTAATCTGAGGCACAGTGTGGCCAGAATCCCTCTAAGTGGCTCTCTTTTG
Organism: Viscum album; assembly: GCA_963277665.1. Taxonomy (NCBI): domain Eukaryota; kingdom Viridiplantae; phylum Streptophyta; class Magnoliopsida; order Santalales; family Viscaceae; genus Viscum; species Viscum album. The sequence goes on along the minus strand of OY728156.1, from coordinate 1,243,107,414 downwards.
TTTAAAATGGACAACATTTTAAGTACATACGGAAAACCGACCAAACACATTCGGTTTCTGTTGAAACTTTAGAATAACGATTCACGGGTCATATGTGATGTGTACGAATCAACCCCGCCTCAATCTGAGACACGGTTTGGCTGGAACCACTCAAAGTGTCTGCCTTTTGTTTCAAAAGGACGTCATTTTAATTGAAAAACATCAACTGGCATACGAAAAACCGACCAAACACATTAGGATTGTGTCAATACTTTAGAAAAATGATCCATGGGTCATATGTGATGTGTACGAGTCAAAGACACCTTAATCTGAGGTGCGGTGTGGCCCCCACCACTCAAACTGTCTGTCTTTTATTTAAAATGGACAACATTTAAAGTACATACGGAAAACCGACCAAACAAATTCGGTTTTTGTTGAAACTTTAGGAGAACAATTCATGGGTCATATGTGACGTGTACAAATCAACCCCGCCTCAATCTGAGTCGCAGTGTGGCTGGAACCAGTCAAAGTGTCTGTCTTCTGTTTCAAAAGGACGTCATTTTAATTGAAAAACATCAACTAGCATACGGAAAACTAACCAAATGCATTTGGATTGTGTAGATACTTTAGAAAAATGATCCATGGGTAATATTTGATGTGTAAGAGTCAACCCTGCCTCAATCCGAGGTGCGGTGTGGCCGCCACCACTGAAAGTGTCTGCCTTTTGTTTCAAAAGGACGTCATTTTAATTAAAAAACATCAACTGGCATACGAAAAACCGACCAACCACATTCGGATTGTGTCGATACTTTATCACAACGATCCATGGGTTATATGTGATGTGTATGAGTCAACCCCGCCTCAATACGAGGTGTGGTGTGGCCGCCACTACTAAAAGTGTCTGTCTTTTGTTTCAAAAGGACGTCATTTTAAGTGAAAAACATCAACTGGCATACAGAAAACTAACCAAACACATTAGGATTGAGTAAATACTTTAGCACAATGATCTATGGGTCATATGTGACGTGTAAGAGTCAACCCTGCCTTAATCTGAGGCACGGTGTGGCCAGAATCACTCTAAGTGGCTCTCTTTTGTTTAAAATGGACAACATTTTAAGTACATACGGAAAACCGACCAAACGCATTCAGTTTCCGTTGAAACTTTAGGAGAACGATTCATGGGTCATATGTGACATGTAAGAATCAACACCACCTCAATCTGAGATGTGGTGTCGCTAGAACCACTCAAAGTGTCTGCCTTTTGTTTCAAAAGGCCGTCATTTTAATTGAAAAACATCAACTGGCATACGGAAAACTGACCAAATGCATTTGGATTGTGTCGATACTTTAGCACAATGATCCATGGGTCATATATGATGTGTACGAGTCAACCATGCCTCAATCCGAGGCGCGGTGTGGCCACCAGCACTCAAAGTGTCTGTCTTTTGTTTCAAAAGGACGTCATTTTATGTGAAAAACATCAACTGGCATACAGAAAACCCACCAAATGCATTCGGATTATGTAGATAATTTAGCACAATGATCCATGGGTCATATGTGACATGTATGAGTCAACCCTTCCTTAATCGGAGGCACGATGTGGCTGGAATCACTCTAAGTGGCTCTCTTTTGTTTAAAATGGACAACATTTTAAGTACATACAGAAAACTGACCAAACGCATTCGGTTTCGATTGAAACTTTAGGAGAACAATTCATGGGTCATATGTGACGTGTAAGAATCAACCCCGCCTCAATCTGAGATGCGGTGTGGCTGGCACCATTCAAAGTGTCTGCCTTTTGTTTCAAAAGGACGTCATTTTAACTGGAAAACAGCAACTGACATAAAGAAAACCGACCAAACGCATTCAAATTGTGTCGATACTTTCAGCACAAAGATTCATGGGTCATATGTGACGTGTACTAGTCAACCCCACCTCAATCTGAGGCGCAGTGTGGCCACCACCACTCAAAGTGTCTGTCTTTTGTTTTAAAAGGACGTCATTTTAAGTGAAAAACATCATCTGGCATACAGAAAACCGACCAAACACATTCGGATTGTGTCGATACATGAGAACAATGATCCCTGGTTCATATGTGACGTGTACGAGTAAACCCTGCCTTAATCGGAGGCACGGTGTGGCCGGAATCACTCTAAGTGGCTCTCTTTTGTTTAAAATGGACAACATTTTAAGTACATACAGAAAACCGACCAAACGCATTTGGTTTCCGTTGAAACTTTAGGAGAATGATCAATGGGTCATATGTGATGTGTACGAATCAACCCCGACTCAATATGAGATGTAGTGTGGCTGACACCACTCAAAGTGTCTACCTTTTGTTTCAAAAGGACATCATTTTAATTGAAAAACATCAACTAGCATAGGGAAAACCGACCAAATGCATTCGGATTGTGTCAATACTTTAGGAAAACGATCCATGGGTCACATGTGACGTGTACAAATCAACCCCACCTCAATTCGAGGCGTGGTGTGGTCAGTATCACTCCAGGTGTATGTATTTTGTTTAAAATGGACATCATTTCAGGTAAAAATATATGGTATACAAAAAACGGATCAAATTATGAATTGAATTTCAGATTCCACATATAATTGTCATCTAAATTTTAAATTTAATTCTAAATGAATTATGTATGTTTATAATTACATTATGAATTCTAATTTAATTATTGATGTGTATAGTTCCAGGATGCATTATATGTTAAATGTGTCTGAATTTGTTCTCTATATGTATGTGTTAGTTGGTTATTGCAGGTAAAATAATTGTATTTGTATGTGTTAGTTTATTGCAGGTACAATAATTGGATTGAAAATGGGAGGGAATGCACAAAATGAGGCCTGCTGTCCAAATTGGAGACCTGTTGTGCAAATTGCAAGTTGTTGTGCAATTTTCATAGCACAGGCTATGCCAACGGTTTCAAACCATTGGCATAGCATCTCTGATGCTTTTTTTACCAACAATTCATTGAAGCGTTGGAAAAAAACCTTTCCAAACAGTTTAGAAACCTTTGTTAAAGAGGAGAAACCTTGAGATTTTCCAACGGTTCATGCCAAACCATTGAAAAAAACTATCCCAACGGTTTGGCAGAACCGTTGGGATAGGTTAGCTTTCCCCCACTCTATTCCAATGGGTCACAGTAAACAGTTGGGAAAATATTTCCCGACACCTTACTTCCCTATGGTTTTCAGAACCGTTGGTATAACATATACCAATGGTTCTTCATCCTTTACCAACGGTTCAGAACCGTTGGGAAAGACTGAATTTCCAGTAGTGATTGCACTGGCCTAGACATTTTTGGATGATTTAAAATATATCCAGAGGGGTTCTAAGGTCATCCAACTTGAGGTACTCATGATTCAAAGCATGCATTGATGATATGAATTTCTCCTGGGATTTAGATACAAAACTCAGATCTACATCATTGTGTTTCTTGGATTTTGGGTATGTCCATTGAATTAATGTCTGTTAACAAATTGAGTTAGCTAGCCTAAGATACTATTCTGATAGTCGTGGATTTGATACACATAGTTAAAAATATAGAATTCCTAGCATTATTTAGAAATTGAATTCCCAAATTGGGTTAATTATGATGACCAATTTATTTATCGAAGCATTATGGAAAAAGAAGATTAATTGAAGAAATAATCATGAGAAAATGGGGATGCCATTTTAAATAATTAGTTTGGTAAATTTATTATAAGTGTTAGGGGATGCAATATAGATAATTAGTTAGGGAATTAATTATGAAAAATTGAATTTGTGATAAGGGGATAATTAATCATGAATTAATTATGGGTCGTGATATCATGATCAAGATAATTAATTGTGTATATAATTATTAATTGTTGAGATTTATTATGAGATAATTAATTTTGAAAAAATTAATTAAAGGATATGATATTTTTATTTGATTAATAAATTGAAGAATTAATTAATTTAATTTTCAAACACAATTAATTGGAGATTTAAGTAATTATATTTATTTATTTATACAATTGTTGAAATTGTAATGGAATTGAGGTGGATAATCAATTATGAATTAATTATGTGCGAATAAATGGGAAAATGGTCATTCTAAATTGAGATATATAATTTTTAAAATTTTAATTTTACTTCTATGAAATATAAAGGTACTGGTATGCAAGGGAATCCTTGAGTTAATAGAAAAAAATATAAAGAATAAATAATAATGTGATTACTATTTATTAATGCATTGTCTTCATTTATTTATTGAAATTCATACATTATCCTTTTAATTAAATAATTTTAGTCATTATTTGGGGTGTCTAACTGAGTTTTACTCACACCCTATATGGGATTCCTAATTGGTACTTGAGTAAACATTAATATTATCGAACATGTGAAGGGAATGGTCCCTATGTTAGATTGCTGGTTAGGATTGGAGCCTAGATGAGGGAACCATGCATGGGATGGGACCCTATTGAGATTTATTAATGCATTTATTTTTTGTTCATTTGAGGAACTGAGCACTTATTTTGGAATTTTATTTTTTCCCTTTCAGTTGAATATTGTATTTGTTATTTTCTGTTATCTTATTAAATTGGAATTGTTCTCGTTATACAAGATTCCTTATTTGGGTATCTATTTCTGCTGGTGTTTTACTTTGATAAGAGATTGTTTTGTCGCCCCATGACTGACATACCAGATCCTCCATGCTAGTTGGAATTTTTTAGCTTATGGGGAGGTTCTCTTGATGTCAGGTGAACAACCGGTTATGGACACCATCATGTGTCACCCAAGTTAGGATGTAACAATTTGACATCCACCAAAAACTCTTCTTATTGTCAAAATTATAATTATTCAAGATAATATTTTCATGATTGAAACTCTATAATTAACATTTATAGAACATAAAATACCTATAATAATAAATATTTATTCATATAGTATTGATTAATTAACCAAAAACAAAATGGTTAGAACATGATATGATAATTACCAATATAAATAAATCTAATAATTAATAAGAACAATTCTTTATGACTAAAATTCAATAATAGAACCCAAAACTCAATATAGATCATTAAAATAAATATATATCCATAAAATTTATCAATATTATTCCAAAACTTCATTGAAACTAAAAAATATTAAGGATTTGATCATATAGTATTCTAGGATTAATTTAATATTTATCTCTAAACAATATCAACCAATCCTAATTTTCAATCCATAAATTTAATTTCACGAATGAAATAATATACAAGATATTTTACTTCTTTCTATAAATGACCCGAATCACCGAAACACAACATTAAAATAACATGGTATTTAAAATAATAATTATAAATATTTTCCTAAAATTTATTCCCATGTTATTCAATTAAACATATTCATGTAACGCTTCCCAAAAATTATATTCATTGTCTTCTAAAATAACATCAATCACTTAATCTCTAAATAATTTTTCAATGAAAAAGGTAATCTATAGTATAAAACATATGTTAGCAAGATAAAATTATTCTTCATCCAAAAATAGATTATCTAAAAGGAAAAATTCTTATTAACGATAGCTTCACATAGGCTAGTGGTGGGAAGTTAACCTATTTAACCTTTCAGTTGTTGGTTAAAATTATTCTTCCTTACGGGATGAGATGGGTTTCTCCCTACACATGGGTTATCTTTTTTAGATACAATAATTATTAAAACACTCATTTAAATGTGAAATAGATAATAAAAATAACCATAATGTATTAAATAATTAATAATTTTTTTCCAAATAGGACATATAATACCATTCAGTTTGCAACACAAAATTTAATAACAGATAATTACATGAAAAAGAAAATCAACAAAAAAATATCATTATCTAATGAAATAGAGCCTCAAAATTCATATCTATAACATTTTTTTATAATCATACTTAATATTATAAACCCATAATGGTATTTATAACTATAAAAAATCCTATTATTTAATGTTGTATTAACCCTCCTTTGATAAAAGTTGTATGGACCTAGCAAAAAATATTGCATATTCAAGTGGTTTTAAATTATATTTCACATGATCATAATCCCAGAGGTTTATTTTTGTTTATTTATTAATATAGTTTGATAAAGTAATCATAAATATTAAACTCCTACATTATAAGTGGAATATTTTACAGTATCTATTTTCCACAGAAATTATGTTTTAAATAATTAACGATTTATTTTCATTAAAAACATTTACCAAATAAATCAGGAATTGTTATTTTCTATTAGAATTTTTTATACCCTATAAAATATTAATAATGGTGGATGAGTAATACAATCATATAAAGTGACAAAAAATTATTATATAACCCCTTAGTACAAGAATAATTAAAAACATTCAATTTTCAAAATAAACATTATGATAAAAATAAAAAATTTATTAATCATGAAATAAAATTTTCTACCTAAATATTTCTATAATATATTTCATTAGAGAAAATCATGTTGAAAATAAAACCCATAAAATTTTTAATTGAGAACATGATAAACTCGTGAAATTATTTTCACTAAAGTTTACCTTTCATCCTTAAAATATAACATATAATATCCAATAAGCAAAAAATAAATAACATAACATGTGATAACAAGATATTATAGAAATAATAAATAAATTATATTAGAATATAGAGGAATAAATTTTTATCATACTTAATTATGATGTACAATTCATGACTACACATGAAATAATACACACAATTTTACTTAAAATAACCCCTATGTTAAAATATAGAGCAATCAACTATGCTACATTTGGAATAACCTTCATAGTAATCATATAACATAAAAATCACAATACATTACATATATAAATAACCCTACCAAAATTCATTTTAATGGAAACCACCTGTTATTTTCATAAATTACCATGAACCATAACATATCCCTAAAACATGAATATATGAATAATCAAATTATTTTATGAGGATAGACACTTATTTATGAAATAATATATTTTCATAAAAATAAAGAAAAAAAAATTAAAGTATGAAAATGTAACCAATTAATGGTAGATGAAATGAAGATACTATTAATAATGGAAGGAAAATCAACTCAAGGCTTACAATTTCAAAGCAAAACATTTCTTTCATATTTTTATCAGAAATTCAAATAAGTGCCTCATTTTAAAAAAGTTAAAAATGTTTCTATCAACCAGGTTTGTAAAAATAAAAATTACAGAAAATGACATTAAATCCTATGAATATATTTAAAAACTATATTTATAATTTTTATCAAATAATTATATGGATATGGAAGAATAGGGATTTTTTAAGGATAACATTTAAAGAAGTTTTTTTTAAATGAATGTCCCTTACATCATGTTTTTCACATCATGTTAATTCTTTTTATCCATGAATAAAAAAAATATATTAATTTAATATTTATTTAGAAAAAATTATTTATTATTATTACATTTATATCACTTATTTTAATATTATATAGTATTATTTATTTAATGACGTTCACTTATGATATTGTAATCATAAGTTAAAAATAAAAATGTTTGTTTGACTATGGTTAATACTGCTAGAATTAAATTATCTCAAAATTCATAATTACGAAATAATTATCATTTTTTACATAAATTAGACCATTAAATTATGTCGTTATAAATGGTTTTGAAAAAAGATCTATCATATAATCGTATACATGATAGGTTGTACATATACATGAGTAATGTTTCTATTTTTTCAAATATAATCATGTAATGAAAGTAAATATTATATAATTCATAATGAATTTCAATAATATAATATATATAATATTACTTCATTAAATATAATTATATTTATCATTTTTGTGATGTTGGGATGAAAAACGAGTGACATCACTTTTTGGATTTGGTATTCTACACGTATATATGAACAATATAATCTTTTTTATGCATTGAAATGTTTTGATGTAAGTTAAATATTATAATTTAGTAATGATAAATATATCATGAATATCATATATGTATATATAAATTTATTCGATCATTATAACCAATCTTGAGAGTCAATAACGGAGAATAAATTACATCATTTTTCGAGGCTTTTCTCCACCATACACAAGGAATGAGAATTATTAAAAAATTTGATGGAATATAAAATTTATTTGGGTGATATTTTAAACATAATAAAATATAATTATATTTTTTTACTATATTTATTATTTTACCGTGGTGGAATAACATTTTAAGGAGGTGGAAAACAAATAAAACTAATATGTGATTTTGAAAACTATTCTACTTATTTGGAAAACCTCAATTTTATGACACATTAAGACATATAATTTTGGAATAATGGAAAATAAAAATACTTCTATAATGATGATAGGTATTATACTAAGTCATTTTGTCCTAAAATTTATTAAATAAATTGTTTTTAAGTTTTTTGAAATTAGATGAGGATGTTCCCTTTTATAAAAGAGGGAAGAGGAACTCGTGGAGATTCACAAAATATTAATTAATTGTAATTAAAAAATTATAAATTGGGATATATTTCGAATAAAATATGAATATTGGTAGATGTAATCACATAAAAAAATAATTATTAATTATATATATATATATGACCTTATCATTTGGTTTTAACCCTAATTTAACCCCTTTTACTCTTACTGGGGAACAATGATTTTTTAAATTTTTTGTTGTATATATTTCATAAATAATGAAAAAATATAGATAAATGGAAAATGGAGGATATATTAAATCTTATGCAAATAAAATTTTCAAATTTTATATGTCAGGAATTTTATACCATTTAATAATATATTGATTACTAAAAAATATCCATAACGTCGATATTAGAACTATTGATTATAGTGAATTTAATAATTTCATGATAACACATTTATCTTTCACCAAATATATTATTATATTCAATAAAATTACACCTTAATATATACAAATAATGGAATACATTAATGTTTTAAAATTATATTTATTTTATTTTCTATTAATTACATAATTATTGAAATAACATTGTGAATTCATGAAAAGAAATAACATTTACATAAAAATAAAAAATAAATTGTGCTTCTAAAAATTACAATAAAGGTGATAATATCTTCCATGTGGTTCTAAAATGTAATAAATTAGACCCTTAGGTGATTATAGTTTAGATAAACTCATCCAATAAAAATTAAGTAATTTTTTGGACCATTAAATTGTTGTTATCCTTTTATTATTAACCTAAATTATCTAATTTATTCTTTACTATGGTAACCAAAATAAATAAAGTTACTATTATATTGAACAAATATTTAATAGATCCATTCACTGAAAATGTTCCATGTGATTAAGAATATTTAATCAATTTTAGATAATTGATATAATTTTTTTGGATGAAGTTAATTTAAAATTAATCCCTTAATACACAATGAAAAAAAATTTATAGAAAAATGAGTTTTCATCCAAAAAATGTAATCATTCTAAAATAAGGTATAGTAATTAATAAAATGTAATTAATAATATTTTGTTTATTTAAATATTAATTATGTTATATTTTAATCAAAATAAACTCTTAAAAATTATTATTAATATACTAAAAAACATAGTTGTATAAAAATAGGTATTTTTTAGTCTTTATAAAAAATGTATCTTTTCAATAAATTATGAATAATACATATTAAATAATTTCATAATGGTATTTCAAAAAAAATAAATTATTTTTTATTAATATAATTTTTAAAACTTCGAGTCATTAATTATAATATTTGCTCATGAAAAAAATGAGAAATTTTTTTAAAGAAAATTTATTTTTTAGGAATAAAATTAATTTACCAAAGAAATATTATAAATTTCCAATTAAATGATTCATTAATTAGAAATGATTATGTTTATTATATATTTCCGAATATCTTTAATTCTATTTATTTCCATTTTTTAACCTCTCTCTTATAATGGTCACATAATAAAAAACTATTTAATTTAATGATTATGATTGGTGTTTCAGATCATGTAATCTATCAAGATTAATAGTTGTTTTTAAAATATATTGATGTTAAAACCATACAACAGTGTGATGTTTTATTTTCAACGAGTTGGTTAATTATTATAATGTGTTCCCAATGTCATTAAATTGGTAAAGAAATCATCAAGATAAGAAGAATATGTGTGTGGAGATAACTTTTTTTCACTACTATTAATGATTTTATGCCTATCAAATGTTGTAGTGAGAGCTATGTTAACATTTTATTAGAATTTTTAAAATATTATGTTTCACTTTGTATCATTAAATTATTTTATTTATGAATAATTTGCAATAATTTGGGTATATAAACTCATGAATATAAGAAATATATTTTGGTGATAACTCTACGTGTAAGTATAAATGAATCCATGATGTATTGGAATCTCCATATTTTCATTTATGGGATGTTCATAAATATAAATGGTGTTGAACATCCCGTAGTGGATTATGATATCATTTTTTTATTTGATTATCATTTAGTTTATTATGATAATATAGATTCCATATCTAATAAAGTAATATTAATTTATTTCAAAACATTAATGACATACCTATATGATGAGAAATTGAATAGATATGTAATGGATCATTACCATGCTCATATTATTGAAAATAATTAAATTGAACATATTAGTTGTAACGAACAGAACAATTTTAAATAAAATTATTTTTTTTGATTCCATGATATAACTTATTATGGTTATATAAAACATATGCACTTAATTAGAATATTATATCTGATTGTATTTAAAAGTCCAATATGTATCATTACAATGTAAAAAATAATAATATTGGGAATGTGATCATATGAATAGATTAAATATTGCATTATGTTAAATTAAATTGATACAAAATATATATCAGGACTCAAAAATTAGTATATAACCCTAAGAACCACATATACCAGATCTTCCAATAGATAAATTATCTCTAGGATTCAACCATGACTAGGATGTATCCATTATGAAATGATTCAAGGATGGGAGAAACCACATAAGTGATGAGTTCATGCTCATCGGGATCATGTCCTAAACCACATATGAAAACCACCCCATGAAAATGACATCATTGGGAACATTAACCGTAGGTAATATTATGGTGTAATAAAGGGATATGTATCAATACCATAATTATATGAATATGTATAATGTATTTTAAAAGGGAAAATGGTAATACTTATTATTTTTCATACATTTAAAATGATTTGGATTTTGATAGGATAAAAAAAATTGTTTTCATGGGTAAAATACTATTTATATGAAGAAATTATTTTAGATTAATTAGTTAATGTTTGAAATTAGTTATATATTAATAAATAAATTTTTTAATCAATTTTTATTAAAAATAAATTAAAATAAAATTTTTATGAAATAAAATTTAAAGTTTTTAAGGGATTGAAAACTATTATTGTAAAAAACCCTAGAAATTTTTAATAAATGTCTCATGATGTTTTTAATGTGAAAATTCAAATAATTAATAAACTATTTATAAAAGAAAAATATTATTTTGGATATCCTAAAATAGAAACCATCAAATGGTTAATTGAGCATTATTTCCTAAATGGTGTGTATTATAACATCATAATGACCGGAATGTGTTTAATAAATACTATAAATGCTATAAATCAAGAAATATATCATTACCCATTAAAACAATGATATTTTGAGGTTATTTAATTAATTTATAAACAAAATATGAATCCTCCAAAACCTATATTATATTTTATGATTGTTTACAAAAATTGTATTAAATATGACTCTTTTCCATATCACAAAAGAAAATGCTTTATTGAGTTCATCCCTTTGACATAAAATATAATAATTACCACTACCCTTTCAAATTTACAATTGTAAACCCATTTTTAAAGTAGTTAATATACCATACCCAATATATATACCTCATAATGCTCCCCCAATCTCTCAATAATCTCTTCTGAAATGTTTTGAATAACCCTCTAGTAGTAAGGGATCCTCTCTTTAAACTATTTATTTAAAAAAAATATTTTTTTATTGCACATTGTATTCCAATTCCTAATGATTGAATGTTTTTTTGCACATCCCACATAATGAAATTATTATATCCACATGTTGTGTTTCCCCTTTTACTCTGATTAATCCCTCCCACGATTCATTATGTACCCCTGTAACACTATTGAAATAATTTGAAATCTCATTCACTTTCATAAATATGTTTTATGAATCATTATTTTATTCTTTAATTCTATGGAAATGACATTATTATTTTCCATGCCCATCTATTTATTGGTGTATTCCCATACCGTTATCCAATCAAGGGGTTTTCACCTTGTAGTAACTATGCCTTTTTGATTAGGGACCTAAATTTATATTATCCATAATCCTTAACCATGGGATTAAATTTAATAGAATATGTTCATATTTTATAAGATCTATATTGAAACTTATCCACAAATATGATGATATAATTATCTTTTCACCCCAACATCCCTCTAATACATTGGGTGTTGTTTTATTCTCATGAAATTTGATGTGTGGTTTATAGGACGTTATCCTAAAAACATTATTTTATGATGTTTGGGTGATTTAACTTGACATATTCTTATTATCTCATGTAAAAATTTGTTACCACATTCCCATTTTCCTTTATTTTATCTTGATATATCATTCATAATTTTCATGTCCACAACTCTCTCACCGTTTATATAACATGTGAATTACTATTTTATAACATGCAATACATTTTTCTTGTTTTTATTTTCATATTACCTTACTATGATTTATATCTCACCGCTTCCTTATATATATACCATGGTTTTCACAATAAATTTTAATAAATATTTAATAACATGAGAATATTATGACAGTTTTCAATATTTTTGAAGTATGAATTTTCTTATAGATTTAGGTAACATGCCAAATTCCTTAATGATAGTAGACTTATTGATCATTTAGGTTGTATTATGTGTATTCTTTGGTAATAAATAATGAATCATTTTCTAATAAACACAAGTGTTTTCATATATTGTATCATATAATTGTTTAGTTCAGTATGAGATTAGGATAATTAATCTTTTGAGAAATATTTATGTATAACACAAAACTTAAGAAAAAATCAATCAATGTTGGAAAATTATAGAGTACATTGTTTCTAAGAAAATACATCCCTATTTGGATATTATAAGTGTATGTGGCATGTAACATATGTAACTAGGGGTACACCCTGAAACATTGTATTGAGAAATACAAGATTACAAACTACTACCTAAAAATGGGTCATACTACACAGATAGTTTGTATTATGTTAATTCCTTGGTAACATTTATAAGGGTTTGAAAACTATTATTGTCCAAATGAAAAAAATTAACTCTAAATATTAATTATTTTTTTAGGTTAATGCTCACATATTTAATAAATATTTGATTAAATAAATTTTATTTTTGGAATCGTCATGTCAAAATTATCCAATGGTGAAATGTTTTTAATTTTCTGATACAATTGTATTGTTGTATACAAATTAAATATCGTATAAACATTTGGTGTGTATTATAACATCATAATGAACTAATAGTGGTATAATAAATTAAATAAATAGAATATATGACAAAATATATGTTTTACCATTAAAATAAGCTAATTTTGAGGTTATTTGATTAATTTTATATAGTAAATACAAGTACTCTAAAAAATATATAAATTTATATGGTTTTAAAATCATTTATTTATAAATATAACTATCTTTCACATAAAAATGGAAAGTATTTTATTTATTTAGGCCCTTATACTTTAAAATAATTAAAATTACTCTTATTTTTGAGAAACCTATGTTCAAATGTGTCGGAATATTTGTGGTTTTTAAAATTTATTATATAGTCTCTAAATCTTATATATAATAAAGAATAATAAAATATCATCACCTTTCCAATATAAACCCACCAAAAACCGCATTACTATATACTAAAAAATCTATGATCATGTCCTTACTCTAATATCTGCTTCATATAGGCCTCATAAGGTGACCAAATCTCTGATGTTGCTCCTCCCAAATTCTGGATTCACCGTTGAAAAAAGGTTTCCACTATTTATCCTCCATATTCAAGACATGTATTTATGTAATGCACATTGTATTAAAATTAATATTTCTGACATATGGTTTAACCAATCCCTCTTACTAACTTTATGATTTCCATGTGATTAGGGAGCCGTCACACTGTCATTAATCTATACCATGATTCATTTTGTACCCTCATTATTTTATAGAAACTATAATGTGATTTTTTTCGTATAATTTTTTTATTCAAGAAAACTCACTCTATTATCCCTTTTAATTCAATTTTTTTATACAATATTATGTTCTTACATATCCCTCATAATATCCTTTTGACGTACAAGTTATGATAGATCACTATATATATCATGGAAACGTTTTATGAATATTTATTTACAAATCATATGATACTAATAATTCACTATAGTTTTCCTTGATATACATTTTATATATTTATACCTTATACCTTTACACTAAAGTGATATTTAACCAGTTGTACCAATATATAATTGATTGTGTACCTCCATGCATGTATCCAAAAATCCATAATTGTGTAATTAAAATTGATGAAATGCATTAATATATTATATGATCTATGGGGAACACATATACATGTATATGATATGATTATAATGGGTGAAAACATACGTATCTTTAATGCATTGGGTAATTATTTAGTCTCATTATGTTCCATTTATGATTCATGAGAGGTTATTTTAATCACACTATGTTTTGATGTCATGGTTGTTAAGCTTGATATATGATATATGATTTTATGTTTAATTTTCATTCCACATTCCCATAGTTACATTATGCTATCATGATATATCAAGTCCCATTTTTCATTTTTTTTCATTCTAACCCCTTTTAGTCACAAGAAAATTTATAATCTAAAAAGTAATAATTTGATAATGTTATACTTTTCTTATCAATGTTCTCGTATTTTTATCTCACTTTATTTATATATATGTTCCTAGGTTATCCCATGAAGTATTAAGAATAAAATAAATTTATGATAATGTTAATGATGTATTAAATAATGTAATTTTACATTGGTTTTTTAGTTATTATGCAATGTTCTTAATCTTATAATGACACTATACATATTGATCTTTTGGGTTGTATTATGTGTATTATTTTATATCCAATCAAGAATTAATCTATAAAAACAAAATATTTGTTTATTATCGGATCTCTCCATCTAAAATGATTTTATGGATATAGTTCCAGATATTTTCCATTTTGTAATTCATGATGGAGAGATAGATTTTACCACTGAATAAGTACATGATGTTAAAAGTATTTCAACAACACCTTATAAAATGGATCAATTTTTAAATATAAAATTGTAAATTTAATTATATGAGTCTCTAAATAAAGGATTCATTCACCCTAAAAAAACTGGGAACTCATAATTTTTTTAAAAAAGAAACATTGTTCAATGAGAATTTTTATTGATTATAGGGCCTTGAAAAAATCAATTTTATGAAGAAGTATAAATTTCCTCATATCAATGATTTCTTTAATCACCTCTAGGGAACATGATATTTTTAAAGTTTTATATCAATTTAGGGTTCCATTAGATGAATGTGGAGGTGGATATGTTCTGAATATGGCATTTTGAAAAAGATGTGGGCATTTGGTGTTTGTAGTTATTCCCTTTTTTATTTCTAATGAACTGCCTATATTTATGGACCTTATTAATAGGATCTTCCATGAGTTCTAGGTTATGATTAGGTTTTTGATTACTGATCTTATTTTGGTATATTTTTAATAATTATAGGTAAAGGAAATACACCTAAGGAATATCTTGAAAAAATTGAAAGAAAAGAAATTTTTTGAAATTTTTTGTAAAAGTAATTTTTAGTTCCAAAAAAATGATTTTTTATTGGGTTCATTTATCAAACCAATTTAATTAATATTAAACATGTTAAATATAATACCATTTAACAATGGAAAATACCCAAAAAAATTATATAAATTCATATTTTTTATGAAATATTTGGTTATAAGTAGTTTCTATTTAAAAAAAAGATATATGTTACCAATACCGTTTATTAAGTTAATATGAATGGTTTTTAGATTCATCAACAAAAAATAATATGATGATTATTTAAGGAAAAAATTATATTGGTGTATAATATGGTTGTTGGCCTTCCATCCAAAATGAGATATTTTTCGACTATACAAATGCTTCATGATGGAACGTGGTGGTAAAATGATATGTAATATTTATTTAATTTCTTGTGCATCATGTGCATTGAAAAATAATTATTTAAATAATCCTACACATGATATATAATTAGTTTCTATTTTTATTATTTAATAATTTGTACAATCTTTTATATTTATTAAAAATTTAAATATATAATGTTCATAAATGTATTATGTATATATTTACACAGAAAGAGTTAAACATGAAGAAAATAATTTGTATAGAAGGGATCAATTATTATTATTTTATGATTCGTTATAAAAATGAAAAATTAAAATTTAGAATACAATTTGATATAGAAAAATAATAAATCATTAAACATGTTAATTTTTTTAACATTTCTCCCTGGTTGATTCTTTTTTATCATCCTAGAAGGTGATGGTTCTTGAATATCTTCTATATTATTTCAAGTGTCATTTAAATCATCTATATCAAAGAGAACAATGAAATATCATTATGTTTATAATGGGTTACAAATAATTAAGATTTGGATAAGAAGGGTAAGTAAAATATATTTAATAGTGAAAATTAAGGTGTTTTAATAATTGGAAAAAGATTATGTGTTCATAATATTCTGTAGTTGAAGAATTAATTTTTGGGAGAATTTTATAGTTCCTCACTTTATATTCATCTAAGTAGTACTAAGATGTACCAAGACCATCATAGGTATTTCTACTTGGTTGGAATGAATATATATATATTGATTAATAAAAATTGAAATGTTTTACATGTCATAATCATAATGTAGATTGAAAATTATTGAGGCTACTAATTAAGATATTTTATTTGATATAGTGGAAATATTGAAATATATTAATGGATTTCATGGTCAGAATTCCAATGAAATATCAATGTACTATTGAGATTTGGGATATTATTGATCGATTAAATAATATAATCACATTTCCAACACAATTTAGGATTTATTTAATTGGACCACCTTCCTTGAATATATAGCAAGAATATAGTTATAATGCATGAATATACTCTCCCTATTATATATGAACATTTTCCAAGATTTAATTATAATTTTTGGAAATCAATTCATCCATCATTGGTTCTTGAATTAAATTTTAGTATAGATTTTCGCCCTCTTCCAGATCAATAGTCTCAATGAATGATACAGACAGTTAATTGATTCTGACACTTTCGCCAGGGTACTTGCATCTGTCTTGTTGGGGGACGGCGGCACAGATTGTAGCCTCACATTCCAGCTTGCCAAAGGTAGGCAGTATCCTTTCCTTGTTTAGGGACGTCTACTCCTTGATCAAAATGGGATGATGAGATATCGTTTCTTCCTTTTATAAATTCCTCCTCAAAACTTGTCACCTAGTTTGGGTCTCTCATATAGATTTAAGATGATGTTCGCGAAACTCTTCCCATCTCCATATCATCATGGATGCCCGTTAATTAAATTGCTTCTTTCATAACATTCCAATGGGTCTGGTCAAGGCAACAAACTTTGGTCGAGGGAGTAGTCACTTTGGACATCACTAGCATGTCTGGATGCTGGGGCACTGGCACGTTAGGGTTTCTTCTCCTTATTATAGGGCTTCTCGAGGGCGCGGGAGCGCAAGGCATCCCACGTCGAATGAAGGGAATCATATGCCATAGGCATGTATATGAGGGTTTCCTCATCTTCCTATGTTAATCACAGGGAATTCCACGAGTTTAATGTCTGGTGGAGAGAGATCAGACTAATCAGAACATTGATTACTGTGGATCAGATGGCCGCAACCCCTAGAGGAAACAATGATGTTGGTGCCAGCATGTGGATAGCTTCCTAATTGTTGTTAAGGGGAATGGGTAATGAGATGGCATGATTCCACCAGGATGTGGCGGCCCGAGAAAGAACCAGGATGGATAATGGATAGTTAAGTGAAGTGAGTGGAGAATGAGATGGAGTTGACTTGAGGACGATAGAGATGTTGGGTTTGAGACTCCACAAGACCTCCTACTTATCCCTATGGCTGGGAATCAATTTCCTCTTAGTTCATCTGACTCTGGATAACCACCGATTGGAGATTTCAACGAATTACTGCTAGATGGGGTCACAATGGCTAACCACTAAATGTGGTTGACCACAACTTACTGCTGGATGGGGTTGCAACAGCTTACCCCTAGATGGGGTAGCAACGACTTACCTCCAGACAGGGTCGCAATGGCTTACTGCTGGATGGGGTTGAACCTCAGAGAGGCTTCCTATGTACCTTATATAGGAGACAAAGATCAAACCCACGTAGTTCCTATGGGATAGGGGTCGATGTACTGAAGTGGAGGAGGACATGTGGTCCAATGGTTGTTGGGATTGAACCTCTTGGAGGCATCCAACATAACTTTCCTTGGAAAGGATCAAAGAACACATAGTTCAGATGGAGTGGGTGTCGATGTGAAGGGGGGGTCGGAGCGACCAGGTGTTGGCCGTGAACCTTAGGCTGGCTTCCTACATACCCTACCTTGGAAAGGATCAAAGACCACATAGTTCACGATGGGTTGGTGAACTGACATAAAGATAGTAGGGACCAATGGGTGGTTGGATTGAATATCAGGGAGGCTTCCTACATACCAACCTTAGGAAGGATCAAAGACCTCGTAGTTCAGGATGGGTTTAGGGAACCGACGTGATGATGGTCATAACCAATGGTTATTGGGCTTGAACCTTAGGGAATCTTCCTACGTACCTAGCCTTGGAAATGATCAAAGACCTCATAGTTCATGAGGGGTGTGGGGATTACACTCTAGGCTTCCGGGAGAGGATTTCATGGTCGATTCTTGCTCTAAGCCCATGTGAGTCATTCTCGGTGTGAGAAACAAGAGGAAGCAAATACATGACAATCACATCACGGATGGTGCATCTGTGGGAAGTAGAGTGGGGCTGATGCGCAGGGAGAATCCCAAAAAATGAAACAGGGGCTTACACGTTGTCCGCATCCCAAAGAGGAACCAGGGGCTTATGCGTGGTTAGTACCGTGGGAGGTGGATTTTGGGACTTACTACAGGGTGGAGGCCCGGGTGATGACAATTCCCCACTGGAGAGGGATTTGTCACCTAGGAAAAGTGGATGATCAAGGGTTCTTCCTCATGTAGGAAAGGCAAGGGGCTTACAGCAGGGTGGTAGCCCTTTCCCCATGGAGAGACACCACTCCGATAAAGAGGATCTCATTCCACGTGAGGAATGATCTCACTCTTGTGGAGACCAGTAGGCATAGAGAATGTCTGAGACGTGGAACCCCATGTGCGAGGCACATGGCGAGGTACGAGTTTAATGTCATTTTCTGAGGACGATGGTTATTGGTAGTTTAACATCCTGCAGCTCGAATGAGTTGTGTTTATTCTGCACCCCTAGGACTTACATAACTGCCACCCTCTACACCTTGGTGAAGCGAAGAGACCGGTAATGCCATGGTCAGGGGGTGTCGTGATGTGATCCCATAGGGGGTCACCGTTATCATGGCTATGCGAAGAAAAAATAGTCGTTAGTGTGCCTGGGTTCCACTATGGAGTGGAAATGATGGATGGGGCTTAAGTAAGGATGCAGCCCTGGTGGCTCTATGGAGCGAAAAAAGTGAATGGGGAATACAAAAGGAAGCTTCCTGTGTGCCACAAAGGAGAAGCAATGGTGGAAGGGGCTTAAGAAAAGAGGTTTCATGTGTGTTGTGAAGGAGAGAAAATGGTGGATGGGGTTTATGGAAAGAGGCTACCCGAAAATGATGTTCGAAAGAGAGACATCAAACACATGCACACAAATAGGGAGGCTTGCACTCAAAATGGAATAGTTTCATGGAAAACGCTAGGCCGACGTGCAATTGAGTCACTTACGCAGAAAATACTTGGTCGATGTGCAATTGGATAGCATTGGCATGTAAAGGGTGTAACAGTTTTTCATGAAATTTGAAGAGATTTGCGCGCGAGGAATAAGGGAGGCATGCAATTGGAAGGGATTGAGCACAATTGGAAGGCATTTCACACAATTTAAAGGGAGTTCATGCAATTGGAAGGGATTTCATGCAGGTGACGAGACTCAAAGGGATTTGGGCGATGGATAATCTCGAGTGGTGCTGCATATAGGAAGATCCTTGGTAAACCTATCACGAAAAATCCCATACATGAAGGCCATATTTTGTACGCAAGAGAGGTGGATTTCGCATAGAGGATAGAGTTTGGATTCTTCAGACATTGGAAGTTGAAGGGGCGCCCTTCTATTTATAGTCGCTCGGGGTCACCCGATCTGCACGAAAGCAGGTTTTTGCGAAGGTTGGTGTGCCGATGTGGGCAGTGAAAAATATCATATGCACAGGGGTTGCGCCTGCAAATTTTCAGGCCTGTGGTTGGTGGTGCATAAGTTCCCTTGTCGACGTGGATGTTTCTGCGTGGAACTGATTTTTTCGCGCTGACATGAAAAACTTCCTCATCTCCCGTGATTTTCCACGCAAGATATATTTTTTCACACACACCTGAGATTTTTTTGCGCAGTCCTTCCAGGCCGCCTGGAATGGATCGTCAGGTCAACATACGACTTTTCTTTGTTGCACCAAAACCTCATTTAGCCCTTGGTCATTTTTTGGAGTCTACAAATGCCCCCCCTTGGAATCAGATCAGAAAGGGGATGCAAAAGTAGGATTTTGAGGGAAACGTCAAGATGCATAACTTCCTGGTGTCCGCATGAGAAATACCCATAGATGCCTGTAAAACTAAGAAGTGGAATGCAAATCCCTTTCACACACGAAAAAACCCTGTAGATGTGCGAAAAGCTGGAAAGTGGCATGTAAACCTCTTTTTTGCATGAAAAAATGTTTGTCTTAATGCCTATAAAAACCCTCGCGGGTCCATCGACCTGTATGAATTTTTCTCGCATGATAAGTCTGGAGCTCTCACGTGTGAAAAACTTCACCTGTCTTATGCAGAAAACTACTTCTATTGTGCATATTTCCCCGATTCCAGCCATTATTTTACGTGAAAACCCGGGGTTTTTGGTGCCACTACCTTTGTTTTTCACACCAACTCCTGATTCTTCGGGCCGCCTCCATGTTTTTCATTCCAACTCCTAGTTTTTCATGCCGACTCCTTCAGACCTCACCGGAAGAGGATGACAACTAATCGAGCTGAAACAGAGAGAGAAGCTGTGTTCACTACTCGGAGGGCTGAGATGGTTGCCAACCATGAGGTTTGTAGCACCCTAAAGATCTTATCCAGAAACCATACTCTCTTCAACCTATTGACCCCATCCCAGAAGGAGTACACAATGTCCGACAATTTCTCGATATGGGAATTCAGTATTTTGGAGGAGGTACTAGTGTCGTGATTTAAAGTCGACACACCGTTGTCATTAGTGATCCACGAGGATGGCCTACCTCGATATAATATTACTAACAATGGCTATCCTTCTAGAGAAACCAGCAATATGGATGTTTACATCCTGAATCCAAGGACCCAGACAATTTCGATAAGTGACCCAGTCACAGAGGATTCTCTGGCCCATTACGCAAGTACTTTCTGACAGAGTGTCACTGACGAAACTATAGGATGGTTGTAGGATTGGAATCTATGGTGTGGAGGAAATTTCACCAGAGAATGGGCCTGAGCAAATTGAGGACTCTAAAAGTGTGACCAGTTTGGGGTTGAACAGTAGCACATTGGGTTGTTCGAGGCAGCATGGACGTCACAGTTCCATTTCTACCATCAGCATGAACATGGGCCTGAGCTATTTACCCGATGGTCCCCTGATACCAATACATTCCATCTTTAGCATGGGGAAGTTAGTATCAGCCTTTGGGACATTCATTGCATCAGGGGTATCCTTTTGGATGGGTACCGGTACGATGAATTCTTTCCGACGAAGAACATATGGGGAGACAGATCACGAACTCATATCCTAACATGGCATCTATTGGAGCTTGCTAAGGAGATGTTGGTGGTCAAGGAATTTTTGAAGTACATATCCTACAAAAATGGTTTAGCTTATTTCTGTAAAGAGATCTGGATGTCAAGATGCTGGGGAGAGGAATGTGGTGTCCAACCGTGGAATATAAGAGCAAAATCAGATCGTACTGGAGGATCCTAGAGGTAGGGAAATATCAATCATGGGTCTATAGAATAAATGAGAGATGGGACCCAAACATCTAGAATGCTGGATTTCCTGCAACCTTCATGATTGGGTGGCTCCTACCAGTGAGGGACATAAGGATGGGAGTTCGTCCAGTGACCTTGGTGATGGATGGCATCATGGCCACTAATTAGAGGTTCAATCTGGAAGTCCCTATGTTGGCCCGCTTTTATGCCATTATGGGGCACATTTCGAGAGTTGGGGCACCGAGGTGGATCTATTGTCCCGTTCAGATCATTCATGGCTGGGTCGCGACTCATTGAGGTGGGTGTACCTTTCCGAATTCCTTTTGTCTTCCGGGTAACGACCTGTGATCCTCCTTGCTGAACATTTTTAGGGTCATGCCCTTGACACTCAACGAGGAGGGGGTAAGGATAAAAATCAGCAATCATGCCAACAAAATTTTTAGACTATTCCCCACCCCGACTGGCCAGATGATACACAATGGGAAAGGCTCACTAGAGCTATGGGAATACTTCTAGGACATCAGAGGTGGGGTTCTTATGGACTGAGTTGATGGGAAGATACGTTGTGAGCCCTACGTGCCATAAAGATTCGCCAGGCAGCTTGAATACCTCTAGTGAATGCTGAAGAAAGTGTATACAAATGTCCAAGTGGAGAGGAATCCCTGTGTTCATTACCAAATGTGGCTGATGTTCATAGCCTATGGCTCTCACGACATCATTACCTTCCCCCCCCCACCGGAATCGATGCTGGTCACTCGAAATAATATGTCGAACATTGGCCTATAGTATACACTAAGGAGAATTTTCCGAAGCCTGTCCAGCAGTTTAAGATCGCCTGTATAGAACCTGGTCTGCGAGAGAGCAGACAAGGCAATGTTGGGGATGAAAGTCCGAAAGCATGGTGGGTAACTAGGCCCGTAGAGGCCTAGACAATAGTAGCGGGAACATCACAAGGCATGGCCGCACGTTCGTCACCCAGGGGAGAGAGGATCACATATCAGTTAGATAACATCCTGGTAAGAAAATAAGATATCTTCTTCAACCTTCTGATGAAGCAATCTTCCTGTCCCTATATTCGGCCTAGTTGACCGTATGACAGTCAATGGACGTCGAAGCCCTCTGGAAAAAGATAATACGAGATAGAATCCAGATGCTAGAGGTCGGACTCATCCGGGTTGATGAGAGGGTAAACATCCATCGTTGGAACGCGTACCTGATGACCATGGATATGTATTCATGCCAGCGAGGTAGGCATGAGGTACCACCCCTCTTGGTAAAGGTAATTCTTGGACAGGAGCATGATCTAGGAAAGATGTCGCCTGAGGATGATGATAGCGATGAGGAGACAGAGGGAAATGATATGAAATAGGAGGAAGCGGAAGGAGAAGGTGAAGGAGAATAGGAAGGAGGAGGTGAAGGATAAGAGGAGATTGAAGGTGGAGTGTCTCAAGGGACGTCCCACCCTGGGAGAAATTGGGAGAGTGGCGAGATCATTGGTTCTGATGTAGGCATAACTGAGCTACTTGAGGTATGTCTCAGCCCTTATCTATCCCCCCCTTCATTTTTTTCTTTGTAACCCTCAATCAGATCCCCTTATTTTTCTCAGGTTCAAATTGGCTCTGACAAAGAGGCATCATATGAAGGGGGTAGGAGGCGCCAATAGAACTAGGTGGGGATCCGACACCCACTATTGAGCTAAAAAGTGCTGAGGGATCCCCCACCATGATAGCTCATGTGGTGACGGGAACTCTAGAGGCGGATCCACTGAGTTATTTAATGTTTTCTTTTCACTTAGCATCTTTTTTTGGCTATTAGAGAACCTAGGTGATTAGGGTGTTCATTTTTTGTGCAGTAATCACTGCATTGGAGGCTTAGAAGGCTACCAAATCAAGACTATCCGCAAGTGATTCGATGGAAAATGTTTCGGTTCATTCATGGCACATTTCTGAAACCAAGTTGGCACGAGCACTTAGGGAATAAAGAGATCTGGATATCAGTGGTATTAATTTCGGGGAAGGGCCTGATGTCCGCAAAGGAGCTAATGAGACTGAAGTGAGAGAGGAAGGTTTCCTAGACATTGAAGAGACCAACCCCTTGGGAGGAATACCTAAAAAAGATCATGTCGCTGATCTCTTGGCTGCATTTCTCAACTATCAGCCTTCAGATCCTTAAAAGATAGATGATTCTGATTTGGAGGCAGACGATGAAAGCCGTATGACGCGACACAAGGGGTGTAAGCGTATCAATAAATTTATCGGTTATTCTCTTATATAATGGATAAAACGAATGGGATTTCTCCACACCTGGATACGCTTTCTCTGTGCTGGAGGAGTGGATGCTCACCGTCTTCATTCGATAGTCCAAGACTACATGGCCGAGAAGTTGCGTGAGAGAAGCTGAATCTACAACGTTTCCCGATGTTAGAAAGAGTTGGAGAGTACCCAAGCGTTCTTGATGGTGGAAGAAGAGGTCTGATTCCTTGAATGATATATGAAAATAAAATTTGGAATTCATTGCCAATTGTTCTGAGATTGTGGAGCAATTTAGGGCCTTGCTGGTGGACGCCCAGGAGTATCTAGTGGAAGTGGGTCCCCAAATGACTGAACATCAATATGAATAGGTGAAAGCATAGGCTAGGGAAAGTGCACTGCGCTCTGTGGCCACTTATGAAGAGAGAGCACTCAGGGGTCTTGAAGAAATCCTTGAGGCCACAATCCAAATGGTAGCGGCGTTGGAACAATCTATCAAATATGCTAGTCCATAAGGGCCCTATTTTAGTCTAACTCATAATAATATTTGTCCTTACAACCTCTTGTTCTGAACTACATGTATGTATATATTTATGGATATATTTATTTACTTGTTCATTTGGTTTAATACATTCAACTACTATCCGGAAATAAATTGAAAACCATTCCTAAACTCACGTGGGTCATACCCAGTGTGAGAAACAAGGGATGCTCGTACTTATTACTTCGTATGAATGTAGTAGTGACAACCATGCTTCAGGAACTCGAGGTTCGAACAACTAATTCTGATTCCTGGGATGAGAAGGGAGAGGCCCGATTAGGGTACGAGGACCTAAGAACAATCAACAAGTCGTATTCCCAATGTGCTCTACTGCACGAGCGGGGTAACATCAGGGGAATTTGAAATCAAATTGAACATAAGGGAGTGGAATGTGTTAATCACAATACCCTAGATTAGGAATACTATGGTGGTGGCATGGAAATAGAGGATAACTATTTAAAATGTTCAAAACACAATATCCATATTGTATTATCCTGAATTGGGGATGAAAAACGAAGGCTGACCACTGACCATGTTCGAAACATAGGGCCTGACTCCGAATCTCATCCATTAGACTTCTATAATGTTGGACCTAGATAATAGGTGAGCCATAGGCCGAGAATCCGTACTGTTAGTGGTTTTAGATGTGGAGGGGGGCGAGGGTCTGAATTTAGGGCACACAAAGCATGGAAGGTGGAGTGGTGGTTTGCTTGAATGGAATCCAACACTTTTGGCATTACACCACCTAGGTGGGAACACATTAGGTGGGTGCACTGGTCCGATTATGGATCATCCCATATTCTAAACAATACCTCTCTGCTGAGGAAACTGTCACCTCCCAACATTTTTGTGGGGCAACCCGAGCTTGTTCAGGGTAGAGCTACAGTTATAGGGTTCACTAAAAGAGTTCAGGCCAAGGGGCTGAAAATGATGAGAAAATAGGATTTCCCATTCCTAGGGATGGACTTGGAGACGAAATGTCTGTAGGTTCCTATGTATCCCATGAAGATGTGAATCAATCCACCCATA
The DNA here is from genome assembly GCA_963277665.1 of Viscum album. Classification (NCBI taxonomy): domain Eukaryota; kingdom Viridiplantae; phylum Streptophyta; class Magnoliopsida; order Santalales; family Viscaceae; genus Viscum; species Viscum album. The sequence goes on along the minus strand of OY728156.1, from coordinate 1,243,081,341 downwards.
TTTCTGAGGGTGGCATGGTAAGATACCGGTGCTAGAGATAAGTTTGTGTGGGTCGGGCCCTTGCACTAAGAGAAGCGACATTTGATATATCTATTTTTTCATTTAGGATGAATGGATTTGTGTGTTTTTTTTGTGAAGTGATGGGCCTAGGTTGGAAGGTATAGTTATAACCACATGAATTAAGACATATACAGGTGTTAAAAAATGGTATGGTGAGTAACCGATACCAAACATGACGTCCCCGCGGTTGAGGAAATCACAATGAAGTGTCGTTTTTCATCATACATCCAGGATGATAATGACAAAGTTTAGGGTCATGTGATGGGACCGACCATGCATTTTTAACATCTGTAAGGATATACACAACAGTTTAATGTCATGTAGGACTAAGCATCATAGTTTAAAGTCATTAGGATCAAAAAAAATACACGAGAGGTTCAGTCCAAAGGGGATTCACACGGCGTGATAAAGCATACCCTATGTGAATGAGGACAAGGTCAACACCATAACGTGCACAATTTCTAGGAGGAAACCTCAGGCCGAGGGGCCAGGAAAGATTAGAGGATAAAGGGTAAGAGAAACTAGATCCCAATTGAATTGGACCCAAATATGATATGTCTGGGTGTTCCAATCTATCCCATGCGAATGGGAATCAAGCCACAAGTAGTTCTTGAAGGTGCCTTTTAATGTCCTGTGAGACAACATACAGTTTAACGTCATGTGGGACTGGAAGTAGGGGGGCTAAGTCCTAGAAAGTTGTGTATGTGGTGTGGCTAATGAGAACCCTATATGAAAGAGGACATAATCCCATACCATGCCATGTGGTCCCATAAGAGTTAAAGCCCCAATGGAAGAACAAAAAAAAAATTAGTGGAACTTGAGCTGGACCCAATGACATGATGTATATGCATTCCTACATATCCCATGGGAATGGGAATCAAGCTGTACATAGTTCTAAAAGGGATCCTAGTTTATGGTCTTAGAGATTTGACCATAGTTGAGTGAAACCCTTCCAAGTAAGTGCGGATCTCAACGTAATCCCTAAGACTAGGTGATTCAAAATTGGCGTGGGAAACAATTGCGGAAGAGGTCTTCACAATACCTTGAATGTACACCAAAAGGGATGTTGTTGAAGAGCCCCGAATGATGCATTTTCTATGGATTTTTTCCTCCTAACGTGCATATGCGCACGAATGGATAGTGCTAGGAGTGTCGAAATTCCATTTGGACATGATAGGGGGGAAAATAATGTGAACCATGTAACCAAAATTCAAGGCATAAAGGGTCAGGCCTAACCGTGGAGGATAACTGTTGGCTGTGTTTGAAACACATCATCCATATTGTGTTATCCTGAAATGGGGACAAAAAAATGAGCATCGACCACTGACCATATTTTCAACGTGTGAATTGTATCGATTTGTTGTTTGAAACCCTCATGGATGTTAGCCCGTAATGGTAGGAGTTCCCTTCATCCTAGAACCCATGCCATTTGGGGGTCCCTTCAGGTGTGAAATATTATGGAATCCAAAAATAAAGGGGAACATGAAGCCTAGAAGGTGGGTGGGAACATGTCCAGGTAAAATTCGATACTCCAGACGCTAAACCAGAGTACTCTTGGGCACATTGGTGAATCACTAAAGAGGGTTGAGGGGATGAACTTGAGATTGGAAAATTTGAATGGATGAGTATAGAACAAGATGATAGATAACTATCAGGATAAATAGCTACACGGTGTGGTTGTTACAAACCCAATGTGAATGAGGACATAGTCCCATACCACACCATATACCCTCTCCTTGAGAAAGTGAAGGACATGGGGCCAAGGTGAAAGGGAGATATATAAGAGATGGGGCTAGACCCTAAGTCTAGATGTTTGTGTGGTCCTATATATCCTATGAGGATTGGAATCAAGCCACATGTAGTTATAGAAAAGGGTAATGTGCATTTTACCATCAAGCAATAAAGATGAAAATGGGTAAGATACCCCTCAAAAAGGGAGGTGTACAGTGCAATGAGTAACCTGACGTGAATGAGGACATAATCCCACACCACACTGTACAATCCTGAGTGAAGACTTGGGTTGAGGGCCCAAAAAGGCCAAGGGGCCTGAGGCTGGGCCTTAGATAGAAAGTCCCAGCTAGATTGCAGTTTAATGTCTTACAGTGAGGATTATGGTAGGTGTAAGGTATTTCATCTAGGGATGTGTACGACACAGTGAGTAAACCGACGTGAATGATAACATAATCCTGCACCACACCATACAACCCTATGTGAGAACATGGTCCAGGGGCCTGAAAAGGAAAAGGGGCCTGAATTTGGGCCTCGAATGGAATGTCTAGGCCAGTTTTTAGTTTAACATCATGTAGTGAGGATGAAGGTGATCTTATTTTAGGGTCATAGATATCAGACTACATAATACTAGTTTATTGTCATATGCATCGAACAGAGAGGGAGAATCATCACACTTATGGAAGGCCAAAAAGTGGTAATGATGATCATGGAAAACTATTGAACATGTTCACAACACATTATCCACACTTGTGTGACCGAGGGTTGTGGAAAACAATTGAGCTTCAATCACTAACCATATTCAAAACATGGGACATGTATCAATTTTTCGCTTGCAAACCTCGAGGGTGTTAGCTTGTAATGGTAAGAGATCCCTTAGGCTGAGTATCCATGCCATTTGGGGGCCCTTATGAAAATAAAGGGTGATAGAAACCCAAATGACGGGTCATGCTAAGCATAGTAGGGCCTGTTCTCGTGAAACAGATGATAAATGAAGGAATGGTTATCTCATGGGGATACATTTGGTATAGAAAAATAGCCTGACGGGAATGTAGACATGAGTCCGTACCACACCACACAATCTTAAATGAGAACTTGGGACAAGGGCCCAAAGGGGTCAAAGGACCTGAGGTTGGGTTTCCCGTCCAACTGTAGCCATACGACCCCTTGTGCGATTACCACATCAACACAACTCCTAACCCCGAGTGATTAATGTTTAGTGTGGGAAACATGGAGTCAGATTCTTCTTTCCCTATCATATACGGGTCTGATAGCTTGAATTACCCAAAGGGAGTTACAAATTGATGATACAACGGGCTGGATGAACCACCACATTCAATGTTTGGGATCTACTAGTGTGGTGACAACGACAATGGATAGCCATTGACCATGTTCAAAACACAACGTCCTTATAGTTTGACCTAAAATGAGAACAACAAATGAGCATCAACCGCTGACCATATTTGCCACGTGGGACATCTATCAAATACTTGCTCAACATCCTTGATGGCATTGGACTGAAGTGGTAGGATATCCCTTAGGCCAAGCATCCATGCCATTCAGGGGGCCTTCTGGATATAGAGGGTGACAGAAACTCAAATGATGGGTCATTTCTAGCATGATAGGGTCTATCCTTACAGAACAAATGATAAATGAAGGAAGGGATATCTTAAGGGGATACATTTTTCATGGAGAAATAGCCAGATGTGAATGTGGACATGAGTCCGTACCGCACCACACAATCCAAAACGAGAACATGGGCCAGGGCCCTGAAGGTGTCGAAGGACATCAGGTTGGGTGTCCCGGCCAACTGTAGCCATATGACCTCTTGTGTGATTACCGCCTCATCACATATCCTAGGCCCACATGAGAAGTGCTCAGTGTGGGAAACAAGGAGTCAGATTCGGATTTCCCTATCATATAATGATCTGATAGCTGGCATCGCCCGAAGGGAGTTGCAACACGAAGATACATTGGGTAGGATGAACCACCACACTCAATGATTGGGATCTACTGGGGATGTGAAAGTGAAAAAGAATATCCAATGAACATGTTCAAAACACAACATCCTTATAGTGTGACGTGAAATTGGGACAACAAATGATCATCAACCGCTGACCATCTCTGCAATGCTGGACTAGTATCAATTTGCTGCTCAACATCCTCATGGGTGTTGGACTGAAGTGGTAGGAGATCCCTTAGGCCAAGCATCCATGCCATTCAGGGGCCCTTTTGGATATATAGGGTGACGAAAACCCAAATGACAGGTCATGTCGAGCATGGCAGGGCCTGTTCTCCCAGAACAAATGTTAAATGAAGGAAGGGATATCTCAAGGGGATACATGTTGTGTGGAGAAATATCCTGATGTGAATTAGTACATGAGTCCTTACTGCACCACATAATCTTTAATGAGAAATTTGTCCAGTGGCCCAAAGGGGTCGATGGACCTGAGGCTGGGCGTCTCAGCCAACTGTAGCCATATGACCTCTGGTGCGATTAATGCATCATCAAAGCTACTAAGCCCATGTGAGCTATGCTATGTGTGAGAAACTAGGATTCATATTCAGCTTTCCCTATTATATAAGGGTCTGATAGCTGGCATCACCCAAAGGGAGTCGCAACTCGTAGATACAACGGGCAGGATGAACCAACACATACAATATTTGAAATCTACCCGGGCGGTGACAACAAAAAAGTGATGGAGTCCCAATCAAATGAGATACCATAGGCTGAGCATCCATGCCATTCGAGGGCCCTTCTGAATGTGAAAGATTATGGAGTCCCAATCAAAGGAGTGGGTGAAGCATAGATGTGCTCATGCATTTTAATGTCAAGCTGGGTGGTGAAAGTTATGGACATCTCCGAGGAGTGGGACATATAGTGGTATCAAGATGAGTTCGATGTGAATTGGGGAAAATCATGTATAATAACATATGTTTTTACCCGATGGAATATTATGAAGTTTGGGCTGGGCCAATAGACAAAATTTCTTGGCATTCCTACCCATCCCATGAGGATGGGAATCAAGATGTAGGTAGTTCTTAAATCCCACACAGTTTAACATCGTTTGGTGAGGACGTGAGAAGATAGAAGAATAGGGAGGGAGAACATGGTGCGACTATCATAATCCTGACATGAGTGGGGCTAAAGAAGCCTACAATATACCATGCAAGGAACCTCTGAGAGAACTATACCCAGGTGGATAGTCAAAGAGAAGAGTCTGGGGATTGGAATCATGACCGAGCATCTAAGCATTCCTACGTATCCCATGTGGATGGGAATCAAACCATACATAGTTCTAATGGTAGAGTTTAACATCTTACAAGATGATATATAGGTAAACATCATATGAGACTTTTTACAGTTTAAAGTCATGTAGGACTGGGTATTTTAGGGTTGTGTAGGACCAAACAGTTTAGATTCATGCCAAACCAGATATTTTAGGGACATGTCAGACCTGCTGGCTTGGGAAAAGTATTACTTGAGGAATTTAGATTTGGTGGGATGTATTATATGCTAACCATCCATGGTCACCAGTGAGTACTCATCATTGGGTTAAAACTTGTGAGTAATGAAAGTTCCTTACCATTTGGGCTCCAACTTGGGAAGTTTCCTACCAGGTATCATTGGTGTCCAGAGGTCTAATACCAGATCACCTTGCAGGAAAGACTGGTGGCTAGCCTTCTTGTTGAAGGCTCTGGAAAACTTGTTCTGGTGTCTTTCCTAGTTGTGCAGTGCATGGTACTTGTTCTTGTCAAGTGCTTCCCATTAAGCCAGATGGAAATCAGCTACCTTATCTCAAACCTCGTAGTCATTGACCATTGTGCGTAATGAAGGAAACTGAATATCGATGGGTATGAAGGCCTCAGTTCCATACACCAGGGAATATGGGGTCACCTGGGTGGAATTACGAGTCATTTTATGATAAGACCAGAGGGAATTGGGGAGCTTGTATGGCCAAATATTCTTATTATGACCAACCATTTTCTGAAAAATGTTAGAGATGGTTTTGTTGAACGCCTCAATCTATCCATTTTCATTCACATGATAGCTGGAGGTATGGTTAGAGAGGATGTTGTTCTTGGCATACAAATATTTCTTCTCAACTTCTCAAAAGTTGGTGTCATTATCATTGAGGATGGCATGAGGGAATCCAAACTGGTAGATGATATTGGAGATCACTATGTCAACTATAGAAGGGACGTTGACCTCCTTGAGCGGAACTGCCTCTGCCCACTTGGAAAAGAAATCAATAGTGGTTAGGATGAACCGAAATTGGTGAGATATCACCGGTGGATATGGTCCCATGACATCCAGTCCCCAGACTACAAAGGTCCAATAGTACTTGGTAGTGTGGAGGGGATCTGGTGGCCGATGCATGAAGTTTGCTTGAACATGAAATGTATAACACCTTTTGGCAAACTCGATGCAGTCATGGATCATGAGTGGCCAAAAGTAACCCAGTCTTCAGATCTGATGGGATAGCTTCGGTCCATTCTGGTGGGTGCCACGGGAACTAGCATGAACCTTCTATATGACTAGAGAAATCTCGACTCCTTGGATGCAACAAAAGAGATATACATCGAATCTGCACTTGTAGAGGATATGCTCAAGACTGGGACCACCCTGGAGGGTAAACCATAATGTGCGACATCAGATTCACTCATGCTGGACCTGAACAAATGGGAGGTACCTGTGTTGGAGGTATTCGACAAAGGGGGCCCTCTAGTTGGGAGTCACCTCAACCACTGCATCTAGGGGTCCTGATGTAGAGGATCCAGCGGTAGGATGGCTCGACTGCAGGTCATCATCATCACCTAGAGAGACAGGAGAAAGGACTCTCTGATGTGCCATGTGGATAATCAGATCATCCTGCTCAGGTTCTTCATGTGATGTAGTCAGGATGTTCATGGATTCAGCTCAACTGTTATGAGATTGAGGGACATGAGTAACATCCGGTCGAGAGGGTAACCTGGACATTAGCTAGAGAGTGCGCTCCAACAATGGAATGAGCTCTGGATTTCGGACGACATAGTCACCATTGATTTTCTAGATGACTATTTTGGAATCCACATTCACATGTAAATGGGGCACATCAATCTAGAGGGCCATCTTGAGGATAGTGATAAGAGCCTAATACTTTGCCTCATTGTTGGTGCAGTCTTCTGACAATAGGAATGATTACGCCAGAATGGCTTATTCCAGGGTAATAAAGATGATACCCAGGCCTACCCTATTGTGTCTGGGATCATTGAGCCTCCTATCGATGGGAATCCGGGAAGCACCATCGAAATGCATCAGCCAACACGAGATGACATGATATTTTGAGAGGATTGCCTCATCAGGAAAATTGAGATCCAAGGGATAGACCGCAGGAACCGGATGGGCAGTAAGGAAGTCTGTTAATTCTTGACCCTTAATAGATTTCTGATGGAAAAACCTTATATAAAACTGCTGGAGAATCACCTCCCACCAAGTGAGACGACCTGTCAACATGAGGTAGTTCAGAATGTACTTTAGTGGGTCTACCCGGGACACTAGCTGTACCTCATGGTGCTGCATGTAATGTCACAATTTTTGTACTTCAACTTCAGTGCAAGGAAGCTCTTTTTGATGGGGTGGGGGTATCTTTTCCCCATATCAAGAAGCACGCAGCTGAGGTATTAAAGGATATTCTCCATCCCCTCATTGTTCTTCTTGGAGAGAAGGGCACCAAGTGATCGTTCCAGGGAAGTCCCATGAAGGACCAGTTGTTTTCCACAGACTAGTGGTGTCAAAACCGAAGGCTGGAGAAGATACGACTTGATTTCCTTGAACATTGTCTATCACTCTTTGTACCATTCGTAAGTAGTACCTTTCTTAATGATCTGAGAAAAGGGCTTACACTTGCTGGAAAGATTCATAATGAATCAGCGTATCTATGCTAAGTGGACTTGAAAACAACAAAGCTCCCAAATATTTCTCTAGGGAGGCATCTGGCTGATGTCCTTGATCTTATCTGGATCGATCTCGATGCCCCTATATCTAACAACGAATCCATGAAATTTTCCGGAGGTTACCCCACAGACACATTTTAATTGGCTTGTCTTCAATTGGTGAGAACTGAGTAAGCCGAACACTTTCTCAAGGTCTTTGAGATGGTCCTGGTGCCGATGAGATTTGACCACCAGATCGTCCAGGTTGCATTCCACCAATGTCTCGAGGATTGGATAGAATATGTGATGCATGGCCCGCTGATAGGTGGAACCTTATTTATTTAAACTGATGAAAATGACTTGGTAACAAAACATACATTGTGGTGCCCTGAAAAAAGTAGACTCTTTGTCCATTGTTCCATTTGGATCTGGTTTTATATGGAATAACCATCTATACAGGAGAGGTCTTTGGAACAAGTCGTAGAAACAATAAAAAATTATGTCACAGGATGGGGAAAATCATCCTTCAAACAGTGATGGTTAAGATCCCAGAAGTCGATGCAGATTCAGATCTTCCCATTCATTTTCCTGACTGGCACAATGTTGGCCAACCATTTGGGGTATTATACATCTTTAACCATATTGGATATGATGAGCTTATCAACTTCCACCTATACCATGGCACTTTGAGAATAGTACATATTCTTGGGGGCCTATTTGAACACGCGATGATTTTGAGGGAGATCGAGGCAGTGGATGACTACAAGAGGATCTAGTCATAAAATTTCATCATAGATCTAGGAGAATACATCAAATTGTTTTTTCAGGAAGTCTAAGTACCACTGCTGCTCCTTGAGGGACATGGAGTCATTGATTAATGTAGGTCTGAAATCATCCTTGATACCATGTTTTACCGGTACCAACTCATAGAACATAGCGGAAACACCCTCTTCAATGGCAGGGAAAACATCCTCCAAATACTCTCCTTCACTTGTGGAGGAGGGATCCCCAGCAGGAGGAGATTCCTCTGGGTTGATAGATCCCGAGCTGAGGATGATACTATCCTGAGTGGCAGTGGTCACTACATCAAGAGATTCTGGTGTTGTTGAAACCATAACAATGAAGGATGTCAATCTGATCTCATCTGGTCATCGGCCAAGGGGCAACGCACGATGATTTCAAATCAATAATGGTGCGTTGTCTTGAGCCGGTTTATTCCATCCCAGCAAAACAGGCACATATGACATATTTTCATTACCATTGGGTGGACATCCCAATACCTTATGGGGTTAGGAGGCTCTGGGATCACCTGAGCTTGATTTGTATAGGAGTACAAAGTGATCTCCCAGCGTCGCATGGACCTGAGAATATGCTTCCCCCTTGTACCAGAGAAAACATAACATTTCCCCATACTGGGGGGGTCATGGCCTCCAATCGATGGATCTAGAAGACGTAGGTGTCATCCAGTCCTACCCAGGGGTCCCTTGCAGCCACAACAGGTTCTACATCACTGGCCTAAATCTGCTTGTCCTTTATTTTTTAATAGTTGGAATCCAGGTAGGGGGCTTCTCATTAGGAAAAAGGAGATGTGTCACCTTAGAGAACACCCCCTAAACCATTGAGGGAGTACATGAGGTGCTGTTGATACAACTAGGGAACCGTCGTGAGCAAGTGGAGTAATGGTCTTCCCATCAACACATTATATGAAATGTCTTGGGAGACAACCATAAAATTTGTACTGGCCACTAGGTCATCAAATTGGGTCTTCAAATGGATCTGGATGATCAAGGTCTTCTTTTTCCTGTTGTATCACTAGATTTTTAGGTCGTATGGAGTCATGTCATCTTCGGATAGCCCCAACATCTGCAGTGTTCGTGTTAGGATAAGGATAATTCTGGAGCCGGTGTCAACAAGATAGTGGTGAACCTCCACACCATTGAATTGGTCAGTGATGTACTATGGGAGAATGTGCCCCAGTATGGGAGAACCTTAATATTTTCCAGGGAATGAGATAATGTCTTGGCATTCAGCATTCTGTATCTCTTACACATGAAAGGCCTCTACAGCTGCTACCTCTATATCAAACTAGAGGGGGCTTCTTAAATCCTCAATGAGGGCATCATGCATATCTTATAATAGGCGAAGGCTCTAGAGGATAAAAAGACTTGTTGGGATGATGGGACGGTGCTTGAGAACAACATAATTCCATGAAAAGTGTGAACTTCTTCTTGAAGGAGGCTGTTCTGTGAAAGGAGGTATGGTGGCCCCTGCCAGCTTGACAGGTGGCTGACTGGTGCTGGGCATATCACGCTGCTCCCTAGTTGGTGCCTGCCAAGTGGCTACCGGATGAGGGTCAGATAAATGAGACCATCTTGTTGCAGGGCGTGTCTATTCACGACATGGTTGAGGTGACTATTCCAGATCCAATAGGAGAAATAGAGGTGGCGGTGGGCCAGATGACATCAGATCAGGACGCTGCGCATGCTGAGATCTGCTCTTGGCCTACTGTCTTGTCTCAGTGGCATGCACGTCCTGGATAGAAGTTCCAACTGATGTTCCTCGATAACCCATATGGTCATGGCGCCGTCGACGGTGGCATCAGATAGGGATGTTGGGGAGATCCTTCTATCACTCTCTATATTCGGGAGTCATGTAGGGGTTTACCAACTCCACGGTGTTAACCGAAGCATACCCTTGACTATGACTCGAAGAGTCATCCACTACTAGGCATATTTTAGTAGGAATCACCATCTCTGGGGGCATGATGTTTCTGAGAGTATGGGATGATAAAGGAATCAGTGCGGGACTTTTCTTTCCCATATGTCATCGGTGTTTTCACTTCTATGAAGAGGATGGATGAGATGATGATACGGAAGTGGTGGTTGTGGATTCTAAAGGCTCTGGCATATTTAGGAATGCACGAGTGATTCCATGGGAATGGAGAATAGTTTTGTGAGCTATCCAGATGTCATACTACTGGGACCCATAGTTAGAAACCTGCTGCCCCTCACCTTCATCATTATTGTGTCTATCTGGCCTTATGAAAACAACTACCACTTTTTTCAGCATTGGGCCTAACCTGACTATGTTTTTATCGACCTAGTATAGAATCCAGTCTTTGAACACATAACACTGATTGAGGGTGTGCCCTAGTATCCGGTGACATGGGCTGTAGTTGGGGCAATCAGTGAGGTTCGCCTCTTCTGGCCTTCCGCACTCAGGAAAAATCACAATCCATTATTCTAAGGCACATAAGAAATAGCAGGGGACCTGATTCTCATTGAACAAGTAGGTTTTGTTTATTCTATCCTGAAAGGGGACCCTTGGAGGCTGACTCTGATGGGGGGCTAGAAGAGCCTGTCAAGGAGGTGGGGACTGATTGTCCCGCCTAGGCGGTGGCGGCGCATTACGCGGGGAACCTGCCAATTATGAGGGGGTCACTGCTGGGAAAACGATTGAGCCTGTGGCAGCGGGCCATTGAGAGGTTGTGGAGGTAGGTCCACTTGTAAGAATTCCATCTATCTGGGGGCCTCTATTTGGGCCACTATAGCGGGATCAGTTCTAACATCCCTCCTCACAGGAATTGCAAGATGCAATAGAGATGCTTCAATATCCTGTTGAAGGGCTTCTTCCGGGTGCTTGGCCTTACTAGAGAAGTCTCAGAATTATCCAGGGTAGTTCTGGGTGATCAGAGAGGGAACCGGTTACATATTAACATTTCCCAAACACATCATCAGTAATTGTTCTAGGGTCAATGTCATGTCAAGGGAGTAGGTGAGTCCTTTCCACTGGGCGACATAGTGTGCGACGTGCTCATCAGGCCTTTATATGCACTTGAAGAGTTCCACGATACACATTTTCCATGTCATGGAGCTGAATTGGTAATGGAATTGCCTACGGACATCCTACCAGCTGGTTACAGATCCCAAGGGGAGCTAGCTGTACCAGATAAATGTGGGATCCTCCAATGTCTACAGAAAACATCGGAGCTTGGAAGCTTCCTACAGTGTAGGAATCCCTAAAATGGGCCCACACCATGAGGTGAAGTGGGCCAGATGATGTGGTGGGTCCCTTTTCCCATTGGAAGGGGGAAAAGGTAGGATTCTCAAAACCCGGAGGTTCCATCATATCATCCACACATATTGGATATGGATTGCCATCAGGTGGGATTTCCACCTGTCACGTTTCCAATTCCTTAAGGAAGGAAATGAGTGTTGTCATTGGATCATCTAAGCGGGGGTCCTGGTTTTGATGTGGATCCCTAACCATGAGTCCATTGGTAGGTTCTTCAACATGATAAGCTGGCCCAGCGGCTCGTGGAGTAGCTGGTGGCATGTCCCTCGGGGCAGCTGAGGGAACACAAGCAGAGTCCCTTGGATTGTCACGTTGTTCTGGATGGTTTGGCGAGACATATCATGCCCTCTTGTCGTATGTTCTAGATTCTACCCTATCTGTAGGGGCAGTATGGTCATTGTTTCCTAGAGGCAACTCGTCGAGAGTATTTCATTCCTTCCCCTGCTTCCCTGGCCTATGATTACCATAATATGGTTGTCAATCCACAGCCCGTTCAGCCAGGAGGTCAACGACCAACTTCTTCTGTTCAGAAAGTTTCTGATGCAATGCAACCTTTTCAGATTCCTCCTCCATCTTCTGCACAATGGAAGATGGGTTAGAGTGTTTGGCTGCTCTAAGGTGCTCTTTACCCTTACCGTGATTTTGGCTAAGGACTAATGCCTCGATGGGCGCAAGGAGACATGGTAGGTTCATCTGCTAGTGAGTAACTCTTCCTGATGGATCCAGTAGTATTGGCACACCCTTGGGGGGGTTTGTCCTCAGCAAGAAGCTCTAGCTCATTATCATCATCCACTATGTCAGTCATGATGACTGTGAAACTTCCTGGGGGCATGTACTCAATATCGCCTTGTGATTCGGACTATCGTCTGATAGGACTGAAGAGGAGGGAAGCAAACTGCCCCCAACCACAGATTTTCTCGTGGGGGGAAGCCTCCTTGATAATCATGCAGAGTACCTTGAAACCCCGAACACATTGTTGTTGGAGGGCCTTATGGCGGCCTGGTGAGTTAGGGTGATGGGCCACAGTGAGTGTGGACAAATCAACAAGAGATCATTGCTCACCAATGACCTCAAAATGCACTTGGGTCCTGGGATAAACAACTCACTGATGACGATGACAAAATTGCATCACCTAGAGGGTTAGACAAAAACCCTCAACTTTCTATGGGGTGAGGGATTCCGTTACACAGAAAATTAGTGCTGCCATGGGAAAAAACATCTCAGGGAAGTGGACCGCTGTGAGGATATTCCATAACATCTTTGGCCCGGATTTAGGGTATAACCCTTCATTACCCCACTCATTAACTTGAGGCGGATGAGGAACCAGTATTGGTACCGAAACAGACAATTGGGATGGTTGGATGGCCGATGGAGAGTATGGTGAGCGAGCTGATAAACTGCCACATCTCGGGCTTTCCTTTAAGAGTGTAACTAATTAGCCACCACATCGTTGTAGGATGGGATGATGACCATAGTTCCTAGAATAGGGGTTGGGGTTTCTGGTGATAGGCCGTACTATTGCTCACCTGCCACTGGTCCCCAGAATAGCTCTTCGTTATCTCTAGTCGTGGTAGAGAGTACTTCTGGTGATGATGGGGGTGATTTAACAACTGTAACATGCAGGGTTTCCAAATTTTCTTCCTCCTAGATATACTTGTGTAGGGAGGTAGGAATACAATGGACCTCACATTCTGGGAGTAATAGGATCATGTACCTCGTTCCTGCCCCATCCCTTGACTCGGAGGAGGGAGGGGAGGGGTCCTACGTTGATTTTTACTCAACATCAGAGTCTAAGAAGTGTACTAGTTTGATCTCTGTCCAGAACTTCCTATAATTCTTCTTATGGAATTGAAAACCCACCTTCTTGACCTTGGATGGCTTTTCAAGACAGGGTAGATTCTCAACATGGGGAGGTCCTTTGTCAATACTAGTGTTGGGGCAGAGAGGGTTTCCACCTGAGTAAGATGGGGTCCAAGGAGCACAAGGACATATATCAAAGGGTACATGGGGATGACCTATGTGGGAAGTTTTAGAGCGGACACGACCTCTTGTACAACTGGTACGAGAATGGGGGGGGGGGCTCTATGATTGTTTCCCCAGGTGACATCAGTGCGAGGAAGGTAATCATAATGGTCGAGTTTAATAGGTTTAGGACCTCCGTGCTGGGCACTGCTGAAGTGAATATGGCCCTCACTCCTCTAATTTTTGGGGTGAGGAGGACCTTCACTAACTGCTACGAGGAAACGGGGAGGGTTCCCTCATTAATGGGTGACCGGATGTGCAACTTCCCCATACCATTAGTCTATGGTGGGAGGAATGACTCCATATCTGGTGTAGTGGGCACGGAAGAGACTTCCCTACTATGCGTCACCGCCGTGGGGGGGGGGACCCTCATTTGGAATGAAGGTGCCATGGGGTTGACCTTCTTTTCAAGATTAGAAGTGGGGAATATAAGGCCCCAGCCTTAAACCTTACTTAATATTGAATTAAGTGAGTAATTCACATTGAGGATCTTTTCAGGTTTAGAGTTTTAGAGAATTAGGACATAACTATTACATCTCAAAAGATTACAAAGTAGTCGCTTCTACTAAACTTCCATAAATTAAAAACTCTTAAAAAGAAACATGTATAGTTCCATTTTTTAGGTAGTATGACTTTCCCTTGGTCCCATCCTTGACCCTATTCCATGCTAAGTCCTGTGAAAAAACATTTCAAAAACTTGGGATGAGCATAAAAACTCAGTAAGGGATACAGAAAGAATAAAAACCGTTAGTTTATCAAAACAAATAGTAAACCATGTATAATTTATCAAGGTAATACTTTTCACCTTTATGAAGTAGTAAAAAATCTTCACTGAATAAAATATCATTACTTACCTTTTTGCAACCAAAGTATTACCATAAAACCCATATAAAGAACACATAACATATATAAAGGTAACTTGGGACATAAACATACTTAAGTGGAATAACCATACGGTTGACTTCCACACATATCACTTAATGGAATAGCCATACAGCCAATTTCCATACATACTTAATGGAATAGCCATACAGCCGACTTCCATACCCAATGCATTGGAGGTTATAACGTAACCACCCGTCCTGGTATTCACGGCACCACCCGTCATAATGTCCAAGTACCATTATTACACATAAAATATGGAAAATATAAACATTTCAATAACAATATTTCATTTGCAATCACAATAAATAATTCCCAGATATTGAATTAATCAATCCATTTTCAAAAACCATTTAAAAGAGATTTTTGAATCAAAGTGTCCCATACCACTTTGAAGATTTTAATGGAATTATAATTTTAAAACATTATTGTCCATATAAATAAATACTGAAAGCCATTTTGAAAACATGGTCATTAAAGATAAAGATTTAGAATAATAAATCTTTAAAACATTTAAAATGATATTTTTGTTAAAGGGGTTTTTACCAAAATTAGAGACACTTGAATACAATAATTGAGGAATAACATTTATTCAGAACTTTATAATATCATGAGAATAAATGGATTCATGATATAATACTCCAAAGGACAGTATATACACCATATAAGAGTGAATTGATGCATAACAATAATGAACCCTTAATAGAAATGTCAAATGTGATGAAATCCCTTATAAAGAAGGTATCCTTAAATTAAGGACAAATCAATCTGAAAAATATGTGTGACAAATATAAATACACCAAATATAAGTGGATATTAAGTGTAAAACAATAAAATGTCATTCACACATATTCAATGGATGACATATTCAATGACTACATGTTGAACCCAAAGAAATCGAAATTGGGTTAAAAAGTTCCCTTGACAGCCTAACGACATCACATCAAAATGAGTTGGTGAGAGATAAAAAGTGTATCTCATCACTTGGACATAAAATTTACATCAATAAGGATATATGAGAACATATCCCAACATAACAATATGTAAATTAAAAGACCCAACAAAAGAAGTCTTTTAAAAAAGAGGAGGGTGAAAGGTTCCCTTACCGACTTGGGTATCTTTCAAGACATACACCCCATGAAAGAAGGACAATAGATCATTGTTGTAAATACTCATAAACGAAAGTATATTACACAAATAGTAGAATAATGGGAATTACATACACCACTCAATGTAATTTTTGGCAAATGTAGCATAAATCTCACGGGAATAAAAGTGAGATGAAAAATCCCTTACGAAAACTCGGCAGCCTAACGGCGCCACATAAAACTTCCGAATATTGATTGATGATATAAAATAGGGTATCTCATCACATTACAATAAAATGTAAAGCAAGAGGAATATAAAATAACATCCCCCAACATTACAAATAGGAGCTTAAAAGAAGTGACATAAAAGAAAGAGAGAGGTTAGATCTATTACGAAAGTTCGGCAGCCTAACAACGCCACTCAAAACGTCCAAAATGGATTGATGAGAGAGAATAGGGTCTCTCATCACATGAACATAAAAATTACATTAAGTATAATATAAAAGATCATCCCAATAACAAGAAAGATGAGCTTTAAAAGAAATGACATAAAAGTGTGTACTTAAAAAGAAAGAGAGGAGTAGGATCCCTTACCTCGGGTCCGACTTGACTCGATCGTTCTTTAATCTCCTGAATAATAAACTTGAGTTAATTTCTACTTTATTAAGAACCTTTTTAGAGTTAATTATTCTTTTTATATCACTTATTTACTTGTTATAAACATTATGTAACCAGTTAAGTTAATAATGTTTGTTTTGTCGATATTTGGTTCTTAAGTCGAAAGTGGACTTCTTACAATTACATGTTGTTCATGTGGCCAAATTTTTATTATATCCAGAATTGTATTCATGATGTAGATATCATATATGTCATATATATCCAGTACATTCATGCATTTATAACATTACATAATCATTTAGAGGTAAGAAATGAAATGCACCGTTCATGGAGACGGTAAGCCGTACGTACGCATGAACGCTACTTTCATTTCTATTTCATATTTTATAAAATGTAATAATAATGATATAAAGTTATATTATAATTCCAGTATAATATCATATATAATATCATAGTTCCATCCTTTATACATCCCACATATGGTATTTAACGAATCAAATCACTTTGAGGGGGCGGTAGTCCGCACTTCCTTAAATGATGATATCGCGTTTACCCATAATGGAAACCATAAAGGTATGCCCAAAATGAAAAAAACAGAAGCTTAAGGAAAACATAAACATATTATATATCATATATAAAAATAGTGACATCATAATGGCCACCTGTGAAGGTGTTAAATGAGTATTGAACGATCATCGTTTCGGGAGGCAGAATTTCGCCATCCACGGAAACCGTATGTTCTTTAAACATTTGATGTAGTTGTGTGAGAGTGTAGCTTGAATAAATCTTATAACAACATCCTAGTATATTGAAGATACTTGTGTT
Organism: Viscum album; assembly: GCA_963277665.1. NCBI lineage: Eukaryota > Viridiplantae > Streptophyta > Magnoliopsida > Santalales > Viscaceae > Viscum > Viscum album. The sequence continues at coordinate 1,243,064,128 of OY728156.1, read as the reverse complement.
GTTACAAAATAAGTAAATAAAAAGAGTTTAGAGGGTTGGAGAAGAAAAATAAAACAAATGAACAAGAGAGAATGAATTACCTTTAGAAGTTTAACTACTTTTGAATTGAGCCTAAAGGCTTCCTTTGAAAGGATTCTGCCAAAAGGGAATCCTCTAGGATGAGGAGAGGGATGTGGAGAGAGTAATTGGGTAGGGGTTGGCCGAGCCAAAGGCTTGAGGAGTGTGTGAAATGAGGTAGAGGTGGGGGCCTTTTATAAGAGGAGGGGAGGGGCACTTTTGAAAAGTAAATAAATATTACTTTATTTGAAAATGTGTTTCGGTTTTAAAAGGTCCCACATTGATAGAATTCGTGGATAAGGTGATAAGGGTTCTAAATACACTCATCCAATTGGTTTTTGACATGTGTAGTTCATAGAATTTACATTATCTTTCCATTTTATTTAAATCGTCAAATAATGATGTCATCGCTGCATCATTATTATGTCATAAATAATTTAATTTATTTAATGTCTAAAAATTATAAAAAAAAATACTATGATGTAGGAAATCTTTTTATCTTTCCAATTAATATTTATAATCAAAAATCTGATCTTTATAACCCCATGTAAAAATTGTTTTCATAAAACATATTATGTTTGTGTCATTTTTACTTTTACATTAAATAAAAAGTAATTTATGTCATTTCCCAACCAAAGTGTCTCCATGGGGTCCCCAAGTTGACCCATGGCTTGTATTGGTCGGCCATGACACAACCAATAAGGTTGGGACACGTGTCTAGGTCATTTCATATTATTAAAGCATTATTTATACCTTAAACTACCCTAATTACCACTAATCGCGATTAAGAACTTAATAAGTTACTATTCACCAAAAAATTATTTTTATCCCATTGAACCACATTTTACTTCTTAATGACAACCATGTATGTCGGATTTTTGAAATTCAAAACACAATGATGGCAAAATTTCATTTAAACTGAAAATCAGTCTTTATAAGTACCACTTAGTGGTGTCACTATTCATAAAAAATTGAAGTTTTTCAGAAAATTACCAAAAATTCACCCTAAGCTATATTTGATATTCCGAATTCAAAAATGAAGTCCATTTTAAAAAATTCAAAACATATAAGTCAAATTAATTAATTTAATAATTAATTCCCACTGTCAGAGCAAATAGCGTGTCTTTATGAAACAATAAGTATCAAAAGATTGACACTAATTTAAGTCCGATTTCAAAGTGAAATTAATTCCAATGACCACTATTGGATTTAGTGGTAAAAATATTTTCTAATTTCACTTTAAAACCAATTCAAAATATAATATAATCATATAAATAAATTAGATTAAAAAGAGGTTTTGAATTAAAAAACAACATTTTACACTATTCATTAAAAATGAACTTTATCGGAAAAATACCAAAAATTTACACAAAGTAAAATTTGATGTCCCGATTATAAAGAAGAGTTTTATTTGGTCCAAAATAATGTATAAGAGTGATCAAAACTACATTTAATGACAGTTCGCCATCAAAATGCGATAAATGAACCTTTAGTGAAAACTAGGGCATATACGCCTAAAATTGAATTCTTTCTGTATTTTAAGCCTTTAACTTTTATTGGATAAATGTAAAAACATTTAAAAAACATATATAATCATATTTTAGTTATTTCTATCCATTCCCGCCAATACAACGGCTACATGTTAACTACCATTTAAAATAATATTATTTTATTATTAGAGTGCAACGTAAGATTCCCAAGAAACTCGTTGTTGCGTATTGGGTACGCCATCGAGCATAACATCTTTAAAGTAATATTAATATTTGATTCACAAATATGGATAAATATAAATATGTCATATTCTTTATTTACCTGGGGTGTTACATCCTTCCCCCCTTTTGGGAATTGCGTCCTCGCAATTTTAAAATTGGGCTTGGAAACATCCTTGAAAGTCCCACATCAGAAGAAGAGTCGGTAAAACAATCACTTTAAAATAAAGAAAGATAAGTACAAAGGTCACCCGAGTTAACCCATACTAGGATTCCTAGTATGAAAACATGGACATGGAGGAGATAACATAGGGTCATGTTCTGATGGAGAGTGATAGAAAATATGTTTAGGAGAAAGTTAACCATGAGAAAATCACAAACTTGTGATGGGTTAAACGGTATTCGATTCCCCAGTAGGAAAAGTTAATAGACAAAATTTTTGTTTTAAGTTACTTTTTATTGAGGAATTTATTCATAAGGAAACATAATCACTTATCATATTGACTTTCAACTTTTATTAGATTCCTTACACAGATTCATATTTTCTCCAAAAGATGAGTATTTAGGAAGACTTGTTCACATTAAGAGTACTATAATCAACTTCTAGAGAATCACCTAATCCACAAAATAGAACTATATACTTCCCATGTCTTTAGACTTTAACCAAAACCAAAACCAAAAAGGCTAGTACTAGATCAGATAATCCAGAAAAGGATAACCCTTTATAAAAAGAAAATCTATTCTTAATCTCCAAAATTTGTCCAGCAAAACCCAAAGTTCAACGAGGACCATACGATAAAAAATTTGTCCATAAAATTCTTCAAAGTAAACCCATCTAAGATTGAAACCCAAATATTTGAAGGATTTAGTCACATAGTCTTCCAAGTTAAATCGTAACATTTATCTCCAAACAAAATCAGTTGCCCCTAAAGTCTCGTATTGAAAAGTAATTAACCTAATCACATATCCTCCATGATAGGTTAATCATTTTCATAAATAACCCAAAATCAACTTACTCTTAATTAATAAAATCATATAACTAAAAAGAATCAGTCAAACTAACCAGGGACTTCACGTAGTCCAGTGGTAGGCGATAAATACCAGTCGCACTTTGGTTGTGGGTTCGATTCCCGCGGCTTTGTCCGACGCGACGGGTTGTCACACGGTCTGCGTGTTGTCCTTTTTCCAAAACTAAATAATTCTTAAAACATTCCCCAAAATGAGATAAAATCTTCAAGAATAATCATAACATATTTTAACCTCAAGTTTATCTCATTCCTTTCATTTTCCATCATATCATAGAGTAACCCATAATTACCTAAAAATTAAGTATCATATAAACCCTAATGGTTACCTTAATAATTCTTACCTGAATTTCCACATCGAGTTGGCCATCTCGTACATGATGCATTAGAGAACTCACCAAGGTTGAAGTGGTTGATCATGACTCCTTGATATTCAGTTTAGAACAACCACGAGTTTCCTCATTGAATCCTCCATTTTATCTAGTATCTTAATCAGAGAACCACCATAGTTTCCTTCAAACCTGTTGTCTCTTTGGTGCCTGCTAGATCCATCCATTCACTAAAAATAGAAATGTCAGTGTGAGTATATCAACAAAACCATCATGTACTAATGAGGAAGGTAAACACTAAGATACACTTACTCATTCACTTTATCTAAAACTAGGACTCTTTCTGAAATCCTAACCATTATGGTAATGTCACTTATGCTTAAAGAATACCCTAACCTCTAAAGTTATCTAAACTGACCTTTGAACCAACTATAAGGCCCCAGCCTTAAACCTTACTTAATATTGAATTAAGTGAGTAATTCACATTGAGGATCTTTTCAGGTTTAGAGTTTTAGAGAATTAGGACATAACTATTACATCTCAAAAGATTACAAAGTAGTCGCTTCTACTAAACATACATAAATTAAAAACTCTTAAAAATAAACATGTATAGTTCCATGTTTTAGGTAGTATGACTTTCCCTTGGTCCCATCCTTCACCCTATTCCACGCTAAGTCCTATGAAAAAACATTTCAAAAACTTGAGATGAGTATAAAAACTCAGTAAGGGATACACAAAGAATAAAAACCGTTAGTTTATCAAAACAAATAGTAAACCATGTATAATTTATCAAGGTAATACTTTTCACCTTTATGAAGTAGTAAAAACTCTTCACTGAATAAAATATCATTACTTACCTTTTTGCAACCAAAGTATTACCATAAAACCCATATAAAGAACACATAACATATATAAAGGTAACTTGGGACATAAACATACTTAAGTGGAATAACCATACGGTCGACTTCCACACATATCACTTAATGGAATATCCATAAGACCAATTTCCATACATACTTAATGGAATATCCATACAGCCGACTTCCATACCCAATGCATTGGAGGTTATAACGTAACCACCCGTCCTGGTATTCACGGCACCACCCGTCATAATGTCCAAGTACCATTATTACACATAAAATATGGAAAATATAAACATTTCAATAACAATATTTCATTTTCAATCACAATAAATAATTCCCAGATATTGGATTAATCAATCCATTTTCAAAAACCATTTAAAAGAGATTTTTGAATCAAAGTGTCCCATACCACTTTGAAGCTTTTAATGGAATTAAAATTTTAAAACATTATTGTCCATATAAATAAATACAGAAAGCCATTTTGAAAACATGGGCATTAAAGATAAAGATTTAGAATAATAAATCTTTAAAACATTTAAAATGATATTTTTGTTAAAGGGGTTTTACCAAAATTAGAGACACTTGAATACAATAATTGAGGAATAACATTTATTCAGAACTTTATAATATCATGAGAATAAATGGATTAATGATATAATACTCCAAAGGACAGTACATACACCATATAAGAGTGAATTGATGCATAACAATAATGAACCCTTAATAGAAATGTCAAATGTGATGAAATCCCTTATAAAGAAGGTATCCTTAAATTAAGGACAAATAAATCTCAAAAATATGTGTGAAAAATATAAATACACCCAATATAAGTGGATATTAAGTGTAAAACAATAAAATGTCATTCACACTTATTCAATGGATGACATATTCAATGACTACATGTTGAACCCAAAGAAATCGAAATTGGGTTAAAAAGTTCCCTTGACAGCCTAACGACATCACATCAAAATGAGTTGGTGAGAGATAAAAAGTGTATCTCATCACTTGGACATAAAATTTACATCAATAAGGATATATGAGAACATATCCCAACATAACAATATGTAAATTAAAAGACCCAACAAAAGAAGTCTTTTAAAAAAGAGGAGGGTGAAAGGTTCCCTTACCGACTTGGGTATCTTTCAAGACATACACCCCATGAAAGAAGGACAATAGATCATTGTTGTAAATACTCATAAACGAAAGTATATTACACAAAGAGTAGAATAATGGGAATTACATAAACCACTAAATGTAATTTGTGGCAAATGTAGAATAAATCTCACGGGAATAAAAGTGAGATGAAAAATACCTTACGAAAACTCGGCAGCCTAACGGCGCCACATAAAACTTCCAAATATTGATTGATGAGATCAAATAGGGTATCTCATCACATTACAATAAAATTTACAGCAATAGGAATATAAAAGAACATCCCCCAACATTACAAAGAGGAGCTTAAAAGAAGTGACATAAAAGAAAGAGAGATGTTAGATCTATTACGAAAGTTCGGCAGCCTAACAGCGCCACTCAAAACGTCCAAAATGGATTGATGAGAGAGAATAGGGTCTCTCATCACATGAACATAAAAATTAAATTAAGTATAATATAAAAGATCATCCCAATAACAAGAAAGATGAGCTTTAAAAGAAATGACATAAAAGCGTGTACTTAAAAAGAAAGAGAGGAGTAGGATCCCTTACCTCGGGTCCGACTTGACTCGATCATTCTTTAATCTCCTGAATAATAAACTTGACTTAATTTATACTTGATTAAGAACCTTTTTAGAGTTAATTATTCCTTTTATATCACTTATTTCCATGTTATAAACATTATGTAACCAGTTAAGTTAATAATGTTTGTTTTGTCGATATTTGGTTCCTAAGTCGGAAGTGGACTTCTTACAATCACATGTTGTTCATGTGGCCAAATTTTTATTATATCCAGAATTGTATTCATGATGTAGATATCATATATGTCATATATATCCAGTACATTCATGCATTTATAACATTACATAATCATTTAGAGGTAAGAAATGAAATGCACCGTTCATGGAGACGGTAAGCCGTACGTACGCATGAACGCTAGTTTCATTTCTATTTCGTATTTTATAGAATGTAATAATAATGATATAAAGTTATATTATAATTCCAGTATAATATCATATATAATATCATAGTTCCATCCTTTATACGTCCCACATATGGTATTTAACGAATCAAATCACTTTGAGGGAGAGGTAGTCCGCACATCCTTAAATGAAGATATCGCGTTTACCCATAATGGAAACCATAAAGGTATGCCCAAAATGAAAAAAACAGAAGCTTAAGGAAAACATAAACATATTATATATCATATATAAAAATAGTGACATCATAATGGCCACCTGAAGGTGTTAAATGAGTATTGAACAATCATCGTTTCGGGAGGCAGAATTTCTCCATCCACGGAAACCGTATGTTCTTTAACCATTTGATGTAGTTGTGTGAGCGTGTAGCTTGAATAAATCTTATAACAACATCCTAGTATATTGAATATACTGGTGTTGTTACAAAAGAAGTAAATAAAAAGAGTTTAGAGGGTTGGAGAAGAAAAATAAAACAAATGAACAAGAGAGAATGAATTACCTTTAGAAGTGTAACTACTTTTGAATTGAGCCTAAAGGCTTCATTTGAAAGGATTCTGCCCAAATGGAATCCTCTAGGATGAGGAGAGGGATGTGGAGAGAGTAATTGGGCAGGGGTTGGCTGATCCAAAGGCTTGAGGAGTGTGTGAAATGAGGTAGAGGTGGGGGCCTTTTATAAGAGGAGAGGAGGGGCACTTTTGGAAAGTAAATAAATATTACTTTATTTGAAAATGTGTTTCGGTTTTAAAAGGTCCCACATTGTTAGAATTCGTGGATAAGGTGATAAGGGTTCGAAATCCACTCATCCAATTGGTTTTTGACATGTTTAGTTCATAGATTTTACATTATCTTTCCATTTTATTTAAATCGTCAAATAATGATGTCATCGCTGCATCATTATTATGTCATAAATAATTTAATTTATTTAATGTCTAAAAATTATAAAAAAAATACTATGATGTAGGAAATATTTTTATATTTCCAATTAATATTTATAATCAAAAATCTTATCTTTATAACCCCATGTAAAAATTGTTTTCATAAAACATATTATGTTTGTGTCATTTTTACTTTTACATTAAATAAAAAGTAATTTATGTCATTTCCCAACCAAAGTGTCTCCATGGGGTCCCCAAGTTGACCCATGGCTTTTCTTGGTCGGCCATGACACAACCAATAAGGTTGGGACATATGTCTAGGTTATTTCATATTATTAAAGCATTATTTATACCTTAAACTACCCTAATTACCACTAATCGCGATTAAGAACTTAATAAGTTACTATTCACCAAAAAATTATTTTTATCCCATTGAACCACATTTTACTTATTAATGAAAACCATGTATGTCGGATTTTTTAAATTCAAAACACAATGATGGCAAAATTTCATTTAAACTGAAAATCAGTCTTTATAAGTACCACTTAGTGGTTTCACTATTCATAAAAAATTGAAGTTTTTCAGAAAATTACCAAAAATTCACCCTAAGCTATATTTGATATTCCGAATTCAAAAATGAAGTCCATTTTACAAAATTCAAAACATATAAGTCAAATTAATTAATTTAATAATTAATTCCCGCTGTCAGAGCAAATAGCGTGTCTTTATGAAACAATAAGTATCAAAAGATTGACACTAGTTTAAGTCCGATTTCAAAGTGAAATTAATTCCAATGACCACTATTGGATTTAGTGGTAAAAATATTTTCTAATTTCACTTTAAAACCAATTCAAAAGATAATATAATCATATAAATAAATTAGATTAAAAAGAGGTTTTGAATTAAAAAACAACATTTTACACTATTCATTAAAAAATGAACTTTATCGGAAAAATACCAAAAATTTACACAAAGTAAAATTTGATATCCCGATTCTAAAGAAGAGTTTTATTTGGTCCAAAATAATGTATATGAGTGATCAAAACTATTTTTAATGACAGTTCGCCATCAAAAGGCGATAAATGAACCTTTAATGAAAACTAGGGCATATACGCTTAAAATTGAATTCTTTCTGTATTTTAAGCCTTTAACTTTTATTGGATAAATGTAAAAACATTTAAAAAACATATATAATCATATTTTAGTTATTTCTATCCATTCCCGCCAATACAACGGCTACATGTTAACTACCATTTAAAATAATATTATTTTTTTATTAGAGTGCAACGTAAGATTCCCAAGAAAATCGTTATTGCGTATTGGGTACGCCATCGAGCATAGCATCTTTAAAGTAATATTAATATTTGATTCACAAATATGGATAAATATAAATATGTCATATTCTTTATTTACCTGGGGTGTTACAGGGAAGATCCATGTTCACCATGGTAGTCATACGGGGAGGACCTCCGTAATGGCTGTCGTTGCCACGGGTTAGTCCACAACGGCCACTTCTTATGCCGGCGACCAAGAGAGTTGACCCAGCCAGCCAGTGGGGCAGTTGGGGCCTCAATGCAGGTCAGGTATATAAATTCCCCTGATCAGAATATACAAGGAGCTATTAGTAAGAATCAGCAGATGTTCAGGCCACAGTAGCCGATGATGTTGACGCCCCTTGGTAGGCGTCCTCTTCGGCTTGTTCCCAACACTGGTGGCGCTGACGCAGCATGGTGGGAGCCCTTGCTGGGAGCCTCTAGAATGGGATCCTGGCTGGGATGACCTGGATATCCCCTACCTCATCGGCGTAGGGCTAGGAGTCATTGAGATGTTCTGGTGAGAGGATCCCTAAATGGTTATATGTTCGAGTGGGGAAAAGTTTCTCCCTACGCGGCACTCGGGGGAGGCATTGACGACAATGCGCAGATGCCTCTAAATCCAGGCAAGCCATATCCCAAGTCGAGATAATACCATCCTCCTCGTATTGGAGTACAAGGCCATTGATCACCCTTCACTGAGGCAGAGCCATGCGAGACTACTGCGTTGGCACTGCCCATGCCCCTACGACAGTGGGTGGGTGGTGATTGAGTTCCAGGTGCCAGAATATGATTCCTAAAAGTAGGGAGATTAACTCATTGGTGATGAAAGAAAAAAGGGAATCAAGGACCAGTGCCCCAACACCATTATACCTTTCATGGCTGGAAAGATGGATCTACGCTGACAATGTCACAGACCGGGACACCAAACATTTTGAATTCCCCATCTTCTTGTGAGTTTCATGCCAGACCCACTATTTTTCATGGCGGGACCTAGAGCCAGATAGCTGGATCCAATGACAAGCTAATCCACTGATAGATCGAATTCTACTAATCTACATATTGAGGAAAAGATTTTCACCTTGGGTTCCCCATTTCTTTTTCTGACGCTTTCACCGGGGTGAACACGTCCACCTTATTGGGGGATAGTGGTGATCTTTGTTTCCCGACATTCCCACTTACCAAAGGTGGGATGCATATATTCCTAGTTCAGGGACATCACATATTTAATCGAAAAGGAATGATGGGATTTTGGTTCTTCCTTCTGTGGATTTCTCCTTATAACTCGTCACCTAGTCCGAGTATCCCTTAGAGATTTAATATGTTGTTCATGAAACTCTTCCTTGTGCCATATCTTCCTGGATGTTGGTTACTTACACTGCATCTTTCACAGCATTCCAAAGGGTTCGGTCAAGGTAGTAACCTTCGGTTGGGGGAGTGGTCATGTTGGATATCACTGGCGTGTCTTGATGTTGGGACACTAGTGCATCTCGGTTTCTTCCCCTTATTATAGGTCTTCTCGAGGGAGAGGAATCCTGAGGCATCCCACGTCGAATGCAGGTAATCATATGCCATAGTCATGTATTTGAGGTTTTCCTCAGCTTCCCATGTTTAACACAAGGTATGCCACTAGTATAATGTCTGGCGAAGATGGATCAGACTGATCAGAACACTGATTAAAGTGGATATGATGGGCATAACCCCTAGTGTAAACACTGATGTTGGGGCCAACGTGTGGTTAGATTCCTAATTATTGTTAAGGGGAATGGGGAATAAGATGGCATGATCCAACTGGGATGTGGCTGCCCGGGTAAGAATCCGGATGGATGATTGATGGTTAAGTGAAGTGAGAGGATAATGAGATGGACTCGACTCGAGGATAACTGTGATATTGGGTTTGAGACATGAAGAGACCTCCTACGTTTACATGTGGAAGAGAATCAATGTCCTCATAGTTCATCAGATGACGGATTACCACTGATTGGGGATTTCAACTGTTTACCACTGGATTGGGTCACAATGTATTATTGTTATGTGGGGTTGACAATGACTTACTGCTGGATGGGGTCGCAACTGCTTACTGCTGGATGGGGTCATAATGACTTAACACTGGATGGGGTCACAACGGCTTACCGCTGGATGGGGTCGAACCTCAGGGAGGCTTCCTACGTACCTTATTACGGAGAAAAGTATCAAGCCCACATTGTTTCTATGGGATGAGGGTCAGTGAACCGATGTGGAGGAGGACCAGGGGTCCAATGGTTATTGGGATTGATCCTCGTGGAGTCTTCCTACGTACCTTGCCTTAGCAAGGATCAAAGGACACATAGTTTAGAAAGAGTGGGTGCTAACGTGAAGGGGGGTCCGAGTGACCAGGTGTTGGGCTTGAACCTCAAGAAGGATTCCTACACACCCTACCTTGGAAAGGATCAATGACCACATAGTTTAGGGTGGTTTGGTGAACCGATGTGAAGATGGTCGGGACCAATGGGTGGTAGGCTAGAATCTCAGGGAGGCTTCCTACGTACCCCACCTTGTTAAGGATCAAAGACCTCATAGTTCATGATAGGTTTTTTGAACTGATGTGAAGATGGTCGGGACCAATGGTTGTTGAGCTTGAACCTCAGGAAGGCTTCCTACATACCGCGCCTTGGAAAGGATCAAAGAACTCATATTTAATGAAGGGTGTGGGGCTTACACTCTAGGCTGCCCAAAGAGGATATCATCGTCAAATCTTTCTCTAAGCCCACGTGAGTCATAATTGGTTCTAGAAACAAGAGGCAGTAAGGACTTGACGATCACGTAGTAGAAGGTGCGTCTGTGAGAAGTAGAGTGGGGCCAATGTGTAGGTAGCAGCCCGAAAAAAACATTGGATTACATGATGTCCATGGCCCAATGAGGAAACTGGGGCTTACGCATGGTTAGTAGCCCGGGGAGGTGGAGATTGGGACCTACTCTAGGGTGGAGGCACGGGTGATGAAAAATCCTAGTAGGAGAGGGATTTGGAACCCAAGAAAAGAGGATAATTAGGGGTTCTTCCTCATATAGGAAAGGCTAGGGGCTTTCACAAGGGTGGTTGGCCTTTCCCCATGGACACATGCCACTCCAATAAAGAGGATCTCATTCCATGTGAGGAATGATCTCACTCTTGTGGAGACCAGTTGGAAAAGAGAATGTCCGAGATGGGGTACCCCGTGTGCGAGGCACAGGGTAAGGTCACAGTTTAATGTCATGTGCTAAGGACGACGACGATTGGCATTTTAACGTCCTACAGATCGGACGAGGTGGGTTTACTCCACACCCCTAGGACATACATAACCGCCCCCTCTACACCTTGGTGAAGAGAAGGGAGAGGAAACTCTGTGGTCAGAGGGTGTCATGAGGTCATCCCACTGGGGGTCCATGTTAGCGTGGTTATGTGAATAAGAAATAGTTGTTAGCGTTCTTGGGTGCCACTATGGAGTGGAAATGATGGATGTGGATTACACAAGGAAGTAGCCTGGGTGCCACAATCCTCTTTATTTCATGCATTCTTCACGAGCCACGATGATGGTGGCAGCCCAACCACGCCTCTAAAGGAGTCTGTAGTCCATCAACCACGGTGGAGGAAGGTGGCGGCTGGCACCCGGTCGGCCATGTAAAACCGAGGCGGTGCGCATTCGTGCCGCCGGTAGCAGAGAAGGTCGTGGCCCGTCAGCCGTAGTGGTGGGAGGATGGTGGCCTACACATCAGTCGACCATAAGAAGTCGGGTTGGAACGCGTCCACACCGCTGGTATAAGAGAAGGTTGTGGCCAGCGGCATGAGACGATGTGCCAAGACAGCTGAAAATCGGTTGGTAGCGGGATGAGAGGAGCACGTCCGCACTGCTGGAAGGGAGGGTCGACCGTTCTGGCTGACCGTGTTGCACTGAGAAGGACCTGCTCCAGTGGGTACCGGTTTCCAACAGGCGGAGCCACATGGTGCCACCAGTTTGGCCAAGCTGAACGGTCCAGCACATCATTCGAAATACCGGGGGGCGCCTCCCCCCTGGGTGTTGGCTAGGGCAGAATCCACCGCGATGGGCCACCTGGCCGCAGGCTGCACTGCGGTCCGGGCCCTCCGCGGCCCAGGCCAACTGGGCCCGACCCGGCTAGGGTTGGGTCTACCTAAAATGCATCGGGTTGGCCCACGTTGGGTCGAGTTGGGTCGGACTGACTGGGTCAGACCGGACCTGGGTCCAGTTGGACGCATATACGCCTTTTTGGCCATATCTTGAGAATCAGACATCTGTTTGACGAACTGTCTGTGGCATCGAGATCCTTGGATCAAGACTGTCCTTTTTGTATACTCCACTTGATTTTTGGATAATTTTGGAGTATGACTGGGTTGGATCAAACCTAAATTCGACCGGGCCCTCAGAACGAAAACACTAATAACCTACAGAGGGGGAGTCCGATTGACGCATCATCAATTGCGTTGGGTCCCCTATGTCATGAAAGACCATTTGAATAAATATTGATTGGACTTCATGGAAGTGGATGTATCAACAAATGGCTTGAGGAGTGGAGCATCCTGGAATCAAGCATGCTTAGTTCAAAAACTCTATAGCTGGCTATACAGGAAAAAAACTTCAGAACCTTTTTGGGTCATCATCAGATCCTATGTGGGTCATCTTCAGATCCTATTTGAGTTAGCGCTCAGTGATTCTATGTGGGTCAACGCATATCGATCCAGTGTGGGTCAGCGTACACCGATCTTGTGTGGGTCAGATCATGTGTGGGTCTACAGGGGTTAGTTAACTATCGATCCTATTTTGGTCAGCAGCAGTTCTTCTTAATAGAATAAGTTGATATAGTTTATGAATAATCATATGTACTTACACCGGGTGTGAGCTGAGTCTTTACCTTCATTGTGATACCATTGTTATATTGTTCTGTGTGGCATTACCTTTTTTGTAATTACCTTCATGGTGATGCCTGTGTGGTATTATTCTATGTGGCATTACCTTTGGGGCACATTCCTTTGTGGTGATACCTTCATGGTATTCATTCCTTCGTGGAATAATTGTGCTTTGGCAAAAGAGTTGGGCCATGTATTCTTCATGAACATTATGTGTACACTTTATAACTTATGTATATGTATGGGCATATACCTATGCAGGGATGACTGTTGGTTCCATTAATTGTGGATTATCCTTTGTGGATTTGAAATACCTTCAGAGATCTCGGGGTCCCAACTGAGTATTTTTATACTCACCCCTACATGGGTTACGAATGCACCTTGTTGTGTCTTGTGCAGATGATAGAATCGCTAACTGAGTATGAGGGTACCAAGACTAGAGACTACAATGATGTAATCCTTAGTCGAGGCATACCGCAGAGACAACTGTTCGAGAGTTGTTCCTACACTTCAGGTAGGAACCTTGGTGGGTGTTCGTTGGAGTTGTTTTTTAGTATTACTTGTACTTTCCAGTTGGGATTGTATTATGGCCTATTTACTTGTTGTACACACAATTTCTAAAATATAGTTTACGTTTTTCTTGTGTCTAGCTATGTGCTTGGTTTGTGTGATTTTACAGGTTTAAAGGCAATGTCTTCTTAGTTTTAGGGATGATCCTTTCTGGTGCTAGTCACCAGCCTCTGGCCTATGGGAGGCGGGCATGGGGTAGTCATTGCACATGCCCCGAGAGATAGGTCATGACTATATATCATAAGCTATCATAATTGGAAGCATAATTATATAAAATATTAATAAACAATGAGATTGTAAAAAAATACTCATACTATTTTATTCCTTTGAATCTTAATACCCATGAAATAATTCATGTAAACGATAATTGTATTTTAATTTAAATAAATGGATTCATGATATAACATGTTAATGGAGAAACATTTAATCTTCACAAAATATGATATTTTTATAACAATTCAAATGACTAAAAGAAGGAAAATTGAGACTAAAACACCATACAACTTCGGTAACATTGAAACTGTACACACCATTAAAGAGAGATCCATTAATGGGTTTGTAAATCTAAATAAATTTAATTATAATAATTATAAAATAAATTAATGTTCATTATATACATAACACAAAAAAATAAATTTAGAATAAGTTATAAATCCCAAATAAAGAAAGGTGAGATGATAAAAAATTGTACACTGACGCTGATTCATCTTTATTGTTGTTTTTCAACCTAATAATAAAATTATGAAAGATATTTACAAACTTTAGAACCTTTTGTGTTTATTTTTAATTTTATATCACTTATTATTATGATATATTCCATTACATAATCAATTAAATTTATGTTATATGTTTTTACCATATTCATATTATTTGTCAAACATTACATTGGTAGGTTGGATATAGTCAAGTGTTCAATATTTAAACAAATATAGAATAGTATTCATGAAGTATGTATAATATTTAAATATAAATTATACCATTATAACCAATCATTCATTACTATTGTGATAAATTTACCAACATTATGATCATGGAGATGGTAGGCTATACAAACACATGGGTAACTTTTCCATTACTTTCAATGATCACTATGGAAAGAAAGTAAATAAAATTTCCCCTTACTTAATAAATAAAATATAAATTATACATACTATTTTTTATATAAAATTATTTATATCGTTATTTTAATTTTTGGTTAAAAAATAATCACATCGCTTAGAGGATGCATTAGTCCACATTTACACGAATGACATTACCATTTTTTTAGTGAGAGCAACGGGGAAAAGAAAAAGATAAATTATATTTATGGAATTATGTTTATTTTATAAATATCATATATATTTCATTTATATCACATATATTAATTATCTATACATTTAATACCATTCATGTAACACTTTAGTGAAAAACTAATCACATAGATTCACGGGGTGGTAGTTATCTATACACATGAGAAACATTATAACATCCCATTAGAAATGGAAATGGAAATGATATATATGATATGATGACTCTACAGGAATACTAATGTTTTATTTTTAATATATAAACCTTATATCGTACATTATTCAAATCTACTAGGGGTTGCAATGTAAAAACGAATGATATTAGTTCCCGAGGTTGTAGTACGTCATACACATGAATGATGGTTCTGTAACCCATTTGTTTGAATTTTGAGTGCATATATGAAAAACATGAAACATATATATATATATATATATATTAAAATTATATTATTATATAATAATTTTATAATAATAATTTAATGTGGTGGATAACTAATAAAAAATTGTACATAGATTATGTTTACCTCTTCCTCAGGTAACCCATTTTGGTTTGTATGAAATAACTTAGATGGTCAGATTTATATCCAAATTAAGTATTATTTGATAAAGGGAGGATATTTTGGAAGTTATTTGGTCATTTATTGGATGATACATATTTATAGAGGGGTGTGAACTTAGGAAGATAGGTGGTTTCCATTAATATGTGAGATGAGTGGCACACTTGTAATTTAATTGAAGAGTGAATTCCACCCACATTTTTTATCATGCACTAGGCCCCAATAGTTATCAAATATAGATACTATAAGTGATAATGATGGAATATAGAAATAAAATTGTTTTTATAAATTATCTAGTTTATTTTTACTTTTATTTTTAAATTTTAAACACTATGTAAACAAGTGTCACCATCATCACTATAATTAATTTAAAGTGCTGTTAAAAATAGAAATGTTAAAAAATTATTTTTCATAATTATAAATTATAAATCATTTAATCCCACAGATTTAGAGGTACAGATTTTTTGAATGATGATAATCGTTTTAAAAAAATACGATTCTATATTTACTCAATGAAAAATTATAATCATTTAGGGAAATTAAATTAGTATTTACTTATATATAGTATATAAATTTAATTTTAAAAATCCCCCATTTGTGATTATTTTATTTAATTAAATATTTGAAACATTATGCATTTTAAAATTGTTTTTTAAAAACCCTATTTTTAAACCAGAAAACAAACTTAAACGAATAAATATAATATTTATTTAAAATTATTATGTTTATTAAATATAAATTATATCACATGAAAATTTATTCAAATTAGATTTTTGTTTTTATGATACATAATTTATTTAAAATAAAATATGTTTTCCCAAAATAATTCTTTTACCTATTCACCGAAAAAAATCAATATTTTCTAAAAAAACCAAATGATTCACCCATAATAAAATTTGAAATTACAATTCAAAATTAATCTGATTTATTAAAATAAAATTTCTGAAAGTATTAAAAATTAGTTTTAAAATATGCTCACCATAAAAAAGTGAAAAAACTACTTCGTTGAAAAATATACGATTTGACATTGAAAATGGGACTTATTATTTATCATGTCTATAAAACACATATGATTAATTATTAACCTATTATTATGTATAATATATATATATATATTTAATTAATATAAAACAACCTGAGTAATGTTTTTAATTTATTCATCTTGAAGCATATATGTGCTCATTAAAATGGATTTTTATAAAATAACTCCTTTTATAAAGGGGTTTTGTTTTCATTTATAATTAATTAGTCACTATTGAATTAATTATCTTTACCTATGTAAAAAATATTTTCATATTTAATTTAATTATTTTCATACCATCTATTAAAAATAAATAATTATAATGATAATATATCATGATTTGTTAAATTTCAGTGTTACATGTTGAATACACTATCAAACATAAAAGTCTTAGGGTAGTCTATAATGTATGTTATGTTGGAAGTTGTGTGTAACATATGTTATTGAATAATATCTTTGTCATGTGTATCATAAGATAATCTCATTGTTCTATTCCCTTTATGTAATAGAATATAATTTTATTCTTTTAAAAAACATGGTGTCACACATTCATATTTTATATCATGAGTTTCCCTAATACTATAATAATTTTTTTATTAATCATTTATGGTAGTTACGATTCAAATGTTTCTAAAGTGTAAATGATCTTTTTATAAAAATATACCTTTTAAAATGATTCGTAATAACTGTATTTTTTTAAAATTGCATTTTTATTTTTTTAATCTTTTTTAAAAACAATGACGCATCATAGGGAATGTTTTAATTTTATTTCAAATAAAAAATAAATGGTTTAAATTAACACATACAACAATAATGAAATTTCATTATTCTATAATGGTTATCGTATGTTTTTCACAAATTTCATGTTTTTGTGTTTTGACCATTGAAATACTGTGTTTCCCTTTTTCCATCTATTTTCGGTATTGAGAATTTTTTTAAAATGATTTTTTTAAGAAGATATCTGGTTTTTTATCATATATTTTTCAAATGAGTTTAAAAATAATTTGAAGGGTTTTATAATGAAAATACACATGAATAAAATATTTAATAATTCATGCAATCCTTTTATATTGATTATATGATGTTATGATGACCATTATATCTCAAATTTGAGACCGATATTTCATATAATATTGGAAGTCCTATATCAAACCATCTAATCATGATATAAATTATACCATGGGTCGACTTATATCGCATTTGAATTAATTGGTAAATGATTATGAACTCTAGAAAATAAATTTGGAATTCAATTTTATCATTATTAAAATTTTAAGGGTAATGTATGGGATCAATATAGGTTTTATGAGATGATATTCCAAGAAAAAAATATGACTTTTTTTATTATTTCTATTGAGTTATCATCGATGTTTTTTGATTTAAAAAGGTAAGATATTGAACATTTTAAATTAAAAATGTATCCCATTCAGGGTAATAATGTATGTTTTTTCAACAAAAAAATCCAAATATTCCAGTTTTAAACTAGTATAATGATTTACTTATTATTAGGTCTCTTACTAATATTATAGTGCCTATCTGAATTTTCAAAATTATTACCACTGGGTTTAAGGATGGTTAAGGTAATAGTGGTAGTAATGTTGAAATACATTATGATTTTTTTTTGAAATGAAATTATATCTTTTTTTAAATGTCATGGATTTTGGGGAAAAGGATATTGATCAAATGTTCATAAATTGTTTTATGTGGTTTTGTTATATATTATTTATGACATAATTCTACAACACTATGTACCTGGTATGATATTGAAATGTATTAAAATGAATTATTGACTTAATAATGAGGATTATATAAGTTTTATGGTTAGTTTATTAATATAAAAGTAAAAATATGGTGAAAAATATCCTCCAATTACAAGGAATAAGGATTAAATAATTTCAAATGAAACCTTTTCATGCTGTCTTAATTTGAATTGAGAAATTCCATATATGATTCAGTTTTTTACAATAGATAATACTACATATTTTGATCCAATAGAGGAAACTAATTATTATTCAATGAATGGGGTATAATAAATGACCATGAGTAAAAAGAATAAAAGGAAAATTTTTCTGTATATTTCTAAAATATCATCGAATATATCTATTCAAATGATAATGTTAAAAAATGGAGAATTTATTTATTCTAATAAAACTATGGCCCATAAACAATAGGAATATTAATTAATGTGTTAGTAAATCCTATTTACATTAATTAATGATAAAGATGTTTTTTACAATAATTTTCTAAAAAAACATCATTCTAATGGTGAGAAATATAATAAAATACATTTAATGATCTTGTTTACAATGAAAGATGATATTTCTAATGAGTTAATGAATTACATAAATATTTATGAGATATCTACTAATACCATGCATTACCCATCCAATAAATCAGAAAATATATTGATCTTAGAGTTGTAGAAAAATAATAGTATTAATAATTAGAAGAGATACATTTCCAAACAAAAGAATCAGACAAAGCTCTGTTAATTGAGTATGATGATGTTATTGAAGTTCACCAAAAACACTCCACTAAAATTAATTAATAATATAGAGAAGTAGGAATAAAAACTCCATCAGTTTCATATTTCATTTAGATTCAATAAAATATAGTATAAGATAATTCTTAAAATAATTAGATATGGTAAAGAATTACTTACATGATAGGGAAAATGATATTGATGGAATCATGCGAATCATTTTTTTAATTAATTCAAGGTGAATGTAAATTATATCAAATGTTGAATTATTTTGGAGATGGATTTGAATTTTCCTAGTGGTCAGAACACCCTCTTTTAGGATTATAATTATTTTACTTGGAGTGTATGGTGAATCCTCTTCATCTAGTTTTTGGATATGCCTTTATCGATTGGTATTCAACATTGATGGTTTCTAAAGATGAATCCAAAACAGATATTTCATCTATTCAGATAATTATTTTCAATCACATCTCTTTCTAGTATATTATTTTACATTTACATTCCCATTCTTATTGGTTTACCATCATATATTGGGTCTCTTTTAACTATATTCATGATGATCCTAGTGGAGACATCACTGGTTTTTTTGTCATTGTAAAGAGATCAATTTTATTGGTGTGTGAGCCATAATTTATTTTAGATCTAGTATTTCAATATTTGTGTGACATCATTACTTCTTCATAGTTATTAGATTTAGGTAGAAATATTAGTGGAGGAATATTTTCTCTTGGTATCATTCAGATTCCAAGGATATAGTAGACTTTGTTTGGAGTGTTGAGGTGATATCTAGATGTACATCTATGAGTGGTCAAAATAAAATTATTGTATAGATCTAGTTTTTAATTGTTATTTGGGGATAATGGGTCCCTTGAGGCTAGTGGGTGTTGTGGGCCTCAAGCACATGTGCACAGATGATTTTGAGAGATGTCATATGTGGGTAAAAGGAGCATATAGTCGCTTGGAATCTATATGGGTTATGGATTAAGCCTTTTTGGAATAGGTTGTGTTTCTATTTGGACTAAATTTAAATTTATTGGGACTATTTTTTTTCTGGGTGAATATATCTTTATCATCATTGGATGCTTCTTCATTTCATTTAGATTGTGTTATAACGTTTTGTAGGTGTTTTAGGGTGTACGAGATTGAAAAATGCATATGTTTCATTAAATTCATCAGTAATCAATTTTTCACTATTTTTTATGAATGAATGGGAACCTTTCATTCCACATTTTAATAGTGCATTTAGTATGATTATCACACCCATGTTTTTCAATTCCTCTTCGGTTCTTATTCAGGTTTTATCCTTGCTTGTTTTCTCAAGAACTGGGTTTGAAGTTGGAGATTATTGGAGAGTTCTTCCCATATATATTTGGAGTTGTCTTCCTACTTTGGATTCCTTATGTGTTTTGGAGAAATTGGTTGCTTTTGGCTGAGAAAACGCTATCACATGGTCAGATCATGGTTAGGGGTAACATTGTTCCCTACCCAGATAACTATGTAGAATATATATGTCAAGGTAGTAGCTACTATATGACTACCACATGGTTTTCTTGACCATGCAGTATACCTGTGCGGGAAGTCTACTTCTCAATAGAGGTGGTTGTACGGTCACTATAGAGTTTGAAAAACCATGAAGAGTAACTGTGTGACCAAATATAGGTTATTAAAAGTTTTGATTTTTTTTATCTCTGACTTATTTTAAAACCCAAACAATGATCTATGTTCCCCATTTGGGATCCTTTTCTATAGGCACCTTCTCCCCCTCTATTGGATCCCATCTCCCTCTAATTTTTTGGCATTTGTTTTGTGTTTATTCGTAAAGGGATCTACATGTAAGTCCCCTCATCATTTTTTTTCTTTAATATTCTTATGGTTTTCTCCCCTCATTCATAGAATTTAATTTCTCCTTTACCCAGGGTTTAATTTTTAGGGTTGAATCCTAAAATATTGGGTTTAATCTTGATGATTTATGTGGTATCTACCTTTATTTGTCTACAGTTGACCAGAAAATTTGATTTCACATAGGTTTAATTATTTTATTCATCATATGATGTAGAATCCCTCTATAAATTTCCTTTAAATATTTTATTTCATTAATTTATTCCTTTTTTCACCATCCTTGATTGATAAATAATGACTTCTAATTTTTATAAAAATTCTTCCATGTAAAATAAGTTATTATGTTTTATGATTTTGAATATGTGTTGTGGGTTTGTTGAATTTGTGCACACTATAGGTTTTAAAAATATCCCGGTTGGACTTTTCATGTTGTTTATGAATTTTGGAATAATTTTTTGGTCATTTAAATTTATTTTTGATTATTAAGAGGGATGATTAGTGTTTCTCAAATGGGTTTATGAATTGTTTTGTTTTAAAAATTTTCTATGTGTGGTCATTTATGAAAAAGTTTCATGTGTATATATCATGTGAGGCCTGTTTGGAATTTGAGGACTAGTTTCATTTTAAAAAATTCCTTATATATGGGACACCATTCCTTGTTGGTTGATAAATGGGTGGGAATTTCTTCATCTAGGCACTCCACTAATGTGAATATTTTTTATAATGAAAGTGGAAACTTGTTGAGGAAGATGGATTGGAGCCAATTTGTGTGATATATATGATGTCATGTGTGTGTATTTTTTCTGGAACGTGATTCGTACATCCCATTGTGAACATAACATTTGAACCTAGCATATGAATGTGGAATTTGTAGAAAATTTATTGCAGTAGTATGGGTCATTGAACTAGATAGTGGCCAATAGAAGGAGAATATTTTTTTATTATTACAAGGGGATCCATCCCCTCAGTCTGGTTAGGTAGGGTGATGATCGTGAGTTTGGTAGTTATGATGAAATCATGTAGGGCATGACTTCTAGATGAGTCACATGAATAATATATTCTAGTTCAACTTTGAGTTACTTTTTTCCTGTGTTTCTCCATTACTAGTACTATTACCTGTATTTCCCTCATTATGTTGAATGATATCCCATAAAAATAGATTTGTTTTTTTTTATTTGAGAGCGAAGAATATGTGTTTTTTG
The DNA here is from genome assembly GCA_963277665.1 of Viscum album. NCBI lineage: Eukaryota > Viridiplantae > Streptophyta > Magnoliopsida > Santalales > Viscaceae > Viscum > Viscum album. The sequence continues at coordinate 1,243,041,990 of OY728156.1, read as the reverse complement.
TTTTAAAAATTTTCAATAGCATATTAGAAGTAGCATGTAGCCTCCCCTTTACCCCCTTTATTAAAAATGAATACTACATAATTGGTTTAATTTTTCACTTCTTCGATTAAACCTTATTTATAATTTTGATGGAATTAAATTGTTTTTTGGGTTGTATTTAAATGAGAAGAGTAGAAATTTTTAATTTTTTAGAATGTATATGAAGAAATAAATAAATTTTTTATTCTTCTAATAATGTGCCTTAGGAGTAGATTTATATGGGCATACCTAATGTGTATCAATACTCAGGTCGATAGTCTTATCATGTTTTTATATTCTACTGTAGGTTCCATCTCAAATTAAATTTCCTCAATGATAGCTCTTTATGGTCTAGAGAGTCATCCCTAAGGTTACATGAATATTCCATGGTTGTTAGGCTCAGTTTGAGTTTTCCGGTGTAGCCATGTGGTTCAATTTTTTTCTTCAGATTCTCAGTTGTAGTGTAAATGATTAATAGTTTTTCCATTGTATTTATTTGTTATACACTATTTCTGTTTGGATTTATTCCTTTATATATTAATTTGGAGAAAGCATTCACATTAATACTCTGTTGAATCCCTTGGTGATTTTTTCTAGCTCGAGGGGATCTGTAACACCTCTTGGGTGTTTCCAATAATCGGTTTGGGTGACCGGTTTGAGTAATACCCACGCTGGTTCATGATTAAATTGTATCTGAAAAGGTTAGATCATTTTAGGACCTTTTGTTTTATACAACCTATTATTTTTTGGGGATTTAAATGTTGAAGGTGTTAGATTTATAAGGATCGAGGTGTAGGAACGAGAAGGATACCTTGAAACCTTTCTTGTTCCAATCCTCAAGTTACCATGTGATGTCTAGGTATGTTGGTGTTATTTGGTTCATGTGGATTGTTTAGGGTTTCTAAATGAGTAGGAAGTTGGGAAAGTATCCTTTATGATCTCTTTGAACCTGAAAATCCATGTGGAGCCTTATACATGGTCCTAAATAACACCTTTTTATGCTGCTATGATTGGAATATAAGTCACCCATCAACAATATATTCTCCTTGTGAGATTATTTGTATCTTCATAAATTCTGCATTTTATTTGGAAAATTCTTATTTAGGATTTTCTATAAGAAGAATATAAAATAGTATTATATTATTTTGATATGTGGAAAATGGATTTTGATAACTTACATTAATAATGTTATAGAAATGAGGGTTCATGTAACGTAAATTTTTGGTGAAATTTTGAAATGGTTTATCAGGTTCTGTAAAACTATTGAAAAATGTTTTAAAATGGATAATATTTTTTTGGAAAATATTTCGAATGCGATGATATTTTTTTAAAAAAAATAGGGGAGTATTTTTAATATGGATTTTATTAGGTTGTTATTGAATCTTGGAAAGAATTATACAATTTTTAAAATTAATGAAAGTTATTATATTTAATGTGAAAATCATTGAATTGGGTTTTCAATTTAATTGACGTTGTTTTATTGGGATAAAATTTATGGGATTAGAATTTGGTTTAAGGTTTTATTGATAACGGTTTTTGAAAATAGGATTTCTGAGATTTCAAAGTGAAGTGTGAGTTAAATATTTTTCCTTGAATGTTATTTTAAATTTATTTTATCCCAAGTGATCACATTCGTGGATTTTTATGAGAATGTGGATTTTTTCCTAGTATCGAAAAAGGATGCACATGTGTAAGGCTCCATGGAACACCATTAGTGGGTGTAAAATCCTTTAATCATGTTTTCTATTTAAAGAGTGATTTTAAAGATAAATGTTGTGTTTTGGAATATATATTGGTGTGGAATGCCCCTACTTTTTTCTAATGGTGTTTATTTTTTGATTTTTAAGATAGATGACCTATGTTGTTTGATTGGTATGTATTGGGTTCCACGTTTCCTTATTTATTACGTCGTACCCAAAAAACTAGTTTATGTATGATCATCGTGAAGCTTCAGGCAGTGCACCATTATGGAACTATCATGTTGATCAACCAATATAATACATTATTGAATTCTAGAAGTTGAACCATACTCCAATTATTGGTTAAGCAGATCCTCTTGATTTAGAGGAGTGGACGCGGAGGATTGAGGACTTTAGTTTCTTTGTGTTTCCTGAGGCATTAGCAGTAATATTTTTTTACTTTATGCTCAATGGTCCAACTTGTAAATGGAGGAATTTCATGTATCTAAGAAAACCCAGAAAGGCCTTACATGAGTGTTCTTGAAGACTTCGTTCATCCAATGGTATTTCGATGTGACGAGAAAGGTAAGGAAGAGGATGCAGATCTGTGGTCATAGACATTTCATTGGATCAATGTTGTAATTCAATCCTCTCATCTTTTCTATAGTACTGTAAGATCCATGAAATGTTGTAAATGATTCTATGAAGGCTTTAATTTTTGTGTATCGGCTTAGTTTGGAGAGATTTTTTAAGGTCAAAGAGCTCAATTTAACCAATTTATCTGATGTGGTGAGGAAAGCCTTTCATTCTGAAGTAGAGTTAGTATTAGGGCTTATTATGGTGAATCCTCATCCAGTCCTTGGAAGTGGTGAAAGGGATTCTTCTGAGAATATTTCTATGTTTCCTGATTCCATTCGTGCTGGTATGGTAATTAAGAGGCCTATAGACCAATAATCCACCTCTATAGGGTGAAATGTGTTGATGTATCATTAGTTTGGTAACATTTTTCATAAGTGGACATTATTAATGAGTTATAAAAAACATAATCACATGTATGGACACATGGGTCAATTGAAGAGATTATGTCAGGGTGTTTCTAGGAATCACTGTAGATCCAGACCTGACTCAACAAATTTCACCCCATCCCGTTAACATGGATAGGGTAATGTGTTGAGATCAGTTCCGATGTTTTCTTCTTGTAATGTTATTTGGATGTAATATTCTTTTCTAGTTGTTTATTTTGGTGATTATTTAACTTTCAATGGTAAGTATGGATTTTATTAAATCCTTGAAAACAACTATTTCAATGGAAGCATGTTTTTTGAATTTTGGATCTTTTTGTTCTATTTTGGGTTTTCTGATTCCTAACTGTTAGGTAGGAGATGCTTCATTCATCAAAGCTCCAACCATAGGATTAAGAATGCAGTTATCTCATATTCAAGAGGTCTCCAACGATGTGAAGGGCCTTGGCCTAAATTATGTTCTCAGTGTGGGATACATAGAATGTTTAAGCCTCTAACGTAGTCATTCTATTTATAATGGTCTTGTTCAGTCGATAGAGTTTTGCTACCCTCATTTTCCCATGATGACAAGTTTAGTTGTAAGAGTTTTTCCTTTGATATAAGGTAAAGTAATAGGATATTTTTATTAAAATCTTGTTTGTTGTGTCTTAAAGGGTGTGGTCCACTATAAAGTTCTTTTTTGTATGAATTTGGTGTAAATTTAGTGTATTTTAGATTGTGTTTTCTCAGTTGTGTAATGTTGTTGGTATTTTTTTATGGTGGTTTTGATGAATTTTTTTAGGCCTTTTTCATGTACTCTTATTGTGTTGGGGTTTTGTCTGGGTATTATGGTTTTTAGATCATTTAATATCATTGGATCTTCTTGTGCGGAGACCCATTACATGTCTCATTGAATTCTGTTTTATCATGTTTTTTATATTGGGAGTCCGTTTAACACTCTTGTGCTGGTATCCTGGGTTCATCAGGTGTATCGGTTCATTTATAAAGGTTAGTAGTCCACTCGGGCAACCCCATATTAGTATATCATTTTAATTCCTACTATCTGTTAGGTGGTTGGTGGTCTTGTGCGGAGCCGCATTATTTTATGTTATTTCTATGTCTACATGTTGACATGAGTACACTCCAATTGGTTTTGTTGAGGTGGGATTATATAGGTTTTTATTGAATGAGTTTTTAATTAGCTTGGTTATCTTGGGTGAATGGTTTGAGTTCTACTTGATGATGTTTAATGTGTTCATATTTTATTTCTACATTTAGTTTATTGAATGTTTTATTCCTTTTGTTTCGATCAACTTGAGAATTTTATGCTTTTATGGGTATGTGTCAGTTAGCAGGGAGTCTTATTTAGTCTCCCGAGTTTATCATGTTATCATTTTTCCCTAGTGGTTCTTTTGTGATATCATTATTTTTTATTTGTTGAATATATCCTTTAGTTTTAAATAAGTGGTGGTTTTTATTTCATTTAAAGACGTGGGACAGTTTTTGGGGCCAGAAAGAATTATGGTTGGGAGAATCGTTTCAATTGGGTTTCTAAATTCATCTTTTGATCTGGTTTAGGTTTTATCTTTGGTTCTTTTCTCGGGAACTAGTAGTTATGGGGTTTAATTTTTTGGGGTTTATTCCCCTATATTATTGTTCTAGATTTTCCCTTTGGGTGTCCTTGTGTTTTTTGGTGAAATTGGAGGTTTTTTTATAAGAAGACTCTATTCCACAGTTGGTGTATGGTAAGTGACAAATGAGCTCCCAACCCATGCAACCATGATGTTGCTTCAGGTCAAGGCATTATCTAACACACGACTACTAGATGGATACTCCATGGTTAGTTAGACCATGTGGGTTTCCTATGTTGTAGGTCTGTTTCTTGGAAGAGGCGGCTGCATTGTCACCACACAGTTTAAAAAAAATGCATACTAACTATGCGGCCTATCCAAGTTTTTAAAATTTGGGGGTTACATTTTCTTCCCCTCAATTATAAAACCCAAAAAACCTTCTATCTCACCAATTTTAGATCCTCCACCATAGAAACCTCCTCACCCTCTCTTGGTTCCCTATGACCTCAATTTTCTAAATTTTATGATGTGGGTTATTCAAGGGATCATCAAGTAAGTCTATTCACTATGGTTTTCTTCCATCGTTCTAGGGTTTTCTTCCCACTTTCTTGGTATCTCATTTATACAGTATCTATGGTTCGATTTTTGGATTTGAATCCTAAAATTTTGGGGTTAATAATGATGGTTTAGGTTGAATTTATCTTTCCTTAGGTGCATTTGATATCTGAATGCGGTTTCTCACTAGATTCCCAATGCGCTTCATTGTTTTTGGAAGGATCCCTTTACAAATAAAATTATATATTATATTTCATTGATTTTTTACTTTTATAAACCTCCATGTTTGTTATATAGCGACTTATGAGTTTTATAATAATCACTCCTGATGATATAAAGTGTTTTTTTATTATTTTTAATTTTTGGTGTGGATTTGATGAAGTTGTGTACATTATGATTGATAAATACCTTGGGTGGCCATTTCTAATGGCTAATTATTTTTGAAAGAATGTTTTGGGTAGTTAAATATACGTATGATGTTTACAAATTATTATTGGGGTCTCTAAAATGGGTTTATAAATTGAATCATTTTAACAATTGTTTGTGTATGTTATTTATGGAATGTTTTGATGTTTGTAAATCATTTGAATTCTATTTGGAATTTGTGAAATGGTTCCATTGGTAAAAACGTTACTACGAGGGAGATCATGAATTGTTAGTTGATAAAGGGGTGGTAATTTCCACATCTAAGGACTCCACTCATGTGAATGTAGTTTCAACACATGGTTCTAAAAATTGTGGTTGTCAGGGTGGTTCCAGTTTTGGTGATATGTATGATGAAATGTTTATGGATAGTTTATTGATCTTTCTTGGAACACCATTTTATTAACATAACATGGGAACTGAGAATAGAAAAAAATGAATTATGATGACTTTTCTACACTAGTATTGGTCATTGCACTAGCTAGTGTCCCATTGTAGAAGGATATTTTGTTATTATTGCTATGGGATTGGGACCCTAGGTCAGGACAGGTAGGGAGACGAGCATTCAATTTGGCATTATGATGTCATCAGGTTGGGAATGCCTTTGGGAAGAGTAACATGTATTTTTTCTCTCATTCTCCTTTATTTTCCTAGGTTCTCTAGTGTTTCTATGATACTAGTACTGTAAGATTATTTTCAATCATATCATGTAATGATATCACTTGAATATCGTTATGGTGTTTTCAATGGAATTTAATAATGTGTGATTTTTGTTTCAAATGGTTTTTAGAGGGTGTTATAAAGGGAATGTAATCTCACCATAACGACTTTTGTGAAAAAAGAATGAAACTTACATGGTTTCCTTTTCCATTATCCCCTTGAACCTTGTCTATAATTATGAGGTTAACAGATTATGGTTTGGGTTACATTGAAATGAAGAGAGAAGAATATTTTACCTTTATATAATTTATATCAAACCTCAAATCAAGGTTTCTTTATTTGTAGAATGTGCATTGGGAATATATTTATCTAGTCTTACCTACTATGCTTAAATGCTTATGCATATAGTTTTTTTCCCTTTTTTAGTTTATGTTATAGGTTCGAGCATAGGTTCAGTATCCTCAGGGTTGGTTGGATATGGATTGGAGAGTGACTATCAGGGTCACAAAATGATGTCACAGTTGTCTTGTTTAGTTTTCATTTTCTGGTGTAGCCTTGTTGTTTAGTTTTTTGGATTTTCTACTGTAGTTTAAATGGTGTATAGTTTGTTTACATTGTTTATTTGGTATACTGAATTTTTCTTCTACATCATTCCTTTATATATTTATTTGAAAAAATCATTCCCATTGATAATATTTTGACTCTGTTTGGGTATTTTGACATCCTAAGTGGATCAAAAATGTCACTTGGGTCGTTTTAGAGATGAGATCAAGTGACTGATTCGAGGCTGAACTGGGATGGTTCATGACAATGATAATGCATTGCATTATGTTCACATTTTAGTGAGTTCGTATCCTGCTTTTCCAGGTTCATAGAAGGGGATTTTTTTTACCATTCATATGGATCTCTTACCCGTGGTAGTGTTAATCAGAGCAGTGCTTTTCCATATTTTGATGGCTAACATGGTGCAACTACTTAACAAGGAGCATCATTAAAATATGTTTTCACTGTTTCATCCTATATTGGTGGAGTGAGTTTTGTATAGTTATTTCCTTGATGTTTTCAATGATTTGTACTTTTAGGACCATTATGATAATTATATAATATTTCCTTAAGAAAAATTTCATCTACTTGTTAGGGGTTTTTTATTTTCCCAATTGTAACAATAGTTCTACTTTTTAATGTTCAATAAAGAGGATTGAAAGTAAACTGTTTAAAAAAACTAATGTTAAATATAAAACATAAAAAAATTATTTATTTTTAATGTTTCAAATATTATGGATGTTATTGTAAAATAAATACATGATATCATATAGATGAAAATTGTTTTCGTGAATATTAATATCACTGAATATCTTATCAATTATTTTGATGAACAAGTTGGTGGAATCATAAAATCTACAAATTACATTTCTGAATTTGTGAAAAGTATAAAATTTTATGTTTTGGAATGATCTAGTGATGTATATAGTCTTCACTCTCAATATATAAATAATGATAATGAAATATCTAATAAAAATGAATAGGTTACCATGTAATTTATTGTGATAGTTGTTCTTGATTTATAATTTTGTGATGATAATGTTTTTTTCGAATAAAAAAATAAAAAGGGTATTTTGTGAATACTCATTAGGATATAAAGAATTACAATGTAGTTATCTTGAATATTTTAATGAAATAATGAGTAATATCCAATATTATGAATGATTTTTTAGAAAATAAACTAAATTGTTTAGTATGCATATTTCAGATGTATGTACGTAATAATATTTTTTGAAGGATTCCATTCTTTTAACATATTATGAATATTTTTTCATATACATTTTTATGGATATATATAATATATTATTAACTAAAAGTTAATTTTCAGTAAAGAAATTTCATTTAGTTTTTCCGTATTATTGTAGCTATCTCATTCTATATCCTATAGAGATTTTAAAATTTAAAATGGTGGATAATGAGTATTAAATTTTTAAATAAATAGGAGAAAATAAAAAATAATGAATTGAGGGAAGAAATAATGTAAACAGAATATTATGTAAGGAAGGGGGAGTATGTTTATTTAATGTCATTAACTTTTGATTTACTCGTTAAGAGATTTGTTTTATGATTTTTAAAAAAGGGACATTAGTGAGTCAAATGTATTCTTTGAACACTATGTAATATTATTTTTGAAAATCATATTCCACTTTTTTATAATTTTATATATTTTCACATTAATGCATCCCATGGTTATTATTTTTTTAGTGTTGTCAAATATTTTTCTAGGCAAATAATATCATTTCAAATGAATGGAATTTTATTAATTTTTACTTGAAGGGTGATATTAGATTGGAAATCCATACTAGAAGTACATATATATTGTAAATCATATAGACATATATTACAACGACAAATATTGAGGCATTTCAGCATTGTGAGGTATAAATAATAGAAAGGAAAAAATTCATTTATATAACAAAGAAATTCATAAAAAAGTAAAAAAAACATGTAATATAGAAAATATAAAACCAAATACATGCATATGAGATATGTGGATAAACAATAAAAGTATGGATCATAAAATCACACAAGTATCCACTTGTCTCATTATCACCTCTAACCCAAATCATACTAATGGAAACAACAATAAGAGAATAAAAAATGATTTATGCTTCCATTCTCATTGTATGTGTCCGACAATGAAACATCTAAAATTTACCAAATGCAATAGTTGTGTGTGAGGAAAATTCCTAGTATGATAAAGAAACATAATATATACAATGTAATAATATCAATTATTATGTAGTTGTATAATAAAAAAATAATTTTTATTAAACAATTTCTTTAAATCCAAACCACTAATCAATCATTCTACCCTTGGTTTTCCTAAATTCATTTCCAATTATTATACAAAAAATATAAAAAATATAATTTGTAAAGCCTAAAAAAATATAAAAAAATATAAGGTATCTATGAAACCAAATATCACTGTAAACCCATCACATAAATTTTGGTGATACAATATCTTAGAAAAAACTATGAGAAAAAATCAATTACAAAAAAAATCATGATATAAAAATATGTAAATAAAAAAAACACAATCCATATAGGCTCAATCATGTAATAAAATATGTAGAATTCAAAAAAAGAACATTACATCCCACAAATGTTTTGTCCATCCAAAGTCTATCTATATCCCTAAAAACCCTTATTAGTTCCACCTAGACTCAAGATTCCCATAACCCTTTACAAATGCACCCATGGATAAAAACATGACTATATTTCAATTAATTTTCAAAAATCATGATCCAAATTTATAAAACATTTTCAATTCAAATATAATATTTTTCATTTATTTAAATGCCATTTCAAAAAATTTACCATTTAATAATTTATAAAAAACACTTGGTTTGAAATTTTAGTTTTTATACAAAAACCCATTTACAAAATGGATCAATTCCATGATATCTGTGGGAATAATTAATCTCATAAAAAAAAAAATCAAAAACCAAATTAATTTACAAAAAAAATTGTTAAATCAATGAATTTATCGTTCTTATGGATACACCTACCATTAATCTAATGAATCAAAATGCCCAAGACCTACCATGGGAATGCCAACAATGAACAAATGAACATAAGATCTATGAAGAAAACCTAGAATCAATATCCATCAAAACCAAGATTATGACCATTAATTATATGATATTAAATCATTCTATAAGGAGTTAATAAGGGTAGATTGATTTAAATCACAATAGAGATGATCCACATACTTGAAATAGATCAAACATGATCAATTCCTCTCTAAACTGCTATTTTTTTGAATATCACACATCACTACATTATAGTCTCCACAACCCAATAAATTAGGATACTATGAAAGGGGTGATTAAGAATCTTATATATGGTGTTAATAATTTTTTTTAAAAAAAAATAAAGAATTATAAATGCAATGAACGGTTTTCTAGGTATAAACACGAAGTTATGAGTAACCTTATTCCTTATTTCTTCTCCTCAATTGGGATTACGTTTCTGGTGCCCTATTACGACGTATGGTTATCTATAATATCCACTGAACATGTATAACTATAGACTATAGGTGTTCTTATTTTGGAAGTGGTGGTCACATGCTTTGGACAATCTGTTGTCTCCTTTAAGTGGCTCCAACATAGCCGCACAGTTTCTAGGTATAAAACACATATTTTTTTCAAACCATTTTCCAAACACAGTATGCCCTGTAGACCTCCAAATATTATGAAATTTACCCTAAAATAAACCAAAATGAACCATAACAAATGATTTATCAAAGCATGTGCAATTTAAAAATTGAAACAATGAAATGGATGTTGCAATCATACTATAATAATGGATTTAGGTATTAATAAACTAAACAACATCATATATTTGAAAATATAGAAGGACACTACAACCTCATCAATGATTCCCACAATCAAGTATCAATGATATCCTATGATAAATACCATAGTACTCAGAACATGTGAAATATTTTACCCCGTTGTATATTATCCTGAATATTCACAATCTAAGTCATTTTCTAAACAATGTTGGAGTAAGGATCAGGTTCAACATCCTCCCATCCAATTTCATGTTAAGGATATGGAATAATCATCATTGATTGGGAAAAATGAAAATTGATATGAATAGAGTTAAAAACTGATGTAATGTTCAACTGATATGACACCTACCCCAATAGTCTAATGATCTCAATGGAACCCAAAAACCACAGTGACAACATACAATGTTTACTTAACCAGTGTTGTCCAATGTGATGTCAAATATTGATAAAAACCAGATCCCCCACCATAAATATTGGTGTTCAATGGTGATGGTCCATAACATATTTTTATGTCTATATTCTATGGCCACCCTCTTCCAGATGTAAAGAACCATTTATATCATCTCATGACTATGAATTAGCCCAAATAAAGAAAAATCTCCAAAATCATCCCATCATGAAAAAATCTACATGGACAATAAAAAAATATTTCAATGTGTTCAATCATTATCAAGTCTTAAAAAATTATAGGAAATATTAACTAGTGTAAAAAATTTCCCACTTTTTCATTCAAAATCATGTATGTTTTCCCAAAGCATATCCTTAACAACAAGGGTAACATTCAATGTATTTCCATCTATATATGAATGATTTGTTTTTCTCAATTTCAACTAGGAACCCATTTCATATTAAAACCCTGTCTTGGAACATTATTTTAACCTTGGTTCCCTACTAGATACAACTATTGGTGGAACACAATGAAGTATCAAATTATCTTAGATATATATTTCCCCATGATATTACTCATTAATTTACTTGATAACTGGTAAGAAATGATATTATTTCGTAAGTCGATCAATAATCACCCAAATCACACAATTAACACTATGATTCGTTGGAAAACTGTAACGTCCTGGTTCCGGAAGCCACCCAGAGGTGCCCCATACCCGGTTGGTCACATGGCCTCAAGTTCATTTCCAAAATGCCAAAGGCTGTCGACTAACTGCGATGGCCTTGGGTGTGATAGTGGGGAAACTATTCCCTCATTTCTAGAGTACACAGTGGAAGAAAAACAATTAGACAACAGTAGAAACCGTAACTACCCATACAAGAGTAAACGATAAAGAGAGGAACACTAATTGTAAACAAATGGAGTACAGACACATGTATATAAAATGATGCATGATACATATGTCTAGGAAAGTAGCCAAACAATTCACAATGCTGAATACAATTATAAACAAAAGTGCCAAAGAAAATAGGTAAACTCCTCAGCATCGCAAGCCATAGCTTGGTCCCATGCTCTCCAGCTCTACAGCAAGTCAAGTACCTGAAGTAGAAGGGCTCTTGACCTTATCTATACCTAGAACAACATAGTCTGTTTGGGCCCAAAAGCATAGCCCAAATAGGGTGTGAGACAAAGTCCCAGTAGGAAACCACCCAAAGATCTGTGCCAAACAGTCAGTGAATACATGGAAAGTAAAAGTACAGGAAGCAGTAAACAAAAAAGAACACAGCAGCTTCAATCCACAGTGTCTAGCATATAAAGTACACAAGTAATAGCCAATCAATAAGTAGAACAATAGGTAACCCCCTGGGTAGTTCTCATAGCCTAACCCTTATGGTTCAACCTATAAGTACTAGAAACCCTCTAGGAGGAACACACAGTGTCACCCCTATTATTCAACTAAAGAATAGACTCTCTGAGAAAACACTCACCGTAAATTCCCCATATAGTCTCGTATCATACAAAAGGCTCTCTAGGGAAGCACTCAACGTCTCATTCCCCCTGTGGAACACGTCTAGTAACTACAGACTCTCTGAGGAAGTACTCATCTTCAATTCCCCCTTTGGTCTCACATCGTATTAATAAGACATTCTAGAGAAGCCCTTACATCCATTCTCCCTATGGTCCACTACACTAGGTTCTCAGAGCCCTGTGTAAAACAAACATGCATAGCGCACGTATCGCCCCAAGTAAACCTCAAGAACTACTTGGCTATCATTATAAGGCATAACAGCATAACATTACAACAGTTACACTATCCTAGAACTAGGAATGGCAACTGGAAAAATGCCTACAAGAAAAACATGCATGGTAAAGCATCCAAAGCACAGTAAAAAATTACCCTATTCACAAGCATTGACCTCTACTCAAGCAATCAATTAAAGCCGGCAAAAAACAAAGCAAACATAAGAAACACACAATACCCCATTCAAAGGAATTGGTGGAATTGCACAAAATATTCAAATAATTCTTATAGAAAGGCATAAACCACCTACCTCGATGCTAGGAGATCGATATAAATGAACCATGATGATTGATTCTACTTAGAACGTCGAAGATCTGAGAAAACCTCCAAAATGATCAACCCAAGATATCTTGATAAAGAGGGAAAATTGGAAAACAAAGCACTAGGAGAAGGAAGAGCTTACCACTGCGGTTCCAATGCAATCGACATCGGTAGATTCAGAGAACGGATGGAGGCACATGGGCTCGGAGAAGTTCTGCAGCCGTATAGTTTCTCTTGAATGAAGAACTTGAAGTAGAAGTGAGTTCTGTCTGTCAGGCGCGACCCCAGTCCGTTTAATGAAAAAAAGGAAGTACACAGCATGTACTTCTAGTTTACACGATGTGTACTAGGCCTTTCCATACTTCTCTTTAAGCAGCCTCCACATTGCCCCTACAAACCATGTGTGTGGCCCGGACACAGCCAACACACGTCCTAGCGCGACATAAAAGTACACTGCGTGTACTTATAAAGTACACAATGTGTACTTCAAAAATTTCCAGATTTTCCTCTTTTTCTCAAAAATGATCAGAAAAGGAAAAACATACCTGAAATGAAGATCCGAGTTCTTACAAACTTCCCCCATTAAAGAAATTCGTCCCCGAATTTCCCTAACGAGGCGTAGAATAAGAAACCCTGAACAGCTCCGGCCACTGCGATCATACATCGACCTCCCTCTCCCAGGTCTCGTCCCGTACTCGCTCATGCTGCCATAACAACCATACTAGAAGAAAAGACTGCCCACGGAGAACCATCGTACTGCGATCAAAAATTCGGATAGGATGCTCCTCAAATGATGCATTCGCTTCAATTTCATCCTCTTCTTGTTGAAAGACATGTGACGAGTCTGAAAAGTAATGCCGGAGCTAAGAAACATGGAAGAAGTCGTGCATGGACCAATAACTCAAAGGTAACTGCAACTGATAGGAAACCTACCCAACTCTCTCCAATACCTCAAACGGCCCGATGTACTGCTGTGAAAGCTTACCCTGTCTCTGAATCCTATTGTGTCCCAACCTTGGTGCGACACGTAGGAAAACCTGATCCTCGGCCTCGAACTCCATAGGTCATCTCCGTTGATCAACATAAGACTTCTGTCAAGACTGTGCTATAGTCATCCTCTTTCAAATCAACTCTATCTGCTCTGAGGTCTCATAAACCAGACGAGGTCCCAGTAAAGCTGCCTCTCCTGCCTCCATCCAGTATAAAGGTGATCAGCATGACCTACCGTACAAAGCCTTGTAAGGTTCCATCTGAATAGTCGCCTAAAAAATGTTGTTGTATGAGAACTACACAAGAGGGATATGCTTCTCCCAAGAACCTCCAAAGTCTAGACTGCATTCTTGGAGCATATCCTCAAGCACCTGGATCATACGCTCGGACTGGCCATCTGTTTTGGGATGGTATGTTGTACTCAAAAGTACCTGTGTACCCAAATCCCTCTGAAGCCCCTACCAGAATCGAGAAGTAAAGCGTGCATCCATATCTGAAACAATGGAGTGTGGAACTCGATGCAGACATACAATCTCTCGGATGTATAGTCGTCCCAGATCATCAACATTGAAGTTCTCCTTGATCGGTAAGAAGTGAGAAACCTTCATAAGCCTATCGACGACAACCCAAACAGCTTCATTCCCTCGAGTAGACCTCAGAAATCTAGTCACGAAGTCCATCGTGACATCGTTCCACTTTCACTCTAGAATGGGTAACTACTTTAAAAGGCATGATGGTCGCTAATACTCCGCCTTCACCTGCTGACAAGTAGAACACCTCAAGATGAAACTAACAACATCTCTCTTCATACCTAGCCACAAGTACTGGATATGAAGATCTTGATACATCTTGGTGATGCCATGATGAACTTCCCAAACTGAGGAATGAAAATCTTACATCAACTCCTCGTGTATGTCTGCTGACACCCATACGTGTCCCTAGAAACGCAAGATCTCATCCTCTCCCACTGTCCATCTAGGAAGAGGGTCCTCTCCTGACTCACTCTCCCGCAGGACTAAGCCTTCTGAGTCTGATAGCTGCCTCATCCGTATCGGATCAATAAGTGTAGAGGTAATAGCCACAGAAGATAGGTAAGTCTGTCCCTGTCTGTCATGCACATCCAGATGCATCTCAGAGAATAGATCCATTAGCTGACACTCACTGATGGCTTTCTGAACTGCCTGAATCTGAGTTCTCTTACTCAACGCATCTGCCACTACATTTCCCTTTCCTGGCATATATACAAGCTCGAAATCAAAAAACTGAAGATACTCGACCCACCTGCGCTGTCTCATATTCATATCACGCTGAGTGAAGATGTACTTAAGACTCTTGTGGTCGTTGAAAACCAAAAAATGCTCTCCCAGAAGGTAATTCCTCCAACAGCGCAAGGCATGAACAACAGCTACCAACTCCAGATCGTGCGTCAGGTAGTTCCTCTCATGTGGCCTCAACTACCAAGACCTGTACGCAAAGACTCCATCTCCCAGCGTAAGCACATCGCCCAACCCGATACCTGAAGCATCACAATAAATAGTATAGCTCTTTCCTGGATCTGGAAAGACTAGTATCAGTGCTGACGTCAACCTTCCCTTCATCTCCTGAAAGGCTGACTCACAAGAATATGACCATAAGAACTTCTACCCCTTCTTTTTTAGACCTGTCAATGGTGCTTCTAGGCGTGAAAAGTCTTGAATCAAGCATCTGTAGTATCCCGCCAGCCCTAGGAAACTCCGTACCTCAAAAATGTTCTTCTGCTGCTCCCAGGAAACTACAGCTCTCACTTTCTCTGGGTCCACAAATACTCCTGTCTCTGAGATGACGTGACCCAAGAAGTGAATCTGATCCATCCAAAAGTGGCACTTTGAGTGTTTAGCATAAAGTCGATGCTCTCTCAGTGTACTCAGAATGATCTCAATATTGGTTGCATGGTTGTTTCGAGTGTGAGAGTACACCAAGATATCTTCCACGAAAACCACGACGAAGGAATCCAAGTAAGGATAGAACACTCGGTTCATTAGTTCCATGAAAACTGCTGGTACATTCGTGAGACCGAACGGTATAACTGTATACTCGTAGAGACCATACCTATTCCTGAAGGCTGTCTAAGGTATATCTGATGGTCTAATGTGAAACTGATGATAACCGGACCTCAAATTGAACTTCGAGAACACCCAGGATCCTCGAATCTGATCGAAAAGATCATCAATCCTCGGTAAGATATATTGGTTCTTGACCATCAACTGGTTCAGCTTCCAATAATCCAGACAGAGCCTAAGGGTGTCATCTGCCTTCTTCGCAAACAGGACAGGAAAACCCCAAGGAGAAGTACTGGTTCAGATGAAACCCTTTTCCGGCAAATCCATCAACTACTTCTTCTGCTCCTGCAACTCAGGTGTAGCCATCCAATAAGGAGGAATGGCTATCGGTGCCTCTCCTGGCACAATCTCAATAGAAAAGTATACCTCACGCTCTGGAGGAAAACCTGAAAAGTCCTCTGGAAAGACATCCCTGAAACGATCCACCACTGGAGGAAAGTCTAACTGTGAAGTCCCCTGATCATCCAGATAAAGACTAGAAATCTGGGCCGTAACCCTTCCTAACCCATGATGCTCGAGTCCTGCTCGACTCACCTTAACATCCCATTTGACTTTGGTGAAAATATTCACCCTCTGGAGATAACAGTTGTAGACTACTAGGAAGAGAACCAACCAGTCCATCCCGAGAATGACATCATATCCTGTTATCTCTAGGACATAGTGATCCCATAATAAATGATAACCTGCAACCTCGAGAGGGCACTCTCGGCACTGACGTACACTAGATGTACTCATCCCCAAAGGTGTGTCTAGTATCAACAAGTTGGAAGAAGAAAATATACAGATCCCATGTCTCTCCACAATAGAAACAGAGATAAAGCTATGCGTAGCACCGGTATCAAAAAGAGCTGAAGATAAAACTGAAGCTACTAAAATTGTACCTCGAACTGTAGAAGGTCCGGGATCCTGCTCCTGATAGGTCTGCTCCACCACAAAAGTCTGGCCTGCTCCGTGGCCCTGTGACCCTACATGAACACTCTGAGATGATCCTCCCTGCTGACGCTGAAAGACTGGTGACTGACTGCCACGACCTGAACCTCCACCTCGGCCCGAACGGCCGGAAGAACTCTAGTTCCCCGACTGGTGAGAAACTGGTGCTGCTTCTCCTGAACGAGGAGTCATGGAAGATCACCCATCACCAGCTACTGGTGAGAAAACCTAGCAGAAACACTGAAGGTGACCCATATTTCCATAAGATTGGCACTCCACTGGGTCTCTCTGGCACTGCGGCCTCGTGTGCCTTTCCCTTCCAAACTAGTAGCATACTACCTGGCTACCTAAAGATGTATCTTGCCTCCTTGGATCACCGTGCGTAGAATCCCTACGGCTCTTCCTTCTGTCAACTGGAGGAATACTAGCTCTGAAAGCAGAACCGCCCTGGCTCGCAGCTCCGGAGTCTCTCAGATTGCAATCCGAAATCAGTTCCTGGTTGACAATGGAAGTGATGGAATTCAACTAGAAGATATTCACCTGCGAGCGAATCTCCTGTCTGAGACCATCCTCAAAATTCCTTGCTAAGAACATCCCATATCCACCCCAGAGGGGTGTGAAATGCTGCATCTTGGTGAAACGAGAGGAATACATCATAACCGAAAGAGTACCCTACTCTAGACTCTTGAACTCCCTGGCTCAATCGTCCCTTATGGTCTCTGGTTAGAAGTGGTCGTAAAACCTGCACTAGAACTCCTCCCAAGCCATAACCTGCTGATGAACCACCTATGAGATCACGTCCCACCACCTCTTGGTGGAGTCTCATAACATATTGGTAGTGATATTGAACCACCTCTCTAGAGGCATTTCCAGATGCTCAAAGATAGTCATCATGGATTCCAACCATGACTCTGCAGCCTGCGGTCCTCCTTCCCCCAAGAAAGTAGAAGGATGATGTGGCTGGAAAACCCGCATCAAGTATTCCATAGTCGTGGTAGGAGGCGGTGCTCTCTGAAGGGTCTGCATCATCCTCATAATGCCTTACCTAAACTGCGCATCATCACCTACAACTGGTATGACAACCGGTTCCAAGGCTGGCATGACTAGAGGATCGGTAGGAAGTCCCTGATCAGCCATATCTGGCGTCTGACCACTATCCGGCAACTGACATACAACCAGAGGACGTCTCAGAGGCATAGCTCTAAAATATCAAAAGCATACCTTAGATCAAGAATATCAAGGAAAGAGAACAATGGAGTAAAAAACAGAAACAGGATAAGGAAACACTCATGTTTTACAAAACATGACTACACGACGTGTATAAACTCTACACGATGTGTACTTAACTCTATTCCCCTACCTGAGTCTCCTTGCATGGCTAGACCACATAGTCTTCTTAAAATGAGACTACACGGCGTGTTCCCTGTGGAAACGACGTGTAGTAGACAAGGTTTCAATGACCCATGTTGTTTGTTACACGGCCGGTTACACGGATGAGACTACATGGCATGTTCTGAAAAAACACGGCATGTACTTGAAGATTTTTCCCAACCTGTGCTGTTAGTGACATGGCCGGGTACACGCCTGACCCTTAAACAGCATGTTCCAAACAAACACGGCGTGTATAGGAGGAGATAACACTATACCGTGTTGTTTGTGACACGGCTGGGTACCTAGAACAAGGCTACACGACATGTTCATACAAAACACGTCGTGTATTACACGAGCTTCCCCGGCCCGTGTTGTTAGTGACATGGCCGGGTGCATGACTCACTTCTACACGACATGTACCTACCATACATGGTGTGTACCTACCATATAAGGCGTGTTCCTGGAGATTTTTCACAACCCGTGTTTCTTCTCACAAAGTTAGTGAAACGGTTTAAAAACTACACTGTGTGTATATATAAAGTACACGCTGTGTATTCTGGGATTTTCTGGGCAGTAGCTCTGAAACTGCACCGAAGCCCAGAAAACATTGAAAAACAAGCATGAAGGTGCCAAATTCCGATCCGCGAGGGCCCGTACTCCCCGTGAATCAAAGATTGGCATCTTCTACCTATCATATACAAGGGAAACAAGTCAATTATCCACCATGTTACGATCCATGAGGGCCCATAACACCTCAATAACCAAAATTTGGCATTCATTTAAGCAAGGTATAATACAAACAACATTTCTATCAAACTATAGGGATTGTATCAAATCATCTATCATAACAACATGCATAATCTACACAATATCTATCAAAACAACATGAAATTGCTAATGCACCCTAGATGGCATGGCAAGAATGCATGGAATGTGATTTATAAAAAGTTCCTATATGATTCATGAGATGGAATACCCTCATCTCATTGGGTTGAAACAGAAATAGAACCACAATATCAACAACAATAACAACACAAGGCATGTGAATCACTCTTGGTGAAGTCAGATCAACTGTAACATTACAAAACCAGAAAACTGTAATAAGCGAGGTAGATTGGATTTTCCCTATGCACGGGTTAGCTACTCCTGAGCACAGATTAATATCAAGTACTGAATATGTACTATCCCTAGATAAAGGCTCCAAAAAGTAAATTAAGAGAAAATAAACCCTCTGATACCACTTTGTAACATCCCGGTTCTGGAAGCCACCCAGAGGTGCCCCGTACCCGGTTGATCACATGGCCTCAAGCGCATTTCCCCAAATGCCATAGGTTGCCGACTAGCAGTGAGGGCCTTGGGTGTGATAGTGTGGAAACTATTCCCTCGTTGGTAGAGTACACAGTGAAAGAAAAAAAATTAGACAATAGAAG
The DNA here is from genome assembly GCA_963277665.1 of Viscum album. Lineage (NCBI taxonomy): Eukaryota > Viridiplantae > Streptophyta > Magnoliopsida > Santalales > Viscaceae > Viscum > Viscum album. The sequence continues at coordinate 1,243,022,468 of OY728156.1, read as the reverse complement.
AAACCATAACCATCCATACAAGAGTAAATGATAAACAACAGAAGAATAATAGTAAAAAACTAGAGAACACAAACATGTATATAAAATGATGCTTGATACATTTGTCTAGGAAAGTAGCCAAACAAGTCACAATGATGAATACAATACTAAACCAAAGTGAAAAATAAAATAGGTAAACTCCTCAGCATCGCATGCCATAGCTTGGTCTCATGCTCTCCAGCTCCACATCAAGTCAAGTACCTGAAGTAGAAGGGTGATTTCCCTTATCTATACCTACAACAAAATAGTCTATTTGGGGCCAAAAAAATAGCCCAAACAGGGTGTGAGACAAGGTCTCAGTAGGAAACCCTCCAAAGATCTGTGTCTAACAGTCAGTGAATACATGGCATGTAAAAGTACAGAAAGCAGTAAACAGAAAAGCACACAGCAGCTAAAATCCACAATTTCTAGCATATAAAGTACACAAGTAATAGCCAATCAACAAGTAGAAAAACAGGTAACCCCCTAGGTAGTTCTCATAGACTAAACCTTATGGTTTAACCTACAAGTACTAGAAACCCTCTAGAAGGCACACACAGTCTCACCCCTCTGATTCAGCTAAAGAATAGACTCTCTGAGGAAGCACTCACCGTCAATTACCCATATAGTCTCGTATCGTACTAAAGTATCTCTGGGGAAGCACCCAACGTCTCATTCCCCCTGTATCCCATGTCGAGGAACTACAGACTCTCTGAGGAAGCACTCATCATCAATTCCCCCCTTTGGTCTCGCAACGTATTAATATGACACTCTAGAAAAGCCCATACGTCCATTCTCCCTATGGTCCACTACACTAGGTTCTCACATCCCTATGTAAAACAAACATGCATAGCGTGCGTATCACCCCAAGTGAACCTCAAGAACTACTTGGATATAATTCTAAGGCACAATAGCAAAATAGTACAACAGTTCCACTATCCTACAAATAGGCATGACAACTGGAAAAATTCCTATAGGAAAAATATGCATGGTAAAGCATCCGAAGCTGAGTAAAAAATTACCCTATTCAGAAGTGTTGACTTCTACTCAAGCAATCAAGCAATGCGGGCAAACAACAGGGCAAAAATAGAAAACACAACATACCCCATTTAAGGGAATTGGTGGAATTGCACAAAATATTCAAAGAATTCCTACAGAAAGGCACAAACCACCAACCTCGATGCTAAGAGATCAATATACATGAACCATGATGATTGATTCTCCTTAGAATGTCAAAGATCTGAGAAAACATCAAAAACGCTCAACCCACGATATCTTCAGGAAGAGAGAAAATTGGAAAACAAAGCTCTAGGAGAAGGAAGAGCTTACCGCTGCGGTTCCAATGCAATCGACAATGATCAATTCAGAGAACGGACAGAGGCACGGGGGCTCGAAGAAGTTCTGTGGCCGTACTATTTCTCTCGGACAAAGAACTTGAAGAAGAAGTGAGTTCTGTCTGTCAGGCGCGACCCCGTTCCATTTAATGAAAAAAAGTACCCGTTGTGTACTTATAGAGTACACGACGTGTACTAGGCCATTTCGTACTCCACTTTAAGAGGCCTCTACATTGCCCCTACACACCGTGTGTGTGGCTCGGAAACGGCCAGCACACGGCCTGGCGTGACATCGAAGTACACAACAAGTAATTTTAAAGTACACGGCGTGTACTTCGAAAATTTCTAGATTTTCCTCTTTTTCTAAAAAACAACCAGAAAAGGAAAAACATACCTGAAACGAAGATTCAGGTTCTTACAAAAACTATTGTAGAATTCCATGAAAACAATCATCTCACTTTTGAATCATAATGTGAAAATTTTGTAACAACCCTATATGTTTATGGTGTTCCACGTTAATTTAATGATAATTGAGAAAACATGATATAAAATCTACACCTGAATTCCTCATCCTTTTCAAATAATACTAATGTAACAAGTGGAAATACATCCTCACAGTCACAGGGTGTGTGGACCAATAAGAATTTGTTCCACTACCATCGTCACTGAGCTTAGGGAAACATAGTAGCTACTCTACTACGAACGAAAAAGAATCCACTAAAATACCATAACCACTCTCCGATGGTATACTTCCCATAAAATGTTTTTCCAATCTATTTTACATCCATATCTATCACATTCTTGAGTAAAAATATTACATATAATTATGATTCATCCTTTATCAAATCTAATAACACCTACCACCAACCTCTTCTACATCCAAGAACATTTCAGTAAAAACTCATCAAAGACAATTCCACTAATTTTAACCTAATTTCTTGAGTCCAAAAATTTTTTCTCAATGAATCTATGTCAAAATTTACTTTACCAGGAGTATATAAAATATCCAAAATAGTATTCATATTATATTAACCTCTATAATCTCTATTTTGAGTTCATATCTATGTAAGTAAAACTAAATTTCAGTCTCTTATTTCTTGAATAAACTACAAAAAAATCCTTATTGTCATTGTGATGCTATGTTTTGAGTTCATTCAGAAATATTGTCAAATCATTGTCATGGTTTGGGTATTTATTCTCACATGTAAATACTTGGAATGATCCACATACCACCACATATTTCCCATTCATTAAGAAACATCCCAAAATCATGACTGGTGCATAAAGAAAAATATTAATACCTGAACTCGGTTACATATTTATCAAAATAGGTGGTTAAGTATAACTAACCTTTAACATCTCAAAAGATATCATACCATTATAATTCCATTCAAACATTACTCCATTACATTTTAAACCTGCAATAGATTATTTATTCTTGGAGAATACCAGAACAAACTACCTATCAAAACCAGCTAAACAGAAGAAGCAACGGACCTCAACCACATTTCAAGGAAACTAAAAGGACATCACTACCAATATCATTTTTATACGCTAATCCTCCTCTCTTAAATATCAAATTCTCTACAAATGTCACTTAAAGTATCCCAAAACACATTTTGAAAACTTACCATGCTGATTATGTTCTTTCATAGTTCCAATAATGATATATTAATGGTCCATGTGCTTCTCTTGGAAGTCGGTTTTCACTAAAATATCATCTCAGAACACAATAATAAATGATTCAATTAACTAATGACTGATTTATTCCATTAATTCCTTAAATACATAATTAGATATAGTTATACATAATGGAAGAACCATATTCTCAATATTACTGTATAAAATAGTAAATTTTTTCTTAGGTATATCCACATATTAAACTCTCAAATGGTGGTACCATGACCAAGGTTGATCATAAAAAAATAACACACCCTTAAATGAATTTTAAGGAGATCATAAATGGTGGGAAATTAATTATTGTTCATAACAGTCACCTAATTCAGCATTACAAAATTCATGAACATAGTAAGACTCACATCACCCATCATAGAATAGAAATAATGTTATGACCATGGTGAAATTATAGGATAAATAAATCCTTTTCACTATGGGTCCTTGAGATGAACATTATGTATGACAAACCCAGTAAGATCCATTTTATTAGATGATTTAGAAATATAAATCTTACTAGAAATCTTGGTAATAGTAAACTATACCTCATTCTATGGAGGTAAACCAAAGAAATCATCTAGAAATACCTCAAGTTAAGAACACAAGAGTGTATGAAGAAGATTCCATGAACTTTTATCAATGAAATCTAGAACTGTATTTGATTGGAGAAATAATATTTCCCTAGTATATAGAAGAATATTCCCTTTACTCAGAGATATATATCGGCATTAACCTACAATGAAATGAGTGTCCCCATAGAAAAATTGAAACTAAATTTAATGTTTGCAATATCCAATATGGGATTCCATGTTGATCATAAAATACATTATGATAATTAATTCAATGAATTCTATATCACAAGCTTACAAATCTCATATTAACACACCATTATCTCTCATCACATGAAATGAGGGTCACTAAATCCTTGTTTGAAACTATTTTTGAAATGCATGGAATGGAATAATAGGAACAAATAAGTTATGAACATAAATCAATAGTTCAATAATCTTTTTCCATATAATAGAATGAGTGGAACACGAGACAAAAAAAAAATAGAACCATGAATGATGATATAAATATCATACCTCTAACAATAACTAGTCCGGATTTATATTATTCTTATGCATACTCCTCCACATTAATCCATCCAGTGTGATAAAACTAATGATTATGTATAGGCTATGAATATGTCCCCACACCCATGGAAGAATCATTATGAACTGGAGAACCAATGTTCATGGTGGATCCCTCCTTACTATCCTAGAACATCATTTCATTGAAACATTGTATTTGAATTACAATCCTATAAGGAATAAATGTTATATGATACTTTGTATGGGTAGTAATGGTATGGCCACACTTTAGATACATGTAGAAAATAAATGTTTGTCTCCTTGGTGTAACCCTTAAACATATCCTTGAAGAAACCTGACCACCCTTACATTTTCTTATCTATTGAGATGAAATACCATGGGTAACTACTATACCAAGATAAGCTCTTCGCAAAATAATTTTTCTAGTTATGTCTACCTCATCAAGAGAAACCTTGGAAACCTTCTCTATCAAGGTAGGAGGGAATTTTATAATCAATATTAACCACGTTTATGGTCTCTATAATAACTTAATAATTTGATCAATTATGTACTCAATAATTCCAAGCACCCGTACTAAATTTGAGAAAATAGATAAATGGGTGGGACAATCTGTGATGATATTCTACCCTTTCTATAAGTTTAAACACTCTTCTGTCTTCTACACCTGAAATTTATTAGGATAAATTTAATAGTGAAATATTTTCTTAAAATTTGTACACCAATGAACCTCATGAAACATACAAACCACAACAGAGTCCCTCCATCATCATCATGGTCCATCAAAAATATAAATGGTGAAAACAAAATTAGTTCCTACACAATTCTTCACAAAATTAATTATCACATCAATATGTTCTAGACAAAATTCAGTTTATATGGTTTCATTGTCAGCATGAAAAATAACTGGCTATTTTTTAGTGAATTTCAATCCATAAACCACAACTCATCCCCATTTACCAACACCCAATTGACCCCAAGTCTAAATTGTGTGGATAATAACTTCAACCAAGGATTTTTGTGCTTGAGGATTCTCATATAGAACCTGTATCATAGACTCATCACATTTATTTGGAAGATATCTTCTCAAAATAATTAACTAACAAACATAACATAATGACCAACAATTCATGAAAAAAATCCATTATCATAAGAAAAACTTCAACAATCTGAATTAATGGTTTAAAAATTCAACATTTGAATAAATGATGAAATATATCAATCATATACAACACTTTAATGAAGTAGTAGGTATATTTTAATAAAATTACAATATAGGTCATTACAAATACCTAAAATATTTATCTCAATCCTAGTAAAAATTCCCTCACCATCCATAGTAACTTGGGTCCATTTAAGGGTAAAAGCTAGTAAGGCCCATTTTCTGTACATACTATCTAAATTATGAAGTTCCTTAATCGTATATTTCAATGACCCATAGTTGATGTCAAGTATTTTTTAAAAAGATCAGGATGATCATGGATCTAATACCAAATTGTAAGAAACCAACTCGATTCAACTAAACAATCAACAAGACCAAATCCATTTTTGTGATTCATAATAAATATAAGGCAAACATGTCTTGAACAAACATGAAATAATACATAAAAATAGAGTAAAATGTGTTGAAATGAAATGATAAACCAAATCCATTTAACTAATCCAAAATGATCAACTAAAATATTTTGAATCTTATAATACCATATGTCTATATTTTACGCATTATCGACTCCAAAAAAACTAAACCGAAGAAAAAAACAAGAGAGGCTAAGATGATATATAATTTACATTAATTTTTCATTATCATGAAATGTAGTAACTAACATTTCCCAATGTAATCATTATTTTATGATAAAAAATCCTAGTACGATACCACCATTGAATTGATACAATGTCTGATATCAATAATTTTGTCATCGTAGCTTTAAAAAATATCTAGTTTTAAAAATATCATTTCATAAATCCAAAACCACAAATTAATCATTTATCCCATTGTTTTCATAAAATAATTTCATTTTAACAGACCTTAATTATGGAAAGTAGAAATTTTAAAGCATAAATTATTATACATACAATATTGGGTAAACATGTAAACTCATATCCATGAAATACCATCATGAGAATCCATGTGAAATAATATAATATAAATTCCTATGAGAAATAATCAATGATAAAACACCATAATATGGTAATATATTTAAATTAAAAATCAAAATATTATCAGGCTTGCTCCTATCAGAAAAATATATACTAAAAATATAAATAATATTGGATCCATCGAATATGGATTCATGCCTTAGTCCATTAATGTCACTAAAAACTCCTTAGTAGTTCAACAAATTCTGAGCAGGCCAATGTCTCTTTTGTGATTATAAAAAAGATCTCGATTTTCAAGAACTCTCAATTATGTTCCAAAAATCATAAACACAATTTATTATACATTTTAAAATAAGTTATATTCTGATTTGGAGTTTTAATGTTCATTTCAATATCACAAACACCATTCATGCATTGAAATAAAAATTTTCTCTGGAAAAAAATTTGTTCTTAAAGAAAACTCCTTTTTAAAAAATTCATGAATTCAAAATAAAATCATTGTAAATAATTAATTACTTTATTTAAATATATAGGGAAAATAAATTTATTGAAAAAAATTTATATCTATTACTAAAACCATTATATAGAGACCAATAACATTGAACCTAGGAATTACATTGCACAACACACACTAATAGAAAAGTTACTAAGGACCAAAGTAATGAATGAAAGAGGAAAAAAACCTATAATACATATGAGACAAAAGTAAGATTACATATACAAATTAAATTATGATCACTCATATTATAATAATCAATAATGTTTTTATCTACATAAATCAGAATATAGGATATATACAAACCCAGTTGGTATGCAACGAGAAAAACACCACTTTTATTCACCATAAAAAAATTATTGATAAACATTTGCATCCTAAGATGATGAAAAAAATGGGAATAATGTTTGGGTGAATGAGGTAATTAGGAGTCTTAAATAGGGGGTTTATAATTTAATATAAATATTCATATCATTAATAATTGCATGCATAGTTTAATTCATAAGCCAGCATATTTAAGAGTAATTGTGTGCCTAACCCATGAGCCTCCCATAAGATACTATTTAGGGTTCATTGTTAGGATGAATGGTTAATATAACCTTGTTCATACCATGAATAACCCCTTTTTATAGGGGTTCATAGTATAGAAGAGATAATCTCATGGTTTGGAAAAAAACTTTTCCTCATTGAGTAGCCTGAACATTGCTATATAGTTTCCTATGCAAAACTGAAATATTATTCCAAACCATATTTAAAAAATTCATATCCCTATTGGCATCCAAATTTTTATAAATTTCACCCAAAACATCCTAAACTAAAACCTAACCTTTTTATGATCAAAATGTGGGTAAAGGAATAAAATAAAATAGTAATAGAAAGTTATAGATATAATGTTCAATAGATATAGGTTTATAAAGCCTAGTAGATTAGGTTACACAATAACCCACAATATGATTTTCTTAAATTTCTACCAAGAAGGATTTAATTAATTGATGTAGACATGATATCTCAAAGTAAATTTTTAAATAATTATATATATAAAAACATCATAGATTCCACCAATTTGAAAATCATAATTCCATTAGAGAAAACCATTATACACAGTAATGATGTATTTCATGATTTCTATATGATTAAAAATGACTGATGAACCTTTCCAACTATATAAGGAGTTTGATAGATGTTATTACAAAAGATCCCAATACATATAGAATATAAAATTAGATAAATATATATATATACTATTGATTGAGTAAAAGAACTATTTTTGTACTAAACTATATATGTTTTTTTTAATAAATTTGGATTATTTTTGAAAGTAATTACCTGAATTGAATCATTCAGGTTGTATATTTCTTGGTTATTTCATATTTTGGATTACAATTATAAATTTATTACAAAATTTTGATTTCATATTTCTTGTTAACAACCATGATTGATCGAGTGAATCCATTATTATGGAATATGTTTGACAAAGTGATTTTATGATTTATATTTCCCATGGTTATTTGAAATGGAGATATGTATGATCATTGAGTATGAGGACCATCATTCTATGACGGATGACCATTAATATACTATTAATATCTTTGATACTTTGATTCATTTTAATAATTACATATAACTTATGTATGTTTTTGGATATCATCTTATAAAATATTAGATAATTTTTTTATAAATATATTATATACTGTTATTAGTAATTTTTGTTCCTCGTTCCATTGTGCATTTTTATAGAAATGATTTACACTGTATCTTATAATCATTTAATACACTGACAATAACGCGATCTATAACTATTCTTCATCTAATATACTTTCATGATGAGAATGTAGAATATTTTATGGTTGATTTTATAGATTATAATTTAACTCCCTCCATTATATTAAAATCTATAATATTTGGATCCAACAATGAATTTATATATTTTATGTATAAAAATGGTAACATTTTTCAAAACCATTTTCCCATGTAAAAAAATATATATATTTTTAAAATAAATATGATAATAGATTGTAAAATCCAGTATGTTTAAATAATTTATGTAAATATATGATTGTATGTATCATGATCTCATCTCACGCTAAAATCCATTATTTCATACTTTTTGGAATATGTATTTATATAATATTTTAATTTTATCATTCAAATTTCAAGGGTATTTACAAAGTATACCATTCCTTTACAGATATTGAGGGCCACATATTGAATTTAACAATCCACATCCCCATTGAAATATTTATGAGCATATAACATGTTTAATTTATCTAGATTTCCCTTGCACATAATATATTCCCTAGTCACAAAAAATTATCCAATTTCATACAATTGTATCTTATTCATCAAGATGAAGATCATAGACTAAATGTATGAATTATTACACCTTACCGTTTATTCTTAACATTTATCATACAAACCAATGATATAAATAGTAATATAGTGACATCTATGTAATTATTACACCCAATTGTTATTATATTAATAAAAAAATACTTATTTATTCCATCCCATGAGCATATAAAAAACATAATAACATCAATTGGGCATTGTGTCGACTACTGCCTCTACGATGAGACATAATACATTTTTCACCCCTGCCTCTCATAACTGGATAAAATGATGAAATTATTCAATTAATGTGACATATATAATATAATTATGAATGTAATCTTACAATTTGTTATCCAAAATCATTTCATATCATAAAATGGAAAATAAAATTATTCTCAATGTGTTGTCTGGACTACCGCATCAATGAATTGACATTTTTTATTTTTACACTATATTTTAATTATTTATCAATAGGAAATAATATTAGACTCTATACATGTAAAAATATAAATAATTTCAATATTCAATTCATTATAATGACATTTTATCAAAATAAATAATTTTTTAACCATACACAACGAATTGAGTCATGAAATGATAATTTTTTAGTAGGTTTTAAAACACCCTAAATAATGATATGAAACTTTTTCATAGATTTATTTTGGAATCTAAGTACTAAATCAATAAAAATATAATAACAAAATTTTTATTGGTTTATGGTTATGGAATTATTATATTCTATATCTAGCATTGTATTAAAATGACATCTTTGATCACTAAAATTACTAAAACACTCCAACACTAATTCCTTCTTGACACAAACATTAGAGAATAATACAATAAAATATATTATAATAAATAGTTCATATTACATAGATGAATATGGTTCTAAAGTAAGTGATTATGATGGTTATATTTCTTATAATGGAAGATCATGTGTAGTAGTGGATGTCAGGAATGAAGGAATTGTTTTCTTCACTCAAATTGTATTTATTTAATTATTTTTCATGATATACACAATGATTTTTTTTTAATTTTTTACCCACTACCCCATTAATATTTTTTACCCTGTTAATCACATTATTATTCGTATTTTACTTTCCTTTTTAATTTTTATCCTTCAACGGTGGTCATTTGAATGTTTCTAGTATCATAAATGTTTTTTGACTCAATATTAAATTAATTTAGCCATAATATTTCATAATTTAATATAAAATTAATTATCTAGATGATAAATTCATACCCAAATTTAATATATACTTATCTTTATATTTATAGGAAAAATTTTCTCATCATCATTAACTACCTATGTTAATTTTTGTTCCAATATAAAATTTTATTGTGGGAAATAATTACTCACATTCAAAAAAATAAATCATTTATTCCATATCCATATTTCCAATACCTAAAATGTTTTCATCACTTAATAGGAATGAAAACATGGATTAATTCATGTGATTATCTTTGTTCTCATTACCACATTTAAAATAGAAGTTATATTTACCTGTATTCTATGTTTGTTTTCAATAATGATGTTTCAAAATATTAAACTATTTCTGTTGTCATGGTTATATTTCATTATATTTCTCACAACCATTTTTCAATATAATATTTTTTTATTTTTCAACACTATTTTTGATAATTCATTAAAAATAAATCCATAAATATAACAAAATATTAATAGTTCAATGCATTTTGAAAATAAAAATTCAAAATAAATTAGTTAATTTTTCTCTTATACATTATTTCAATTAAAAAAATGAAAATACAATTTATATTTCTTTTACAACATTTGAATTTTCATAATTTGGTACCCTCATTCCCATATTTATTGGTTTTATATAGAAAATTTTGATTATTTCATTCCATGATTTTTAATAAAATATAATTTTCTAGGAAAATGGTAAATTTATCATTATGTTTAATGTAGAAAATTAATTTTTATTCTAAACATATTATAAATATACTAGTTTGTTATAAAAATATTTTTCACAAATGATAAATTTTAAATCAATATTAATGAAATTATATTTTACATACATTATCATTACAAATTTTCATCAATGTATCACCATAATATTTATTCTTATTCTATTATTCAATAAATACCATTTTTATGATTTATTTTTACAAAAGGTTATAACATATATTATAAACATTGATTTGTTGGGAAAATTATTAAATTAACCATGTACTCATTATATATACAAATGAAATTAAATATGTTTTATTATCCTAAATGTTTTTTAGTTACCTTAGATGTTACTGAATATCCATGGATACCTATTTACATACCAAAAGGATATCATATTATGATTATTGGTGGAATTGTTAGTGAATTCCTTATGTTTTAAATTTAAATTGAAGTATATTTTCATTCTATTGTATATTTATAGTATGTATAATGATATGTTTCCAATATTACACATATATATGGATAATGATTAGTGGGGTCTAATGTAACCCTCCAATTCATTTTTAAATCTATTGAGATATGTATACATAATTAAAATTTAGTTACCCACATGCTTGTGTTAATGTTTGTGACTCTACCGGGTCATGTATATGTCAGAAAAATAATTTTTTCTTAGATGTGTTAGAAAAAGAGTGATACCAACCAAGGTGATGTATACAAGTGTATGTTTTGTTTCCTCTCAAGTGATGGTATAACTGATTGACACAAGAAGGTGATGTATAAATGGTTTCAATTATTTTATCACACATGTATGGGTTTACATATGTGACTCAAGAAAGTCATAATTCTATATAGCTATTACTATTACACAATTATATTGCTCTATCTTATTTCATATATATGAAAAAAATTCATGATGTTTTCTTACGTAATGTTATGACTTTTAGATAAATTTTGATCATATAATTGTTTTGAATAAATATTTTTATCTATCATGATTATATATATGATCATATTATACAGACTTATGATATTTCTTTATAGTTTATAATTATTGACATTATTGAGATTCTTAGAAAAAATATATCTCTTTTTTCCATTTCCAATATTTATGATCAATTTTAATAAATATTTCATTTCTAAAAGAGTATATTATATGTATAATTTTCAGGATATTTTGGAGAGTTGTAACAGATTAATATTATTCTTATACAGTAAAAATTAACTATATGATATAAATTAAAACAGTTTTTCAGTGATTTTTTCCAATTATTAATTAATATTTTACTAATAAAAGTATTGTATGTTTATTTTAAATTAGTATTTTCCTTTAAAAATTAAATTATGATTGTATTTTCTATAGGATATGATACATTATTTTATAATATGCTCTTATAAAACATTCCCTAAATCATAACTACCTAAATGAACATTAAAGTATTTTCATAAAAGATGTTATTGCATGTGAAGTACTATCAGAAATTCATTTCAGATATACATTAATGTGAATTTTTGGAATTTGGTGATATATATTAATTTTATTCTATTTTTTATGATACAAATTTTTAAAATTCATTTTATTATAAATTATGTTTTCCATCCTAAATATTTTCTCGTAGATATCAATGTTTATTATTTTAAATTTTTTAAAAATCTTTTATTCATTACCACAACCATATTTTATGTCCCTAAAATCCATTATATATTATAATAAAATTTTAAAACTCTGAGAAAAAATTATTTCACTATTTGTAGAAAATAGAAACACTGAAATTGTATTCATAGTATAATGATATCTAGAATTAACTCCCCTAAACACTAGAATTATCATTCTATATTCTATAAATAATATCATATATAATATTTTAAATCGTATTATCACAAATTTGAAGACATTTATTTACAATGGAAAATTGTGTGTATCAATATCATAAAATAACTAATGTATTCAATGTTATTTATGTATACTTATACATAATAGTAGTAGTTAATTTTTTATTCATAAAGAAATAAAGAAAGGAAGCAACACCCTTAAAGGGGGGCGGAAATGGTGAAGCCCGAGCACATCCCCCAACAAAAAGGAGGCACATTCTGTAGGGAGAGAGAGGGGAGAGTTATAGAGGATGAGAGGGTCATCACTTCAACCCAAGCGGGCAAGGGAATCTGCTGCGAAATTAGCCTCCCTCCAGTTGTGAGACAGACGAACTCCAAGTGGGATTCCCATTCTGCACCTTCTGATAAAGTATGTGAGTTCTCACAGAACCCCACACCACCCTTTCATAATCTTCACGAGGGTATCCGAGTCCGTTTCTATTTCGGACACGACCATCTTCTGCCTTCTGTATACCAACAGACCCGAGACCAGCGCCTGCACTTCCGCACACAAGGAGTTGCCAGGCCCATAATATGCACTGAAGGTGACGAGAACTGATCCAGAGGAATCCCGTAGCACGCCTCCCCCCCTCATGATCCCTCCCATGCATAAGCCATCAACGTTAAGCTTAAGTCCCTCAACCTGAGGATGCCATTTAACCCACTGACCACTCTTTTTTTTTCGAAAACAGGGGAGATGAAGAAGGTTGTTAATCGCAGTAGTCGTCACTCCGCCTCTTATCTGAGAAGCAATCTCAAAAATGAGAGACTTGAGGCTAACCTGTAGAAACAGAAGCGTCCGACTCTCACCTCTCCGAACCTGGTTACGTGCCTCCCAAAGAACCCAACACAGAGCCACAAGGATGATTGTTCTAACCAGCCGTTCCTGTTTAGAAGCCCCCGCACCGGAAAACTAGCACTCCACATAATCCTGTAGCGAGAATTCTCCAACGCCTCTGCATGGGTTATACGTGAACAGGGACCAAAGATGAAGTGCCCATTGACTCTGAAAGAACAGATGTTTCGCCGTTTCGCACATGTGATTGGTGCAACAGAAGCACCTCGAGGCCAAAGTAACACCCCGGAGTTGAACGTTGTCCTTCGTAGGTAACGCTCTGTTTCTGATCCTCCAGAGAAGGAAATTCATTCTAATAGGAATATCTTTGCACCAGAGCACTAGAGCCCAAGCATTGGAGCTTCTACTTGCCTGGACGATACTCCTGAAACCTTGTGAGGAGAACCTCCCTGAGCTAGATGCCGAGAAGCAGCATTTGTCGGGTTCATCACTTATGAAAATATTCTCGAACACAGACATTTGGTTATCGTTCAAAGAGGTATTTATCAAGTCGAAATCCTCGCATGCATTACCGAAGTTAATATCCAGGGAAGGATAGCCGGGGTAATGCAGGGGTTCCCCCGACCAGTTCGTATCCCAAAAATTGATATTTCCAGCACCGATGGCCCACCTTGCATGACCTGACAAAGTGTCGATGAGGGAGAACATACATCTTGCCAGCCTTATGGAGCTGTAAAGACCCCTTGCTTCAAGCCCTGGGTAACGTGCATTAAATAATTTCTCCCACAGCGATTCCCCGAAGATAATATCCCAAGTGAGACGTGCCTGCAAACTTTGGAGTGTACCATGTATATCACGTAATCCAACACCTCCTGCCTCCACTGATCTGGAAAGACGTCTCCAAAAAGCCTAGTGAAACCTTCCCTCCTCCTTGGCGTCCGACAAGAATGAGTTGAGGATGATTTCCATCCTCTCCACCATACCCTTAGGAGGATGGATCACCGAAAACACGTGCATGGGAATGGACGTGAGTACACTGTTAATCAACGTAATTCGTCTGCCAAAGGAGAGGAGCTTATTTTTCCAATTGTATATTCTGCCGAGTATACGATCAAGAATTGTAGAGAAATGAATCTTCTTAACGTGGCCACAGGAGATCGGAACCCCAAGATATAATATGGGAAATGGACGCCTACAACAACCCAGAGTTTTCTGTAATTCCTTTAAGCTTGAAGCTGGGCATTTATCAAAAGTGAAGAAATGACTTTTAGCGGGGTTGACGCACTGCCCGCTCCATTTTCCGTAAGAGGAAAGGGAGTCCATGAGAGACATCAACGATCTCTTCCTTCCATTGATAAAAATCAGAATATCATCCGCAAACATAAGATGAGAAATGACAACACCATTCCTCCCCTGAAAGGGATTCATGAGACCTGTGTCCATCCTATGCTTCAAGTTTCTTGAGAGTGCATCTTGGGCGATAACAAAAAGAAGCGGGGATAAGGGGTCCCCTTGACAAACACCACGTACAGTCTTGAAGAAACCAAAGGTCTTGCCCATTAAAGCAATGGAAAGCCACGGGGAAGAGTAACATCTAAAGCAAATATCACAAAAAACCTCGCTGAACCCAAAGTTCCGCATGACTCGTATGATGAAGCTCCATTCCAGCGTGTCATACGCCTTGTTCATATCAACTTGGAAGATGACATTATGACCAACCGATTTCCTATTGATGTACTGAACCAATTAATTAGCAATGCCCACCGCACCCTGAATGTTCCTGCCCTTGATGAAGCCATGCTGTTCTATTGAGACTAGACACGGGAGAACCTTATCCAGCCTACTAACAATAATAGAGACAAGAATTTTATAAGAAACGTTGCAAAGACAGATAGGACTGTACTAGCTAATGAGAGTAGGAACCTTAATTTTTGGAATAAGAACCCGTCTGGATGCAGAAATGCCCCTAGTGAGCGAACCACCCTTGAAAAAGTCCTGGATCGACTCCACAACAAGCTGACCAACAATCTCCCAGGCGAAACTGAAAAAGCTGGCTGGGAAACCATCAGGACCAGGTGCGCTGTCCTGGGGCATTTTCCTGAAAACCATTCAGATCTCCTCAACCGAAGGAATAGAGGAGAGAGTAGAATTATCCTCCTGGCTAACCGTTGAGGGAATAAGGCTGAAAAAGTCCTCTGAAGCGTGAAACCCCTTCTCAAAGGAAGCCGCAGACTCCCCTGCCAAGATCTTCTCAAAGTGATCCATAGAAATAATCCCCGCAGAGTTCACATCTGAAGTGTAGTCTCCGTTTTCCATTCTCAGGTTGATCTTTGAACTTCTCCTCTCTTTAATGCAAGCATGGAAGAAAGCACTGTTTCGATCCCCTTCCTTAAGCCATAGGATCTGAGACCTTTGTTTGAATTCCCTCTACAAAGAAATAAGCCTCTCGCCCAAGAGATTATTTTTATCACACAGAACAATGAACGCATTCTCATCCCAACAGTTTTGGAGAGAATCTTCCAATCTGTCGACTTCGATCCTTAGATTATCAATACCATGGGCAACATCAGGTCTCGAGATCACCCAGCTTTGCAAGTCCAATCTAAGACATCTGAGGCGATTCACCAGGCCACCCCACGATCTAATATCATCACCTTTGGCCCAAGACGTCTTGATAATATCTAAAAAACCATCATCCCCATGCCATGCAGACGAGTAGGTGAAGAAAGCCCTCGCAACCTCCTCCCTCTTTATGTTGATTAAAATAGGACTGTGGTCAGAGAGCACCCGTTGAAGATGAGATACTGACGTCTTTGGAAATAAGTCCAACCCATGAAGGTTGGATAAACAACGGTCCAGCCAGCACCAAATGCGCTCTTCTCCCTTACGTTGGTTGCACCAGGTGAACTTGTGCCCAGAGAAACCCAAGTCCAAGAGCCCTACACTCCTCATGAAGTCATTGAAATCCATTATGCCACTAAAGTTAAAACCAACACCCCCCTTTTTCTCAGAGATATCCCCAATGACGTTGAAGTCACCGCCAACGAACCAGGGAAGAGAGCCCGTCTGTAGGTTCCCCAGGAGATGCCAAAGCTCCCTCCTCTTGTAAACCTTAGTTGCCGCATAGACAAATGAAAACATCAAGACATGATTTGAGGTGGTGATCTTGTTGTTGATGCATTGAGACGAGAAACTCAAGATATCAACAGAAACATTACTTTTCCAGCCAATCCAAATATGAGGGTTCTCAGCACCGCCCTGGAAGAAGTTGGGGAAGCCCATTTTCCTGAAAAGAGAAATACCTTTACTGGATACCTGCTTGGGTTCCAAAATAACAATAACTTGAACCAGATAAGACCTCGCCTCAACAGCCAACAAGGCACGCTTTGCTGGATCCCCCAAGCCCCGAGCATTCCAGATAAGAATAGGCATCATCGCAGTAGGCCCTTTCGGGCACAGGCAGGTGAGGACAAGGAAGAGGGGGCCGACTCAAAGCGCCTAAAGGCTTTGGATCTGGAACGTGTGATAGGGCCAGAAACCACTGCTCCGGGGGACGCCAGTTTGGGAGTAAGGACCACCTTCTTGAACGAGAAGACCTCATCTTCCACCGGAGCTTTCCCTTTAACAATAGCATCACTAATAGAGAACAAGCCCGACTCTCTCTGGATAGAGGGGGAGAAAGGACGACGATGCGGAGAGAGCCGCAGGATCACCAGTTCTTTCGTCGTTCTAGAAGGGGGGCGATCCTCCTTAGCTAACCCCTCCACGTCCAGAATGAGACTACTCGCAAGAGTATTCCGGATGATCTCTGGAGAGAGGAGGGAGGAGACCCGGAAAGATGAGGACGGAGGAGAGAGAAGCTTGGGCGGGCTCCCCAGAAGATCCAGAACAAAGCCGCGCACAAAACCTATCCTTCGATCTTGTCGGGGAGGGATCTCGGTCCCAGTACAGGGTGACCAGGAGATCAGATCCAGAGGCTCTGAGAGGGACGACAACCGTTCTGACATCGGAGACTGCACCCCCATGCAAACCTCTTCTGGTGGCCCGTCACACAAAGGAGAATTCAAATTTGAAAATGAAGCGGGCCGAACCGGGGACCCCTCGCGTCTACAGACGGGTGAACCCTGACCCGGTCTCGCCGGAGGCAGTTGACGGGAAAAGCTCGCACCACCCTTCACCCTCCTACAGTCCACAACCCAGTGCCCATGAAGTCCGCAATGCACACAGAACTTTAAAGAATGATGAAACCTGACCCTTTGTCTCCAAGAGAAACCGTCGCTGGCCTGTAAGATAACCGAGGAGGGCGGACACTTAGCCAGGTCGAGTTCCACACAGATGCGGGGGGAGCCCATGGATAGGAGGGATAGGGTAGCCACGTCCATGTAGAGAAAGGATCCCAAAGAGTTTCCCAGAGACTGAAGGATGGTAGGATTCTGGAAAGGCAGCGGGAGTCCTGGGAAGGAGACCCAAACCGCATCCGAGGAGGACTCTCGGCCAAAATGACAATCCCAGGACCAACGAGAAAGGGAGAAATGCCAGGCACCACACTTTCTACTAGCACTGGACCATGCCCTCACAAAGTCAGGTCTGGAACCAAAGTAAATGCTGAAGGCCGCACTAGAAAGCTTGGAGACCGTTGGAGGGCACGAGAGGCCCCAGGAGTTCACCACATCCCGAAAAAACTTCAGAGAGGGTTTGTTGCGACCGAAGCGAGCCACTAAAGAGAGGTCAAGGAGGGAGGCCGCTTCTTGAAGTTCCTGAGTAGAAAGGTCCACCACCGGGCAACCCTCCACCAGTCGGATGGGCCGTGACTCCACCTGGACAGGAGCCAAGCGAGGACGGATCTCCGGGGCTGAAGAAGGGCCAGAAGCAACCACCGACGGGGTAGAGCCGCACAAAACCGACTTGTAGGAAGCCTTCTCAGAAGGTTGAACAGGAGCAGAAGCCAGGGCCGGCTCAAGGAAGGGCGCCGGTGAAGGGACGGGAGCGTAAGCGGGAGAAGACATCCCTCTGATGTCTTACATCAATATACCTTTTCCTCATTATAAATCATTAAATAAAAAAAACATTTAATTGATTGATAATTATGATCAAATACATTTCAATTAACACAATATAATAAGAACAACACAATCACATATTTATGAATGGTTGTATACTTCAAAAGACATCCTAAATCAAGAAAATTATGTAATAATTTATATAGTAGAATGATTATCTCATAATTGTAAAATTTTAATAAACAAAGGGATCAAAATCATAAAAAACATAAAAAAATCAGTCTTTTCGTTCTTAAATTCAATATCATAATATACAAATATTAAATTCATAACCTTAAAATCCACCACAAATATTTAATGTTTTTTTAATTTGGAAACATTGATACATAAACAACTATTACATAATTGAACTGAATCATCTCCCATTAAGTTATTCATTTATACCACAATTATAATAAATATCATACATAATACTACTCTTCAGAACCTAGTAAGGGAAACAATTCAATAGGTGAGATCAACTAATGAGTAAATTTAAACATGTGAGATATCAATGATAAATATTGATCAACATGATCATATGTGTATATACACATTAACATGACATTATAAATATATAACCATCCTATCATATATCCTGAAATTGAATCATATCATAATTATTAGATGTTTAATCACAACAGAATCTAATAACATGGACCATTAGTGCATAACTAGATCATAAGGAATAAGTTTATGGATCACACTAAACCATATGGAATCATTACCATAGTATTAATGTTTCAATACTAGGAATATCATATTTGACTGAGAATAATTTCCAAACCATGAAATCCTCAATCAAGATGTACTCTTATAATAATTTTAGTTGATAGAGTGCCTTACTAATCTTGGTTCACTCCAAAATGTTGTACTTATTACATCATTTTAAATCCATATTTACCCAATGAATTGGATGTAAATATAAATCTAGAACCACCCATATTATCATCATATAACATTCATATGTTTACGACATGATTTGAAATCATTCATTATATATTATAACCTATTAAATTGAAATTGTTTTCATAAACATTTAAAAAAATAAATATATCTTAACTCAATGAAAATAAATGGGTTTAATAATTAACTCATTATCATAATAATAATACGTCATAAGAAAGAATAAGAATGGTATCATAGGATCATATCCCTATAAAATCATAACTAACACTAACAGATATATTTTAAAATGATAATACCATTAATAGAACAATAGTAATATATCATGGTGAAAATAACCATCTGATTTTGAAATCACTTATTAAAAATATAAAAAAATAAAAAATATTCTGGAAGTAATTTTATTTGAGAATAAATATGGGAAATGTTATATATAGCTTCAAAACACTAAGAAGTCAAGATTGTTGAATAATCCATTCATGTGTTATATGTTAATATAATGATTCCATTGCCATATTCAGGGAAATGATCAAAATACAAAATTTTGAAAATGAAAAGTATATACCTCTTAAAAAATAATGAAAAAATTCTAATATTGGTAATAAAGAATTCCTAAAATAATGAGATATTTTTTAAAAAAATTATAATCATATTTAGAATACATAGACATAGAAGAGATTTTCATTTCATATGAAGAGAGAAGTAATTTCATTATTTTTAAAAATGATTATGTCTCATGAGTACATAGTGGGAGTAAAATGAATGTAAAACATTTAGTTTTTGTAAATAATTATTGGAAATTAATTTTATTATGATATATTGAGAGGTAGATAATGAATTTTTATCATTTTGAATATAATCATAAACAGTATCACTAAACAAAGATATTATAGCATAAAGCTCTTACCATATTGTTATCATTTTAATAATACCTCATGAATGAGAGTTTTTTTATAGATATTTTTATTCTAATAATTTTCATGAGAATAATCATAACATATATTAATAAGAACTATAGAAACTATATAAAATTTAATGGTTGTGAATATGTGATGTGTTTCAATGCAATAAAAGTGAGACAAAAATCTAAAACATCAAACCATTTCTTCCTTAATAAGCATTGGAAGCTTATTTACTATGAATATTGATTTATAATAAATGAATTCATAAAATATATTTTTATATATCATTACATAAATGAAATACATATAACATCTTAACCACTTTTAATTAAATATTTGTTATTAAATTCAATATTCGATGTGGTAACAACCTAATTTTAAAAGAGTATTTCAGTTTGATAGACACAATACATGTAATTAGATCATGGTTAAATCAAATAAAGAATAAGAGACATGATATAAATATCATATATAATTATTATAATTATTTATACTCATATATAATATATAGATAGAAAAAATAATTACATTATTCATGAAAACCATATTCCATTTATATGTTTGAATGATTTTATCACATTTTAATTGATAAAAAGAATTGAAAAACAACATTAATTCCCCATTATAGAAATATTTTTATAACACACACACACACACACATATATATATATATATTCATTAAATCATCCCTTCTTACTATCCACATATAATGGAAGTGAAAAATGATTCATATCACTTCATCATAGTGGTAGTATATAAGTACAAATGATTGAAGTATAATTTTCCAAAAAAATTAAGATGATGGTGTATATTTATTTTTAATTAATCATAATAACATTTTCTTACTTTTAAGATACATATGTAACTATTTTATAATTGATAACATAGAGTTATTAATTTTATAGTATATAATAAATTATTTAAATGCTCGTTCATGAATTATACCTCTTTGTTGAGAATGCATCTTATGATTAATCATTTATTCTTAAAATGGTGATAGTTATAAATGTTAATAAGTTATTTAATGTGTGGATGGAATATATTAATTTTTAATAGTGAATTAGTGAACCGGAAGGCTCGTGATAAGTATATATGATTGGATACATGGAACCCACTTATAGGGGAGTTGAAGGAAACAATTGAAATTATTTACAAAAAAGAATAATATATATATCATAATCATTCCAAGTGACCAAAACCCCTAAAATTTATATGAAGAGATTTTATAGGGTTCAATTAAACCGAAAAAATAACATTTACTAAATTAGTTGTTATAATTCATTACTTATTAGTTAGTTAAACAATATTAAACCCATTTTAACCTCTACTTTGAAAATTTATATTTTCACCATGATAATAAAATAAAATAAAAATAAATAAATTCAGGTTTTTTAAAAAAAATTAAAAATTTATTTTAAATTAATAATAAATTTTATCAAATTTAATTTATATAGATGGTAAAAATTAATTTTAATATAAAAAAACAAAAAAATTATTTTTTTTGGAAAGATCTTAATTAGAAATAAAAATTATTCAACTTAGAAAAAATGTAATATTTTATATTCCATTATTATTTATGAAATAAAAAATTAATATTTTTATACTATAGTGACAATAAAAAATTTAATAGTATCTTCCTATCATAAAATTATAAGAAAAAACCTAAAAAAATAATTTGAATAAAATAAGACCTCTCTTTTCTTAAGTCTATATTAGGTACCCACCATAAAAATAAAATTTTAAAATATATCATTTATCTCCATAATAATATATATGGTCAAAAACTACACATTCAATAAGGTAATAAAATGTTTTAGGTTTATTTTAGTGTTTTACCCAATTATTGTAACTCAAATTATTTACTCTTAACAAGGATAAAAAATATTTAATAATGTTAATATTCATAATTTCAATAACTTAATTTTTCCATTTTTCTATTTATTATAATTTTTTTCTGTAAATATGGAATTTATATTATAAAGTTTAATTATAAAAGATGGATTAATTAAATTTATTATTAAACCAAAAAACCTCTTAAAAATAATTTCTAGAGAAAAATAATGTCTTCCTATGTATGAAAGGTTTTCAAAGATAAATGATTTTTTTCATTTTAGATAAATTGGATAATTTATGAAAAATTTAAACTAATTATTATTTTAACACAATTTTTAAATAAAACCAACCTTTTTAAATGCATTATGTTAAAATGTAGTTTTAATTAATATTTTGTATTTTTCAAAATTTGTATCAAAACATTCCTTTTTAGAAAATTTTCAATAAAAATAATCTAAAATATTATTAGAATTTTGATTTAAAAATTATGTTCAATTATTTTAAACTCATCTAAATTTTTAAGAAGTTTTTTAGTCAGAAATAATAGAAATAAATAATTTTTTGGAGTAATATATTTTTTAATCATTTTAATAATTCAAAATAAAATTATTAAATAATTATAATTATGTTTTTATTAACCAAACATTTAATACATGTTTATTATAATGTGTTCATTATGATAAAGAACACCATTTTTAATTGATATGTTATAATTATCATGTTAATATAATAATAAATTTAAGAAATATTATTGTTCTTTTAGTCATGGTCTTAAATTTTACACAAGTTATCAAATAAATATAAATTATTTAAATAGAAAAAAATTCTAATATCTTGGTGTGTTATGTTTTTCTACAACTAAAATTAATCAACCCTTAAAAAGTTTAATCACATTGATACAAAAAATAGTGATATATCTATTTCATCACATCCTTATATTCCCAATTAGCATATTCTAATTTTTGATTCATATAGAGATTAGTGATTGGGCGAGTAGTCCTATTCCCTATCTCATTATTAATATGAAGCTATATTTTTATATGTTAATATTTAATGGAAAAATAATTATGTAGTTGTCATAACTATGAGTTTTGTATTACTGATTGATCCGTTATGTACTTCCTTATGAGAGATATTTGGGAAACATGACACACATGAGATTTCTTCAATAGATACACTAAGTCATAAGTATCATTTTAACTCAATTAGGAATATTGAATGGGATAATATTTATAGAGATCACAATTATCTTGTTCCTCAATCTCATAACCATATTCTATGGATATATTTATAGGAATACATTGTCATCAACATCGATTTCTCGATCTCAAAGAATACTGAAAACATATTTTTGATAACAAATATATGATTTGATTATAATTTTTTAATAGTATAAACTATTCCAAACATTTCCTCGTATTATTTTTTCCCAATCGCTTTATTTTCCCATTTTTTACAAATATGTTGTATTTTTACTATTTTTCCATTGATTTATTAATATGGAAACATCAAAAACATGGGTTAATGACACTATTATTGGAAAAAATATTAGTAAAAGGGTTTTATAACAAAAAACATTGAAATTCATAGAATATGATCCCAAAATTTTTTCTAGGGTTTGAATTGTTCTATCATAATTACCATTGATCCATAGATTATAAGTTGTATCTAAACTCATCTATGAATAATGAGTTTGTTGAATAAATCACAAGAACATTGAGGTAAACCTACTATCCTGAATAGATAGAATAAAATAGGGCAACCCCTGAAATATTACCAATTTCATAATCTATAATCCATAAAGATAATCAAGAGATAAAATTTATCTGATAAAAATGGTTTTTACTAAAATTTTATGGAAATTTACAATAGGGAATATAGGATTTTTGAATGTACACATTTTATAGTGATTAAAGAAAAAAATCAAAGGTAATGTTCTCCACATTAAATTGGAGAGTGATTAATTTTAGTATCATATAATTATAAATTTTTCATTCATCTTTAACATTTTTTCATACCCTACACCATGATATATACTCAACAATATCACTTTTCATATTATACCATAAGAAACAATCAATTTGATTTCTATACATCATCCTACTTCCATGATGAGTATAGAATGAAGAAAATAGATATTAATTATATTTATCCTTACTAATTTTTTTAACATATAAAGCACATACATAGGTCCAAAACCATTTCATCCCAAACAACCAAGATTTGTCTATAGAAAATTTATCAACCTACTTTTGGAGTTCCACATCATCTTTTTGAGTATCTTCAATCATTGAATTTAAAATTTTTTGGACAAAAAATTGGGATATATAATATTTTATCCACTCCCTATATGAATTTTATATCCATCCAACTGATATCCTTAAAAAATGGTTCTTTTACAATCCTAATCATAAATATTCAAGCATAATTCATTTTTATTAATATTATCCGAATGTTATTTCACTTTCCCAAGGTGGTAATGTATTGAGTAGTCATAATCACTCATCTACTTCTACTTTTTTGGAAAATATTCACCTATTATTTAGTGAATATATAAATTAATATGTTATGATTATTATATATATCAAACCATATCTTAGTGAGATTGGTTCTTATTATCATTAATAAAAAAATACCACAATAAACAAAAAATGTGGATTTCTATTGTTTTTTTAAATGACCGTTAATTTTCATTATACATAACATATGACATTATAATTCTACAAATGGATGCATCTATTTCAATTGAATAACGCATCAATTTAGATCAAAAAACCTTATACATGGACCGATAGATTATGTATAGGATCCCTGGATTACATTCTCATCATTTCCATGAAATATTCCTCTCATTCATCAATTCTAAGATACCTGTCAACATTCCATCTTAATATTGTGAATATATTGGAAAAATTTAATAAAATTTTCAAAATTATTTTACAATTTCCGACAAAACCTGTAAAGATAACTATATTAGTTACCATATTTTTTTTTGGAAAATCATCACTAATATCTGAATTTTATATAACACCTAATGTACCCTCCATTGATATCATGTTGTCCACATATGAAATGTATTGAATCCCAATTCATTCTTCATAAAATTTTTATATATATTATCTTTCTGTAGCATGTTATGTACAAATATCAATTTATATTAATTCTCTTCCTTTATAAATGATTATACAAGATTATTTTCAATTAATATTACCAAAAAATGATAAATTTAATATCTAAGGAATATGATCAATATATCCGTGAATATAGTTGTTGAATTATTATTACCAAATTGATCCTCTATAAATTCATTGATTAAATAGTTAATATGAAATGTTTTATTGGGTATTCCTTCACATTTGACCCTTAACTAATATTATCAATATTGAGCAGCATTTCTGTAAATGTATTTTTCTACATATAATTGACCCAAAAAATCATAAGTTTGGGGATATAGATACTTATTATTTCTCTTAATATTTTTATATTCTTTATAATCAGTGAATAGTTACATTGAGTCATCATTTTTCCTAATAAAAAAATAGGTACTTCCCAATGTCAAAAACATTTCACAATTATTCTAGGTTCTTGATTCTCTTGATGATTGTTATTTAATTATTGAAACACAGTTGCAGAAATTATATATGGTGTTTTTCAAATATGTTGTGCACCATGCATGAGTTCCATTAAAAACTCAACATCAATATTTTTAGGAATAATATTAAATATTTATTAAAATCTTCATAAAACTCACAAAAAAATTATATATTTGATGTTGGATTTCTCCACAACCACCTACAAAGAATAGAACCTATTAAAATAAATAAAGACAAATATAAGATATTCATTTTCCAATGGATAATTATATTTTTTGTAATACTAATTGATTAATCTAATTTGGATCATAATACAAAAAAGTGACTTCTCTTTTTGATAAATTGATCCCATATTTCTAAAAAGATGGAAAATAATATCCAAAATTTAAATCAAAATCCACTATGGGAGAATAATGAGGTTTTTATAAATTGTATTACCAAAAAATATATAAACTAATAATCATAGAAAAAGAGCCACGTCTCATAAAAAATAAAAATAAAATCAAAATTATATCTACGATATGTATAGAACTGATGTCGAGACACTTCTAGAAAGGCTTCATTCTCCTCCTTCTAGTATGAGGATATCATGAGGTTGGGGTGTGGCCACAGAAGGGCTGAATGGTATTATAGTTAAGAAGAATAATGAAATATCAGTGCGTGATTGAGGAAAAAGATAGTTAACTTTCTTTTTTTACTTTGGATTTTTCCTTGTTTTATCATTCCTTTTTGGTTTCATTTCTTTAATTTTCTCTTAATAAAAGACAAGCATCCCAAATCTTCTAAAAAACGTTTTACCAATGAGGATAGTAATTAAAATTCGTTGAAAAGTTTTCTAATATATAAAAAATCTTATAACAAATCCCAAATATGTTACTTTATTATTTGATAAACCAAATTAACACCTCCATATTATCATTATATATTGAAATCCCGTAAAAGTTTACCATGATCATTAAAAATTATTATTATAAGTGAATAATATTGATATATAATTAATATAATATATTAATCAAGACACCATTTTTTAAATCATTAAAATAATGGGTATAACCTATTATATCACCGACCATAATTCTTTCAAATAAATGAACATTCTTTTTCAATAAATTCGGAAATAAATAACGCATAACCCTTGGGAAGTCAATATAGTTCCACAAATAGTGAAGAATTGTAGTGAAGATGAAAAATTTGTGATAGATACTCAACTAATTTATTTTGGTGTTTTTAACTCATGATGCATCTATGCCAATTCAATGTTCTATTAAAATACCCAAACATGGTAATGTTTATATGAAATCCTTATGGTTTTCTTCATAATAACTTAATATATTTATTCTATTTTTAGATTAATCAATGTGTTCACACTAATTATTTGGCATCCTTATTTCTAGTTATTACTATTCCTTTCTTAGAGAGAAACTTGAGCATCACATACCTTTCATACATAAATTTTTCATATTATAAGATAAATATAAAACACAAAAAAATTCATCCGTTATAGAATAATATAGTATTAGTGACTTTTGATCTTTAGATACATAAACAACTCATTTATATTTTTATCACAATATGTCAAAAAAATTTCATCACTAGTAGCATTCATAGACATGCCATAATATTTCAATTATTTAGAACATATGGAAAGTTAACAAAATAAAGGGTGAGATTAGATGCCTAGTAAGGGTTCAGAGGGGAGGTATCAATGACCATATAAGAATAACATGACCATATGAGTATGAGAACATGAACATATCATTACAAAATAATATCTAGTGTATCATATATATCACTAATGATTCATGGAATAAGTCATTGTTATCCATAAGAAATGAATCATAATGAAATCAATGAAATAGATACAAGGGAAAATATAATTTGAATAAGGTATATTTTTTTGGGATAAAAATAATCATATAAAATAATTTACATAGTATACACATATCACAATAAATAATATCATAGTATATTGGTTCTAATATGCAAAAAATCATATCCATATTCATGGCCTACTATAAAGACTATAAAATTATACAACATCTGTTGCTATATTTTGTTCACTCTCCCTTAAAATAAATATTATCTCATATGATATCTATATTAATGAAATTAATTGGTAGGAGGTATAATTTTAAGAACAAACATCATAAAATTATAATCAATTTATATAATTTTATAATTATCATAAATCATTCATAATATATCATAAATTTTCGAAGGAAATGTGTTGCATAATCATTTCAACAATTCATCATAGAATTACCCATGAAGAGTAAATAGGTTTAAAAATATCACATCATCATAATCATAGACAAATGAGATTAAATATATGTATTGTCTATTTGGATCATTTCTATATTAATGAATAAGTAACATCCAATGTTTTCATTTTATTGGAAAATGATTTTAAAAAATTACATTATATATATAGGAAAATAACCATTTAATATGTAAATTCACTTATTTTAAATATTATAATTAAGAAAATATTATTGAAAACATTTTAACTGAAATAATATGGAAAATTATGGAAGAATATTCATAAAATAATTCACTCATGGAATAGGTAAATTCTATTTAGAAAATATATGATAAACTGAAACATATTTTAAAATTTCTATAAAAACCCAATTTTTCCCCAATCAGGTAATGAAAATGAATTTAAATTAATCCAAAATTTAAAATCTCAATCAATTGTAACAATGAATTAAAAATGAAAGGATAATCCTAACAACCATAAATAAAAAAATTACAATACATGTAAAAAGGAATTTTGACCATAAATGGAAATAAATCACTTTTCCTTAAAATAAAATTTTGCCTCATGATTATATAAAAATAATTTAATAAATATAAAACATGTAATATTTATAAAATAATGTGGGATATTATAATTTATGATATATCATGATATGTAGGTCATGAAATATCATCATCATAATATTAATGATAAAATACAGAGTAAATAATTATATTATAATAGAAAATACTTACCACATTGGTAAAATTTTAATAAAAACCACATTAATGGGAGAAATATAGAAGGATATGATTGTATCCAAAATTATCATTTAAAAAAAATTAATGTTTATTATATAAAACAAATTTAAATAAAAATATGTAAATATGAAATATCTATCACATTAATAAAAGTATGAAATAATCTCTTACATCATCTATTATCTTCCTTATTAAATATTTTAACAAACTGTATATTAAATATATATATATATATTATAAATATAAAAAATAACCATCATCATATATCATATATTTTATATTACATAATTATAATATATTATCAAATTTTCATTAGCAATTGTAAACTAAATTTGTTTTCTATGAAATTACTACTTCACTTGTCATGAATATTTCAATTCTGTAGTCGAGGTTTATAATATTTTTTCATGGTTAAGTAATAACTATAATTTTAATCGTGGAATTAATAAGCTATATATTCATTATATATATATATATAAGGATAACTCCTATAAGTAATGCATTAAAAATGAGATAAATCATTCATGAAGATAGTAGGCCAAACGTACGCATGAACTCTGTTTTACACTTCTCGATTGGTGGAATGAATGAAAGGGAAGTAATAATTAAAATTTATAATTTAGTTAATATATCATATATATTTATTAAAACTATTCTTATTACAATCAATATAATATTGAACATAAATTGATACACATCGATGCATGTAGTTGGTTTTCCACACACATGCAGGAGCGAAGTTTTAATCCTCTAATAGATTTGACAGAGGATAATGGTTGTTACATCAACTTAATATCCATTTATTATATTTAATATAATAAAATATTTCTTTAGTATCAATATAATTAATTTATAAGTGGCATAATAGCAAATAAAATTTAAAATTTTCGGTACAGATATATACCTCTTCGATGATAATCATTATTTTGATTACCCCTTATCCCATGAGTGTATAGTAACTTAAAAATAAATAAAATATATCTAGTGGGTAAGGAATCTATGATGGTATTATTGTATATATTTGAGGATATATTAGGCCCACGATGTGTGTATTTGATATTTTTGGTGGTATTCTTAAATTTTGTTGGGCAAGGTCACACTTGGAACTATGTAAAGTATTAAATAATATATAAATCATAATCATGAAAAGTGGATTCATGTAACCCAAATTCCAATTATAATATTTTAATGGGTTTAAATAAATTTATCCAATATCAAGTAATAATAATTAATACTGAAAATTAGTTTTTAGGAAAATAATTAATTTGATTATAAACATCATTAAAACATGCAGAAAAGTAGTATATTAATGTACATAATTTTTTTTGAATAAAATAAAAAATATTAAGTGTTTTAGACCTTTTGAGAAATAATAAACCTATTTGAATCATATAAACATCACACTAAATGAAATGACAAAAAAATAGTATTTATATTTAGTAAAACCAAACTTATCTTTTAAAAAGTGAAGCTCGGGTTCCAAATATCAATATACTATTTAAAAATACATTATTAAACACCTTGAGAATGCATTTGGTTGATCCCAAATTATATAATAAGATATATATATACGTTTTTGAGTAATATTAGTGTCCTTCCCTATGGTTTTATTCTAAATTTACATCTGTTATTGAGGTGAATATATATATATTATTGTTATTATTCATAATGTTAAAATATTAGGCTTCCCATATTATGATTTTCTAATTATAATGATTATGAATATTAACATATTTTATTAAATATAATTGAATTATTTTTTAGATATTAATTAATAAGTATTCCACTAATTTGAGTTAAAATTAATTTTCTTTAGAAACAATGACTTCTTAAGTATAAAAAAATTTACAACAAAACTAAATAAAAATTTATTTAAATTACCTAGATTTGATAATAATCAATTAAATTTAATTATTAATAATTATATAACTATTTTAAATTAAATTATCTTTATAAATGATTTAAATGGAAAGTCATTTTATTAAAAAATGTGTTTCTCACTATTCAACGTAAAATATATATATGGAGAAAATTCCAAAAAGATATCACGAAGTTTCCCCCATGGCCCATGTCCTGACTACCCCAAGTCCACCTCTTAAAGGTCAGGGGCTGGCGACTAACACCGAAGGCCTTAACCTACAAATGGGAGGCATTTTCCCGAGTACCTATCCACACACACATGCCCAACCAAGTCCCACACACTGGAAAGGAAACATGTAACACTAAAACTAAGATGAGTATATGTACAGCTAGAATATGTGGGCTAGAATACAAACCTAAAAAATTAACTAAAAACAACAATGTACAAAAAATAAACTGTTATGTCAATCTGTTGAAATCCCCACCTGATCGTGGGAAT
Source organism: Viscum album (assembly GCA_963277665.1). Taxonomy (NCBI): domain Eukaryota; kingdom Viridiplantae; phylum Streptophyta; class Magnoliopsida; order Santalales; family Viscaceae; genus Viscum; species Viscum album. Next base: position 1,242,991,212 of record OY728156.1, on the reverse strand, counting down.
ATTGCAGGTAGTATAAGCCGATGTTGAACATCTATTCCAATCAATCATATTTGGCCCCACCTGGTCTTAGGCCACCATGTCCACCGTCATAGGATATGTCAGTCTCGTCTCCCTAAGCACCTATGGGTCCCGGTCCTCCAAAGTCTCTATCAAAACGCCGATCATCTGCACCATACACAACACATGCAGGTGAAGGCCATGGAGGGTTTTGCAACAATGTAAATAGCATGGACACAAAAACAAAAGTTAAAGTCCACATAGAAATTCTAAATGTAAAGAATGAAACACAAGACAACTCACACCAGTTATAGTGTGCATAACAAGTCACACAGAAATACTTCTAACTAACTTTGGACTGCATAGGTACACCTTCTTATCATGTACTGAGGGCCTTCAAAGTCACACAGAAGTTTTTCCCACTAATCTTGTCAAACTGAGGTACTTCTCCTCATTATGTACTATGGTCCTACAATGTCACATAGAAGAGATTCCCATCATCGGCCTGCAATGTCACACTAACATGCATCCCACTAGGCCATACTCAATTTCACATATTCTAAAGTCATAAGTCCTCCAATCTCATCCAACCGCAGGGTTCTGTATGTAGAGTTCATGGGAGAACCGATCCTCAAGTCATTCATCGCATCTCAAATTCCATGAATGCCTCCTCAGGGAATGAAAATAGTTAGAAATTTTTGAGAGGGTCTTATCACCATAAATGTATCCTCTATCAGACACTTAGAATTCATGTTATTAGAATTTTACTAAACTATGGCTAGTTGCATCTAGGTATGGTCCGACTCGGTCGGACTGACCCGACCAACTCGACTCGAGGGTACCACTTACCGCGATTTAGTTTTGGCAGTGTAGACTTGACCTGGTTTGGGTCTAGGCCGATTCAGTAAAGCTTGGTACGCAGGCCAGGTTTAATGGCCCTTTGAGAACCTGACCCCGTTTTGGTCGAGGGTCTAACCTATCGTGATGGCTGGAGACACGATCTAGTCTGGATGGCAGCAAGGGCATGGTTCTGGGCCACTGGCTGCTAGTCCGGCCCACCGGTGTGCCCTAGCTTACCATCTATAAGCCTGGCCTACGCGTTGTAGGCCTATGCTACGTCGCCTGGCTGGGACACTTCCGGATGTAGGGTCTGGCCCCCATCGGTCCCACGGATGGGTGGGGCCAAACATACCACGATTGGGAGAACATGACTCACTAAAGGACTCAAATGGCCTGAGCACAATTCATCCCTCTACGCGACACCCACCTGGCACTACATAGGTCCATGACTTTAGTGTCCAGCTGGCCAAGGCCTCCTATCGCTGCGGCGCACCAAGGGCGAGCCGCCATCCTCCCCCCATGGCTACCACTAGTGGCAACTTTGATGGTCTATTAGAGTTACTCTAGTGGTCTATTTATCAAAGATCTTGTTTTTGTGGGCACTTTAGGATGGCGGCTTCACTGTGAAGCCCTTGGAAATGTGTTTCTGACATGTTGAACATCCAACGTTGAAGAACATGCAATGAATGACTATAGAAGGGTGATAGAGCCTTGTTTGTGTTAGCCCACGTCATCCACATTAGAGGTTTATAAAAATGGTAGGTATATGGAATCCAATTAAATAAAAAAATGATGATCTTAATGCTCGAATAATGAATATCCTAAAATAAAGTTACCCTCCCGCAAAAAAACATGACTTCTGGATCAATCTGTTCAAGGGTAAACCCACATTCGTCCTTTCAAGAAAAAAATATTTTCAAATAACATTAAAATAAAATAAAACCTACCTCATTGATTTTCTAAGCTATGAAATTTTTCCTACGAGGATATAATATGTCGATGTCGCTCATCACTTCCGGATTTGTTCATGTTTTGTCGAAGTCAGTGATAATCCTCTAGTGAGTCTTTCTCCATTGGAGAGGAAGACCATTGGAGGTGTGTCAGAGAATCGAGAAAGTTTAATACTCTTTACACCAATGTGTCAAAAAATTAAAAGGAAATATGTTGCATTATTTCAGTTGTGTTGTGACGTCACATCATTATGTTGTTTCATTTATGAAATATCATCATTGTTACACTTCTATTATTTCATCGTTACACTGTCTGATAGGGGACATTAATAAGCCTCATCAATGTGCCTCATTGTTGTATCGTCGATGCCCCACATCGTTGTTGTGTAGCTGCTTTTCGTTTGAAAAAACAAATAAATTAAAATTAAAATTTTATTTAATTATTTTTTGAAAATTCTGAAAATAGAATTTTTCAATCGAATATTTCTAGCTGATGTTACTTCATTCTAGGTGAATCCCGAATTTCTGAGTTCAGCGGTGACCTTGGATATTTGATCTGAGCACCAGTTCAAATGTTAGAAAACCCCGCTCATACTTTTACTGAATGTACCTTAAAAAGGTAAAATATTATGTTCTAGGATCACTGGGACATTAAATTCTTTCCACCATAGGTCTTTATGTCACTGAGATCCAAAACAATAACTAATCCAACAGATGCAATTACTAAGTATGAATCAGATCCTTCCGTTCACATTTTCATTCCTATAGATTATTATGCTATTGCTGAAATCACACAAGAGTAATTTACTACCCTCTTAGGACCTCCTCCTTCCAATCTTCTATCTCTATTGAGAACTCTGAAAACTTTTCCCTATCATTAATGTCCTGGTGTCCCCATTGAATGACATATGATGGATCATGCACATACCTTCTCAGATGCGACATGTGGAAAACTTCATGACCCTAGTGCATTTGTGGTGAAGAGTTAGGTGATACACCACCTCTCCAACACTGCTCATGATCTGAAAAAATTTAATGAGACTCAGAGATAGATTTCTGCCCCCAGGAAAATCATCACAATCCTCATCGAGACGAGACTCGAAGGAACACATGATCACCCTTATTAAACTCCAAGGGCCTTCGTCTTTTTCAGAATTGGACTTTTGCATTCACTATGCTATCCCTATCTTCTCAAAGATGATATTCACCTTATCGGTGGTAGTATTTACAAAATTTGGACCCAGGAGCGCCGACTCCCCTGGGTATGTCCTACAACGGGTTAATCTGCATAGATTCCCATACAAATCCTTAAACGGTGTCATACCGATGGTGAAGTGATAGATGTTGTTGTATTCAAACTCCACAAAATTCAGGTGGTCCTCCCAACTTCAACAAAAGTCAAGGACGCAAGCCTGAAGCATGTCCTCTATGTTATGTATGTTCAGCTCCATCTGACCCTCCCTTTAGGGATGAAATGTTGTGCCCCAATGCAACTACGTCCCAAACACCTCCTATAATCCCATCCATAGACATGCTGTAAATAGAGTGTCATGAAATGATATTATCATTGAAGGAACCCTGTGGAGCCTCACTATATCCTGGATATAGAGGCCTCCAATGCCCTATACCTATCCCTACTCTCAGATGGGTTGGAAGTGAGCTGACATGGAGAGTCGGTCAATGATAAGCCAGACAGAGTTGTGGCCTTTGTATTTGTATGGTAACATCAACACAAAGTCCAACGAGATTCCATCTCACTTCCACTTCGGTACGTCGAGTAACTAGGCTAAGACTTCTAGAACATGATGTTATTCCTTCACATGGTGAGAATTGAGGCAACCTAAAACTATCTTGGAAACCACTTTCTTCTCCCCTATCCACCATTAATGATGTCGTAGGTCCTGTTATATCTTTTCCACTCCAGGATGTACCACCAAATGGGATGTATGGAACTATCTCAACACCTCTACAAGAAATTTCTTTGGCACTATGGTACGCCTTATAGAAAGGATGATGTGCTCACTACCAATCTAAAATCTATAAGGAGATCATATAGAGGATAATTGAGCATGTTGGGCCTTACAGTCAGCATCCACCAGTTGGTCCTCCCTATCTCGATGTAATTGTGGGGGAGTAACTATAATCGACAAAAGGTACGCAAATTCACCATTATCCATGAAGGATATCTACATAGTGGCCAACTGATCAGTCACCTCACATAACAGCTACAAACTGGTCCTCTTGTTGAGGGAATCTACCACCACATTCACCTTTCTAGGAGTACAGACTATCTCAAAGTCATATTCCTAGAGGAACACTATAAATCACCAATGTATCTAGTTTGGGTCCTTTTTGAAGAGGATATACCTATGACTCTTCTGGTTTGAGTGAACTATAAATTGTTCACCCATCATGTATTGCCACCACATCATCAAGGAAAATACCACTAGTGCTAACTCCAAGTCATGGTTTCCATAGTTCATCTCATGCTGCTTCAACTGGCATGATCCATTTGTGATCAATTCTCTCTCCTACATTGGGAAACATCCTTGTCTAGTCACTGATGCAACATAGTAAACTGCATATCGAACGACCTCCTCTGGTATCCTCATGATGGTGGAACTAGTTTGTATCCACCTCAACTCCTGGAAACTCTTCAAACATTTCTCCATCCACATGAAGGGTTGTCCCATCTGTGTTATAGTTGATAAGGGTGATGCTATTCAAGAAAATTCAGGCATGAAACTTTAATAGTAACCATCCATCCCTAAGAATCTCTGAACCTCAGTCACAATTTCTGGAGGCTACCAAGCAAGAAATACCTCTAACATCACTAAATCCACTACAACTCCAGCCTCCAAGATGACGTGTACTAGAAAGGGCACCTCCTAAATCCAAAACTGACACATAGAGATCATACCATAAAGATGGTTCACTCGAATTGTATCTAGGACTATCTGTATTTGTGTATCATGCATCATCCTCTGACACTGAGTACACCATGATGTCTCAATGAAGTCCACAACAAAACGGTCATGGTAAGGATATAAGATCATGTTCATGAGTCCCAAGAACACTGATGGGGATTTCGTCATGCCAATATAATTACTATATATTCATAGTGGTCGTATTGTATCCTAATAGCTTTGATTGATACATCCTCATCCCCTACATGGAGTTGGTGATAGCCCGATCTGAGGTCTATCTTCAAGAACAAACCCCGCTCCCTTCAATTGGTCGATGTGGTCATTGATCCTCAGTAGTGGATACATGCTCTTCATGAACATCATTTTTAGGCACCAGAAGTCCACAAACAACCTCAAACCCCCGTCCACCTTCTTAGATAAAATCACTAGTCTACCCATGGTAAAACACTGGGATGTACGAACCCCATCTCCAAAAATTTCCCAACATTTACCCTCCTATAAAAATACTCTTTGGGAGACATACGATATTCCATTGTGGGTATTGTTGCCTTCTCAAGGTACATGTCCATTAAAAAGTCTACCTCCCTATGAGGAGGTATTCCGAGAACATCGTCAGGAAAAACATCCTCGTACTCATCCACCATTATAAGAAAGCTAGGACTCCTCTAATCCACTGAACTGAGGTTGAAGATAGCCAACTATTGAGTAACCAGATGCACACTCCTATGAGAATGTTTTCCCTGTGCTGCAAGGGTTTCCTTCTCGAAGATTAAGGAAAGCCTAGTCCCATCTCTGGGGACACACTACACTGTATGCCTAAAACAGTCAATCTGAGCATGTACTATGGATTACCTGTCCGTACCCAAGATGACACAGTATGACCTCAAAGATACTACTATGAGATCCCAGTTGATGGTCATCTTTCTAGTGTAACCTCTCACTACCAGAACCACTGTGTAATCATTGTATCCCCTCTATTAAGAGTTTCAAGCCATAAAGATAGATCCAAAAGCTCTAATAGAATCTTCGAGCATCGAAGGAGAGTTGTGGAAAGAAAGAAGTTACTAGAAACCATGTCTATAAAAACTATATCTAGGTAGTAAAATACATAGATCTTACCTCATATCATCTTTAGAAATAAATATTCATAAGCCTCTTCTACCTAAAGCAGTACTCGCCCATGTCTGCCTTCTCCCTACATTCAGGGTGGACCACTTAGGGGTGGTGTTGGTAACACCTCTAACTGCCACCTAGCACAGGGTACTATGCCTGCTCCCATTCCATGTTAGCCTTCCTACAGATCTCTTCTCTTGAACTACTGTCGTTGTCTCAGCAGCCCCTCGACTATATGTTGGTCATATATAAGGAGGTTCTACCAGTCATGAACCATGTGTCCTTCGCCACCACTCTCGGACCACTACCTGTCTCCCGGTAGACTCCCTCTAGACCGGGAGCCCCTTACTACCGACACTGAGTCCTGGGGTCATCCTCTGAAAGAACTAGGCCTATTAGGCCCTTGAATCAACTATTGTAAGCCTGCTGAAGACTCTATCTCCTTGGGTTTATTGGTAGTGCTAGCCATCGGTGCCTTCTATAACTAATAGATATCAACAAGATGGGATTTCTCTAGCATCCTAGTGTGGGTAGGGATATTGAGAGACAACATTCATTCTTGAATATCCACATTGAGTCCCTGCTAAACTGCTAGAGCCTTGAAAAAGGGTCTCATACTATGTCTTTGGTGGAGCATGAATGCTTCATGAACATCACTGTGTAATCAGTCACCATCATGCTATACTTCTTAAGGTGATGCATCTCTTGAATGCACACAGAGAACAAGGTCGTGGAAAAAAACTCCTCTCAGAAATTATTCTCAATGTTCACCAAGGTAAGGGTCGCCTCATTGTGCATCTAGGTGGTCAACCTCCACCATCTCCCTTCTGAGCCCTATAAATTTATCACTACCAAGATCACTATCTAGTAAGGTAGTGTCCTTACTATGTAGAAGACCCGCATCACTACCAACAGCCTGTCCTCAGTGATATGGGAATCTATCTCTTCCCTGAACCAGGGAGGTCTCTGTCTCTCTAACTTGAGTAGTGAATTGAGTTTATGAATGTCCTATGCCGAAGCCGCCAGTTGTAGATGCTGACCATCAAGTATTGTTAGCACTTTTGCACCACCCAGTGGGGCCATATCTAGAACTGATCCATGAATTTATGCCTCATATCTAGGTGGGATTTACTCATGACCATGTATCGGGATCTTGATTGGTCGTCCATGTGGAGGAACCCTGAGATAGATCATGATGTACCATGTTCATAAGGTAATACTCGATGATCTGAATTTTTTTCAAAAAAACATAAAGAGAAACTTATTCATACAATTTTTTATGTATTGAGTTAAAAAGAAAAATTCATGGTCATGCTGTATGGATATTCCAGCTACCACACCAACACTGGACTCCCCAAATCTGAAAGTCATACTCACAACACATAACAATGTTTTCCCAAAACAAAACAACAAAATAATAGTCTTTGTGGTAGGAATGCGCTCCCTATAAAACCACATTGTATTGAATAGACCCCCAGGGCCTATGTTGTGACTACCCCAAGCCTACCTCCTGAAGGACAGGGGCTAGAAACTCGCATCAAGGCGTCATCCTGTAAATTAGAGGCATTTTACTGATTACATGTATGCAAAAACATGCCCCAACAAGTACCAAACACTAGAAAGGAAAAAAGTAACACTAAAACAAAGATGAGTATAGGTACAACTAGTATAATTGGTCCAGAACACAAACCTAACAAAAGAAATGAAAAAATAATGTACAAATAAAGAAACACTGATGGCTATCCAAGAAAAACCCACTTGATCATGAGATTAATGTACATACTAGAAGATGATGTAGAATGACATGTCCACCTGATCCTATTGGGTCATGCTTAGTCCTTGGCCACTAATTCCACCATTGTAGTATCCCTCAGTCTTGTCCCCATAAGCACCTATGGGTCCTGATGCACTAAATATTGAGTCGAAACGCCAATCGTCTGCACCTGACCCAACACGTGAAGTAAAAGATCATGCAAGGGTGTTTAACAATGTACTCAATAGGGACCCCAAACCAAAAAGGAAAGACCACAGAACAATCCTCAATTAAAATCATAAAACACATGACAACTCACACTAGGTATACATTTAGGGTACTGATAGAATTATCATCAGACACACCATCGAACACCTCAGCTGCTGGAGAAATCTTATTCAATAGAGTATAGTGGGCCTTCCATGTGACACATAATTTCTTACCACTAACCTTTTACTTCTTAGATACACCTCCTCACTGCATACCATGGGATTGAAAAGTCAAAAAGTAGTGATTCACACTAATCATTGCCAACTGAGGTACTACTTCTCGTCACATATGGTGGGCATAAAAAGACACAAAAAAATGATTCCCACAGTGGGCCTAAACATTCACAAATATGTGATTCCCACTGGGCTGTAGTTGAGTCTCATGGTTTTTAAAGTCTGTAGTCCCTAGGTCTCAGCCATCCATAGGGTTCCATACATAGCACGCATGGGAGAACCGATCCTCAAGCCATTAGTCGCTTCTCAACATCCATGAAGGCTTCCATTGGGAATTCCAAAAGGTCATCCTTAGCATGAGTGTCACATCACTGAAATATGCTCGTCAATAGGATGCCCAGTTTGAATGTAATTATAATTTTAGTAAACAGGGGATGGTTGTGTTAGGGTCTGGTCTGACCTAGTCAAACAGACTCGATCAACTCAGCTCAGGTGACCCACATTCCCTGCTTCAGATCCGACTAAATCGACCTGACCCGGTACGGGTCTGGGTTGGTCCAGTCAAGCTAGGCTAGTGGGCTAGGAACAATATTTCTTCATGGGACTAGCTCGTTTTTGTGGAGGGTCAATCCCCCCCAAGTTGCCCGACGGGTCATTCTAGTCTAGCTTGGCATGAAGGGTGCAGTTCCCGCCTACCAGCGTGGGTGCGGCCTGATGGGCCTTGGGTTTGGCCCACCGATTGGGGGAATGGTCCGCTAGCCCAAAGCCTGACACACGCAATGCTGACCTATAGCACGCCACCTGAACAAGACATGACCAACTGCCATGTCTGACCCCTGCTGGCCCCATGCACGTGCGGGCCCCCTTTTATCATGGTTGAGTGACTGCAGCTCGCCGAAGAACCCGAAAATCCCAAACGTAAGTCATCACTTCACCCGGCTCCAACCTGGTGCCATTAATCCACTGTGTCTACTGCATCCAACACTCCATCGATACCATTAATGGGCCACCAGAGTCACTCCAGTGATTCATTTCTCAAATCACTTATGTCAACTAGCTCCGTAAGATGCTTCCTCCACTACGAAGCCCTTGGAAATGTGTTGCTGACATGTTGAAAATCCATCCTCAAATAACGCACAAAGAAAAATATGGAGGGGGGACCAAGTCTTGTTTTTGTCATCCCGCGCCCTCCGCGTTAGATGTTTATAATCATGGGAGCTCTGAGGATTCCAATTAAATCTTCCAATTTTAATATCAATTCCAAAAAAATACCAAAACAATGATGTCCTACCACATAAATTGATTATTCACTGGTCATCCTATCGGTGGGTTGATCCGCATTTTTCGTTTCAAGAAAGAATGAATGGGGAAAAACTTTTAAATCAATTAACCCCTACCAATTTTACATTCGATGTCATGGAATTTCAACATCGAGGTTTCAATATGCTGACATCACTCATTGATTCCAGCTCTGTTCTTCGAGGTGCATGAAATTCAGTGATGATTCATTGGTGCGTCGATCATCATTGGAGATAATGGATATTGAAGGTTTGTCAGATAATATTCAAGGAATGTTCCTTATTCCACAAATACATAAAAAAATTAAATGGAGACATATCGCAACATTTCAGTTACACTACGATGTTGCATTGTTATGTTGTTTCAATTATGAAATAGCATCGTTATTACGCTTCCTTTATTTAATCATTAGACTATGTGATATGGACCATTAATGAGCCTCATTAATGTGCCTCATTGTTGCCTTGTCACTGAACCACATCATTGACGTGTCGTCTCTCATCGGTTGATAAACGAAATAAAAAAAGAAACTTTTTTAAAGATAGTTTATTATTTTCTCAAATTTCTGAAAATAAAAATTTTTATTCGGCCCCTACCGGCCGAGGTTAAGTCTATTCTAGTGGAATCTTGGCATTTTGAGTTCAACGGTGCGCTTAGATTTTTGACTTGAGTACTAGTTCATATGTTAGAAAATCCTGCTAGTACGTTCATTGAACGTACGTTAAAAAAGATCAATATTTTGTTCCAGGCTCACCTTGCCTCAGAATCATGTGTTGTAAAAGTGTGTGGTCTTAGAATGTTTTTATATAATTATAAAAAATTACATGGTATTTCAGATACATTAAAAAAGATCACTCTATGATTATTTTGACATAATTTTTTTATTTATTTGTATAATTTTTATATATTCATTTTATAAAATAATATTATATTTTTTGTGTAGCTAAAAATTCATTTAATGATGTATTTTCTGTGGGATATAAATATATTACTAAAAAAATATTATTTAATTATCAGCGTGTTTACATTATCTAAAACTATTATACAAATTTTTTATGATATATTTCTTCAAATTAATATTTTAAATTTTAAAACTTAGGTTTTAAATGTAACACTAAAAATAAAAAATATTTGTTGTATATTGACGTTTTTAATAATTGGTATTCTATGTAACATAGGATGTCCCTGAAATCAAATTTATTTAACGAAAAATAAATTCCAATATCTCTTTTATGTACATTATTACTCATATTAAATTCATTTAACCCTTTTAATATAATTTCATAGGCAATAAATGGGGCTCTATATGATATATCACATCCTTGTGTGCCCAAATAGCAACTTCAAATTTCTTATTTGTCCAAGGAACATTAAATAGTGGACTAGTCTTTCTTTGTACCATATTATTTGTAGGATATAATATTTCAATCATTTATTGTTAATAAAACAGATATTATATATACTTATAGACTTTGATGATTAGAACATGTGGGGGATCACGTATCAACAACGTTAGGAGAGATACATGGAACACCTCCTAAAATTTAGGGGCGATGGGTGGAAGAATCACTTGATATGATACAATTCTTATTTGAACAAGACTATTTAATGATATAACACACATAGTCCACCACAATCCTTTATATATGAATTTCATAATTTTATTCCATATATATACCAAAAAGAATATATTTTCATTGGCATTGAATTTGAGATCTCACTAATGATTGCATGTAGAATTATTCTGTCAATATTGAGTTTCCCCTATGTGATGCTATATGGATCTGAAAATTTTTCAATATCCTCATTGTTATTGAGTCCAAATTTCATTATATATATAGATTCATCCTAGAACATGTTTATTTTGTATATTCTACCATAATTGGATTTATAAAGAGTCTTCTTAATGGTTTTTTAATGATATTGATGAAAGAAAACAAAACGTGGAAGGCGATGATCCTAAAAAATATAAATCCAAAAACAACATCTCACCTTATTCTCATGGGTTTGAATGGTTATCTCACACAAATAGATTTCTGAGAGGAAGATATGTTGTACTTGAAATGAACTCTAAATCTATATCATAATAAACATATCACCAAAACATTATGATAATGATCATATATAAATGAGATGTAATAAAATATGGTACCTCATGCTATATTACCATATACATAAGGTATATTATAGGATTTTAATTAATATATAAATAAACTCTAATAGAGATAATATTTTCTAACTTCATTAAAATATTGAATATAACCAAAATAATAATATAGTATTTATATATTTGTGGAAATATGACGAAAAAAATCTTTCAATGTTTTATCACATCAATTTTAGTTTTGGTAATATTTATTCATTTTTCTTAGTCATATGTTTCATAGCCACAACTCTTTAACAAACAAAACACCATGTTACATACTCTACAAAATATATTTTCTACTTGTACCACCATAAATAATCTTTTATATCTCAATACATCATCATACATTGATGATTAATAGAGAATTATTAACATTGAACTTCATCAAATAGTTATTTATTCAAATAATTTGTGGATTTAAAACATATACCTATCAAAAAACATATCATTCCTTTTCAGTCAAGGTAAAAATCTAGAGAATTTGTCATCTTATTTTTATTTCTACAAATCATTTGGGAATCTTTAATCATTACATGGATAAAAGTTTGATAACTCCCCTGATAAATATAATAATTTTTTTCCAGTCATAAAATAGTTATAGATATGTGCTTTTGAAATACAAAAATAATTTAATTTGTTTTATCCACATGATAGATAATCTATTATAATCCTTTTGAGTCAAATCTATATGAACATTGTTCACTTTTATAGATTTCTAATTTCTTATTAAGACATAATCATTAACAAAATCCAACCATATTCTTCGGAAAAAAATTATCTCTTTTGGGGTTAATATATTTCATTTAATTTTATTACTAGTATATATATATATATCACAATATTTTATGAAATAAAAATTCCTACATATCAATAAATAAACGATTACTACAGCTTACTAAAAATTATGTGTTTTATAATTTTCATCATGAAACATCAATTTTCACGGGGTATAAGATATAACCATATATTTATACATGAGTATACATCTGATTCCCCACAACAATGAATCATTATAGGTCAAAAAAACTAATCAACTATTAGGTAGTGTAAGCATTGATGTGTTGATTAATTTTTCTTATATTTATTTTTAATTTTCCTTCCATTCATCTATCTCTTGGAATTTATATACCTCTCATGATAACATGGTAATCTCATTATACATCATTGAGTTCTTCTATATGATGAATTGATATATCCATCCATACACTAAAAACGATGGATCTCTAGCCTCATGGTTGGTATAAAATAATTTTCAATAAAATAGGTCTTTGATAGATCCTCTAATATACCATTTTTTGGATTATATGACCTATAAATTTATATTTTGTACCAAAAATTATCACTTTATAAATATTTCATAGATAATATCCATATGCATGTTCTTCATTACATTTCTCAAGTTTTCATAATTATCTTCCTTTATCATTGTGTATATAAGAATCTCGTCTATAATTTGCACCAGAAACTGACAATGGTAAACTCTAAATATTACATTAATTATAATTTTATGATAGTGGGGTAAATAAAAAACATGAATGTAATCACTTTAAAATAATAGTTTCAATAAATTGTACTAATTTTTCCTTTCTAAATGTATTCACTTTTTAAAATCAACTAATAGTATCCGTATCGATCATAATTCTTTGAAAAATATTGTGATACTTGTAATTGACCAAACAAATTATATTTACATGGTATATGAAGAATATATGTTATTTTTATGATGATATAATCCTAATAATAAATATACAGTCACATTGATTAATAATTTCTCTTATTTAAAAGAACAAGTTCATCCCAAGGTGACTTAATTTGATGATTTAATCCCTTTTAGGATTATATTGTAGTTTATTTATTAATTCAATTAAATCGACTGAGTACATTCAATTTACCTTCATATGAAATAGTTTTAGTACCATAAATAATTTCTAGTGGAAACATAACATCTTGATTAGATGTAATAAATGTAAATTCCTTTGGAAAACTATCCAATAACTCTTACAGGATTGGTTTATCTTCAATGTGAAGTATATAAATTACCATTAATGATAAACACCAACATTTAATAGGAATCAAGAATCATATAATGTATTCAATTTCCATAATATATTCAAATTTCATGTCTCACCAATAAATGGTCAATTTTTTTATAAAATTATCAAATATTATTTAACATCATAAGTAATTGATTTGCGATATCTGAAAATAAATATAATCTATCATGAAAAAAACATAAAATTATATTATATGGAGAATAAAGAGATTTTCATGAAGCACATTCCCAAAAAAAATCAATTAGTTATGAATAATAAAAAATAAATTTTATCACCATACTATTATTTCAATAATAAAATAACATATAATCATTAAATATAATAAATATTTTTTCTAGAGTCTTTTATTTTTATATTGGAACTAAAATAACTATACTCAAATACGTTACATAAATACCTCAGTATAAATATTTCTATATAAAAATAATAATTATATCTCAAATGAATTAATAATAACAAAATGGAAACCATGATTAAAAAAGGATTAGTCAGTTTGATTAATCAAGGGAAAATAGTCAAAAAAATTATAAATAATGAAATCTATGTTTCTATATAATTCAACATAGTTTTATCATAAGATACACATGATCATAATCGATTCAAATCCATCATAATAGTTGATTAATAATATGTTAATTAAACCAAGAATAACAAATGGGTTTGTCAAAACAATTTGAAGGGTATACACATCATTCTCGAGAAGGATGGTTGAGATATAAATAACCAACATTGTTTTGGTGTCATAACCCCTAGATAAAACTATTTGAAGAAAGGTCAATATATAGTATTAAGAGATGTGTGTTTTTCTTGTAAATCAACATGCCTTTGTTTACCAAAACTATTGATATTATCTTATATGAACGATTTTCCTAAGGGTGCTCAAGAAAACTTCTCCATCCTAGTTTCCAATGGTAACTGGTCATTTCATTGATACCAACTATAGTGTAGGATATTTTTCATTCATATATATTGCATATTAATAAATAAATACTCAATACATAACATTACGAATAAATAAATAATTATATAAGTTTTGTGAATTTGGAAACATGGATACATAAACCACAATATCATAATTTATGTACAGTATAACCATCTAAATACACTAAAATAAGAACCATCCTTAGACATATCATTATGAATACATATATACAAAACCTAGTTAATGGAATCATAATAATGGTTAAACTCAGATTCTCATTATGGATAGAATAAGGAAATATCAATGATCCATTAACAATAATATGATCAAGATGGCATGATACCATGAATACAAAAATAGAATACAATAAAAATTAGATTGTAGAGCATGATATTTAATTATGTAGAAACTAGTGGTAGTTCATTATAAATATATCATAATATAATAAAAGATATGATCCTTTATAGTGTAAAAATGGAACAATATATATGATTAAGTCATACACATAATAATACATAGTCATTTACATTATAGTAATGGATCCCTACCATGAATATTACAGTGTATTGGGTTAACATCCCAATCAATCATATCTTTACTCATGACTAAAATCCAGGATTATGATATATGATATAGTCTTTTACTGAAATGGCTTTAATCGCTATTCCAGTTCTTACTATATCTTTATATATATATGGATCATTACCAATTATATTAGATGGATTTATATTTCTTCTCCAACCCATGAAGTTTGCAGCATCATTTTATATGAGTTCCATAATATAATAAATCATTCATCAACTATCGTATCCTGTGAAAAATAAATAGGATATATAAAATGTTAAACAATTAATTATGACATCACCAAAGAAAAATAAGTTTTTTTCATAAAAATCTAATCATAATAACTAGAAACCATATAAAAATAATAATAAATATGGTAACATTTTGTAAAATATCCTTTAATTTATAATTAAAATAAAATAATTTTATTTCTTATGAAAATGTCTAAAAAATATCAATTAAAATATTTTATGACAAAAATTTTCATTTTATTATCAAATAACATCATAAAAATATAGACTTTTATAAAAATATTATGATTGACATTTTCTTTGACCATAATAAAATATAAATCAAAAAGAAGTTTAAAATCACTAGTTTTTTATGAAAGAGGGAAATTTCCAATCATTTTATTTTTGTCAAAATAAATATTACTTTTCACATTATCGATAAAATGTAAAATGTAACTCATTTTAAAAAATGAAATAAGATTAATTTAAAAAAAATTGTATAGAATAAAAATTTAGAAAAAATATACTTTAAATGAAAAATTACATTCATAAAAATATCCAGCTAAAAATATCCAGCTAGAAATATAAAAAAAATTATAAGAAAATGGCCATTCATCTGATGAGAAAAATTAATTTGGTCTTTCAAAAAGACAATATTTTGTGATATTTGGTACGAAACAATATGAAAAATAAAAAAACATGTAATATTTTAAAATAAATAAATAAATATAAATTTTTTACAATTCATCATATGTGCATGATGAAATTTAATTATAAAAAACATAATCATATTCAATCTCATTAGACAATGAGATTGTAACATAAAACACCTTCAACATTGGTAACTATCGAATCGAAACATCATGAATGAGGTAAATTTATAATTATATAAATCATTTGTTCAATTTAATGGGTATCATCTTAACATAAATCATGGGTAGTATTTACACTACATAAACAAATCATGTTGTGAATAGGTCATGTGTCACACAAAAATATATGTGTGCTGAAAATTCATTAACTAAAGACTTATCTTACTTAGTATATTTAATAAATCCAATATAATAAATATAATTTTTTAAAAGTTATTTGAAATACTAAATAATATGTTTTATACAAAATAATCCTTATGTATAACATTATATAACCTCTTTGTTTTTAAATTTTTATAAAAATAAATGTCCTTGGTGCTAACTAATATATTTTTGATACTTTTTTTCACCAATCATTGTAGTTGTAAATTTATCATTATTTCATAATATAAATAATTTTAATCATAAAATAAATAAAATAAATTTTCATTATTCAAACATTAGGTCCTCCATGTATGGTGGATATAGAAAACAGAATGTAACTGTTTATATATATGGTTGGACATACGTACATATGAATACTCTTTTTAAATTTTAATGGATGAATAAATAGATATGTAAATAAAAATTAATTTTTTTAGACACATAATTGTTCATTATATGAAATATATATTCTTTAATTATATAATTTTTACCTTCCAAGAAAAATGGATGAGAAAATTTAATCACATGGCTTCATAGAGCTGGTAGTATTCATGTATGGACACAAGAAGTTATTATTTTCCAATAGATTAGAAGATGGTTGAAACTTGTTGTTAAATAATAATAATAATAATTGTATACATTTAGTATTTTTTAGTCAATATTTTATTGTTTAGATCATCAATTTTGTGGTGGTATAATAAGAAAAAATATTACAACCCATGGGTAAGTGGTATACATCATCATTGAGAAACACCTATTAGATTACATAGTATTTCTTGAAAGGGATATCATTTTGATAGAAAAAAATATCTGTAAAACTGGTAAGGAATATATAATGGTATAATGTTAGTTATTGTATGAGATAAAAGGATTATTATGTATGTATAGTAGGAGAGAGGTGGTAACTATTTTCAAGCGGAAGGAAACATATGTATTTTTTTAAAAGATTAAATAATATATATATTTATTTATCATTATCAGGTGAGATGGAACTAATTCAACCCAAATTAGAAGATAAGATTTTTTAAGTCTTAAATAAACTCAAAAAAATCACATTTATACATCATTGTTACAATTTTAAGCCTAATATTCTAATAAAAATACATGATACTCATTTTAATGAAAACTATTATAATTTGACTTATTACCATGACTACATAATTATATGAAAAAAATAAACCATGTAATTTTTTTCTCATTTTGAACATATTTTTTAATTCATTTATAAGATTTAATTTCTATAGGTGATTATAAAATTGTTTAATTAAATACATAAAACACCTAAAAAACTATTTTCTAAAAATGCCCTATATATAAGTAAATATTATAAAAAAATTTAAAAAATAATAAAATTATATAAAATTAGTTATATGTTAAAATATTAATAATATGGAGGTTTTTTGAAACTTTTGGAAAACTAAATCCAAATTGAATCTTCCATAATTTTCATTAAATAATAATTTCTAAAATTTGTTTCTTATTTCAATTCTATATAACCTATACTAACAATAGTCATGAATGGGTTCCAAATTCCAAAATATTTTTATAAAATACATTATTAAACTAACTAATAATACCTTTTCTCTAAAATAACATTCCTGGTTTGATAAAGGATTGTGATAGGGTTATTTCATTATTTGACCTCATCATTTTATCATAATTTTAACACTTTTAAAAAGTTTCCAAATATTTATAATGATTTTCCTTCCTAACGATAAAATATTAAGTTGTATATATTTTATATTATTAGTTATTTTTTTTAAAAAAATAGATTCTTTTTTATAAAATATAATTCAACTATTTGTAATAATTAAGTTTATAATACTACTAATAAAACTCCATGGAAAATAGTTTTCCAAAGATAATATATTATTCTAAATTATTATATAATTTTAAAAAAAAATCCAATGTTACATTTATTAAAATATCCTAAATTTGATTATTAATAATAAAATTTAACTAATTATCAATTTAAAATTAATTTAAAAAATCAAAATTGTCATTTATTTAAAAAAAAATTGTTTTAATTCTTTTTAGAAATTTCACTATTCATCATAAAATAAATCTTTTTAGAAAATTATCCAAAAAATAACTCTATGTTAATATAAACATGTATCTTTAAAAAATGATATTCATTTTTGAAACTATAATTTCTAAAATTTATATAAATTAATTATTTTATTTCTACAAAAAAAATATCATTTCGAGAGAGTATTGATGTTTCTGGTCATATAAAGATATTAATAAAAATGTGTACATAATTATAAAAATTTATTTTGTTATCTTAAAATGTTGTACATATTTTTAATGTAAGATACATCAATTCATACTTCCAATTTCAACAACTACGTCTCATATGAGATTATGAAGTAAACACATTATTTTCAATTATGGTATATTAAAACATGGTATTTTGGGTAATGAGAGATATCAATATATTGTTAGTTATTTAAGGAGAAATATATTCTAAAATATCAGGGTTCTAAAAAATATAATTGGATTTGATTAGATTAAATTTTAGTGTATGGATGATGTCAAAGAATTAGGTTTTTCATTCTGTTTATCATGTCTTCCTCTAGTAATGGGAATTTAATATGAAATAGGAATTTATGGTATTTAAAAAAATTAAATTATGATAATTTGTTTTTATAATGACTATTTATCCAACAAAACTCAATATTTCATTCAATAGAAGAGATATTTTAATTATTATGTAAACCAGAACTGTTCACGGTGACCATATACAATCAATGAAATAATAAATATTGATAATTATGAATTGAGGATAACAAAAATGCATAAAATGTAAGGATTATTATCATTTAATTTCAAATAATATATGACTCCAACAAGAAGTACTAATAAAATGGTTTATTAATTTACTTAACATAATTTACATAATTGATCTACTATAATATTTTACAATAGTAACAAAACCAAACATAATATATTATATGATTACAAATTATAAGTGAATAAATTGTCTATTTGTTTTCTATGCATTAATATTTTCGTTAAATAATTACATTACAATGTATTTTTTATAACATCTTCACATGAATGTAAAATTAATAATCCCATTAATCATTTAAAATGTTATAACATATCTAATAAATCATATTTCAAAATCAATAGATGTGGATTTGTAATCATTGCATATATTTTCAAAATAATAATGATACAAATTAATTCCCTCATAATTGAAAACTTTATAATTTTAAGGAAATATGTTTTAGTAGAAAAATATAATTCAGTATATGTTTATATTCCTCATTTTGATAGATTTTAAATTTAGTATTTTAATATAAATTATTTGAAATAAATAAAATTTTACATTTCAAATTAAGATAAATCTCCAAAAGAACATCTGAAAATAAATTAAGATGTAAGATGAGATAAAAAATTAAATTTACGATAATTATGATTGTATTTTATGATTAGAACATCCTTATATCGAAACCCACTACCACTTCTCAGTGAAAACTGTATTTAATTTAATGATTATATATTAAAAACAATTTATATTAGGGAAATAATTGTTCTTTAATTTATGAGAATTTTATATAAGTAAAATATAAATAGTCATAACTATTATGGTGCTCTAATTTTTTAAAGATACACTATTAAAATAAATTATTTTATTACAATATTATAATATATATAAATATATATATATTCCATTTCCTCCCTTATATTTTAAAAACAAATATATATAAACTATTTTATTCTGATGAATCATTTCTATCATTATTTTTTATTAATCAGTTTATTTCATTTCAAAATAATTTTATTTTTTAGTATATAAAATTTTATTATTTAGTTATAAATACAATTGTTTAAAAAAATATCAATGAAGAGAATAATGGAGGGAAAATATAAATATTTAATTATTTAAAAAAACTCTTGAACATTTATTATTCCATTGAACTAAATATATCCATAGTAGAGTCCTTTTCACTAAATATTTTAATTGAAATAAAAGACTTTTTAATCTATTATGTAATTTTGAACATTGTTTTTTTATTAAATATATATTTTTATCATATGAACAAAAAAATAAAAACAATTGTTTACAGAATAATGACACATTATTGGATCGTATTATGGTGTTTATCACACACCATTATTTATTTGGTAAAATTAATGATTAACAGTATGGGATTCAAACAATTGAAACATTGACCTCCACCTTCCCAGAAGATCCATATATTTTCAATTATACATGAGAAATATTCTACAATACATGAAACATATTCTAGGTTAAACATGTAGACATATCTACTATCAAAACTAAAATTGAGGCTAGAACTGCCATTCCCATCATACTGATCATCATAATTTTATGAAAATTTACCAAAAATTATGGAACATAGTTAATTTATAGACCCATAAATTTATTTCATAACATTATGCTAAATTTTTAATGATATATTCGTAGACAGAATAATTTATATTTAGAGAATATGAACTCTCCATTTAATTGAAATTTAAAATATTTTTATGAAAATGAATGAATGTAAAATATCTATATTCAATATTGAATCTAATTAGATCCATTGAAAACATATAACAACAACACATAACATTTTCATTATATATCATATTCATGATAGATATCATTTTTATGGATTGAATATTATCATGTTTAATTTTCAATTATTAAGTGAATATATATTATATTTTTGATTAGAATAATTTTTTTTCATGAAAATGATATTCAGATGAAGTGATTTTTATAACACCAATTTTTTAATTTTTTAATAACATTTTTACATTTATATGAAAACCCATGTAGTTTAGCTCATTAGTATTCCCCTTTCATAAAAAGAACATAAAAATAATTTCTTTATGTAGATTTCATTTCATATATATTTGATTCATATACCATATGTGTTTTGTGTTTTCATTATGTTAAATTATATATTTTATATATATGGTTTTACAAAAATGATTACTCTTTTTATTAAATTATATGAATTATTTATTAATGATATTTTTTTCACTAATTCATTATATTCAAAGTAATTTAAAGATAACTTATTAATTTAGTTTGAAAATCATATATATAATATCATTTATTAATTATATTTAATGTAACTATAGAATCATTACTAAAATCCATCATATATATTATCAAAACCCTATTATATAAATTTTTTACCATTGATTCATTCCAAGATTTGTGAGACCTTAATATTCTATTAGATGCATTAATGTAATCTGATTAGGAAAAAAATATATGACTTTTAATATAAAAGATACATTATGCCCACCATTATCTAACATGACCCCTAGTTTAGATGACCTTTATTAGATATTATTACCATTTTATTGAGTGAAATATTTTTTATTTAATGAAAATTTAAAATATCACCATCAAATTTCATATATTCCATTCGTATGTGAATATTTGTATCAATTGTGTTTATCTATCATAAATCTTCAACGTAATTAAAATGTTCAAAAGTTATTAATATATAACACATCAAAAACAAATATTTTATATTGAATATAGATTAATTAATTATATTTTTTTTATTTTTTTTTTCAAATTTCAATGTATACGTTATTTGAAACCCAAAGATACAATGTTTATAACAAAAAATTGTAAATTCATAAAAGTGGAATTTATGGTGTAATATGTCTACAATCCTAATTATTTTGGAAATTTGATGATCATTCAATATGATGCTAACACTCACCCAATGTCCATGTACGGAAACATATATAATAAATAGAGATCATATTTACCATGGAATCCAATAACATAATATAAAAAAACATAATCAATAGTTTTTATCGAGAACATAATCCACAAATAATTCAGTCTAATTTTCCCCCTAAATAAATACATTATAATAAAGTTATTTTAACACCATATATAATGGTTCTGAAATTTATAATATTGTTTTTAATACATAAAACTAAAAACTAATTTCACTGATTTTATAAATCGATTATATTGATTTTAACGAACCCTCCCCCAAAAGTGTAACCCTCCTAGGCCATAACTGAGAGAAGTAGGATAGTGATATCCTGTGTCCATATTTTATTGGGAACCATGTTTGTTACTATCATAAGTTGTTTATCTAACATACAAGTTAGATGCATTACCATCTAAATGAAACATGTAGAAGATAGTGTCATGGAAAAGTATAAAAAACTCATATTCACACGTATTAAAATACAACAACATACTTGTTATGATGAACAAGACTAAAATAATTAGAAAGGAAATAAAATTATAAAAAACATGGTAGTTTCAATAAATACCAAAAATTCACATAAAGACACAAGAGAGTAGTATCTATACTTATCTCAAAAATAAACACTCTTACATATAACCTAGTTTATTCATATATTATGTGAAACTAATAGTACACTCATTTGGATCCACCAAATAGCAACTCATGAAAATGAAAACAAAATCATACTAAATCCCACTAAATGACATTTGAAATTGTATTTTCACCTAAATAGGTATACCACGTTCTTATAATATCCATAGTTAACACTCATCATGTATCACATAAATGAGGTTTTATATTATAATAATAAATCATCAATGGCACCCCACTACCACAGCACAACTAGTTTTCTTCACTCCCCAAATGACATAAAAATTGAGTTATTTCCCACAAAAATTATGGTATCCTGAAGACACTATGTATAAGTATCACAACATGCACTTAATGTATAATATCAACATGTTATCCTATAAAAAACCCCATATATATTAAATTAATTGTTTATTGGAGCCACCATATTATGTATTTCATGCATCATATATAAGGAATTATACCTTTGGACACTACATCCCATTCATTATGTAATATATATCGATCTATCATATCTAATAAAAGTCATACCTAATATATTTATTTGTGAACTATATGGAGGGATATATGTGTAATAAATAACCAAATGAATATAAAACCTTCTACATATATATATATATGATATTTTAACCACAATGAATACCAAAACATAGTACTACCAATAAAAGAGCATAGGGATATATGGGTTAGTAAACCCTCCATCCCCCACTATGATCTTAGGGAAAACACCCTTCAAGAGGCCATTGGGTGTCATTTTACCTTAATTACATTTTTTTGTAGCATATAAAATTAAAAAATATTACATGATATAATATATCTCACAAAAACTATATAGTATTAACCTAGTAGAACAAACAACTGCCTCTATCATCATTGATGGACTCATGTTCCACTACTAGGGACTATACATCATATAAACACAAAATTATTTATGTTGATACATTTTTTTAATTATTTTATTTTCACATTTAACATAAATTTAAATAATTATTAATAATTTATTAACAACAATCTAATTATCATAATCATAGAATAATCATTAATAATTATCATTTTTTAGAATAATCCATACCGACTCCACTATTTTTATAAACTATCATAATCATATATATTATAGAAACATAAACACCTTGGTGAGGTAATTTATTATATATTATTACACTTCCAGAATTCTAGGTACTCTATGAAAATATACTAAGATGCCGTAAATGTAATTCAAATAATCACATATAACTACCTCAAGATGTCAGAATGAAAATATAGATAAAACATCCAACCCTACCATCTAGCCAAAAAAATGATTCATTACCATCCAAAATATGAATTAAAAACAATACAAAGAAATATCATCTTCAACCTATTGAATATTTCAGGTTCTATTCTTAACACCCTCAGGAATATCCCCAATAACCTTGTTTTCATAGTTCTTAACTACTACCATGAAAGAAGGCCTCCCCGCCCTTATCTCATCATCCATCACAGTTCTGCATCACATTTTATGGATCATTTATATATATTATATTTTGAAGACAATAAAAATTCATATAAATGTATAAAATATTATCCTTAAGAACAAGGGATTCACCATTCACAAGAAAAAAATGGCCTCACCACCTATAATTTAATGTATGAATTCTTCTCATGATTATGTGTAAAAACATTAGAAATTAATTATCTTTATAAAAAAACCATTTATTTCTTATATCAAATTGACTAAATAGTTATCCACATATTACAAATAGAGGAAATATAAGGAATTATCTATTATAAGAAATCAATTATCTAATGTGAAACTAATAATTTATCCATGTTTCAAAATAGATGTGTGAAAATCAATTGTAATTATCATGAAATTAATATTTTTACCCATAAAATTAATTATAGAATCTTTTTATTTATCATATTTCCTTAAAAATGGATAAAAAATCCAATTATAAATGTCTACATGTATCAATTTGAATTAAATAAAATATTATGGATCACTTGATTTATTAGGTATTAATCTCAAATTAGTACATTACAGACCCTAATTACCATATTTATGTTATTAAACATGATCCAATATATAAGAAATATTAAATTACGATGAAAAAAACATGATAAGAAGAATATTTTATGTAATGAAACATTTGGATAATCTTGAGGTAAACCATTATCATTGTGGGAAACAAAAAAATGTAATTTTTATAATTATAAATTAATTTAATTAATTAATGTGATGAAATAATTATTATGTCAATTTGACCGCCATCAAAATGGATAATAAATTGTGAATTTATAATTCATCCTTAATAAATTTTAGAAGAAAAAAATCGGGTACCTTATAATTGTCAACATTCTGTTCATGAGAATGGACCAATATCCTAGGTCTTTACTCATCATTCCCAGAAGAAACTGCATCCCTTAATGGAAATCATTCAACAATAATGATAATAAAAAATAAGAAAACTCTATTATAATGATGGATAGAACCATCCATATCATATAATGATGAAACATGGGAAAAATAAAAAATGGATAAACATATAGAAAAATGAGCTAGATATCATGTTGTATCACTATGTTTTTTTTTCATGACATTCCTAGATAAATCCATATTGAATTGTTATTCAATGCATTTCAAAACACAAGATTGGTCACCTATGGTTTTAGTGTAGTAGTGTGATAATATGGGGTTCTAATGGGGGTGTGGTGATGTAGAGTAATATTTTATTTTTAATTACCACTACATAGCCATTAGGACCATGCTATTGCAGTGAATGGATCAAGGTTCAAAATAGAGCAGACCAAGGGACCACGTCATATTCCCCATTTTTCAAATAAATATCTAAGAATAATTTGGATAATCATTTTAATGTGGATCTTGGGGATATTATGCATCCCTATGAACCATGATGTATGATTCCTTTTAAAATAATTAGGATACTCCAAAGGGTAATCATTATGAAAAAGTTATACCCCCTAAAATAATGAATCATCATGAACCCTTACACCATACCCTACCTGCTACATCACAACCACCTGACTACCTATCCCAAATGCAGTTCTTCCCAACCTAAAAATCTAAACCATATGTGGTATCCATGAACCATTTTCCATCCAGGCCTAAAATGATAGTGGACCTATTTTTTCATTCATAACACCAAACTACAGTATGGATAACGCCCCAAATCCATATTAGATTTATATGTGGTACCCCACATTCCACCTTTTACTCGAAAAACTCCATGGAACATCTTCTAGTGTAGTCTAACACCAATAAAATCACAAAGGGTTGGGATATTGGTTCTTGGACCCTTACATAAGATTCCACGCAATACATTCTCATACTAAAAAATTCAAACTAACCTAAAGAAAACATAATGGGATGTTTCATCTCAATGATGACTTATGAGATAATTCTAAAGGATAATTCCATAATAATATTTCATCATATTTACTCAATGGATAAAATAAAAAAATAATTAAGTAGTAATAAAATTTTCTAAAAACACTCTTTATAGAGATACATCTCATATGAGATTAAATTAACAACATGCGATAATCTAAATACCATCTTAAAAACCAGAAAGGTTTGAAAGAACATGAATAATTATAACAATAATAAAAGATCTATATCAAAAATATATCATGTTACTAATAACATATCAATTATTTGTGTTCCAAGGGACACTTCTTCACACCATTTTAGAACCACATGAAAAGAACCAATTGAATTGAATGTGTGAATCAATGATTTGAAATTCATATTGATGTTAATGGTTGAGATATAAAATAGGAAAACATTGTGTATTTGACATATCTTCACGGGAAGATAAATTTGATATTCAAAAGCTCCAACATGGTCCAACTCCTAGAATGAACTAATATTTCAAGATGAAATATAACTCTCATTACCAACCAAAATCATCCTATAATGATGAATAATCTCAAAAACACATGACACCCATTATCCAAATCCATATATCTTCTCATATGATAA
Source organism: Viscum album (assembly GCA_963277665.1). Lineage (NCBI taxonomy): Eukaryota > Viridiplantae > Streptophyta > Magnoliopsida > Santalales > Viscaceae > Viscum > Viscum album. Next base: position 1,242,964,638 of record OY728156.1, on the reverse strand, counting down.
GAAGAGGAAATTTGATGATATTGAATTACATTCATCCTCCCTCTAAATACAAAAACCATATTTTTTTCTGTACTAAAATTGATCCATCTAGATAATTGAGGAATCTTGAACCCAATTCTACCACAATTGATATTTGAAAGGTTGTCTATCAAAATATTTTAATAGATCCAAACCAGTAGAAAAATTAAATATATTTTTTATGAAAACAAAATAGTGTGTAGCTACCTCAATCAATAATCTCAAAAATCACTAAGGCATGAACCCATCATATCCTCAATAATCTAGATAATATACATTATTTGACTGTCCATCTTTAAATAAAAATATTTATTAAGTAATAAATGAGAGATAAATGCATAATCGAGACCAATATAATCCCAAGAGGTAATATGAGGATCATGCTTAGAGATGAATATCCTTGAGAATCTATGGAGCTTCACTCGCTCAACTAGATACTACATAGACAAAACCTTGTATGAGCTTGAACCATTAACCTCTATGATGTGGGATGATTTTTTCAAATGATCCACTATTATCAAAATAGTATTATATCATCCATAATCATGAGTTTAGAAAATAAATAATCATATAGATATTTCCTCCCACTTCCACTGAGGAATATATAACAACTAGACATAACCATCACAAACATTATTCTCATACATCATCTTCTATAAGACCAAACATCAGAGAAAAAGCCATAAATCCTTAGTCAATAGACTATCCCAAAAAAAAATCCATCCCAAATCCTCATTAATATTTATTAATATAGGATATACCATTAAGGGTGATAAATGAAACTCATTATGAACCATCTAATAAATAAATAATGGAATGATAATCCTACTCTTGAACAAAACATTGTTTTTTCATCTGTCTTACTAACCATATGTGGTATTGACCAAGAAAAATTGGTCGCTTCAAATCTCTAACTCTGAGTCACCTATATTGGACTCCTCCACATTATTCCCAAAATATGATTAAACTACCATATAGAAAATACATCCCCTACATCTTACATCTACCATATCTTTATACATCATTGACACATATTTTATCACTCTTTATTAATTTCTAGATTCATACATTGTCTTTACTATGTGACATTCAGCTATCAAAATCCACTACAACCTTACATAGTCTATGTGTATAAAAAATCATTAATTAATAATTCATTAATAATTAAATTATTAATTTTTAAGGAAATTTAATTTCATTAAACATGAAGTCATATCCAAGGCTCTTATGATCATTAAAAACAAAAACAAATTCTTGACCATGAGGTAATGGCCACACAAATTTAATGAAAACAATACATATGAAAATTGATATCGTTGGTGGAATAGGTTTTATCATGCCTTTGTAATAGTAGATACCCATATTAAATAATTGATCTCTTCTGAATCATAACATGGAATTCCCTAAAATAAAAATTTTAACAAAGAACCTCAAACTGAACACCCTCTGCTAAAAATATGGCATGGCCATCGACCATTTTATACATCAAGAACCCAAAATATTAATGATAATCATCAGTCCTCAGGAATTATTAATTTTATCATGTAAAGGTTTCTATAGGAGTAAAAAACTATGAAAAATAATTTAGTTACATCCATTAATATCCTTCTAGGATAAAGATACTCTATGCATATACAATTTGTTTACATCCCCTGAAACAAAATTGTATATTTTTGATGGGATCATATATAAAAATTAATGGGATATTATATTCCCAATGAAATGATACTGATTATAAGATATATAATATACTCCATTGTTTTGGAGGAAAATAGATTTTAATTGATGCAGACAACCAAAAACTTATCCAGAACTCAGGGAAAACCAAGGTCATTAAACACATGATCATTTATAGAACATTCTTCAAACTGAACGACGTCATAAAAAATTCATAATCCAAGAATGAAATAAAAAATTTGTTATCAAATTAACATCATCCTTCACATTAATATGATAATATAATTACTATGTATAGATTTTTTAGAATAATCACTCTCCATTCCACAAATAAAAAAAATCATACATATGTGAAAGTTGATAGTGGTTCATCTATGTCACCTGACTCTATCAATGATATTAAATAAAGAGATAAAAGTAACCAAATAGAATTATAATAAATAATACCCAATCACCCAAGTTAATTTTTTTTAAAAACCTAACAATAATAGATCATTCATTTTTTTCTCAGACCTATCAAAACTCATAGGGCACCATCATATGTGGATAAATCAGGAAAATTGAAACTCTCGGTTGTTGCTCGATTTAAATCTTGATCTCTAATAGATGGTGTAACTCTACTACCTCCATAAGATAAACATTAGGGTACTCTTAAACCCGATATGAAAAATATATGGCTTAATATCTATTAACCTCGGCATCTTCGCATCTATCGAGGAAGACAAGAATTGAATCAGACTATATCCTATCTATGGGTCTCATTCACCAATGAATACTCCTACCAATCCACAAACATCATAAACTACAAACTACCTCATGAAGAAATAAAAAATATCATGAATCTATTACATCCATTCTATGATGAGTATGACCTTATATGGTTATATTTGAAAAATTAGATGTATCCTATTGAGTAGATATTCCCCATAATAAGATATCATTCTCTACTAACTTCATATAGTTATACTGAGACTCCAAATGGGATAGTCAACATTAAGTGACCTCAAATACTCTTCACCTCATGTCCCAAATCCTAGACTATGACAGGTGATATAATGAAGTGTGTCACACCTGAATCAAATAAAGGACAAACCCATGTAGAAAATAAGAACAGATTACCTCAAATGATGAATCGATTTCCTAAAGATAGAAATTATATAGTTTGATGCTGATCATCACCTAATCCATTTCTGCTATAATTATAATGATGAACGCCACCATGATATCACTCTACATTATTAGGATGAGGATCATCTTGAGGAATTCATCTTCTTATTCCATCCCCCTTTTCTGATCCCTAGCGAGAGTGTCATTTTGTTTCCATAACAAAATCTACCTCAATAATTATACATAATATGGAACACCCGGTGATTGATGATAACTCAAAATTGTTGGGAACTCTTATTGAGGATGAAAATATCCACCACAATAAGAACATTAATCTAATAACATGGAATAGGTCTACGAAACACCACCCACAGATAAACTATATGATGATGGATAGGAAATACCATTAGTTGATTAAATTCTTCTTTCATGGTGAATTGTAGTCTAACAGCACCAAAAAACATCTGGTGGAATATTGATGACTCCATTCACTTGTTGATCAGGCTCAATCCAATGTTCCCTTTATAGCCTCATCTCTATCAAGCACCTCATGTTAAGCTAAAATTATTAATAGGGTGACATAGAGTAGGATATATATATATATATATCCTCCTCATATTTTCATTTCATTCTCACACCATTTTATAAACATTTTGAGGAATATTATTGAATGATTCTAAATTATATCGAAAAATAATTTATTGTCAGACTCTCTAGAAGTGTTGTATTTAAGTTATACAGAATAGAGACATTGTCAGTCGAATAAATACTTACTATTTAAGAATTTCCCTTAAACATATCCCACAAGACCACCAACTACTCACAGTCCCAAATGAAGAAATCCCACCAGTGCTTCAATACTCTATACAATGTCATTATATCCAATGATACCAAATTAACTCTTGAATAGTATATTGAACTAAACAAACCTTTATATCCTCTAACCATTCATCCATTATAAATACCAAAATAGTTCCATCAAACTTCTATTGACTCTTCCATGAAAAATTCTAGGGATTCCCCACATAGTGTTGTTATTGGTGACCAGTTATCTTGGGCGATCAATTGTCACAACCTAATTAACATCACCAGTGTGAACCAGTCTATGACATGGACCTATAGCCATACCTACAAAGGAAATATTTTTTGACTCATAAACATGGAATATTGAATATATAATATTTAAAAATAATTAAATAATTTAATAATTATATTCACTTATAGTTTTTCTTTTACAAAGGTATATTTATTTAATACATTGTACACAAATAATGATCCATGATCCTTTCAATAAACTATACCATTAATCCAATATCAATTCATTTACTATGCACTATAAACATAATGGAATCAACATCAGATCATATGGTGACCTAAATAACCATGACTTATCCATTATCAAATGTTTATAGCTCTCAATAATAATAGATAACACATTTTACCAATCATCCCATGTTTTATCACATGGTCCTAACTCCAACCTCCATCTGATCAATCATCTTAAACCTTTGTTACACCTCTTTCATGACCCCTCCCCCTAAATGAAGACCTTCAGGGACGAGAATTAGAGAAGGTATATGGTGACTTCCTGAGTCCCACATCTAATTAGGGATGTCATAGTGACTTTCACTAAGTGTATATCATTCATAAAAATGGTAGTAATTTCCCACTATGAGAAACAATAAAAAGAGATACATAAGTTAGGTACACCATTATATGCACTCTTAGAAATATAAATATTTACATACAAATATTTTAAAATTAATTCATGTTACATAAATGTAATTTCATATAAGACTAAAAAACTATAAAATCATAAATTTAAAAAATATATAAATAGAAGAGACCATGATATCCAAAAAGTTTCTCCAAAATAACAGACTAGTATTATCTTGCATGATCTTCAACATTCAATTCCTAACATGAAAAGTAGTTTATATATATGGTTTGGGGAAAAGATTATACCTAAAATGATCTTCCCTTGAACATATCAGGTAAAAGATAATGAATAAATATTGAATCAATGTTAATAACTTGTGAAAATAACTATCACGCCTTGATTTCATTAAAAAAGAAACACTATGTTCAATATCATACCTGATACCCCACATCAAGAATAAACGAAAACTAAATATTATTATTCAGTATGGTAGATATCATAAAAATGTTTGAATTAAAGAAATGGAAAATATTACCTAAACTAATTTTAATTTATACACAAGAATATATAATTAATTATTTGGGGACCAATTAATTGAAAATAAATTTAGAACCCTTTTTAGATTAAACGACATGGTTTTTTCTGGAAAACAATTAAGATGAAAATAAGTATTTTTATAAAATAATTAAATCACAACTATTGGAATTAATTAATTAAATTAGTGTTAAATATATTCTTATAAATTTTTAAAATTTATTATAAATTATTTCTAGACATGATATATGAAAAAATACAATTATATTAATAAATGTATTATTTTTCCAAAAAATGCAGTTTTCTCCCCTTTTGATGGTGAACCTAATATATATATAGTTTATGACACTTTCATAAATAATTTTTGATATATAGTACTTATCAATTGAAATAATAGTATCAAAATATACTTTTGCTGAATTTTTTCAATTATTTTGATAAGTCTCATGTTTGGAAGAATAGTGAAAAATACTACATTTTAATTGAATTTTGTTTTTTGATAAAAACAATTTAGTGTTAAAAGTTATATTTTAATGATTTTAAAGTATAATTATATTTTTTTATGTTAATCCAATGTGGTACCTAAAAATTAATTTCAATCATGAATTTGGAAATAAAAAATTTATGAAGTTTTGAACATATTTACTTTAAAACACTATTTTTTCGATCAATCAACATGATTAAATAAAAATTATTTATAACTAACGAAAGGAATTTAATTTTGAAACATATACCTAAAATGTTGTAATTAGTATAAAATTTTATATCAGATAGGAACAATATAATTTTTTGAAAGAGTAACATTAGATTTATTTACAAAGGTAACTTGCAAATCATTAAATTAATGGTAAAAATAAATCTATAAAATTATCCTAACACTTTTAGAAATTTTTGTGTAATTTATATTAATCCAAAATTATCTTCGTCCATATTTGGTAAGAAATTGGTTCTAGTTGTATGAATTATGTTGTTTATATTATTTTATTCATTGAAAACTCAATTTTTTCACAATTGTGTTTTTAAAAACAAAATTTTTTTAATATGCAGTTATATAAGTGATATAGTGACAATAAATTGTATTTGGACTGATTTGTTTTTATATTTCATGTTTCTTTATATATAATTTTGAGAAGAAAAACAAAATAAAATTAAATGGTCACAAATTGATGAGGTTGTAATTGATTTATTAAGGTAAGAATTTAATAAATGATATTAATAATATTTAAATAAATATAATTTTAAATATTTTATACCATAAAAGAATATTGTGATTTTTATTCTTTATAATTATGTGATAATGTAGTTTGTTGAATGAATCAAGTTATTATGATATGTTTTAAACAGTCAATTAGTGAATAGTATAAAATGTGATATTTATGATATTTTATAATAAATTATATTTTATTAAATGATATAAAATTCATAATAATATAAAATACCATCAATTGATATGGGTATATCTAAAATTATCATCAATGACTCGTTTATTTTTATTTTTTAATATCATACAAATCATACAGTCCAATAACGTATAAATTATTTGATGTCACATTAATATTTTAAGGGGTTAAATTAGGGTTTAAACAATATTATGGGGATTAAAAAAATAAATAAACAATTTCCAAAAATTATAAGATGAATTATATTATACCATAAATGCATTAGGATGTTTTTATCTTCTAATTTATACATTCCCATGAAAATAAATTATATATTTTTTACATTCTATGATAGTCAAAAAACATGAATGTCTTATATTTAATATCATCAATGTGATAAAATAGGGTAAAATCATGTTATAATGGATGTTAATTATCTAAATTTATATTAATGAAATTATTATCATTATAGGAAATTATTTTTATTTCTCAGAAATTATATAATTACCTAAATTGCTTAATCAATGATAAAAAAATATTAATTTAATTAATAAAAAAACAAAATAATTGATATTAAAATATTTATTTTAATATATTTTGGAAACATTAATGTATATAAAGAATTTAATATAATTATATGATATATAATATATGTTTTAAGGAATTATATTCCAATTCACACTTTTTCATGATGTATTTCATGTCAAATTTAATAAATTGTAGTAAATTGGTTAATAGTAAAATCTTATTGAATTAATTTATTATTGATTTATATAAAAATCATAATAATTAAAAATAATATAAAGGGGATAATTTGTGGTTGAAAATATCTTCTACCATTTGTATTTATTTGGATATGGAACAGTCTTATTATTTTTAATACTTTGAAAAATTCCCAGAGTGCCCCTTCCATTTTCTATAATAGGGTTCCCATTATTCTCATTTGTAAACACTAAACAACCTATTTGGTTCATCCATGATCTTCCTATATCCCTATAGGTAATATTTCCCCACATCATAGTGGAATTAGTTTATGAATAACACTCTTCTTAGAGGTTTTAATATGTTATTCAATGTAGATCGCCTGAACAAGAGGTATCATTTTTAATTAATTAATATAATTTAATTTATTCTTATTATTCCATAAAATATTCATACACATTGATGAAATAATAACTCCAATATCCTTAATATAATGACATGTTATTATGTTACTATCATAAACTAAATATATCTAAACTCCACTGAAATGGTAAAATAATATGTTGTTCGTATGTACTTGTGAACTATAACATCCAGAGACTGATATAAATCATTTTCAATCTCCATCTATCAATATTGTTTATAATGATATAATTAATGACTTTATAAGGCATTAATGAGATATTTATAATTACTAAATATTAATATCTCATTTATATTCTTACTTTTCATGTACATAGGAATGATAACATCGTTCGGTCGTACATGTGATCTATCACATACACAAACAGATGTGATTATTTTTCAACCCAATAATTACATAGATAATATATAAGAGTATGAAAAATAATTGATATCATAATAATATCATAATAATAATTATGTAATGAAAAAATAATAATAATAATTTTCTATAATGATCATTTAAAAATGGAAACATTACTCATGCGTACGTAGAACTGACCGTATCTATGATTATAACGTTGTTCATTTTAAATAACCATATATAATTGTTTGATTTAAAATAATAATTTATGTATAAATGTGATTATTACTTAATTATTATTATTTTGGATATGACAGAATTATGACAACATTGTCTATTAAAATCATACAAAATTCATTTTGGACTCAAGTACCGAATATCGACAAAACGTCACATGAGAATGTAAATAATTATATACATTTATTATCATGTTAAAAAGATATATTAAAATATTAATAAAATTGAAAAATAATCTATAGAATGTATATAATTATACGATGTTCATTATATAGAAATACAAATACAGTATATATTGAGTTGGAATAGTGGAACAATAATTTATAATTAATAAATCTTTTAAAATGAATAATGCTATATTATTCTAGATATTTCATATTTTTGTACATGAATTCAACATGTTTTAATGGATTTATTAATATAGGAATTATTTTTTAAAATGTTAATTTTTAATTTCAATCAAAAATATTAATGTTTTTTAGAACCCATTGAATAAAAAAATTAAATGTTTTATTTTTTTGGAAAATTGTTTCATTGTTTCAATAACATAAAATATTTCCCTATGAGTGTAAAAAAAATTATGAGAAAACATTGAAAATTTCATAATTTTAGGGTTTATTATTAATTAATTATATTTAAACATTTTTCAAGTGGTTAAATGATAAACCAATGATGAGTATTTACATTTTATCCTCTAATGAATAGGGTATAGACGTCGACTGTATGAATATTCCATTTTTAAGATTTACATGTATGGAAGTAGATCATATGGGTATTCTATTTCTAAGAGTGACATGTATGGATATTTTCCATATGGTTGTTCCATTTTTGTATAAATAAATCCCATGTAACCTACTTATATATTATATTATTTCTTATGAGTTTTCATCAAAATAATTTCTTTTCAAAATGGAAGGATAATGATATTTTTGAAATGATGATATCTATTTCCTTGAAAATATGTATGTTTTATTGAAATTTTTTTCTGGTTTTCAATATACTAGTGGTTTTATTTATTTATGTACCTTACCTATATTATTTTCTCATCACATTTTCTTAAAAAATTTTATAAGTATTATGATTTAAAATAACAAAAAAAAATTAAGATAAAAGTATTTCAGAAGATTCATGATAATAAATTATGTTTTATGTTAACAAAGTTTCTTTTGGAGGAAAAATATATATTGTTTATAACTGTACACATATAATATATGGGTCTATAATTTAATATTTTTTTTAGAAATTATCATTAATAGTAAAATGAAAATATCCTCGAATGGGAATTCTCGTTCTGAAACACTTGAATAAGTTATTTTTAAGGCTCAGTCCTTACAATTAGTATCATATGATCATTTAGAAAACATTTGATATTAGGATGTTTTATTAAGAGTTATTTTTATCATAATGGGTATAAAATACTATGGTTTATCCTATATTTAATGGATTAGAAACTGTTTTTATTATTTATGTTATGGAACATTAAGGTGACCAACTGTATTATTTTGGGAGACATATTTTTTTGATATAATTTTAGTTCATTGTATTTTGGGAAGAAAAATTAAGTGTATAAGATTAAATTTGAGGCTAAAACATGTTATATTTGTATTTGAGGATGTTTATGAAATTTATTGAATTTTATATGGGTAATATTAATCTAGTTTTAGAAATCATATAACCCATTGGATGATTGACAAGCCGTCATGTATTACAAATACGTGGGAACCAACCCACAATAAAAGTACAAAAATAGTGCATCACCTAGCATGGGCCTATGTGAATACCAAGATATTATAGGTTTTCCATTTTAGTTAAATTATTATATTGATAAATAATATGTATTTTTTTGGAAAAAATTCTTTGTTTAATAGATTACTTTGATATTGGAAATTGATATTGGTGATTATGGTATTAATATTATTTTTTAATATGTTAGATTTTTGGGAATCTAATAAAATCATGGTAAATAGAATACAAGGTTATTTTATTTATTGAATAAATGTTGAATTATATTTAGGAATAATATAGGATTTAATTTTATAATTATGCTGATTTAGTTTATTCATTGAAATGGTTAGCATATCTTAGAGACTATAAGGGCAATAACATTTTCATTTGAAACATCATAAGTAATTTACATTATTTAGAGATAATTGTTAATATATATCAGTGAAAACTATGTGATAAAATCATTCTATAATTTTTTTGTTTAATTATTAATTTGGATTATTTTGAAAAAATTTGAGGAAAATTATTTATCAAATGGTCTGTGTTGAAATTTTGATATTACCGTTGATTTTTAGAGATTGATATAGTTATTCGTTATATAAGGTTTATTCATTTTTAGAAATTATATTATCCTGTCCTAAATTATTTTTTCTGGTTATTATCTAAAGTAATGAGGATTTGATATATTATATTTTTATATTATTTGATTCTTTAGAAGATGATTATAGTTCTACATCATGAAAAATGCATCATAAATACTCGTTGTTTGGAGAAATGGTTGAGTTTGAGTTGGAAATTCTTAAAAGGATGAAAATATAATTTTCATGTAACTATGATTATTTATCTTAAGAGTACAAGTAGAAAAATTTCTATAACTATATGATATTAATCTTGAAAAGAAAAACATAATGTGTTTAATTTTCTTACTAATAAATTAATGACCTTTTTAACCAATAACACATTTTTTGTTCTGTGATGGATAACCATATAATGAACATGTTATCTATAACTCTCCATCAATACTTGATAGTAATATTTTCTTCCATAGAAATGTTTTCCTACATGTAACCCTATTATGATATACTGGGTGACCTTCACACTACCCATTCTTTATTTAATGTGGAGGTTTTATGGACCCCTTTTCGATGTGGGAGTCAAATAATGTTATTTTGAATCATCTAAACCTAGTTTTTAATCCTAGATAAAAATTGCATGGAATAAAATTTTTAAATGTGGGAGAATGTGACATCAAGTTTTTTTATAAAAAGATAAACAATATTTAATAACGTAAATGATAAACAACATTAAGATTAACCTAAAAATTAAATATTATTATTTAATACGGAGGTTACAAATAGCTATTAGAATAGTGGGAATGAAAACAATTCACTAAATTATTATAATATTTTAAAAAATGTTTTTTAATTAATTATTATGTGACCAACTAATTATATATCAATATAAACCCCTTTTATGATAAAATGAATTTTCTTCTAAAAATTAATTAAATGAAAATATGTGTGTTTATAATGTAATATAGTCACACTTGTTGAATTATATTAAAAAAAATATAAAAATAAAAATATATATAATTTATTAAATATAATGATAAAATATCATGTGATTTTTTTCTAGACAAGATATTAGAATAAATACAATTTTTCAAATGAAAGTAGTATTTTTCAAAAAAAAAAAAGCTTTTTTCAACCATTTGATACTGATATTATTTAAATTGTATATTTTTTGAAAATTTATAAATAATTTTTGATAAAAAAAACTTATTATTGGAAAATGTACTTTTAAAATTAACATTAGGTGAAATTTTGTTGTTATTATCATATTTTTATGTATTGATGAATAATGAAAAATGATACAGTTTAACTGAATACTATTTTTCCTCAAATAATTTAACTTCTAAATATTTTATTTTAATAGTTTTATATTATAATTACAATAATTTTTTATCATTAAATATAATTTTGTTCATTGGAATCATTTTTATAAATTAAAATGGATATAAATACATTATGAACATTTGAGCATTTATACTTTAAAAAAATTTCTTGATCCATCAAAATGATTAATTTTAATTGAATTTTTACTAATACTATGAATTATATTTCAAAAAATAGACATAAAATGTGGTAATTAGTATTTTTTTCTACTAGAAACAACATACTTTTTGGTGATTAGTAACATTAGTTTTTCTTCCATAATTAAGGGTCAATTGGGTAATTATGTGTAAAAATATTATTATGAAATTACCCTATTACTCATAAAAACATAATTATATACATTATATTGACCATAATCATCAATGGGATTATTTAGTGAGATATGGTAGAATAATTTATGACTTTTTAATATTTATAGAATTTATTTCTATAATAAATGTTTTTATCACACTTATTTTTAATATGTAAAATAATTTTAATACGGGGTTATATAAATTATACATTCGACAATAAATAGACTTTATAAATGTATAATATTTAGATAAATTATAACAATTTATTTATTATCTGTAAAATATAAATTATTAAAAAAAGGTGTCACAATGACAACGTAGTAATTGATTTATTAAATCAATGATCCGAAAGAAGATATTAATAATATTAAAATAAATGTTATTTGAAATATTTTATACCATCCAAATTTTTTGGGAAGAAATAGACATTTTATTTATGGGATAATATAATTTTTTTATAAAATAAATATCTTATTATATTTTAAAAAAATCACATAGTGAATAGTGAAAAAATTTACTTTTATGATATTTTAAAATAAATATTATTTTTAAAATGATAAAAATTTCAAAAAGAAATCATACAAATTAATTGGTTATATCTAAAATGTCATCAATGACTCATTAATTTTATTTTCATATTTTATAGTAATTATATTGACCCATAAAGTATAAATTATATGATGACACATTAATAGTTAAAAAGGTTAAATACGGTTTACCTAAAAAATTTATTTATTAGGTAAATAATTAAAACATGTAAAATCTTTTTAGATGAATACTATTATAAAATTATTACATTTTGATCGGTTTTTAGTTTTTTAATGGAAATTATGAAATAAAAATAAATTATATATTATATAATGATGATGATAGTTACAAGAAAACATCACTTTCTTGTACATAATATCTATTATATGTTCAAATTTGGTATAAATAATGATATGAATGAACCTAAATATACAAATTGATATATATCAAATTACATTCATTATAGTAATTTATTTTTCATATTTATAAGTTATATAGTTGTATTAAAAGCTTCGTCAATTTTAAAATATTATTTATTTAATTAACAAAAACACTAAATAATTGTTATTAAAATTTTAAATTGAAAATATTTTTTATGACTTAATTTTTTAAAATAATTTCATATTTCAATAATATATTATATATATATATAAATTAATTATATATTAAATCTCACATTTTCTTGATGTATTTAATGTCAAATTGAAATAATAGTAATAAATTTTACAATAATGATATCTTATTTAATTACTTTATTATTAAATTATTTAAAAATAAAAATAACTGCTATATTATATAAAATATATAGTATATGGTATATAATATATTCTAAAATTCAATTTATGCTCTATTTTTATGTATCTGTTTCCACAATAGTCTTTTTATATTTTTATACATTGAAAAATTCCAAGGGTGGCCCTTCTATCGCCTAAAAAAGGGATCCCAATCTTCTCATTTTGACACATTCCACAACCAATTTGATTCAGTAGATATCATCCCAAATCCCTTACTATAATCCCTCTCTATATTTTTGTGGATTTATTTTAGTACGAGCACCCTCTTTATAGATGATAAGTTGTCAAACAAAGGTAATCACATTAAGAATATGTATAATTTTTAATTAAGTGTTTCGATTTTATTACTTGTTACTCATTCTTAATATATTATTCCACCATTATTAAACAATATCTATAATAACATAAATATAATTACACCTTATTATTTTATTATGATCACCTAAATCATTGTCCACGACTGTAAAATTTTAAATGAATTAATTGTTTGTGTGTGCCAATGAACTATCACCACCATAAACTGATATAGTTCATTTACTGTCACAATTTCATATGAATAAATATAATGAAAAAATGATGTTTATATATGATATTAAATTAATATTTATAATTATTAAAATATTATATATGATTTACACTCTTACATTTCATGCACATAAAATTGATAATGTCCTACTCGCGTACATGTGAACTATCATCTCCATAGTGCAATGTGCTTCATTCTTAATCCCAGCGTTACATGGATGATATATATGATGATATATTAATGATTAATATTATATTAATGGTATAATGATCATTCTTGAATGATAAAATATTACATTCTTTCCATAATCGTAATTGAAAAATGGAAACGTTAGTCATTCATACGTACGGACCAACATCTCTATGATTTTAGAACAGTTCAATTTTTATAAGCAGTAATAATTGTTTGATTTAATATTATAATTGATAAATAAAATTTATTATCATATCATAAATTTTATTCTTTAGATTATAGAATTATGAGCACCTTTACTGTTAATATCCTACATAATTGGTTTTTGAGTCACGTACCAAATTTCGATAAAACGTTCAACATGAACTAAAATATTTAAGTAATATTTATATCATAATAATAAGTTATATAAAATGAATAATTAATTTTAAAATGTTTCTATATAATGTATATAATTAACATAGGGTTATTATTCTAGAAAATGATGACTCTATCTGATGATTTAGGCTCAGGATAAGGGAACCTATAACTAAAACATTGTTTTAAATGTTTTAAGGATTCATTATTCTAAATCATTATCATTGATGTATATTATTTTTAAAAAATAAATTTATTTTTTATAATTTTCATAAATATTTTAAAATGTTAATTTTTATATTTCAATGATAATTTTCAAAGTGTAATGGGTCACATTAATTAAACAATCTGTTTATCACTGTATTAAATTTGTTTTGAAAATGGTTTCGAATTTTAAATAAATTTTTTTTTATTTTGACTGTAAATGAAATTTTTAGAGTAAAATAATAAATATTTAATGATTTTATATTTTATTATTATATAATGTTATTGGGACATTTGACCAATGGTTAAGTGATAAACCAATGATAGGGGTTAAATTAAAACCTCTAATGCAATGGTTATGGAAGTCACCCATATGGCTATTCCATTTGTAGGAGGGACATTTACGGAAGTCAATCATATGGATGTTGAATTTGAAAGAGTGAAAAATAAGGAATTCCACCATATAAATTTTTCTATTTTTTTAAAAATATGTACCAAATAGCCGATTTATATATTATATGAATGATTATAAGTTTTCATGAAAATTATTTTATTTTCAAAAGGAAATATAATGAACTTCTTGGAAAGATGATGAATTTTTCTGAGTAAAAATGTATGTTTTAAGAAAAAAATTTGTTATTTCACTGGATTAATGGTTTTATTTATTTACGTACTTTACTAACATTTTATCCTCTTATTATATTAAACAATTTTTCATAGGTCTTATTATTTTTAAGGTAAATGAATTTGATAATAATAATGTATCGATGACGTGTCATGAGAAGAGTTATTATTTTATTTATTCTAGGTTTTCTTGGGTGAAAAAAAGATATTGATTATATGTTTCCACATGTAATGTATATCTCTACATTGTAGTAAGTTATCCTAATTCTCTAAAACCATAATCTGAAAATATCATCAAATGTGAATTTTATTTCAAAAACACTATACGAATTTATATTTATAGCTAGTTACATACACAAACTATTCACAAAAAATTTATACTATGTTCATATCCTCACCATGGTATACATTCACTGTGGATCACATTTATGTTGTCATTTATTATAATAATAAATCAATAAGGATTCCCTAGAAAATCTTTCACACCAGTTTTATACTATTACCTTATGCTGTACAATGTTGGTCATCATTCTCCCATGGTAGGCCAATACTAGGACACACGAACTATGTATCAAAACATGGAAAACATAAATTAAATCATTGCATTAACCCATCTAAATATATATATATATAGTTACAAATTACTTTTTATAAACCACCATACCTATATGTCATGTATCATACATCTTGTATTATACCTCAAACCATCACTTCCCACACACCGAGTAGGATATATCAACCCATCATAGCTGTCACACATCATACCCATAATAGTAATCAGGATTTTGTATCCAATGGTAAATATTATTGGAATAACCACAATACATCACATAATTCTATAAACATATATGGGAATATTATCAAATTGTATTCCATCATATAATACTTCTAATATATGAGATCAAGGTCATATGTGGTATCCATCCATCCATCCTTCCATCAAGCTATTTTGGAAAAAACTGTCTATTTTCACATTCAGTATTTGTCCCCCCAACCAATCTGGGATGGGTAGTCAATGAAATCAGAAAACATACATGATATAATATGTCTCACAAAAAACCTATGGGAATAACATATTTCAAGTATAAACAATAGTTATCATCACTTGAATACAATGATACCACTGTGAGGGATATGAATTCCTATAATCAAAAAATAATTTATGGGGATACATTTAGTTTTTTATATAATGTTTAAATTTCACATCATATTAATTAATTAATTAATATTTAATTAATGTTATTATGGTTGCATTTAATTAACTATAAAATATAATTATGTCCCCTGAATTCATAATCCAAATATAGTTCATGGTTTCTTATTATTGTAATTATCATTTTAATTATACAAAAACCAACCACAAGGATTAATTCAATTATTATACACTATTACCTTCAATAATTCACTATAAACTATGAAAATTTCCAAATAAACTATCAATGAGATTAAATAAAAATAGTCAAATCACTCGATATATAGGTAATGGAATGTAGATAAAATAAGATAACCAACCCTTTGGCCATTATAAAAATTCATTTACAGTAATAATCCATCAAAGTCACATCAATGTGTAATTCCATATTCATCTTGTTCCATCATCAGGGACCCATCCTAAAGATAACGAATCATATCCTCATGTATCTTTCTATCACATTGATCATATTATTCCACAACCTATGGTCTCTCTTCCAATGTCTCAATAACCATTCCATTATAACATAACATGTCAAGACTCCCATCCAGATCACACAAAAGGTATTAAGAAAATCATATTGAAAATGGATTTTATTCCGTACGAATAAGGAATTAGTCCTTCACATGAAAACATGCTCGTGGGAACCCCAATATAAGGTATTTAACATTATCATGAAAACATATATTCTCTACACCCCAAGAATTATCATTATATAAAACATAGTTCTTATTATATCATTAAATAATCAATTTATTAATTATAGGTTCCATCTACGGGTATCATAAGGCACTAACTATAGTAATATATCAAATATTTTAGATGTTTCCAATATTTTATTCATTTTTTTATTAAATAGTGATAAAAAATATCATTTTCAATATTTTAAAAATATTATCAACAAAAAAATTAAAAAATAATTATATTAATAAAATTAGAAAAATGAAACAAATAATTCTATTAAACATGCTTACATGAATCAATATGAAATATATAAAATATAAAAACACCAGATTCATTAAATATTCCTTTTTATATTTTCCTTATTAAATAAACAAAATTTCCACATTTTTGTTCCTTTCCATTTTTTAGTGAACAAAAATATAAACCTAATAAAAAATTATAATTTTAAAAGAAATATGATATGAAACACACACTCTATAAAATCAAGTGGTAAAATATTATTGTAGATGAATGAAACAAGTTTTAATCACTCTAAACATAATACAACCCATTATATAATCTACTATAATCACTAATATGATGATTTTATTTCTATATAATGTGATAAAATTAAAATATTAATGACATAATGAAATAAACTGGAGAATCAATGGATTAACTACCTCATAAAGTATCAATGTTATTTGTATGGGAATGGATCAGTTTTTGAGGGTCTCTGGTCACCTCCTACGTACGAAGTTATATCCCTATAAGGACATTTCACCAAACAAACTACAAAAAACTATTAAAACTATCTTATAAGGTTATAAATTATCATTCATATCATTAAAATGTGAAATAGGATGAAATAAACTCAACTGAAGGAAAAAATTAGAATATAGATGTTGAACCCACATTATATGACCAGTAATTTATCACGAGATTTAGGGATCTATGACATTTTAAAGGGGATTCAAAGACATTGAAACCCATCATTAGTTCACAAAACATTTGGTAGGAGAAGTGGTAAAATGTGGAGTTCAAATGGAAATTTAGGAATGTATAGATAGAAAAATAAATTGATGACCATGGAAAAACACCTAGGTCTATGTTGTTGAACATCATAACCTAGGGGTTTCAAAAGAGTCCCCCACGAAACCACCAAGAGGACCACATGGTCAAATGATATATTGATAATATGTGGTTGGATCTTATAAATATATAACTGGGGGTTTTTTGGGTCTTTAATCGCTATATTACATTTTTATACTATCAATATCGAGGCTACACCGTAAACAAATCCCCGTGATCCAGATACCTTCCTCAAATGATGAATCAACTAGAACACTTACACCATATACTCTCTTGCTTCATAGAAACTAGTATCTTGCTTATCCCATGGTTAGTTCCCCCTAATCACAGATTTATCCCCCTACGTCAATGCCATGATACATGGCATAACATGGCCTAAAAATAATGTATACCCCTTTTCTAAATCATGACCCTTATGTAATATTATAGAAACCACAATTCATATGTTCCTTACTTCGTAGTGGCAACCACTTTCCCCCCTTTTAACTATGAAATCTCTTAGTACTGCCTCCCAGTGCATCCAATATACAAAAATTAAAAAGGTAAGGGCTATTAATAATGGAGCCCCTTTATTAATAAATTTTATAATATTGAGGGTGAATATAATAATTTTTCATTTTATTAATTTATAAATAAAAATAAAATTAATTAATTTTTCATGATAATGAAAATAATATCATATTATTATAAACATATATTCTTGTAAATATTAAAAATAAATTGGAAATATTCTTCCAAACTTATTTATATACGAACAATTCTATAATTTATGTTCACATATTCTTTTATATTCAATCAATCATATTTTAAATTTATTAATATTATGAAATTTTATAACAAATTAAGTTGCATATGATAATATCTAATTTTATTGAAAGAATTATATAAAATAAATTCTTTATGATTTCCTTTATTTAATACGTGATTTAATTAATTTTCTTTTCAATAAATTCTTTTAAATCAATATCCATATATAAAATATACACATAAAAATTTCATATTATAATTTTTAATAAATTAATGGTTTATTATAATCACTTAGTAATTTTGAATATTTTATAAAATAACCACATAATAAATTATTCAAATATTTTATTTCTCATTAAACAATGATCACATCCAAAAAATAATTAGTATAATAATTAAATTCCCATATCTGTGAATGAATTTTTGTTTATTTTTAATACACATTTATTAAATAATTAAAAAATGATTATTATTATATTAATCAATATGGTTATTAGTGAAAGTAATTTCTAAAATAAAAACAATGCTTATTCTTCGGTATTAGATATTTCATGTAGTGAGATTATATTTCATTATTTTTAAAACATTTCAATTTTTCATTTATTTATGTCATAATTTTCTTATTGAATTATCATTTACATATAATAAACTATTATGTTAGTTATACCTATAACAAAAACGTTCAGCCTTATTTAAAGATGTTTTTAGATAACTATATGTGTAACCCATTTTCGTATGTAAAAAATTATTCTCCATTATTAATTTACTAAGAAAACCATGGTTATGAAAATCATTACCAATCTTTTCTATTTTTAGTAAACATGGAATTGTTCTAGAATGATTCCTTTTTTCATATTGTATTTATAAATTAAATATTAATAAAACTAAATTTTGGACAAATTAAATTCAGTAAATATTTTTATAGTGGATTATTCATTTTAATAAAATGAGGAAGTAATCTATTATTTAATTTTTTTTCATTTTAATTTTAATATAGTAGATTTTAATATTACCAAAATGAGGTTCATAACTTCTCTCTAAATAATATAAGCTCAAACATTTTATTCATTATTTTGTTTCTTTAAAATCAAGCATCATTAGGAAATATAAACCATCATATTATGGTATCATTTTGATATTATGTTGATCTAAATTTTTTGGTTGGATTTTTTTATCCAATTCAGCTTGGACCATATAATTTAATAAAAACAAATAATAAAAAGGTTATATTTATAAAATTTAATTGATAATATTTTAACATAATTTTATAAATGTTCTAGGACCATGTATACATCATTCATGTATAAAACATGATTGGGTCATAATAATTTTCAATCTTTCAATAATTCTCATATATTGAAATTTTTTACCACTCAAATAGTTTCCCAAGTTTTCAAATAATGATTCATATAATAAATTGTTTATAATATTAAAACACATTATTCATACCAAAATTTGACAATTATAAAATCAAATATAACCCTTTAGAATACATTCAATTTTTTATATAATCAATGGTGCATTATTTTAGAGAATGAAAATCTATTAAAAAAAAGTTATTATAAAATTCATGAACATTCAATTAAGAAATCATGAGGTGACGATACCAAATATGTCAGTGTTTAATCTAGAATAATCCCTATAATAATTATTACATTTAACTAATGTGTTAAAATTTTCTAAATATTCAATGAAAAATATATAATCCTTATAATAACATTGCAACAATATTATAGGGGTTTAATTCTTTAAAAAAATGTTTAACATCATGAAATTATATGAATACAAATTATTCATTGATATATACATTATTATTTTTGAAAAAAGAATTTTAAAATTTTTAATCATTAAGGAATCGATTAAATTATTGATCTACAAAATAAATTTTAAATATAATTCAATTGGGAAATATAATCATGATTAGAGGTCCATATATTAAAAAAATTGATCCTTAATATGAAAAAATTTCTTTTAAATGATATCATTTTTAATGTTATATTTTTTATAATTAATCTTCTTCCAAAGTAGAGGATATTGAATCATGACAAATTGAAAAAAAGAGAAGTTATTGAACTATTAAAATATGATTAAATCACATGGTTATGTGTGATATTCAGGAAAATTAAAAATGATTTTATTAGAAATAGAATATTTAGAATGTATAAATAGTCAATAATAAAAAATTTATTCTATATACTATAATTAATTGTAATAACCCAAAAGGAATAATAAAATATCCATTTTAAATGTGGGTGTAAGGGACAAAAAATGTGTCCACATGGAGGCCATAGATACAGAAATGTTATAAAACATGTTAAGGAATCTCACCATAATGTGGATTGTAAGGGGAATAATTTCATTGGGGAATATTTTATTCGTGTGATTGATGGAAACAAGTGAATATATTAGGAAATTATTGTTAAATATTGATCATATATGAAACATGACACCAGAATTAAAAATGGAAGTAATGTTTATAGTGAAAGTAAAAAATATAATGGAGAAAAATTATCTCCATAAGAAAATATGAAATTTAATATTTAAATAGTGTGGAAAAAAGACATATAACTATCAATATACTTTATTTTTTATATTGTATGAAGTAATAAACAATTATATACGAAGAACATTATTATATTATGTTAAAGATATAGTAATGTTGTAAATATTTATACATATAGAGGTAATGGCCCGAACATCTCTGGTCCATTACATTGTGAAAATATTGTGTTTGAGGTGTTATTGGAGGTCAAGATGACTTAATCCAACACATAGTAGTTTTTCCATGTTTTACAGCTGTTAGTTGACGACGATATGTCTCGATGGTGACTCATGATAGTGACTCTCCATAGTGAGTCAAGATGATGACTTGCACATGTGAATCACGACGGTGAGTCAGAACCAATGAGTTAAGACCATTGAGTCAGAAGGGTGACTCTTACTGGTGAATTGTGATGGTGATTCAGGAAAGCTAAGTCTGGGACGCTAACTCAGGACCGGGAATTGTGAAAATATTCACATGCTTTTAATTTGAAACCTCATATCTACATTGTGATAAATGGTGGGTCAATGTTAAACTAATTTCATGTAATTATTTCTAAATTTAATTATTTTCATCTTTCATAAGGGTTATAAGGTTAAAGTTTTTTGAAATATCATGTTACACTTCAGATGAATTTTGAGAGATGATAGTACTATTTTACAAAATGAGTATTTATCCATATAACATAAAATCTTATTAAACAATTTTCGATATTATAACTGACTGCATATGGGAGAACATATCATGGATCTCATGATATGTTAGTGCTTCAGAAATTAAAAATTAACCATTATTTTAGAAAAATGAGTCAATGTGGATCAAGGACCAAAAAAGGGTGATGTTGTCATTAAAAATAGAAATTATATATTTTAATAAAAATTTAACAACATTATTAACATGATCTGGAAATAAAAATTTTACTTACACCATATTTTTTCATGTACATATTTCATTTTAAATAATCAAATATTTATAAATTTGAATACCTTAACTTTTCTTCAATTGTTCTCTAGATTATGATTTATGAAATCATTCCTTTCCTATGAATATTTACACTTTTCCTTGAATTCAATATTTTCAGTTCCAAACCATGTTATCCTATGTGGATTCCCATCTATGGGTTACTCTGGGTAACTATTATGGTTCCACCATTCTTTTTTTAAATGTGGTTTTTGTGATAATATTTAGAATTGATTTTCTATTAAAAAACATAAAATTATTAAACCATTGATAAAACATATTAATTTTGAGATAGAAAATCTTTTTACTGACGGTATAATGTGACACCTCTAGTTTTTGTGAAATATTTTTTTGTAATGAATTTAATCATTTTTAAATTTTACATTTAAAAAACAATCAATGTTGATTTTTTTGAAATGAATGAAATGAGCTATTATTTATTTTTAATAAATATCATTATAATATTTAATTATATAATATCCATATACTGTTTGTTCCACTAGAAACACAAACTTTTCATGTGTTATATGAAACACTAATTGTCTTGTATTACACGAAACATTATATTTCTATAAAATAGTTTTTTGATTATAATAAAAAAAGTGATTTTTATAATATAACTATTATAAATAATAATACAAATAGTGATAATTTTTTTAAATATTATTCATATTCATTTTATATAAATAAATCATAAAGATGATTAAACATATTATTTTTTGTAAATTCTTTATATGTTTATAATTATTATTTTCTCAAATGAACTTATAATTATTTCCATCTTTGAACAATAAGTAAATAAATTTAATCTATATTTAGAAATGTAATATTATGAAATAAATACCATGTTTAATTAATAAGGTCTAAATTATATTTGGATAATTTTTTGTGATTTTTCTGAGAAACATCATGTTTGGGTGAAGAGTGAAAGATACACAATTTTTAATAAAAATTACCTTTTCACCTTATTTATTAATATATTAAAATTATATTTTATATTATATTTAAAGTTATTATATATCAATTTATTATATTTTAATATAATATATATTATTATAATCATTCTTATGTTTACATTAGATAAAATAATTACTGAACATTTGAACATTCCCATATTAAAACCCACATTTACAACCACATTTTTTTATTATAATTAAACATATGTTTTAATAATTTGTGATATGAACTAAAAAATTGGAAAAATTGGTTTTATTATTTATAATATTTACATTCTAATATTATCAACATTATTTTTTAATAAAAATATTAGTGAAAGAGGTGACAACTAATTATAAGGAATAATGTAAAATTAAGCATCATAATAAAAAACCATAAACATTAGTGAAACAATGACCTATAATTTTATCCAAAACAAATTATCATTCTATATTTCATCTTTAATACTTATATTATTGTGTTTTTTTGGATTTTTATTACATTGTTTATGTAAAAACATTAGTATACCTAAATTGTTTTCAAACATGCCAATTGTGTGCATTCCCTCCCCTATAAATGGACACCACCAATCCCCTTCATAATACATCTCAATAAACTTATAATCAGCCAATATCTCCCCAAATTATTCTGAATATTTCTTCTTTACCCCTTGAAACATCACTTTGGGAATTAATTTTTCCAGAAAATCCCTTTTGTGATAACCAAAATGAGTTTGCCAAAGGTGCAAAATTCTTTTCCAAGCTCTATTAATTTATTTTATTTCCTCACCACCTAAGTTATTTTTATTACAGTCACACATAATATCCATATTATCCTCAAAATACTAATATATTTTCATCTTATGGTTTAGACCTTCACTTACAAACACTTACATCTAACGTGTAACAAACTTATCATTCTTATGTATGACGAACAACCGCTCCACAAAACAATATAGTTCATTTCCCCTATATTAAGTATTTTGGTTGAAAATTATGATGGAAAATTTATATTAATAAGATATATATGATATTTAAGATGAATATATACATATTTTTTATTATTTAAATCTTTCCATCATGATTTCCTGTTTTCAAAAATATAATAACTTCTTTTGTAGAAGTGTTGACTACTGTATCCTCAAAGATATGTGACTTATTCACACATTACAAGGAATGTAATAAATAAAGGTTTAGTAAATTAATATTATATATACAAAATAATAAATATACATTAATTATATTGTATAAATAAAGACATATATGTTATTTACATTCTCTCTTTCAATATTCCATGACAATGGAAATAACTTACGTATGATCTATCGTCTCCATGAATGATGTATACCATTTTATATATCTATATTTTATAGGTTGTTATAAATAATTATGTAATGAATATATATGATATATAATTCTTTTTTTACATTCTTTAAATAATTAAATCATCAATTTTGTTTTAGTATCATGAATGAAATGTAAAAACACATATAATAAAAAAGTGATTATTAACCAAAATGTTTCTCTAAAATAAAAATGTAATATATTGGTCATAATAGGCCATAATAAAATATTATACAGTATTATATATATTAATATGGTTATATAATTATTTAATAATAATCTTATACTCATTATATAGGAGTATTGTTTGTGTATAATGAAAGAGAAGACACAAAGTTATATAATTTCATCTCACTTTTTATTTCTATTTGAAAAATTCTTTCTTCCCCACTCAATAAATCTATGTGATGAGTATAATACATAAGGATATATTATATAATTCTTATAATTGAATTTATGGGTATTTACATATCCATTGAATTAATTTTTGTAACATGTTTAATGTTTCAAAAGTTAACAAATTGGTGATGTAATTTTGTCTCAATTTTCCTTCATTGATACATATTCCATGTTTGAGGCCTATATTTTTATAAGAGGTATATAAATAGAAATTTATTTTTTATATCATGAATATAATTCCTTTCATTATTTTTTTTGGAATCATGTAATTCGAAATTTTCTATATTATTATGATTAAACATTACCAAAGTGGAATCTCTTTGTACCAACAATCTCACTGTTTATCAAGATAATTTACAATTGTTATTCTATTTAAGAAATAATACTATCCATAATTAAATAAAACTCATTAATTATAAACCCCTATGTATAGTCATGATACTATAAATTATAAGTACCATTTTCCAATTTTTTAGTACACAGTATATTTATGAATGTTTTTTTAGAAGATCTGACTTTATCTCTCTATTTGGTCGGAAATTAATGTTTCATACATAACATGTTTTCTAAAAATGGTTCTTAATAAAATTTAATTCTTTGTTAATAATATTTAAAGGAAAATATTTTTTGAATATTTTTCATGATTTCTTTATATGTTTTTAATTTTTTCTTTGAATATTGTTTTCAAGAGGTTTTATTTTTGAAAAATAATTTCTTTAAAGAAGAAACGATATTTTTATTAAAAAATGAAGATGAAAAATGATATTTGAAATTTATTTTCAACCTATGATGAAATCCTTGATTATAGTAGATTATTTAATATGGATTTTATATAAGGATAACATTCATATTATTTTTTGAATGGTATATGATTTGATGGGTTTGTGTTTTTGAAACCCATTTCTCTTTAGTGGGTTATACCATGATAACTTCTTATGAAACATGCTTCCTATCCCCAGTTATTCTATGATTAAATAGTTAATAAACCTATATATTTTCTATATTATATGATATGATAAATATTATATCATACATGTTTCATATCATTTTTTATGTTATGGTGTTTTTAAAGGACATCATTTTATGGGTCACGATATGATGACAACATAAATATCTTATGGAACATATATGAATGATTTTAAAATGATATGGGTAGGACATATATCTCCCTAAAATAAATTGGGTAATGATATGTTCTATATTAACTGAGAATATACATGGTTTATAACATACTTTGTAATGTATGATGGTATATTGGTTGTAGCAGAAGCCTAAACGTTGGAGGGTACACTGGTTGTAGATGAACTGCGAAAACAAGAAGGCACATGAGTTAAATACAAAACCAGAAAATAAGTATTTTAATAGGTTTATCCCAATCTTAAAAAAATAATATGGTAAAAGAGTTATTATCCCAATAACAAAGTAGGTACATGGGTCATATTCTAAGCATAACAAGAAAGAAATTTCTTGGTGGGTACCCTTAACATAAGATTTTTTATTCTTATATGTATACCACAGATTATATTTATTTTTTCCTTAGTAACGGTTTCATGGATTATGTTATTTATTCACTTATGATTCATGTCTTATGAACTGACAATATTTATTCCAGGATTCATGTTTATGATCTATGATATGCATTTTATGATTTTTGAATGTATTGATCATGTTCTCACATCGTTATGTTCATGTTATGCTTGTGTAATTCTTTTATTTTCCTTTACAAATCCTTCAAGATCAGCCATTTGTTATGTTCTATTTAAATATGTTATGAAGAAAGGTTATTATATATGAATACTAAGGGGGAGATCGTTTTTGTAATCATTGAAGATATTTCACCGAGATATATATTTTTTGTTTCATATTTCCAATGCCACTAACGTAACATTGTCATCAGTTGTCTTTTTTGTATGCTATTATTTATTAAAAAATGATGTAATTTATATATATGAAATTTTTTGACATATATACAAATATATAGGATATAATAGTAACAATTAAGTAATAGTATTCAGTTGTTCGATTATTCTTTATATGGTGCATAATGTACAGAATTTAAAATACTATTTTTTAAAACTCATAATGTTACAACAATACATATTTGTCATGAAATGATAAATTGAACATAGAAAATATGATAATTAATAAAATAGGACAGTTGATTTTGGGATGATAAATTTATCCCCCTATCTAAAAATTATATATAATGATAGATACGATAATAAATAGACTCCCATCCCTATTGGTTCTCTCTAATTACAATAAATACAACATCATGTTTCTAAAACTGTATAATGAATTCAATGAGAGATGATGATAACTAAAAATCGTTCTGAACTATACCTAAAATATCCTCATATTAACTTAAATGAAATTGTACAAAAATCCGCTTATATATGTACTCTTCTTTCAATTAAAAAACATTTTCATGTGGTTATTTACTATTATCATCATCTAAAATGAAAATCATATTACCTAGGGTATAAGATATGAATAATTATATCATTCTGAATGTATTTTACAATCAAACTAAATTTAAGAATCAGGTCCTATATAAAAATCATGTTACTCAAACCCGTATAGTTCAAAAATACTATGATCCTTTCCCAAAAAAGATAATGATGCAAACACTTAAGCCTATGAATAAATGAAAAAATCTCAAAATCATGATTATCATAATTATTCTCATGTTGTCTAATTTGGAAGAAATCGTAAGATAACACATTATAATCCTATATTACAACATAATATGAAATAGTTCCAAAAGAATCATATAAAGCCTCATACCTCATACTATAATCTAGAAAGATTAGAATTGGGTCTGAAGTCCGATGTTATTGAATCCCATAAAAAGTAATCCTAACAGTTTCCATCCCCTGTGAATTTTAACCCATGACTAGTAATAATAGACAAAGGATAGAGCACAAAACAAAATAATTTGAAAAAAATCGATTGATCCCCACAAAACCATGGAATCTTCAAATCTCAAGGACACATAAAAGATATTCTGCTGAAAAATATCCATCAATTTCGTTGAATAATCCAATAATCCCTGATCCGAAATAAATTATCCCAATAACCTCAAATCATGAATTCTAAATTTTCATTTTAAAATTAGTCTATAATAATGGTGAAACTTATATATTTTAAAAACAATCAGATGGTTCTTCTGATCATTATCATCCCTAATATAAACCATAGTGTCAGCAATAAACATTACCAAAAAAATTGTTGAGATAATAATAGATTATCTCATTTGTTAAATATATAGAAACTATTGGAGAATTAGTAAGACCATATATAATCATAATATATTTTTAGTGGAAATAACTGATCATGAATGAATATAATAATATATCACACTACCATACAATGAAGAGATGTTATCCCAACTGAAGAACAATTAACAAAAACCACCTTTCCCCCATTGACATATCATAAAAATAATCATGAAATTGGAATTGAAATTTATTCTTAATCGAAATCTAGTTCATCCATATATTTTTACAAATATACAGATATGACCATAAAACATATTTTAAAATACAAATGAGGCTTCCCATGGTGAAGCACTAGGGAAATCAAATCGCTTTTCCAGCATATCATCCAACTAAATCTTGACATCATTCATTCCAGCTCGTTCCATATGATAAAAAGGTATTGATGTTTAATTCATACCTAGAACTATGTCAATTGTAAAAAATATATCCCAATATAGAGGAATTATATATATGTATTCATTGAAAATTTGAAGAATATCCTATAAATGGTGGGGTGATAAACAATAGAATAATCTTCGGGAGAAACAAATACTACAACAATTGACAATGTTCTGATATCTAGATGGAGTCATCTTGCATGACTAAACCCGTGATCCCACACTCCCAAATAACCTTGTGATATCTAATTAGACATAATAAGTGATACACACAGATGATAGCAATCAACATTAAAATATTGACCAACAAGGAATTCCACCCTGATGATGAGGTTAAAGAGATCATGATTGGGAACAAAAAAATCCTAAACTAACTCAGCATCAGATATTGTTAGTTAATAAGATGGAAAGATAAAATTTTCATACCTCATTCCAATATATGATGGTAACAACATGAAAAATAACATAAAATATAATCAATACACAAGAAATTTTTTAAACAATCACATATAAAAGAGTAGGAAGAACACGAATAAAATAAAGCAATCACTACTACACATTAAATGATCATGGTACCTATCAATATCACTGGAAGTATCTAACTCCAATATAAAATCAACTAATGAATGATGATTCTTTATTCCCGAGGACTATAATAATATCCCTATAGTCCTTGAAGCATTTTACTACCCCGTAGTTTCCATTGAAGCGTATGATCAATGACTACACCATGGATAATATATATCCTCATATAAATGATGTAGATGACCATAATGTCCATAATCATTAAAAATCATAGAAGTTAATGGAAAAAAACATTGGAAATTTAAAAACATATAACACTAACATTATGTCAAAGGCACAATAGTATTTACTACCTAATGTGTTGAAGAGGCCAAATATCAAGAACCCTCTCCACCACCCCGGTTTTGATTGTTCCACTACCTCTTATTCATGGGTTACCTATTACAACTACCACTTAGGGGAAAGGAATAGTCATAATGTCTTACCATGCATAAAATATTCAAGTATTATATTATTTCCTTGTTCATTACCTCTATATTGTTTGAAATCATCAATATATATACTAGTGATGTGATATCTGGTCCCAAAACCTATATGTACTTATGATATTTCAGTTGGTTATTCTCTACTTTTCCTAGTGAAAAATAATTTATCAGTGAAAAAATATTGGTGAATATTGACCAAAAAATCTCCCACCATAGTAATGAGAGTAACTCTATAGACGTCATTATCATTAAAAACTCGAAAAAATGGCTATAAGAAGAGATTCATGAATCCCTATGACACCAAGAACATGTTAATATCCTTTTATGGCATAGATCCCAAAAAATCTTACATAGAACCTAACGTATAAATATTTCACTAATTAAATTAACTCACTCTTGTGTATCTAGTAATTTTATGATCTGGTCGACCGTGGAAATACAACCCTCCATATCTTGTGGTTCATTAATACTCATATTTGATAGTGGGTTCTCACAGAGGAACCCCTGTGATATATATTTTACTCTCATAACTCTTCTTTGTAACTCAAGAGATGCATTTTGTTCTTGTCGTACATTTTTACCAATTTCATGAATAGTTGAAATGATATCCATGGTAATTTTATAATCCATAGTTGGCCTACATTGAGATAAATAAGCTATTCCCTCTTGAGGTTTTCATAGGAAATGTCTCTGAGGAATACTACTCACATTGAAATACAATAAACAATAATAAAACAATACAATATCAATTCAATTTAGAAAACCAAAAAATATAAACTATGTTAAAAACTAATAAAAAAGTTTTGAGACACACATCCCATCCAACATTGGAAACTTGAGTTTCATCATGGAAAGGGTTGGCTAGGAACTCATTCTAATATACCTCTCAATTCTCAACAACCCTATTAGATGTCTACCAAACATTCAAAGAAAATTACTATTGAGGAAAAATGCATTTGATACCAATAAATATTAATGTAGACTACTACACACTCCCCAAATAGATCCCAACCCCTATTGTAACAAAATTGAGGGGTGTTCCCAATCCCCATAGGCTAGAGACTAGCACACATGAATATAATATAACTCTAAATAATGATTTTAATGAATCTGAAGATTCAAAACCGAATATACTTATATAATATAAAAAATTAGTGGAAGATAAAAATATATTCCATAACATATAATAATATATTTAATAAAAAATTTTAAATAGTAATCATAAAATCTTCATGTTAAAATTCCAACTATAGATGACTATAATAGAAAAAAAGCTACTCCAATAGCTCCATGTGATAATGTGGGTAACCTCCCAATATCTCTTCCCAAGCTACAAAAAATATAGCTCATGGAAAACCAATACACTACATTATGAAACCTATTATTTCTCTATAATGAGATAGATAACTTGGTGTTTTCACAATCAAATGGGTAAACATGGTGTGAGTTAATAGGATCAGTAGGGTCCCACTCTAGTTTTACACTTCAAGACTATGAATAATAATCCATAAATGATCAACATTAATAAAAACAATTATGATAATATTTTAATAGTTTTAATACCGAATTAATTAAAAAATATAAAAATTATCCATAAATCGAAATTTCTAAATAAAATAGTTAAATAAAATTCAAATAATTTCTCTACAATAATTCTCATAATATATATCTAGTCAAAATATAGAATTCATAATATATCATATAGATCTCGTGGTAATGTAATAAAAAAATAAAATCCAAAATAAATATAAATGGAATCATTACACCATGGATTATACTAGGTAATAATCAATAGGACCCTTCTACCTAACATATATAATCACATACTTATCAAACCACGAGATATATTTGTAGGACCTATAATGAATGGGAACAACTGACAATGTGAACCATCCAAATATTATAACAAGTCCTTATAATAAATATTATATAGGATTAGGATATCCTAATGAAAAAACCACCCAATAGTAGAAAATACATTTTCTTATACCTTTCAACTATGTACATATGTCTTATTATGTGCTCTATTTTCAAAAAAGAATTACATTTAATTAATTTAAACTCAATTAAGAATTAATTGAAAACCACTTTTGACTTCCCAAAACTGGAGGAAACTAATAAATTAAAAAATCCATGTTTAACACATATAAAATTAATTAGTCATATAATTTAATATTAATTTTTTTAAAAACATAAGCAATGCATTCCACAAAAATAAGATTGATTTGGAACCACTAACCTAAACACATGGGGTCACACATTCCAACAAAGGGATAAAAAAATGTTTGATGCTAATAATTTAAATAGAGGCCCTATAATCAATGTATAAATCAAATAACTAATCCAATTTGGTAAAAGGATTGGAATATAAGTAACATAACTCAAGAATGAATAATCGTCGCACCATAATAAACAAGGATTGGTCCCCATGACAAGATTAAACAACATATCTATATGGAAGGTTGAGTAATTACCCACAATAACAAGTAAATATAATATCACAATGCAATGGTGCTGTTGGGATCATTGGAAATAAAGATGAATGGATTATTTCATACCTGGATATATGAAATGAAACATACCTAAAGATTCAATGTGAATGAATAAATTTGGATTCAAGAGAGACACCAAAAATCTTTAGAGAATGTATCTAGGTTGAGATAAAGAAGAGAAGTGGAATATTGAATGAAAAAACTATCAATTCAGCACCCTAAAAGTAACCCTTGTGATAGTTACATGATGTGTAACGTATTTACATATCTTGTAATCCATGGGGATCACATTCATAAAATAAATAATAATTTTATTGAAAATCATATATTTTTTAACTACACATCATGTAATCATTACTCATTGTGTACTACTTTAACATTGGATATATTGCTGATTAAATGTGTTTGTCAACAATGTATATATTTTTAACCCCTTTACAAGCCATGTAAATCTACCATCACATAGTAGAAAATATACATTCTTACACAAAAACATATTTCCAACTAAGGGAATATCTAAACATGATGAGTACCCCGCTAATCCATTATAAAATTTATATTAGGACATTGTTAATTAATTAAACATGCATCCCATATCATATGTCCATTTTCACATAAAATTTTATCCATCCATGGGATTCACAAGATGCACCCTATTAAAGAAGGAAACTAGAAAAAGAGAAGGGAAATACCTACAAGGGGATAATGAGATGTTACATTTAAGATGTTTTTTATCTTAATAAGTAATTATATACTATATAAAATCCATTTTTAAATTGTAATAATATATTTTGGAATGTTTCTTAGATTATTAATATATATTACATATTATGGTAGGATTATTGTGAAATTAAGATGAAAAATAGTAATGATGAAACATATTTAAAACACAGGCTACACATCCACACTATACTATTTACACCAAAATGTAATATATCCATTTAGTTTAATTTAAATTTATGTAATTATATAAATATATGTGTTATCGTATTTTGTTTTGTATTTGTTTCTTTCAAAAAATATACAAATTCGAGTTGATTATTAGTGGTTATAATCCTTTTAATATATTACTTTTTTATTTCTTGAGAGAAAAAAATTCAATAGTATTCATCTATAAAATTTAGGTGAAAAATATTAGTGGATGTGTGTTATACAGGAACCAAATATTTTATAAATAAAATTACTTGTTTTTTATAAGAATAGAAATATATTTTAAATAGAATACTCTTGAAACTCTTGAGAAAAATGAAAATGATTAATTTTGGACAAAATGACCATATGTACTAGTTCATTGATAATGTGAACAATGGTAATTTTTATAACCAACATGAATAATGTATTATATTATAGAGATATAATTCGTCAATAAGTGAAATTTTAATCACCAAAACCACTATTGTTATGGAATTAGTATTTAATTCCATTAAAAAATATATATTATAATGAAAGTATTTAGTGTCACATCAATTTATGATTATGATGAATGATAGGGTTTTTTTATTTAATATATGTTTTCTCTTCAAAACATATACAATAAATTTTTTTCCATGTAGATTATTATTTGAAGATTATGTCATAATAGTATATTGGTCAATCTTCTTTTACCAATCCAATAATGATTTATATGTTATTGATAATAATGACTACATGATTGATATTATTGAATATTTTTGTAGAAATGAGGATATATGTGTTGTTGATAATCTTGAAGATTCTCTTGATTATAATATATTTATTTTGTGAATATTGGTGGTTTTTCTATGGATTATATGATAAAAGAAATCATTTGGAGACAAATTATGCGCAAATTTTTTAAATGTGTAAATTTCTCAGAACACATCATCAATATGATTTAAAAAAATTTAATAATTAAATTATTCTATTTTATAAAATTACTATAATATCGATAATAAAATTTATGTTTTAAAATTAGTATATTTACCTATTTTGATGATACTATAATGTATCTAATTTTATAAAATTTACTTCCCTAAATATAATGTAAAAATAGTAAAAATACACTAATGGATAAAATATTCTATCTAGGATCTATTTTTACTACTGTAGTAGGGGAATATAATATTAAATTTATAAAAATTTGAACATGATTCAATATTTATATTACCTTCATCGTAGGATCATCTAAAACTTTTAATATAATTATTAAATCAAAAAGAATAAATAAAATATAGAAGTTCAGGTTTTGAAAATGAAACAACCCATACAATAGGGGAGGCATATTTACAGGCCCTCGAATAACATAATGTTATTCTAATTGGATATATGAATATGTATTTCTTAAAATGGTAATGTCCTCTTTTAGTAGTGATACATATCTATTAATTTTTTCTAAAAAATATAATCTTTATCTTAAAAATATAGTCCATCAAATTATATTTCAATAAATAATAAAAAATTGATATTATAACAAAATATATCCACCCCAATACCTTTTTTATACCATATCTATACATTTTTTATCTTATTATCCTACTAAAACAAACAACTCTTGAAAAATTGAAATGTTGTGTAGGATGTCTCTATATGAAAAGAATATATGGAATTACTGTAATTATTTTCCATTAGATCCATTATTATTATATTATTTATATGTGGGATCCATAGAAATAGGAAACACAGTAAATTTTTCACTTAAAATTAAATTAATGATTCGAAACGGGTCCTTCAATAATTTGAAATTTCCTTTAAATGACATTTATTAAAAAAATAGTTTGTACCACATAAATTGGTGATGATTTTTTTTCTATCACAACCTCTCATGGATGATTCAAACTATATTATTTAGGTAATATAAAATATTAATAATTTTTTTCATCAATATGATTATTATGATCAAATTAATATCATAATAATTATATAAAACAACTCCATAATTGTCTATAAAACTAAATAAATTATACAAAAATAAAACATTTGATATAAAGATCCATATATATATATATATTGTAAAAAAATATTTTCAATAACCCCACATCCAGTTCATCTCAACCAAGATGAAACAAACTTCCACAATCCTAAATAATACCCCCATATATTCTCAGTTTTCCTACAAGTACAGAAGCATTACATATAACATATGATGAGAAAATAGACATTGATAAAGAAAATCCAAGGAATAGTGTAATTGGTATCCTTAATAATTGAACACAACATAATTTCTTTAAGAAATTTTTTCTCATATAAAAATTATTTATAATGGGAATATTAACACATTCTATATCACTATTCAATTTATACCTATAAAACATTGTATGTAGGATAACATATGAGAATATTGTATAAAACCATATATAAAATAAATACATGTAAATGGATGAAACCTGAACTGGTCTGAATTCCAAAACCCAAACCCATAAGTATAATAATGTCCTAGTAGTGTGAATGTACATATTAATAGTATAACAAGAGTATATTTCTAACTAATCCTAAAAATATATTGGATTCTCGATAAGGAATTATTATAATTAATAAATTATGAATTGAAATTCCCTCACACCTTAATTTAATGTAGTTAATATTGAAATAATAAAATCATATTTTATGACATTGGAATGTAATATGGAACAAAATAATGGCAGTCATTCATTTCATCTTACTGATATATTGATTCATTATTATTGGTGTATGGATTATAATGTATTATATGATAATGTTTCATTTTACATTACATTATATAACTGATTGATAATTATTATCATTATTTTAGATCATCCATATAATAAATCATCATAGTAATAATTTCATTAGATGAAATGATGAGATAGTTGTTTTTCAAAAGATATATTCTTATTGTTATCAATAAAATTGATATGTATATATCAAAAGAAATGAATTAGTTTTTAGATGAATGAGAAACATCATATAGGTTTATAAATCAAAAAAAATATTTTTAGTATGCTTTAATTCAAAACATATATACTTCTATGTCCTCTTTTTTCAAGGGATATGCGAGTGCATCTAGTGTGTATGTAATGTCAAACTTTAACATTATGGGATTAATGTAGGATCATGGATTCCTTATAGTGGAATTAGTACGTTAAATTCCACGTACTTATTCTCATAAATCCTGAATAATGATTATTTTAGAAGATTCTTTTTTAATTTACAATATTTTTTATTAATATTTTAGTTTATGTGGTTTAAATGTTCTATCATGGGGATCTTGGGATAGTATATAACATTTTAGTTATATTATAAAGAAAATTTTAATTTGATCCTAACAATTTGAGCAGTTTAAATATGTCATTATCTAGATATTTGATTCATTAAATCATATTTCAAAAAGGACAAATACATTAAACCTATGCATGTCATAAAGTATATTTAATATTATATTAGAAAGGATGAATTGTTGTTATTTTTAACATATTTAATAAAATTAAGAATGTTTGCTTTAATTTCATATGGATTTTGTTATATCATAATTTTTTAGAAGGATATCACATAGTATGGGAGATAAGATCAACTATTGAAAAAATGAATGATATTTTTTATATGATATTTTTAATATTTAAAAAAGTATTGAAAGCATAGAGTAAACATTAAAATGTGAAATTTCATATGCTATAATATTTTGACATAATAATGATAATATTATAAATTATATTAGTGAGGCCCTTGAAATAAATTTCCCATATATACATGATTTATTAAAATATTATATTACATAATTTCCCAGAAACTTTTGTGTAGATATATTTAGATTATTTGAACAATAAATTAACTCACAAATAAAATATATTTCTCATCCTATGTATAATTTTCTAGGGATACACGATAAAATGAATGAATTAAATGATAAATTAATGTAATTGAAAAATGTAGTGTTGTTTACTTTTAATACCTCTTAGTTTATTTCTTCATTTCCGAATATTACCTTCTATAAATATTCACTGACATTTAGGAAAAGATCATTAGGACAATTTCTACTAGGATTCCTCTCACACCATATCTGGTTCACGCTTTTAGGCACAAATAGATTATTTTATTTCAGGTCTAGAAAATGGAAAGCACCCTTTTTTATCAGGTACTTGATTTTTGTTCCATCCGAAGAGCATGGGACCAAGATGAGGCTTGTAATACTATTTGAGTATTGTTTCTTTTGTACTATAGCTTCTGTTTTTTATTTCCATCATTGTGAATTTTTTGGGTATATTATTATATACATAGGCCATGAATCATATATATATAGCCTTTCGTTGTATTTAATTTCAATTTTCTACTATTTAATTCTGTTGTATGTCATTACATCTTCCGCTATTGTTTAATATTTGTTTTCTATTGTTTATAATCATCCATTGAAGGAATAGTTTTCCCTTTATCAATCCTTGGACCTCATTACTAGTCAGAATCCTCTGGTGTTTGGGGAAATGATCATGAGGTTATGTGACCAACAGGGTCTGGGGAACCATTGGGTGACACCCGGATCCAGGACATTACAAAGTGGTTTCAGAGGAGTTTTCCTGCTTTTCCATACTATTTGGAGCCAATATAAGTGAATAGGAATTAATAGGTAGTTTTTATAAATAGTGCTCAGTAGTAACTAACTCGTATATAAGGAAAAGCCACATTACCTCAAATTCTGCAAATTTTTCAATTTTATCAACTGTAACAGTTGATTTGATTTCACCGTTGGGTGATGCACCTGAGTTGTGGTGTTATCCTTGATGTTAATGAGGTTCTATTTTCTTGAAACCCAATGAGATGACTGTATTCCATAACATGCATCATATAGACACTATCTAGAGATCACATGTCATGCATTATCATTTTTCCATATAGGGTGCATTGTTGATTGCTTGCTGTTGTGATAGATGTCAGGATAGAATACCTTTCATATTGATAAGGTATTCAAATATGTAAAATTTCATTGGATGGATCAATGTTGATATTTATTTTAATTTTGTAAATTTATGATATGAATTAGGATAAAAAACATGAATATGCAGGGTGTTTGGGTCCTCGTGGATCGGAACTTCGCATTCCTTAGGCCAAATTTTATGATTTTAAGTGTTTTAGAGATGTCACAGAGGCCTACGGTCTAGGAATCCCAGAAAACATAATGTGTTATGTTATTAACACATGACTTGTTTTCTTTTATTTTGGATAAAATTACTTTTCTTATGTACACGTCATGTACCGTATGTACACACTGTGTATTTTTCGACTGTGTGACTTACTGTGTGAACATAGATATGAGGATGGTAAACACATTGTAGAACACGCCATGTATTGGGAGTACAAGTCATTAAGTAATTGACCGTCTATTTGGCCATGTGAATAATGGAATTGGTAGAAGGAACACAAATTGTACACACCATTTCTAGACCGTGCATGTAGTGTAGTGTTACACTAGCAGATCTATGTAGTTCTAGACATGTAGAAGTACCTAGGTAGGAGAGAATATTCAAGTACATGATGTGTATGAAGAGTAACATGTACTGTGTGTGGTGTGTTACATGACCAAGTAGGCAGAGGTACATGCACATGTTAAGGCTTATGGGAACACGTCTTGTAGTGGTTAAATATGTCGTGTAATCCTCTTTTTTTAAACGTGAATGTTTTCCTTCTCATGTTCCGTTATTACAATTTTATGTTGTAGTCTTAGTTAATATAGTATTGAGATGCATGCTTGACCATGTAGACTAATGCCTCCAAGATGTCCTACGGTTTTACACCAAGTATAGGGTGATGATCATACATCAAAAATGGTAGATCTTGGACAACCTACAGAACCTCTCTTCATTCCCATCTTGGCCCCAACTATTATACCGAACACAGGAGCTGATGCATAGTTCTGTGAAGACATTATGTGGATGTTTTAGACCTTTTAGGGAGTACCAAATCCTTCCCCAACTATGGAAGATTTGAAGGGGGTGTTCCAGCACCATTACCCTCCCATGTTTTCAGGGGATGGAGGTCCAAAAGATGCATATTCATGGTTGGAGGCTAGGATTTCTATATTTGAGAATCTGGAAATTCTTCCTGAGAGGTGGGTAAAACTCAAAACATAACTGATACATGATTCTACCAAGAGATGTCGGGATGTTATCTCATAGGTGGGAATACATCAGAATATGACTTGGAAAGAGTTTTATATGACCTTCTATGATTACTTCTACCATTAGACGTCGAGGGCTGATGGATCTAGGGAGTTCATGCATTTGGAATAGGGATCTCATTTTGTAATGGTTTATTCTTCTATTTTTACATTGATTTAGGTCTTTACACCTATTTATAGAGGTGATGAGATATCATTTGCTAGATGATTTGAGGATGGTCTCAGGTAAATCATCTGATCACAAGTGAATGTTTTGAGTTTGACATCGGTGACTACTATAGTAAATGCAGTGTTGATTACTAATGGAAAGATAAGGGAGATTGGAACTGCAATGTTGAGACCCGTCCTCAGGGCCCGTGTCGTGACTACCCCAAGACTGCCTTCCATAGGCCAGGGGTTGGAGACTAGCACCAAAGGCGTAAATCCTGATAATTGGGAAGGCATTGCCATTATAAAAGTAAACAAAACACCACAGAGTACAAGCGGAAGTAATGCACTAAGTAGAAAAGAAAGTGATAAAAAGTAAATGGGCCAGAATACAAACCCAACTGAAAGTACAGCTATAACTTAACGAAAGTACAATAGAAAAGACAAGCAGCTGGAAGAACAAAAGCAGCTCTTAGGTCATCCACCTCGGATCCTACCTGAAGGGTAGGTACAGATAGCGAAACTCCTGGATCGTCCACCATAGATCCCACCTGAAGGGTAGGTACTGATAGCCTCCACAATGATCTCACCCATCAACCTCCTCCGAGTATCATCTCGTTGTGATGTCCACCTCCGAATACTGACTCATCATGAGGTCCACCTCCGGTACAGTCCAGTCCTCGAACACTCGGCCTCTGTCAGCGCTGTCCGTCGTCTGCAACCAACACAATGAGGTGTGGGCATAGCCCATGCATGAGTGAGTATACGATACTCAGTAGGGACCCCCGAGACCCTCAAGGTCTCCCTAAATTCAACAAGGATATCCACAAGAAGGATCTCAATAGATAACCCTTACTTAGGTATAAGCCCATAGTTATACCTAAGTTACCAAGTAACCCATCTCAATCATGAGGAAACACTAAGGTTATGAAATCAACGGATAACCACTACCTAGGTATATGCCCATACATATACCTAAGTTATCAAGTGACCCATCTCAATAATGAGGTAAACACAAAGGTCATAAACTCAGCTCAAACCAGGATTTTCATTATTGAAACCGTAACTGCTGAAGAGCTCCATCTCTTTTGAGTACAGTGATCCTGTCACGACTCTGAGGTACTGCTCACTAAACTAAGACTGCTGAGGTACTCCTCCTATCGAGTACTATGGTTCAGCCACCCAAACACAGTAGTGCTTACCGCCGGGGT
Source organism: Viscum album (assembly GCA_963277665.1). Lineage (NCBI taxonomy): Eukaryota > Viridiplantae > Streptophyta > Magnoliopsida > Santalales > Viscaceae > Viscum > Viscum album. Next base: position 1,242,923,887 of record OY728156.1, on the reverse strand, counting down.
CTGCCATCCAAACACAGTAGTGCACCCCCCCCTAATAGCCTGTAGAGATACTCCTTCTGTTGAGTATCGCGGGTTTGCACCCAAACACAGTAGTGCTCCATCCGCCATGGGTCTTCACCCAAACATAGTAGTGCTCCGTCCACTGGGCTAGTCGACTCACTCCAAGTTGAGTCGGTCAAGTAGTCATCAGGTCTCAGCCAGCTACACGGTCTCCATACTCTGAACACTCATCTCTGGGAGGGTCCGCTCCATGAGCTACTGTTCAATACTCCAAGTATCACAAGTCCCACAAAAAAGTATATCAAAGGACCGCCTCATCACAGGGGTCTCAATGCAACAGACGACGCTTCAATCGGGCACTCGGTCTGTGAGTTATTAGCCTTTTTGTCCCAGGGGCCCAGTTGGTTTCGTGTGCGAACCAACCTGGCTGTATCTCAATCGTACCCCGAACTCTCATAGGGTATACTCATAGAGACTGTTTCTCAACGTGATCACCAACGCCGCTGACGGTTCATAAAACGGATGTCCGATCTGAAAGTTATCATCCTTTTTGTTCCAGGGGCCCGGTTGGATTTTGGGTTCAATCCAACCCAGCCACTATCCAACTGCATCCAAACCTCAAGCGAAGTATGCCAAAAGTTCCGTCTCATCAAGTGGAATCCAACAAAGTCGACGTCACATCAATCGGACGTCCAAAGCTCAAGTTATAAGTGTTTCCGCTCCGAGGGCCCGGTTGGTTTCGGGTTCGAACCAACCTAGCCGTACCCACAAGTTCTACCAAACCTTGAGTTTAATATACCAAAACTACTGTCCCGATCCAAGGATCGCATCGCAACTGACGGTGCGTCGATCGGAGGTCTGTAGACCATGTTATGGGCGTTTGAACGAAACTGCCTGAGAATAGGGGGTTCGGGCCCGATCCGACCCAGCCCGATACCCCTTGGGTCCGCCCGAACCGGGTCGACATGACCCGGGTTAGGGTCCGGCCCAATGGGGTGTGGCCCGGCCCGGTGGGCGTAGCCCGGCCCAGCCGGCGCGGCCTGGCCTGGCCTGGGCGGCCCGACGCGGCCCGTCCGGGGGAGCTGGCTCAGCCAGCTTGGTCGTAACGCGCGGAGTGGAGGGGGTGCTACCCCCCAGTTGACGGTGAACCGGCGCGGCATTTAAGCCATGCCCCCTTATTCTGAAACAGAAAAGTCATTCCGGTTTCACCCTTTGGCCGCGGCTCTGTCGCGGCGGCCTTCTCCAGCGGCACGCCGCTACCGTTTTCCGCCGAACACCTGTCGCGCACCGGTGGTCCATTTCTCCTTCCGTTTGCGCCTACAGTCACTATCGGACCCGAAATTCACTGCGGAGTCTTCAAATCGCCTCTACGGCCTGTTCCATCATCGCCCGATGATCCGAACATCAATATACAAACTGCGGAGTCTTCAAATCACCTCTGCGGCCCCGACTCCGACCACAGTTTCTTTCGTCCTCAACGTCGCGGCGCGACAGCGCTTCACTTCTTCGCCGTGTTCCTTCCTGATTCCGCGTAGTGCCATTGCACTACGTCACCTTCGTTTGAGCCGCAAAAAAAAAACTACATCGAAGGGGGAGGAGGGTCAGCCGTGTTCATGCGGACCGACCTCCTCCTGTTATTACGATAACAGGCGGCCCAAATAGAAGTCGATGAACGACAAAGAATTCACGAACAAATAAAAAACCCCTACCTCGAAATTGACGTCGCACGTCATCGAGTCGTGGAAGTCGAACGACGTGGTAGTCGGGTGTCGCAGAAGAACGGTATCGATTCCTTTGACGTCGATAGAAGAAGAAGAACGTTGTTGTTGGCATCGGTCTCCATGGTCGGCGTCTCCATCCTTGTCGCGGAAGAGGAAGTGGATGGAGAATTCCGGGACCGCCAAGTCGATGTCTTTCTTCAGAGACGTAGCATTCTTCAACAAAGGAGATGATGTAGGAAGGAACGTTGTTGTTGGCGATGATCACCGCGGTCAGATACTTCTCCCTTTATGTGGAGGAAGAGAAGAGTTGATGGTCGTTCTTCATTGAGAATGTTCTTCCTCGTTAGAGGAAAGCTCTCCCTCCTCTCCTTCTCCTCCTTAGCTCTCCACCAAGAAATTAAGCCCCCCAAAATAATAGAGTTCTCTCTCTATTATTTTTATGGAACTAAACCCAAGGGTTATCACTCATAAAGTGACAACACATAGATCAAATGTGGAGAGATGAATTCAAAAAGATTTGAATTAAAAGAATCAATTAATTCACTTCATTAATGAGGGAGAGTGGGTGAGTTAAAAATTAAAGAGGGAGTTAGGGAGTTATGGGGAGGTCAAGGGGGTTATGGGGGAGGTGAGGAGTTAGGGTCTCGTGTGGGCCCTACCACAATAAACTCTCCCATGGGAGTTTAGGTGGGTGTGGACCCCACATCTAACTCCTCCTTTGTTGAAAATAACCACCTTCCATGAATAAAATTTGTGCACGACAAATTTTATTTAATTCAACTAAACCCCAAAAATTAAACCTTAACCTGCTCAAAATGCAACTACAGCAAAGGTCCCCTTAAGCAATTACCAGTGCTGCAGTTTCATTGGTGCTCTAGGATTATAATTCTGAGCACCAGTTAAAAAGATAGAAAAACCCGCTCGTTCATTCACTGAACGTACCCGAGCCAAACTTTGGAAATTCATTCCGGGCACATCGGGACTCGGAATCAGGTGCCATTAGAAACCACATACTCGTAATATTCAAAAGATATTAAGAAAAAAAAATTTCCTTGAAATTTAAGGGTCTTTACATTACTCCCACCTCAGGGCTTTATGTCCCCATAAAGCTATAACACAAACTAGGGAAACAAAAGTGGTACTGAGCACGCATCTGAGCCTTCCGCTCCCATGTGCTCTCCTGGAGGTTCCTGTGCTACCAGTGAGAGCGCACCTGAGGAATCGACCGTTCATGTAGGACCCGCTCCTGTCGATCCTCGATCTCCACTAGAACCTCCGTGCATGTCGCCCTGTCATCGACTTCCAACTCCCTGAGGTCGATGATGTGTGAAGGATCATGCACGTATCTCCTCAGCTAAGGTAAGTGGATGACATCATGAACCCGGTACAATTGAGGTGGAATGTTCAAGTAGTAAACCACCTCGCCTATCCTACTGAGGACCTAGAAAGGTCCGTTGAACCTCGAAGATAACTTGTCGCCTCGGCCAAATCTCCGTAAACTTGGTCGAGGTAAGACCCGTATAAGGACATGATCGCCATCCTCGAAATCTAGAGGCCTCCATTTCCTGTTTAGAACTGAAACACAAAAATCCTGCTGTCATGAGGGTAAGGTTGGTCGACCCAAGAGTGATCGGCCAAACCCTCCTATGCATGAGTTTATCCTGCACTACCTGGGGTTTCCTTTTCGCCGACCAAGGAAAACCCATCGTGACGTTGTAGTTAGACCACAACATTTTTTCCTAATACAGTCAATCTGAGCATGATCTGTGAATCCAATACATACCGAGACCAACGTCGTAAGGCCTCGACGCTGCCACCAAGAGATTCCAACCAAAACTCTCTCCTCGAGGGTCAGACCACACTATCAGCATAAGTTTGATTCTCGAGTCTCCTCCCTAGGTATCTCCAGACTTGAGGGTCAAGTCTACGGCTTATCGGAAACTCTAGGTCTGGGACAAGATTTGTGGCAGGAAGGAATGATTCATATCAATGTCTGTTACTACAGCAACTAGTAGTGGAAACAGACTATCACTCGAATCATTTTTAGAGCCATTGGGTCACACTCCTTGACCGCATGCAGCCACACTCTTCCCCTACCCTCTATCTCCCTAAGCCTGGCAAGGACAACTAAGGCGGGTGGTTGTAGTATGTTGAAATGTACACCACCTCATGCTTCTCTCCTAGCTCTGCCTCCACATCTGCTGCTTCGCAGACTCATCTCTCCTTAATTCTTCCTCTTCTTGAAACATTTAATATGCCCGAGTCTCTAAGACTGGCACCAGTTTCCTATTTCTTACTGCACTGTGCAGTCTTTATCCGCTCCTGGATGATCTGCACCTTCTTTGCCTACGATTCGTAAGAGTTGCTAAGATTTCTCCTTTGCAAAAAAGGAATCTCGAACTCATCCCCTGGATGAACCACGTCCATTGCCTAATACAGTCAATCATGACATGAATGATGCATTCATGCCATGGATGATGTCGTAAGGCCTCGACGTTACTACCAAGAGATCCAACCATCACTCTTACCTCCAATGGTCGAGTCACACTGTTGGCATCAGTGTGAGGTCACTGGGTCTCCTCTAGTAGAAATCTAGAAAGTGAGGGTCAAGTCAACAGTTTTAACTGGGACCTCTCAGTATCAACCAAACAAAAGGACAGGAAGGAAAACATCACGAAGATAAGTGTCTTTTATTATATCAGCTCATAGTACAAAGACACAAAAACAACAACAAAAACATGGAACTAGAAGTTCAAGGGACAAAAGAAATCCCCAAGTTCCACTCTTGTCCACCTGCTTCCAGAGCTCTACTACCTTGTCCACTACTCAGCTGTTGTTCAAGCACCCGCCACTGCTTCTATCTTGGTGGCTCCTCCAATGCCTGTGGATCAACTGTGCGGGGGGTCGGACAGTCACGTGCCAGGTGACCCTTCCTGCCGCATTCAAAACACTTCCTGCTCCTCATATGCTGGCTCTATTACTCTTGGAACTCTGCATCATCTGTCTACTTCCCACAGATGACTCAGCTACTGATCGAAAATCCTGTGGCAAAGGCAACAGCTTCTGAACACACTCGGGGAGTAGAGTCACTGGTATGAACTCCACCCTGAAGAAGGTCTCAAAGTCTTCCCAAGTGAAGGACATCTCATCGCAAAACTGGATCATCCGGCTCCACCACCTGCCTGCTGCTGCTTGAAGGAGGCTGGCAGAAAAGATCACCATGAAGTCTGCTGGGGTACCCACTATCCTGAAAACTCTTACCACAGCCTCCAGCCAATCCTCATCCGCCTGCGGGTCCGTCTCTCCCAGGAACCGAGGTGGCCTCTGGCGCTGGAACTCATGCAGCGCGCTCAAGCAACATGCACTCTCTCAAGCTGGCGCCGATGGCATCGGTGGCCCAATGTATGGTAGTACCGATGGTGCCGCCGCTGGTGCCTCAACTCTAAGAGGGCCCTGTACCGAAGCCTCGTCGCTTGGCAGGCTGTCAGTACGTACATCCCTTTGGGATCTAGCTGGTCGTCCGCAGAAATACATCTTGAAAGAAATAGATGTGACACGGTCAAACAATTATACATGGTGAGATGACCTGGTTTGAGCTGTTTTAATGGGAACACTTTTGAATATACACACTCAATCATTGTTTTCGTGCACTGAGTTAGAAATCAGAAGTCAGGGTCCTGGTGTATGGATACGTCGGCCGCCCGCACCAGCACTGGACTCCCTGAACTGAAAACCAAACTCGGTACCCTTAACAATATTTCTTCACAGAAAGGAAAGATCAGAGTTCTGAGATATGCGGTAGAACCTCCCTTTGATACCAATTTGTCACGACCCATCCTCGGGGCCCGTGTCGTGACTACCCCAAGCCCGCCTTCCATAGGCCAGGTGTTGGCGACTAGCACCAAAGGCGTAAATCCTGATAACTGGGAAGACATTTCATTTATAAAAGTAAACAAAACACCACAAAGTACAAGTGGAAGTAAAGCACTAAGTACAAAAGAAAGCGATGAAAAGTAAATGGGCCAGAATACAAACCCAACTGAAAGTACAACTACAACTGAATGAAAGTACAACAGAAGAGACAAGCAGATGGAAGAATAAAAGCAGCTCCTAGGTCATCCACCTCGGATCCTACCTAAAAGGTAGGTACAGATAGCGCGGCTCCTGGATCGTCCACCATGGATCCCACCTGAAGGGTAGGTACAGATATCCTCCACAACACTCTTGCCCGTCAACCTCCTCGGAGTATCGTCTCATCGTGAAGTCCACCACCGGATACTGACTCGTCATGAGGTCCACCTCCGGTACTGTCTAGTCCTCGAACACTCAGCCTCTGTCAGCGCTTTACTTCATCTGCAACCAACACAATGAGGTGTGGGCATAGCCCGTGCAGGGGTGAGTATACGATACTCAGTAGGGACCCCGAGACCCTCAAGGTCTCACTAAATCCAACAAGGAAAACCATAAGAAGGATCTCAACAGATAACCCTTACTTAGGTATAAGCCCATACTTATACCTAAGTTATCAAGTAACCCATATCAATCATGAGGAAACACCAAGGTTATGAAATCAATGGATAACCACTACCTAGGTATATTCCCATACATATACCTAAGTTATCAAGTGACCCATCTCAATCATGAGGTAAACACAAAGGTCATAAACTCAGCTCAAACCAGGATTTTCATTATCGAAACCGTAACTGCTAAAGAGCTCCGTCTCTGATGAGTACAGTGATCTTGTCACGACTCCAAGGTACTGCTCACTAACCTAAGACTGCTGAGGTAATCCTCCTGTTGAGTACCACGGGTCAGCCACCCAAACACAGTAGTGCTTCCCACCGGGGTCTTCCACCCAAACACAATAGTGCACCCCCTAATAGCCTGCAGAGGTACTTCTTCTATTGAGTACCACAGGTCTGCACCCAAAAACAATAGTGCTCCATCCTCCATGGGTCGTCACCCAAACATAGTAGTGCTCCCTCCACTGGGCTAGTCGACTCACTCCAAGTCGAGTCGGTCAAGCAGTTGTCAGGTCTCCGCCAGCTACACGGTCTCCGTACTCCGTACGCTCATCTCCGAGAGAGTCCGCTCCACAAGCTACAGGTTGATACTCCAAGTATCACAAGTCCCATGAAGAAGTATCTCAAAGGACCACCTCGTCATAGGGGTCTCAACGCAACAGACTACGCGTCAATCGGGCACCCGTTCTGTGAGTTATAAGCTTTTTCGTCCCAGGGGCCTGTTTGGTTTCATGTGCGAACCAACCCGGCCGTATCTCAACCGTACCCCGAACTATCATAGGGTATACTCATATGGACTGTTTCTCAACGTGATCACCAATGCCGCTGACGGTTCGTCAAACGGACATCCGGTCTGAAAGTTATCATCCTTTTCGTTCCAGGGGCCCGGTTGGATTTCGGGTTCAATCCAACCCGGCCACTATCCAACTACATCCAAACCTCAGGAGAAGTATGCCAAATGTTCCACCTCATCAAGAGGAATCCAACAAAGTCGATGACACGTCAATCGGACGACCAGAGCTCAAGTTATAAGCATTTCCGCTCCGAGGGCCCGGTTGGTTTCGGGTTCGAACCATTCCGGCCATACCCCAAGTTCTTTGAAACCTTGAGTGTAATATACCGAAACAACCGGCTGAATCCAAGGATCGCATCGCAACTGATGGTGTGTCGATCGGAGGTCTGTAGCCCATGTTATGGTCGTTTGAAAGAAACTACCTGAGAATAGGGGGTTCGGGCCTGGTCCGACCCGGCCCGATACCCCCTGGGTCGGCCCGAACCGGACCCTAGGGACAAAAAGGCTAATAACTCACAGACCGAGCGTCCGATTGATGCATCTTCAGTTGCGTGAGACCCCTATGACGAGGTGGCCCTTTGAGATACTTCTTCATGGGACTTTGAGATACTTGGAGTATCGACCTATAGCTCCTGGAGCGGACCCTCCCGAAGACGAGCGTTTAGAGTACAGAGATCGTGTAGCCGGCTGAGACCTGATGAATTCTTGACCGACTCGATTTGGAGTGAGTCGACTAGCCCAGTGGACAAAGCACTACTTTTTTTGGGTGCAGACCCATGGTGGACGGAGCACTACTGTGTGACAGTGCAGACCCGCGGTACTCATCCGGAGAGTACCTCTGCAGGATATTAGGGGGTGTGCACTACTGTGTTTGGGTGGAATACCCCGGCGGGAATCACTACTGTGTTTGGGTGGGTGGCCCGTGGTACTCGACAGGAGGAGTACCTCAGCAGTCTTAGGTTAGTGAGCAGTACCTCGGAGTCGAGACAGGACCACTGTACACTCCAGAGACGGGGCTCTTCAACAGTTACGGTTCCGATAATGAAAATCCTGGTTTGAGCTGAGACTATGACCTTTGTGTTTACCTCATGATTGAGATGGGTCACTTGATAACTTAGGTATATGTGTGGACATATACCTGGTTAGTGGTTATCCGTTGATTTCATAATCTTTGTGTTTCCTATTGATTGAGATGGGTTACTTGATAACTTAGGTGTATGTATGGGAATATACCAAAGTAGAGGTTATCTGTTGAGATCTTCTTTGTGGTTATCCTTGTTGGTTTTAGAGATAACTTGAGGTTCTTGGGGTCCCTACTGTGTATCGTTATACTCACCCCTGCACGGGCTATGCCCGCACCTCGTTGTGTTGGTTGCAGATGACATGCAGTGCTGACAGAGGCCGAGTGTTTGAGGACTGGACGGTATCTGGATGTGGACTTCACGGCGAGACGACACTCGGAGGAAGTTTATGGGTGAGAGTGTTGTGGAGGCTATCTGTACCCACCCTTCAGGTAGGGTCCATAGTGGACGATCTAGGAGCTGCGCTATTTGTACGTACCCTTTAGGTAGGATCCGAGGAGGACGACCCAGGAGCTGCTTCCTTTCTTCCAGTTGTTTGTCTTTTTCTATTGTACTTTCGTTCAGTTGTAGCTGTACTTTCAGTTGGGTTTGTATTCTAGCTCATTTACTTTTCAGCACTTTCTTTTGTACTTAGTGTTTTACTTCCGCTTGTACTCTGTGGTGTTTTGTTTACTTTTATAAAGGCAATACCTTCATAGTTATCAGGGTTTACGCCTTTGGTGCTAGTCACCAGCCCCTGGCCTATGGAAGGCGGGCTTGGGGTAGTCGCGGCACGGGTCTCGAGGAAGGGTCATGACAAATTGGTATCAGAGGAGTTCGGTTCTACCGTAGAACTTATAACTTTGATATTTTCTTTCTGTGAAGCGACAGTGTTAAGATTACCGAGTGTGGTTTTCAGTTCAGGGAGTCCATTGTTGGTGCGGGCGACCGACGTACCCATACACCAGAACCTTGACAACTGATTTCCGGCTTTGTGCATGAAAACAATGATTGCGTGTGTGTTTTCAAAGATTTTCCCTTAAAATAGCTCAAACCAGGTCAGCTCAGCAGGTATAAATCGTTTGATCGTTTCACGTATGTTCCTTTCAGGATGCCTTTTCACAGACGACCAGCTAGAGCCTAGAGGGATGTGTGTAATGACAGCCTGCCGAGGGATGAGGCTTCGGTACAGGGCCCTCTTACGGTAGAGGCACCAGCAGAGGCACTAGCGGTACTACCATACATTGGGCCACCGATGACACCAGCCCCAGCATTAGGTGATGCACGCCACTTGAGTGAGCTGCATGACTTCCAACGCCAGAGGCCACCCAGGTTCTAGTGAGAGACGCACCCGCAGGCGGATGAGGATTGGCTGGAGGCTGTGGTGAGAGTCTTCGGGCTAGTGGGGACGCCGGCAGACTTCAAGGTGATCTTTTCTGCCAACCTTCTTTAGGCAGTAGCAGGCAGGTGGTGGAGCCACTTGTTCCAATTTTGTGATGGGATGACCTTCAATGGTAAGACTACGAGACCTTTTTCAAGGTGGAGTTTGTGCCATTAGCTCTACACCCCGAGCATGTACAGGAGCTGCTTCCTTTGCCGTAGGATTTTCGATCAGTAGCCGAGTCATCTGTGGGCAGTAGACAGATGATGCAGAGGTCTAAGCGGACTAGATCTAGCCGTACGAGGAGCAGGAAGTGTTATGAATGCGGCAGAAAGGTTCACCTGGCACGTGACTGTCCGACCCCCCACACAGTCGATCCGCAGGCATTGGAGGAGCCACCGAGGCAGAAGCAGCGGTGGGTGCTTGAGAAACAGCTGGACAGTGGACAAGGTAGTAGAGCCCCAGGAGCAGGTGGACAGGAGCAGAACTAGTGGATACGTCCCTTGTACTTCTAGTTCCATATTGTTGTTGTATTCGTGTCTTTGTACTATGAGATGGAATAATAAAAATACAATTATCTTGGTGATTTTTTCTTTCCTGTCCTTTTGTTTGATTCGTTTTTGATTTTTAAAACATTTGGCGTGAGTAATAAAATAAGTTAACCCTTATTTTATTGTTGTTTCCTTGGTTGTGCGGGAGGATTTTGGAGATAATGGCTCAAGGTCTTGGAGTTCTTCTTCCTCGACGAAGAACATGAAGAATGCTAGATCCTCGTAGATCGACGACGCGACTCCGACAAATCTTTTCTATGCGACGCGACGATCCTCCTTCCGCGATGTCTCCTTCCACGACGTCTTCTTCCACGACGTTCAATTCCGCGACGTCGCTTTCTGCGACAAACCTCGTTTGACGACTACGCTTGAGGTAGGGAATTTATTTGTGACTATTAGTGAACCCTTGTTTACTTCCTTCTAAATCTAAGAATGCGGATCAACTAAATATTAAGTTGATCCGCGAAGATTATGTTTGCGGGTTGGGAATTCTTGATTTCAAGGAAAACTGTTCGGGTTGATTTCTTTTGTTCGTGAAAAATCCTTGTTGTTCTTCATCTTTTGGGCTGCTTGTTACCAACTTAACGGGAGGAGGTCAGACCACACGAACACGGTCGACTCTCCTCCCCCTTTGTTATTATGTTTCGTTGTGACACGAATAAAGGCGGCGCGGTGCAACAGCACCGCGCGGAAATAAGAAAGAATGCGACAAAGAAGCGCGGCGCCATCATGCCACACCGTTGAGGCCGAACGAAACTGCGGCCGGAGTCGGGGCCACGGAGGCGATTGAAGACTCCGCTGGTTGATCGTTGTGTGAAGATTGGTGGGCGATGACAAACGGGGCCGCAAGGTAAATTTGAAGCCTCCGCAGTGAAGGTCTGGTCCTGAGAGGACCATTGGTGAAGGCGGCGAGCAAAACGGACCACCGGAGAGCGTCCGGTGGTCTGCGGAAAACACCACTGGCGTGCCCTGCCGGCACGGTGGAGCCGGCGGCCGGAGGCGGTGGCCGACACCGGCCGGCCGCCAGGAGACGGCGGTACCCGACCCACCGCCGAAGAGGTCCACTGGTCCCGCGACCGTGCGCGACCGAGGGTTGCGGGACGCGGCGCTCAGCCGCATCCGTTGGCAAGGTGCGGCCCCCACACGGGGGCACAGTCTCATTCAAGGAGGGCGGCTCCCCCCTTTGCGCATCCGCTCGGCCGTTTTAGTAGAGCCACCTGGCCGGGCCGCGCCCAGGCCGGGCCGGGCCGCGCCCAGGCCGCGTCGGGCCGTGCCAACTGGGTCGGACCGTGCCCAAGAGGGCCGGACCCGGACCCGGGTCTGGTCGACTCGATTCGGGCTGACCCAGGGGGTCTTGGGCCGGATCGGTCTGGGCCCAAACCCCCACTTCCGGACCTTTTTCGGTCTTTCACCCATATCATGGGGTATGAACCTCTGATCGACGCACTGTCAGTTGCGTAAAGATCCTTGGATCAAGAAGGTCGTTTCGTTATATTACACTTAAGGTTTCAGAGAACTTTGAGTATGGCCGGGTCGGTTCGGATACGAAACCAACCGGGCCCTCGGAGCGGAAATGCTTATATCTTGAGCTTCGGACGTCCGATTGATGTGATTTCGACTTTGTTTGATTCCTCTTGATGAGAAGAACTTTTTGCAATCTTCACCTGAGTATTGGTTGCAGTTGGATAGTGGCCGGTTTGGATTGTACCCAAAATCCAACCGGGCCCCTGGAACGGAAAAGCTGATAACTTTCATACTGGACGTCCGTTTGAAAAACCGTCAGCGGTGTTGGTGATAACGTGGAGAAACGGTCCCTATGAGTATAACCTATGAGAGCTCGGGATACAGTTGAGATATGACAGGGTTGGTTCGCACATGAAACCAATCGGGCCCCGGGGACGAAAAGGCTAATAACTCACAAATCAGGCGTCTGATTGACGCGCCGTCTGTTGCGTGAGACCCCTGTGACGAGGCGGTCCTTTGAGATACTTCTTCGTGGGACTTTGAGATACTTAGTGAATCGACCTATAGCTCATGGAGCGGACCCTCCCTGAGATGAGCGTTCGGATTACATAGACCGTGTAGCCGGCTGAGACCTGCTGACTGCTTGACCGACTCGACTTGGAGTGAGTCGAATAGCCCAGTGGACGAAGCACTACTTTGTTTGGTTGCAGACCCATGGCGGAAGAAGCACTATTGTGTGACAGTGCAGACCCACGATACTTGTCCGGAGAGTACCTCTACAGGCTATTAGGGGGTGTGCACTACTGTGGTTGGGTGGCATACCCCGACGGGAAGCACTACTGTGTTTGGGTGGCATACCCCGACGGGATCACTACTATGTTTGGGTGGCTGGCGCGCGGTACTCGACAGGAGGAGTACCTCAGCATTTTTAGGTCAGTGAGCAGTACCTCGGAGTCGAGACAGGACCACTGTACACTCCAGAGATGGGGCTCTTCAGCAGTTACGGTTTCGATAATGAAAATCCTGGTTTTAGCTGAGACTATGACCTTTGTGTTTACCTCATGATTGAGATTGGTCACTTGATAACTTAGGTATATGTATGGGAATATACCTGGGTAGTGGTTATCCGTTGATTTCATAATCTTTATGTTTCCTCATGATTGAGATGGGTTACTTGATAACTTATGTGTATGTATGGGCATATATCTAAGTAGAGGCTATCTATTGAGATCTTCTTTGTGGTTATCCTTGCTGGTTTTAGAGAGACCTTGAGAGTATCAGGGTCCCTAATGAGTATCGTTATACTCAACCCTGCACGGCCTATGCCCTCACCTTGTTGTGTTGGTTGCAGACGACGGGCAGTGCTGACGGAGACCGAGTGTTCGAGGACTGGACGGTATCTAGAGGTGGACTTCACGGTGAGAAGACACTCGGAGGAAGTTGACGGGCGAGAATTTTTTGAAGGATATCTGTACCTACCCTTCAGGTAGGATCTGTAGTGGATGATCCAGGAGCTGCGCTATCTGTACCTACCCTTCAGCTAGGATCTGAGGAGGACGACCCAGGAGCTGCTTCCTTTCTTCCAGTTGTTTCTCTTTTTCTGTTGTACTTTCGTTCAGTTGTAGCTATACTTTCAGTTGGGTTTGTATTCTGGCCCATTTACTTTTCAGCACTTTCTTTTGTACTTAGTGTTTTACTTCCGCTTGTACTCTATGGTGTTTTTTTACTTTTATAAAGACAATGTCTTCCCAGTTATCGGGATTTACGACTTTGGTGCTAGTCGCCAGCCCCTGGCCTATGGAAGGCGGGCTTGGGGTAGTCACGGCACGGGCCCTGAGGACGGGTCGTGAAAAATGGATAAATTCCTTAGAGAAAATATTCCAAGACTTGGGTAGTAGTGAAAGGGAAAAAGTTTTCATGGAGTTAACTCCTCACTGGAGATGGTGATCAACGGTGGCCATTGATTCAAAATACAAAGTAAGATGATGAAGTATCAAATATGGAATGGAGGGAGTTTAAAGAAAATTTCTTATTAAAATATTTCCCTTATGATCATTGAGTGGATATGGAAAGACAATTTCTTAGTCCGAGACCAAAGGAGGATGAGAATGTCGCAAAGTATGAATCTAACTTTACATGGTTAGCAAGGAATGCTGTAGATTATATACGAAACCGAAGAAATAAGATTGATTGTTTTTTTGATGGGTTAAAACCATTTCTCCATCTAGAATTAGTCTCAAAATCCTTCTCTTTATACGAAGGTGTTGTCTCATGTTCTATCATGACAGAAAAAGAATTATCTAAGTCTTATGACATTAAATAAAATCAAGAGAAGAACATATCTATTGAATACTCTGGAAATGGAAATAAGGGGAAGAATGAAAAGGTTAAATATCCATCCTATAGTAAATGTGGGAAGAAAAACCATGGTACTTGTCTGAAGGGAATGTGAGTCTGTTACAAATGTGTTGAAAAAGGCCACCAAGCTCATGATTTCAAGGGGAAGAAAGAGGCTGTTAATGTTGAATTTTGCAATTGTAGAGAAAGGGTGCATTATGAAAATGAATATCCTAAGATTTATGGTAACTTACCTAAGAAAGGGACAAGGGATCAAAGCCAAGATTATGTTATCACTGCTACTGAGTTTGAAGCTCTGAAAGACGTAGTGGAAGGTAATTTATTTGTTTCCTCAAGTTTAGCAAAGATTTATTTGATTTTGGATCATCGCATTATTTCATATCATCCTAGTTTTCTAAGAAAATTAGATATTTCCAATTTTATTTAACAAGGTACATGTCATTCAAAACACCTAAGGGAAGTATCACTACAAAAATGTTTTGTGAATCAGTTCCCATTAAGGTATATAATCATTATTCATCTACTGATCTCATCGTCACACCCATGATTGAATATGATATAATCCTCAGTATGGATTGGCTTTCGAATCATGATGTGAAAATTTATTATAAGAAAAAGGAGGTTAGAATTGTTGATGGTGATAATGAGTACATTATCTTTAGAGCAGAAACGTCGCCACCTAATTCTTATCTAGATCCACCCCCAGTAACTCAACTAAATTCAATTATTGGGGAGGAAAAGAATCAAAAAACTATGGGAGAGGAAAGGAATGTTCAAATAGAGGATTTACCAATTGTGAAATAATATTTTGATGTGTTTTCAGAGGATTTACCTGGACATCCTCCTGAACGAGAACATGAGTTTTCCATTTACTTAATTCCTGGTTCACGGCCCATATCAAAGACCCCATATAGAATGGCCACTGTGGAATTAGTGGAACTAAAGATACCACTAGAGGAGTTGAGTAATAAGGTATTTATTATCCCTAGTGTTTCTCCATGGGGATCCCCTGTTATGTTTGATAAGAAGAAAGATGGATTTATGAGGCTGTGCATTGACTAAATAGAGATCAACGGTATAACAATAAATAACAATTATCCCCTACATCGCATTGATGATTTATTCGACCAAATTCATTGAGGTAAATACTTTTCAAAGATTAACCTTCGATCTAGATATCATCAGTTGTGTGTAAAGAAGGAATACAATCAAAAAACAGCATTTCGAACTAGTTACGGGCATTACATGTTTACAGTAATGCCTTTTGGATTGACTATTGTACCCTTTGATCTTCATGGATCTAATGAAAAGAGTTTTCAAGGAATATATGTATGACTTTTTAGTGGTATTTATTGATGATATCTTGGTATACTCTAAAATCAATGAACATCATTAAAATCACTTGCGCATTATTCTAAAGACTCTTAAAAGACATGAATTATATGGTAAGTTTAGCAAGTGTGAATTCTGGCATCAAGAGATTTCTTTTTAGGGTCATATTGTCTCTAAGGATGGAATATCCATTTATCCTTCAAAGACAAGAGAAATCCATGAATGGCCAGCACCGATGAGTATAACTGAGGTACAATGTTTTATTGGTATAGCAGGTTATTATCGGCGTTTCGTCCAGAATTTTTCCTGATTGGCTAACCCATTAACCAAGATCACACGTAAAGGAGTGAAATTAGTTTGGACAAAATAGTGTGAATTTTTTTTGAATAACTGAAGAGAAAATTAGTAAATGATCCTATATTGACTCTACCATCGGGGAATGATGGTTTTGTTATTTATAGTGATGCATTAAATAAAGGACTTGGTTGTGTCCTTATGCAGAATGATAGGTTTATTGCCTATGCATCATGATAGCTAAAAATTAATGAGAAAAACCATCCTACTCATGATCTGAGTTAGAAACTGTAATATTTTCTTTGAATATATGGAGAAATTATCTCTATGGTGAAAAATGTGGGATATATACCGAACATAAGAGTTTGAAGTATATTTTCTCATAGAAAGAACTCAACATGAGGCAAAGATGATGTCTTGAACTACTCAAATATTATTATTTCACTATACACTACAACCCAAGGAAGGAAAATAAGGTGGAAGATGCTTTGAGTAGAAAAGATCATGGAGTTTTGAACAGATGAGAGTTAAAATAGATCCTATTTTCATGGATCTAGTAAATATGGAAATAGGAATAGTAATGGAAGGTGAAACATCGATAATTTTTCAAATGGTTACTAAACCATATTTAATAGAAAGGATAGAAATTTCTTAGACTGATGATGGATAATTTAAAAAGAATATTAAATCTATGAACGATGTGAGATTGATCGACTTCATATATAAAGATTGAATTTTGATATTTGGGAAGAGAATTTGTGTTCCTAACAAACCTCGTCTAAAAACGGAATTTTTGGATGATGGCCATAGCTCCAATTTCTTTATATACCCCAGGAGCACCAAGATGTATAGAGATTTTATGGAACATTTTTTTTCAGACAACATGAAGAGGGGCCTTTCTGATTTTGTGTCAAGATGTATGGTTTTTCAACAAGTGAAAGATGGAAGGCAACACCCTGGAGGCGTCATAAAACCTATTCACATACCTGAGTAGAAATGGGGTTATACTATGATGGACTTTGTCATGGGACTACAAAAGACTTGTAGAAGAAATAATTCAATATGGGTCATTGTTGATCATCTTACCAAGTCATCATATTTTCTATCTATAAGAAAAGATTTACCACTTGAACGTTGAGAAAAACTATATATTAATAAAGTTGTGAGACTTCAGAGAGTACCCATATTGATTGTTTTTGATCGTGACCCACGTTTTACATCAAGATTTTGGAAAAGTCTTCAGAATTCCATGGATACTGAACTTTGTTTAAGCACTGCCTACAACCCCCAAACTAATGGAAAATCAGAATGGAGTATTCAAACGTTAGAATACATGTTGAGAAAATGCTCACCTGACTTTCAATGTAGGTGGGAACAATATTTACCTCTGGTAGTATTTTTATATAATAATAGCTTCCATTAAAGTATTTGGATGGCACCATATGAAATGTTACAAAGAAAGAGATGTCACACACCAACCTGTTGGGATGATGTTGGTGAAAGAAAACTCATAGGCCCATAACATATGGAGGAAACAATGGAAAAAGTGAAGGTAATCCAAACCCACATCAAAGAAAGTCAATGTAGGTTGAGGAGCTATGCCGATAACTGAAGGAAGGATTTTGGAATTTCAGGTATGAGATCATGTTTTCTTGAAGGTATCTCCATGGAAGGGTGTTATACATTTCTATAAGAAGGGAAAATTATGTCCCAGGTACTTCAGAACTTTTGAAATTCTTGAAAGAATTGGGGTTCTAGCTTACTATTTGGCAATGTCGCCTAGTCTCTCCATAGTTCTCGATATGTTCCACATATCACTGGTCAGAAAATACATGCTTGACCCAACGCATGTGCTCACCTATGAGGAATTAGAACTGGAACCCGATCTGTCTTATTGTGAAGCGCCTGTCAGGGTTCTTGATACAAGAGAAAAAGTGACGAGAAACTAGACGATGTGTCTGGTAAAGGTTCTATGGAGATACAATAAGATAGAAGAGGAAACATGGGAACTCGAGGAACATATGATGAAGAACCACCAGGGTCTTTTAATGTAGTAATATTCTAGAAATTTCGAGGGAGAAATTATTTTAAGGATGGTAGAATGTAACACTGCAAGCCTCCACAATACACTTCTCTTTGAATAATACAATAGCGTGAGTTGTACGCAACTTCGAGTTCTAAAACACCACAACCAATCAAACTAGCTGTTATAAATAGTAATAACCAATTTTTAAAATTTGTAAAATTTTATCTTTCAAAATGGACTTCTTTTTTGGATTCGGAATATCGAAATTAGCTTAGGTGAATTTTTGGTATTTTCTGAAAACATTCTATTTTTGATGAATAGTGAAAATAACTAAGTTATAGTTTAAAATAAAATTTTTCTTTAAATAATTATTTATTTTATTTCAAAATATATACATAATAATTATATAATTTCAATTTAATTCAATGGATTCAGTTTATTATAATTTTCGACATATAAAAATTTTATTGAAGTTTTTACCGTCTTTTACCCACCTCCTAGGAGCATTTGTAAATTTACATAAAATATAATTTTACCACTTCTGTGAGTTGAATTTCAAAAATCCAAAAGATATGGTTGATATCAGTATGTAAAATGTGGTTAAAAAGGTTGCAAATAATTTTTCGGTGAATAGTAACTTTTTACTTTTATTTACCACGGTTAAAAGTAAATAGGGTAATTAAGGGTAAAAATGAAATTATTATTACCATAACACATGTCCTAATTCTGTTGGATAAGTATAATTTGACCCTAAATAACCTTAGATAAAAAATATGAACTTATTTGGTCTACTTGGATTAGATTAGGTCATTTATTATTATTTTATTTAAAGAAGAGTTAAAATAGTTAAATTCAATGTTTAATAAATAAACCATTTTTAATATAGGGTTACACACAATATAAATTCAACTATAAATATTCATTATAAAGATAAAAATATTTCCTACATAAGGGTATTTTATTTATAATTTTTAGACATTAAATAATTAAATTTATTTATGACACAATGATGATGCAGTAATTACAGAATTAATGAATGATTAAAATAATTTATATTATAAATATGAAAATAAATTTAATTTGAGACTTTTAATGAATTAAACTAATTTTACAAGTTAATATGACATGTTAGGGATGATTAAATGTATTTAGTTCTATTTAATAAAGTTATTAATACTTTTAAAAAAATCGATTATTAGATAATGTCAAAATTGACATAAAAGAGTTTTTTAAAAAAAATACAATATTATTGGTTGATATAATAATCCTAAAAATATAAGAATAGTCCAAATGACTTATATAATGATATTTGTATCTTTAATGAACCACTTGGGGTTCGATTGGATGTTTATAGTAAGTTTATTAACCATATAATATAAAAATACAAAGAGACATGGAAAATGTCAAACTATTTAACGAACAGTGAAATCTAAAAGATAAGGTTATTATAGTAACACAAACCTGTCTAAAACCTAATGGTTTTGAGGTTTTCGACCCATCCCCACCTTATCATTTTTTATAATTAATTTTTGATGCATTATAAATAGAAAATGTTTTTATTATAAAATAATATTTCTAGCTTTTCCTAAGGTTCCCCTTGCCCCTCTTATAAAAGGGATCATCCCCTTATCTCTAATTCATACCTTCAAAGCCATTTGGATCGGAAAAACCCTTCCCAAATACTCTCTCAACTATCCTCCTTTTAACCTATAGTCCTTACTTTCGTCATAATTCCAACCTAAGGAGCCCTTTTGATCAAATAAAAAAGAAGAACCCAAAGAAGAGGTAAATATCTCACCACCTCTTTCATGGTTTTTCTTCTTCCACTTTTTCATTCCTTGTTATTTCCATTCTAAAATAATAACTCCAGTATCATTTATATACTATTATGTTATAATAAATATGGTAAAACCATATTAATTATTTTATCCATCCTTTGAATGACATGTCACCATACGTGCATACGTACGGCTTACTGTCTCCACGTTGTGGTGTAGTTGTTACTCAATACATTACTATTCGTATGGGTATAATAATTATTTATAAATGATTTAATAACAAACATAACATGATAATGATTCTGTATATATTATATACCATCAAATTATATATGATTTTAATATCAAAAGAATGATATTGTCGCTCGTGCGTACGTACGGATTACAGTCTCCACGAACACGATGAGATTCATTCCCCGTCGTATCCATTCAAGACTAATTTTCATTAGATGATTGAATATAATGTTTAAATACTTAATATAATTCTGAATATGAATCACATATATCTTATCCATAAAAAAATTAATTACATAACAAAACATTTAAAGTAAAATGAATCAGTTAACACATGAAACGACGATAATACTGTAATATTATTAACAAAGCAATATTAAAAGATCATATATCATATCATATTTATATATATGATTTTGTATAATTTAATAACCATTATTTGACCATTATATAGGATGTTATCCTACCCTCAACCAATGAAAAGTATAAGGTAAGGGTAAATTTCAGAATCTCTTTATTATCCGAGGTTGTTTATACATAAGTATCTACTAAGACCTCTTTATCATCCACAACCAGATTTCTTTAAAATGTACTCCAAAACATTTTTACAATTTACTAGAATTTGGGTTAAAGTAATTTATAGCCTTTTTTGACTTTTAATAAAATGGTTTGAAAGGAATCTTTCCGTCATTTTACAAACAAGGTACCTTATAAACTTTTCAACAAAATTAATGTAAGAATGTATTTTTAACTTATAGGGCTGGTGTGGCTAGTTTTCTGCTGTTATAACATCATTGATACTTCCCTTACACGCTTATAATAATATTTTCAAAATAAATATTTTCTTTATAATTATGTGACTCTTAAATTATTTATAAATTTAAAGAGATATTTGTCTCAAAAGGTTTTGATTTCATCTATGTCAACATCCTTTAATGGATTTTACGCTTATTTGAAGTTGATTTATTATGAAACAAAACTTCTATATTGTATTGAAATTTTTGTGATATGTTTGACTGTGGCTGTGTTATTTTTATACCATTCATGGTTTATGGATAATATATTGACATTTCATATGCTAGTCTTAATATGTATTTTTATGTTTAGTTTAAAACTTTTCATATGAAGAATGCATTGGACTTAGTAAGTGACGGGTGGATCCCGCTATAGCTCCTCTATGAATCGGTATGTCTCAAGAGACAAACTAGTGTCTTGGCACAAGGCATTGAAAAAATATTATTTGTAGTCTTGGAACAAGGTCTTGATTATGTGTTTATGAAGTCTGGCATTATTCATTCCATCATTATAAAAATGCCTATTGATATTGCATGTGATTATTCGACTAGTAGAATATCCATGTGTGTAAGTAAATGGTATTATTTTGATTTATATTCTTCATATTATGGTGAAGTTTAAGTTGAAAAGGATTTTTTTTAGTTCTATACATTTCCATAAATGTTTATGCTTATTTATTAAAAGTTTTGTTATATTGTTATCCTTATTGAGCATCTGAGCTCACCTATTTCTAAGTTTTATTTTTCCCGAGATGTGAAGAAGTATATTATGAATGACCTGAAGGGATAGTCTATGTAATTTCAATGTTGTGTATGGAAAAAATGTTGTTATAGTTTTCCATTTTATGATGTAATGTATACCTTAAAAATGTATCTAGTACTTCCAACGCTACTAAACTAATCGGTCTTTCAAGACCTGATCAATTGTGATCATGCCAATGATAAGAAATAATGCACCAACTTTAGTTTTTTGTAGTAGGGGTGTTACAACTCATATAATAGATTAAGTAATTGTTCGGAAAATTAAAACAGTTCACTTTTACAAAATAATGGCGTTAAAATATTTTAAAGCAATAATTTTCAATTTCATATATAAAATTATAGTATTATTTTTATGTAATTATAAGTAAAATCTTGTTTACATATGCATATATATATATATATATATATATCATATTTGGAAAACTAGCCACAAATTAGTTTTATTCATATATTAGTATAATTATTATTAAAATATTCTATAAAATAATAATTCTTAAATAATAAAACAGTTATATTAAACTGTACTTATAAATTAAACAATATAAATTTTCTATTTTTATTTTACAAGAAACTGTCTTTAAATTATAACTATATCCATTTAATAAAACACTAACAATCACTCAACTAAAACATCAGCAATTATATCAATTTGAACTAAAATGGCTATAAAATGGTCACAATTATTTATAAGAGTCCTGAAAACCCTTATGAATACATGTTTATAGTATATCATATTTAAGTTGGTTCGGTTTACCAGGATGGTTCTCTACATTCCTTTTACACTTAGTTCTTACGCCATTCTCCTAGTGATCAAATTCTTCTTTATGGTTGGTCCAAGTAATGAGGGATACTTTCTCAGCCTATTCATGGTGTTAGGAGGTCCCCCAATGGTGCTTATTATATTTTATATTAATTTCTTAGGCTAACTATGGTTTTCTTCCCTTTTGAGATGTAAACATTTCAGTGGTTTATTAATATTACGCGTCTTGTTTTATTTTGAGAACCATTTTCTGAATGACTAAATAATAAAAAATTATTATCACACATTGAAAATGTTTGGGGAATCTCAAAAAGAGGATGAATTATTTTTAAATTTGCCTATATAGATCATAAACATCTTCATTGAGGAAAATTGAAATCTATTACCATGACCATTTTTCTAATTCTATTAGAAATTTTTGTCAAGTTGTTTAATATTTTTAATTAGTAGATCGAAAGTCTAATTTTACAAACTTCCATTGCTAAAAATTCTAGAAAAATACATTATTGTTCATGTTGTTTAAAAATAATTTTTTAAATATTCCGTAATAATATCAATTTTATATATGTTTTTTCCAATGAATTGGAATGGATAATCGTAAAAATTGTTAATTCATTTCTAAAACAACTACAAAATTATACTACTAGTTTCTAGATACATATACCATTATTAAATCATTCTAGGATTAAATGTTATGGTGTGAGGTAATAGTAGTATTAGGATAAGGCTCTACCAACATTAAAATATTGATTATCAAATCTAGTTGGAACATCTATTATAGGTGATCTTTTAAACTCAATTACTGAAAAAAAATGTTTGGGTTAATCAAAAGAAAATATAAACTATTTTATCTCCCTATCTAGTTATTTATACCCAATCATTTTATACGCATATATTACATCTTATTATATGAATATTAATTACATTAAATGATATTCGATAGTAAACTTGTATAGGTGTGGTATTTTTTTAAATGTGGACTAGTAATGAACATGTTCCGAAGTGAACTATATAATATCCCACTATGTTCTTCATTAAAAAAAATCCCTTCTTCGATATATCATGTATAATACCTTTCATTATAACATTGGGAGAGGAAAATAATAATGGGTGATCCAAGATTCATAGTAAGATTAGAAAAATGTATATATCAATATTACATGAAGATAAGGTTTTGAGAACATGGGAATAAAATTTTAAACCCATATCCTTTATATCATATATAATAAAAAATTTTAATTAAATTAATCATGAATATTCATAAGTAATGACTATTAAAGTAATCAATGAACAAATACAATATGTTAATAACATTTTTATAAGGCACTGATTTGTTTAATGTACATGATACTATATAATAATTTCTTTATTCATCATGGTTTATTTCTTGTAAGAACATAGTTGAATGGGTTTATTAACCAAACCATCATAGAAGTAAATTTTATATGATAATAAAATTGTTGTGTACAAAGTCACATAATAATTTTTGTTCAATCCCAATTATATTTCTACATAACTCACAAGATATCAATATTTTACTGATGAATAGAGGGTTATATAATTACGAGTTCACATGTATAATACCAAATCTATTTTTTTTCTTGTGTGACTTATTCATTGAATTGCATATTTAAAATAAATTTAAATCATTGAAATTAAATCAATTAATCACACAATGTGAAATTGAAATGGAATGAGTTTCATGTTTATATTTTCAAAATAATAATAATCCATCAAGAGAGATTATGTTATTGTATCGTAAGTTAATAACCCAAGATAATTTTAAGAAACATCTGAGGTTATTTCAGATGATGAATATAAATCCCATAAAATGGTTATAAAAACATTCTTAAGGGTTATATCCTTTCCATTTTTATATCCAAAAATTAAAATAAAAACATTTTCCATATAAAAAAAATTAACATTAAAATATTTTTCTCGTTTCATTTAATAATTTATCAGCCTTCATGAAAGAAAAGATAGTTCATGATGAGTACAATAAAATAATGATTCATTTGACATATTTTAAAAAAAATCATAAGTAGATAATTTTGAATATTAATATAAGATTTCATTTAAAAAATTTATATGATATAAAATTTGTATAATAATTACTTAATATAGTCATATAATAGTTTTAAAATAATTGTCGAAAACAATTTTCTTTAATTCATGGATAAGTAAGAAAGAGTATTTTCTACAGAATAGATAAATATGTAAGATTTCCATAAAAATATTATCTCAATATATAGTATATATAATATTAAAAAAATTTAAATTAAAAAAAATATTTTTTAGAAATGAAAATTTTATAATAAATGTAATGATTATCATGAGAGATAGATCATATTATTTTATAATTTTAAACATTATCATAATTAATTATGATTTACATTGAAATTATATTATAAATCCATTCACACATTGAATTGCACACAAAATGAAATTAAGAACCATATATGGATATGAATATAATATATTTTTTATGATAATAATAATTAATTTATTTCATTTTATTATTTACACCGCACAAATGAAATAGGTGATTGGGGCAGTGTCCCTAGAAGTAAAATTGACACTAAGATCCCTTACCTCATGAATGGAAAATATTTAAAAAAATTAAAACATATTTTATAATATATATGTGTGTGTTTATTAAAAATTTATTCTTTAAATATATTCATATATTTAGGACCACATATAGTTTACTTATATCCTTTTATTATATTTTCATTTACAATTAAATGTTAATATCATTATTTTAGGCATTAATGAATTTTTTTTATGTATTATATGATTGGTTTGTCATAGTCCTTGTAAATCTATTATGATTACATAATAACCATTCTGTTAATTGTGATATTAATATATTACATATTCATTGTTTATATATTTGTACTTATTCATAAAATTAATTATTGGAAAATACATTACACCATTCATGGAGATGATGAGTTATATGTTTGTGGGAATAATGTTTCAAGTTTTTAAATGGATGGAATAAAAGAAAGGAATATAATAATTAACACATAGATAATTGTTTTGATATAATATATAACATAAAAATTTTCTAAATAAATCCTTATTACCATCCATCTAAAAATAACATAAAATACACATCAAAACAATTTAGGGGTACTGGTAGTCTACATATATGTACTAGGGACATTATCATATTTCATTGGATTTGTTAGGAATAAGGTATATGTGGTATTATAATTAGAAATTAATATTTATTTCAATTATATATATATATATATATATAATAAAATCATCATTATATACAACTGTGATAGGTGGTGATGGATAATGAATTTTCACGGTTCATAAGGGGTTAGTATTCCATATGCATGGTTGAATGTTTGTTTTAAACTATTTTAAAAATGGATATGGATATTTTTTAATAAAATTAATACAATAAAATTTACAAATATTTATTACAAATAAGTATTTAATAATTAATGTTTACAATTATTTTATAGAGTAAGATTGAAAAATAAAATAAAATCACTTTCTTAAGATTGGGGAAACATCATTAGACAAACATTTTATGTAATCACCAAATTACATTATAAAAGGATCTCCAAATAAAAAAAGGACTCTAAGTATTTTAGATGATTTATATAATATATTTGGGTTGGTATTGGTTAAACCCAAATTCTTCAGATGTGTTAATATGATTGGGTAAGGGATTTCCTATTATAAGTGGGGGAGAAAAACCACTTGGAAACCACGTTGTAATTTCCAAAAAGAATATAAAATGATAATGTGATTCACTATAAAAATACCTAACAAATTACATTCCTTATTGATAAGGTACCAATTTATTGGTCAAATAGGGTTTCTAAACATTTAAGTGGTACACTTACATATATAATTTTGTTTCATTCCTTTTGTAATCCCATCTAATCGTTAAAAATTATATGAAATGATTAATATTTTTAAGATTGTATTCAAATACTTAATATAGAACTCATTAACTAATATTAATTACTATTATGAAACATATGGAATCTTTTTTTCAAATTAAAATCATAGAAAAATATGAATATACTTAAATTTAAAATGAACAATTATGATAAAAATGAGTATTTCAACAGAATATGTTTTATCAACTACAAAATGAATTTCATATAAAAAAATTAATTGGTACATAATTAAGGAATTATGATTTAAAAAAAAATATTATGTCATAAAAACTATTTTCTAATCGTGGAAAAAATAATTTTTTTTACAAACATAGATAATAATTACATATTTTTTAAAAAATGTATTTTTGAAGCTTATAAATTCAATAATAATGGTTAACAAATCATTTATAAATTAATACATCTTATCTAAAAACAAAATTATTAATTTTCATAAAATTTTTATTCATATTCATACATCTATGTTTAATTGATATTTTATAATTTTGAAATTAAAATAACTATATCAAATTTAATTTATGATTCCTTACAACTCAAAATTTATCGGTAAAACTTTTTTTATTTGAAAAAATAATAATCAATTATATGGGTGTTACAATCCCCCACCCCATAATAAAATAAATTTATCACAAAATATTATGTCACTTTGATAAAACAAATTGAGGATAATTCCTTTTCATCATATCTTTATTTTCCCACATATCATCTTAAAGATTTTTTTTCTATAAAACATTGATCAAGCCAGTAGTCTTGTATAATAGGACATTATTTATAAAATCCATAATATCCATAGGTTGTTTTAATAGAAAATCTATTTTTATATAGTTATTACTTTTATTTTTAGTATAATTGATGAATCTGGTATGTACTATATCAAGAGTGAAAAATTGGTCACATTGTAATGATATGGGAGGTCTATTGGAAGAATCATATGATAAGATACCATACATAGACAATGAAAATTTCATAAAGTGAAAATATACCTAGGGATTTAATTTTCATTATTCATAACTACAATTACTTTTTTCCATGAAAAAATTAAAAGAGAAACATTTTATATAACATCAAGTAGGAGAACAAGTTGGTGATTGTCAATATAATTTCCAGTCACCTCTGAGAAACTATGATGTGTTGTTTAATAGATCTTAAATCCTTTCCCATTTACTCAACTAGATAAGTTCCAAATATAATTAATTTTCCAACTTAATCATAAAATTCTAAAATTATAAATTTCTTCCAAAATAGGAATTCATAAGGATCCATATGAATGCCAAATTGTATGATATTATTGTTTAAACCCCATACTAGAGGATGGTGTTGATCCCAACCACTATAAAAATCTATATATATAAGATATAATTTTATCTTTTATCATTTTACATGTTATCTCAAATAAAATAACTATCAATATATGATATACAGTGAAGTATCATAAATCTATTTCAAGATCATGATGATGATTTTTCTACAACATCATGGAAAACCGTTAATCCTAAACAAATATAATATAATGATGTAACTCGCATGACCATACTAATTCCTTAATTTATATACTAGGTAAATAATCTATATTTAATTATTCCATGATAATTATTAATAGTTCTAAATTTTTATGGTGATCAACAATAAACCAATTATTATTATGAATATAGATATTTTTTGGAGTCTAATAACAAAATCCAATGTTTTTTCCCATTTCCATTCAAGCACGCGTAATTTTTGTAACATTAATTTAGAATTATTTTTCTTATGCTTAACATGATTCTCTACTATGAACCGAGAAATGTACACTTGAAAATCTCTATTACTATTGTCCAACATGAAATATTTATTCCTATCTCAATATTTCTTCATACTTCCATGAAAAATACCGACTGAAGAAATATGAGCCTAATACAAAATATCTATATTGAAATATAATTAAGATGTGACATAAGATTTCATCAGGAAACATATCATTCTATAAAATTATTAGAAAAATTATTGATCATTTTTACCTTCTTCTAAATCTCTTTGTCTTTATTTTTCAGAGAATTAATTATCAAAAAGATCGATGGTTAAAATCCTAATTTGAACATGATATAATTTCTACCCATAAATCATGATTTCATGTTATTTCCATTGAAAATATATAAATATTTTTTTTATATGATCATAATTATAAATATTGTGGCATGATTCTTTCAACTAAAAGGATCAACCACCTTTTCAGTTCCCTATGGTGGTATTGTATTGTGTAGTCAGAATTATTAATCATCTCCAACTATATTAACTGGTGTATATACAAATATATATTATTTGAATATATTGATTAATAATTTTTTCCATTACATATTTCACATTTTTCTCCATAAATATAATTCCTCTACCTGTTTATTGTAAAAATTTCCTCAATTAACTCCAAATCATGTTTGGTGTAATTTTTCTCTCGATCCTTCAATTGTCAGTAGGCATTAGAAAATACCATATCATTAACCATTGTAATGATTCCCAATAAAATAATTAATAGATCAAAATATATTACAAACACATTTATATTATATTTTAAGGAATGAATATGTGTTCTGACTATGTGTCACATCACAGATTCCTTACATTCATCAATCAAAATGAACCGAGATGCCATCTAAGATAGCAATGTTAGTGTATTAGATAACAATTAGGAATACTCTTTTCATGATCGGTAATATACTTCCAAACCTAGAAAAAAATGAAAATAAATCACATTGGTTGTTCTAGGCCATCATTTAATGGCATTTTTCTTCTATTGGTCTCAAATATAAAATCACATATGATTATATTTCCAATTATTTGTAACTAAAAGTCATAGTTGGTAAATTTTCAATACAAATTCACCTTTCTAAAGATATTCAAAAAATTTTAATATATACCTCATACTCATCCTTGATCTTTTAACATGTTGGAGAACAATTGATATTTTTATAAAGCATATTATCATAATATTAAACCTGAAAATATTCATATATATGAGATGAACACATCATAACAATTGGATTTATCAAATATAATTCTATATATATTCATTTTAGTGGAATATTGATATCCTTATAAAATTATTTAAATATATAATGGTGTATATATACAGAATAAAATAATTGATTAAGTCTTCTAGATTTGATGATAAGTCTAACAACCCAATCATGACGTACATGGAAATTACATTATATTTTTAGAATACATAATTCATCACACAAAATACACCCAAAGACCATACTAGTTTTGTTGCCTTAGAATCATGGAAGACTATCATATAGTCCATTGAAATATCTTAAATTTTCCCCAAAAAAATCTTCCCATTTAGTAATTCTAACTTAAAACCATTATACAAAACCAATGTAAAATAAAACATAAAAGGGAGATCATAAATGCTCAGTAAGAGTAAAAAATGGACTAATGAATCATATCATTACCTAAAGTGTATAGGAATATTAAAATTATATGCTGAATATCAAAGATCACAATGTCGAGTCATAAAAATTATTAATATATCAGTAAAACAAGTATATATTTTCCATAAAACAAGGTATTTTAGCCAACACATAAGCAGAGGAAATAATTTTCATTAAATAGGAAAAAAACTATCTACTGAGCTAAGTTCATTCCTCATTCCAACACTATATTACTGAATTGGTTTACATATCCTTATATCCCTATATTGTTTAACTGAGCATACTCTCTTTCTAGCCCTATTTTACTCCTCAGATATAAATCACTACACAATGAATTGGTGTGAGGTATAATTCACACCCATCACATAATGAAAACCATAAATATGTGTACTATAAGAACATTAATCATTCATCATAGCATAACACAATAAATAAAATGTGTTTCTTAAACATCATGCCAATATAACATTATCTATATAAAACAAATGGATTACATAAAAAAATACTTCATAAACATAATAAAAACATTAGATTAATATGGATAACATCATTGAAAAATTTATCCAATAAAACATAAGTAACATCAAAGTATTTAAATGAAAAATAATATTGAAATATAAACTGAAAATAAATCATGAATAAAATATCCTTCCTTCTTTGAAAATGTGTGATTTCAATAAAAGGGCATGCGATTTTAAAAAATTAATTTCAATTAAAAGAACCTTCAGATCATGTATGGTAATATTCATAGAATTAATTAATTTTGAAAGCATAAAAATATTTTCATGTTATATATGTTAAAAAAACATTCTTCTCAAACTTTTGTTAGATAGGTCAAAAATTACCTCGTTTGTAAAAAGAAAGAACGATTTCATTCCAACTGTGAATTAATAAGTAACCAATTTTTAAAAATGACATTAAATATCTATATATGAACAGTAAACAATTTATGAAAATAATTTTCAAAAATATAGGCAAGGGTGATAAATATACACCAATAAAAACTTACATATAAAAAATCTCAAATAATAATGAGATGGTGAATTTATCCCTTACAATAGGTCTGAGACCTTTTTTATATCTAAAAAACACTTTTATAATAGATTAAGGAATGTAATAAAGTTGTTATAGTACCATATTTATATCTATGAAAACATATGCGATAATATTGTCTCCCATTTAAAAATATTCCATTATTACGATTCTTTTGTGCATTATTGGATGTAAGTATTGTCATTTAAATCTCTCTTATTATTCATAAGATTCTTTTATATAATATAAAAATGATAATAATGTATTATATATCATATTTATTCATTAAATACATTTATTTATCTATTAATTATATTTTATCAAGAAGAATGAATCACATCACCTTGAAGAGACAGTAGGACATACATATACACAAGCGATGATATTATTCCTTCAATTATGAATTTGTATGAAAGTGGATAATTAATATTTTTTATAATAATAGATATCTATTTTTAATAATCATCTATAGTTATTATTTACATATTTATACCAATCTATGTAATGTAGTGGTGAATAAAATATTACACCATTGCGTGGAGACGACAAGTCATATGTACACACGCAAGGTGATTTTGTATTTCATAGAATCGATAGAGGGATGAATATGGTTGTTACATAATAAAAATAAAATCTAAGAATTTAAATGATATTGGATTTATTACATTATAATGTAAAAAACTCATGATGAGTATGTAGAAGAAGAAATACATTAGAAAGAATCGGTATAGGAGATTACCTGTTCATTAACGGGTTCCCTTTAGATCCCCTATTAATGTTACTAGAGTTGGACTTTTGAGAAGAACATAAACTCAAAAATGTGACCTATGATATTTAGTAGGGAACTGGTAGGGGATGTAAGATATTTATGGCCAAGTGTGATGTAAATAAGTGAGGTATGATGTGACATTTTATAATTAAGGTGAGGAGCAGTTTAGGATTCTTTACAAATATTAATTTATGATAATATAAAATGCTATCAAAAAAATCAAAAATTTCATATTTTAGAAGATATGATGAAACATGGTTTTAAAGTAATATTCCAATAACTTTCTGACATGTTTTAATTTCAATTTAAGCCTTATCATTTTAATTAACAGTTACTTGTTCTATTTTAATTTTTACTAAGGTAATAAATTATTCAATATTAAAAATAGTGTATTTTTTTGTATTTTATTTCAGTTATACCAAAAATTTACAATTTAGAACATTATAAACCATTTAATTATTATTTTACATTTTTTAAAATGTACAATGATTTTAAAATAATTTAATAAATGATTATTTTGGAAGAATATCAATAGTGTGAAATTTGACCCTATTTATTAACAAATTTTTTAAAAATATCATGACAAGACATCATCCTTGAACTAGTTACTTAATTATGTCCCTAACAGGTCAAGGACTTATATAAAAGTATTTTTATATAATTATTATCTAAAATTATATTTTTTATTTTATTTTTTTATTAACTATAAATTGATATTTCCATTAAAAAATTAATTACTACATCAATTTGGACTAATTATTTAATATACATGTTTGTTGATAAAAAATTTAAAAAATTATCATGATGAATATAAAACTTATATATTTATGTTTATTATTTAATGTGGAATATACCATCTTGAAATTCCTATATTAAAAATACAATATTTATTAAAACATGAATGTGTCTACTTTGACATCACTTCAAATAAAATATTATAAGTGTCATAATTATTTCCATGTGGCTAAAAATGGGCATTAATTTCACCCATGAATAGTTATTATATATATATACTCGATAAATAATAATTTTTTAGGTGTTTTGGTCTTCTAATTGTAATACTCTATTTTATTAATTTTTAGACTATTAAATAATTTCTGCATCATCATTGTACATGCCTTTAGGGTAATTATTTGAATCAATATAATTAAAAAAAATACCATGATGAATAAAAAAACATTTAAAATTAGTATTCATGGTTGATCTTATCTTTTGTATAATCTCTTCTTAATATTTATATAGTTTTTAAATGTTGAGTTATACATATTTAACATTTATTTAAACATAATATATTAAATCTCTATCACGACCCGACCCCTGGGGCCCGTGTTGTGACTACCCAAAACTAGCCTTCCATAGGCTTGGGGTTTGCAACTATCACCAAATGTCATATCCCTATAATGGTAAGGAATTTCCATTAAACTTATACAAACACACAATCCAAGAACTCAACAAGAACAAATTACAAAGTAAACTGCTATAGTAAAAAGTGTACTTAATGTAAAGGGGTCAGAATACAAGCCCAACTAAAAAGTAAAAGTACAACTAAAAGAGAAAACAGTGCCTGGATCATACACAAAGGATCCTTCTAGAAGGGTAGGTACAGATCCTCTCCCTAACACTCCATGTCAGCCCGTCTCCCCTGTGTACCACCTAGTCCGGGCTCCCTCAAGTCTCGGCCTATCTGCTCAGGTCTGTAAAAGAAAAAACAAGGTGTAGGTGAAGCCCATGAAGGGGTCAGTATAAAAAGACTCAGTAGGGACCCCGAGACCCCTGATGGTCTCCTACAGTTTCACAAAGAAAAACTACAAAGAAATAACTCAATCACAAAGCACGAAGCAATAGTAAATACAACTCTACATTGGTATATGTCCATACATATACATAAGTAATCACAAGATACTCATCTCATTCATAAGGAACCATATGAATCCAACATTTATGCCATTTTCACAACTGATCCTTGAAGAAATAATATCACAAAGGTAACACCACGAAGGAAACACAACGAAGGTAAAAGAACAATAAAAGTAACACAAAGACGATAACACCATGAATGTAAAAGTACAACAAAGGTAACAGAATGAAGGTAACACCACAAAGGTAAAAGAACCACAAAGGTAAAGAATCATCTCACAATAGGTATAAGTAATGAAGTACAGATGATTGGTCATAAATCAATATCATCTTATTCTATGCAGGGATCTACGGTGGACCTTACGGAGTCTGACCCACACAGGATTGATAAGTACTAACCCTCGCTGACCTACACAGGATCTGACCCACACACGATTGGTATGCGCTGACCCAAATAGGATCACCGAGTGCGGACCCACATAGAATCGGTAATATTCCACACTGGATCACTAGGTACTAACCTCTGTATGATCTGTCTCTAACCTCCACCTCACTGCCAGCCATAGGATTCCCACTCATAGTACGCTTTATTCTAGGATGATCCTCTCTTCAAGACATCATTCAAAAATCCAACTCGAGGAATATCTACAAAAAAATAATCCGAATGTTTCACCATGTTGTAAGGGTTTCAATGCGACAAATGGCACGTCAATCAGATGAATGGTCTGTGATTTATAAACATTTCAGTTTTGAGGGCATGATAAAATTTGGGTCTAATCCAACCTGATGCACTCCAAAATTCACCAAAACTCAATAAGAATATACTAAAATCACTACCTCACTCCAAGGGCCCCATCTATGTATACGATTCATCAAACTAACATCCAGATTTCATATTATGGCTCTTTTTGTGAAACTGGGCCTATAAGGGTCCACGTCGGGTCCGACCCGGTCAGCCTGACCCAACCCGGTCTGGGTCTGACCCGGCTGGGCTCGACCCACTGGGCCATGGTTTAGATTGACAGGTATAGGGGAACAGCATGGTCCATAGGGTGGCATGTCCTAGCACGCGTGGGGCGTTGCTTGCTGGACTCGCACGGCCTGACATATGGAGGGTGTGACCCTTTGAGCTCATGTGGCCCGCTGGAGGTGCATCCCGACCCGTGAAGGGATAGGGGCCACTGGCTGGGGCCCGACCATGATAGTGCTGGGGGGAGCAATCCCCCCCATTTCTCCTGAACCACTATGTCTTTCGGGTAACAGAGGGGCAATTCCACATGGTGGCGCCTGGTCGACGCGGGACCCTAAGGGGCAGGTCCCTCCTCCACCTCTACATCTACGTGTCGTGACCCTCTCCAGAGGCGTGCAATAACGCGCCACTCCACATTTGTGAACGGCTAGTTCCGATCACCCTGCTCGACCGCTACGGCTAAAAATCCACGACCTACTCCTCCCACTGCGGATGATTGTGGGCCCCACCATTGATGCAGCAGGCCGGAGCCTGACTGCCACAACCAACTGTCATGGCCTCCTCCTGCAATGTACGATGGCGCACTGCCTCTATCGCGGTTAGCTAGTGTATTCCGCCATCATCGCCTGTTGGTGCGAGTCTCCAGTTCTAGAGCACCAGTGTTGCCCTGACGGTCTCCCACAGGACGCCCTCTTTGCCTATTGACCATCCATTCTAAAATCCATCCAATCAGAACATAAGCCTGCGATGAACACATTGGTAAAACTAGTATCAGATGGTTCGAGCCTTGTTTGTTTGGCCCGCACCCTCTGCGTTAGCATGATGTCATGAGGGAATAATAGGGTTCAACAATCTCTTAAAATTAAAACTAGATAAATCTCTACATGAGGACCGTTGGATAATGTACACATTTGAGAAAGAGTCATCGTTCGTCGTTACCGCGACAAGCAATCAATGACGCCGAATAATAGTCTTTCTTCAGTTCTTTATTCTGTGACGCTCATCATGACTCATCGAAACTGATCTCATCTGCCAAGTATTTGTCATCGCGGGAATTTATCATAACTTTGTTGCTTGATGAAGTCGTGCCGATACTCCTCCTCATGCTCTATATAAATAGGAGAGGAGGATGGTGAGTAACTCATGTGGAATTAATGGGGTTCAATTATTTAATGAACCATCATAATTCCAATCGTGTTGTTACAAAGATTTGAGGAGTCACTACATTTAATGGCATGAAATGTTGTTGGTCCCGCATCCTCCGCGTGTCTGTTGGAGGAAAAAATAAATGAAATAAAATAACATTGTTATTTTATTAATCTTTTAAAAGTACCAAAATCTATCCTTTTCTCCCAACATACTGTAGCTGATGTGAAGCCTCCCTTAAGCGAATCCTGGTGCTACAGATTCAACAGTGCCCTCATATTTTTAATCTGAGCACTGGTTCAAATATAGAAAATATCGCTCGCACGTTTACAGAACATAGATTAAAAAAAGGTCAGAAATTCATTCTGGGAACACTGGGCCTTGGAATCACGCGCAGTCAATTTTCACAGACTCGTAATAATCTCATATAATAAAATAAAATTTCATGGAAAATCATGGTATTTACATTCTCCCTACCATATGTTCTTTCATCCATGGAAGTCACAACATAGGTTGGAGAATATATGAGGATACTGAGCATTAATCTAAGTCTCTTGTTCCCATGTGCCCTCATGGTGGTTCTTTCTTCCAGCAAATGCGCTCTAGAGGAATTGATCATCCATTAAGGACCCGCTCCTGTCGATCCTCAATCTCCACTAGAACCTCTGTAAAAATTACCCCATTGGTGATGTCTAGATCTCCCCAGTCGACGGTGTGTGATGGATCATGCGCATACCTCTTCATCTGCAACAGGTGGAAAACATTAAGCACTCGGTGCATCTGCAGGGGATGATCCAAGAAATACACTACCTCCCCAACTCAGATGAGAACCTGAAAAGGTTTGATAATCCTCAGTGATAATTTTCCACCTCGGCCAAATCTCTGCAATCCTCATCGTGGTGATACCCGTAAGAAGACATGGTCTCCCCCCTCTAACTCCAAAGGTCTCCATCTCCAATCATCATAAGACTTCTACCTACTCTGTGTAGTCTTAATCAGCTCATGGATGATCTGCACCTTCTTGATGGTATCCCATACCATCTCTGGATCCATAAGTGCTGACTCCCATGGGTTTGTCCAGTATAGAGTTGATCTGCATGGTCGACCATACAAGGCCTCAAATGGTTCCATACTAATGGTGGAGTGATAGATTTTGTTTTATGTGAACTCCACCAAGGTAAAGTGATCCACCCAACTATGGCCAAAATCAAGGACGCAAGCAGAAAGCATGTCCTCTTTTGTATGAATGGTCTGCTCGGTCTGACCATTCGTCGGTGGGAGAAAGGTGGTGCTTAAATGTAGCTGAGTCCCAAAATCCTCATGCAATCCCTTCCACAATTAGGATGTAAAACATGTGTCATGGTTAGAGACGGTCTTCAATGGAACCCCATGAAGTTTCAAAATATCTTGTATGTAGAGGAATCCTAGGCCCAATACTGATCCCTGCTCTCAGTTATGTAGAAAGTCGGCTGACTTGGTGAGTCAGTCAACAATCACCTAGATGGAATCTTATTTCCTAGACGTACATGGAAGCCCTATTACAAAGTCCATAGAGATATCATCCCACTTCCACTTTGTTGCCTCTAGTAAATGAGATAAGCCTACAATAACCTGATGATCCGCCATCACTTGATAACAAGTGAGGCATCGATAAATAAACTCTTCCATGGATTCCTTGATACCTGCCCACCAGTGCTGATGTCGGAGGTCCAGGTACATCATCACCACACCATGATGTACCACTAGAGGGGATTTATGGAACTCCCACACACCTCCCCATGTAGTGCCACTAGTACAATGGTACATTCTTTGAAGAGGATGATGTTCTCCCCACCTTCATAAAATCCATCAACTTTCTGTCTTGAGGCTATATAAGCATGTCGAGCCTCACAGTAAAATTCTCCATGTTATGCCTCCCGAACTAGCTGAAGAAGTTGGGGAGTGACAGTCATAGACTAGAGGTAATTACATCCATCTCTATCCACAAAGGATATCTATAACGTGTCTAGTTTCTCTATCGCCTCACACATCATCTGTAAACCAAACCTCCTACTCAGTGCGTCTAATACTATGTTCCCCTTCCCAGGAGTGTAGACTATATTGAAGTAATAGTCCTGGAGAAACTCTATCCAACACCGTTGTCACAGGTTTAGGTCCTTCTGTGAGAAGATACACTTGAGGCTCTTCTGATCAGAGTATACTGTAAAATGTTCTCCCATCAAGTAATGTTGAAACATCTTCATGGCGAAGACCACTGCTCCTAACTCTAGGGCATGGGTGGCGTAGTTCTACACATGTTGTATCAACTATCGTGAATCATAAGGGATCACAACACACTCCTACCTCAGAACACATCCATGTCTGGTCCATGATGTGTCGCAGTAGAATGCATATCTAAGGCCCTATTCTAGTAACCTTAAGATGGGGGAACTTGTCAGTCTCTACCTCAACTTCTAAAAACTATATTGTAATATCTTCTTCTACAGGAAGTTTTGTCCCTTCTTCATCATGCATAAAAGGGTTCCACAACTCTGGAAATGTCGAGTATGAATCTCTTGTTGTACCCAGCCAACCCCAGGAAACTCCGCACCTCGATCACACTCCAGTGTGGCTCCCAAGTTAGCACAACCTATATCATTGTTGGATTCACTAAAACACTAGCCTACATGATAACATGTCTCAGAAAGTTGACATCCCGTATCTTGAACTGGACCTTCGAGAGCATTCCATAAGGATGGTGCTTTCGGAGTGTATCTAGAACTATCTGTAGATCATAGGCATGATCCTCCTCCATTGCTGAGTACACTAAGTTGTAGTCAATGAAGACCACCACGAAGCAATCGAGGTATGGCTAGAAGATCATGTTCATGGGCCCAATGAACATTTATGGGTATTTGGTCATGCCGAATGTTATAAACAAGAACTCATAGAGGCCATACCGACATCTAAAGGCCATCTTATAAACATCCTCTTCTTATAACCTGAGCTGATGATAGACTTATCTGAGATCTATCTTTGAAAACCAATGGGCTCCCTTCAGCATATAGAAAAAATCATCAATCCTCAGAAGTGGATACTTTTTCTTCACAGTCACATGGTTCATCCATTGATAGTCCACACAGAGTCTCAAACTCCAATATACCTTCTTGTGAACAAAATCAGGGCTGCCCATGGAGAAACATTGGGACTTATGAACCGCTTACATTTCAATTCCTCCAACTATACCTGTAACTCACGAAGAATAATGGGGAGCCATATGATTTGATGGTGTAGATATCAGTGATGTCTCGGGGTACAGGTCGATGTAAATGTCCGCCTCCCTACGAGGAGGTTGTCCCAAAACATCATTAGGGATGACATCAGCATAGTGGTCCACCATTATAGGATATCTCAGACTCTCAACATAATCTACTCTGAGGGTAAAGCTAGCCAAATGATGTGTGATCTCCTGCACCCTCCTTTGGTTAAGTCCATCCTATGCTGTAAAGGTTCCCTTATCATCGGTGAAGGAAAACCTAGTCTCATCCACATAGACACACCGCACATTGCGCCTAATACAATCACTCTGAGCATGAACTATGGATAACCAATCCCTACATAATATGACGTCTTAAGGCCTCAAAACCACTACTAGAAGATCACAACCAAAGCTCTTTCCTCTTAGAGTAAGCTCAAATTTCTGGCACCAATTTTTAATTGTCAAATCATCCCCCGTAGGATTATCTAATCGCAAGGATCGAGCCAACGGCTCCATCAGAATCTTTGATAACTGAACGAGGGACATGGAAATAAAAGATTGAATGACACAAATGTCTATTTGTACTATATCTAGGTTGGAGTAGATATATATCATACCTCTAATCATCTCTCGAGAGCCGTGGTCGTAGGCCCCAGCTTCCTAGAGTTGTGCTCATCCTTGTCCCATGCTCCCTGTGGTTGGGGTGGACCACCTAGAGGTTGTTGCGGTTGAACATCAAATTGTTTCCCACTGCATGTTTCAAAAAGAGATCCTCTTCCTTGTTTTTCACCCTACATACATCCTCACTCAAACCTCTTCCTCTACCTCAACGATCCCTCATACGTTATCCGGTCAATCGTATGGCAGGTCGGGAAGTCACGAGCCATGTGGCCTTCCCCGTAGCACGAGTAGCACTGCCTGCTTCTCATCTTTCCTCCTCTGTCCTGTGAGACCCTTACCACTAACCCTGTAACTTCTGATCGTCCACCAGAAGTTCTATCCCATATGGGCCCCTGCGTCATCCATCTGATGCCTTCTACGGATGACTATACTACCTGATGTCTGGTGCAGGCTCTCTTTGTCGGTTCCTGCTCAGTTAGGAATCTCTATACCAAAAGTGCTCTCTCTAACACACCAACCCGAGTTAGAATACTGAGTGATATCATCGATGTTCTGATCTCCCATAGGAGACCCTTCTCAAATTTCTGGGCCCAAAAAAATGGTCTTCTACCATGTTAGTGGAGTAGCGTGAGAGATCAATGAACCTTTACGAGTACTAGGCCACGATCATGCTTCCCTATTGTAAGTGCAGCAACTCCTATATACGCACTATGAATTGAGTTTCTGGGAAAAACTCTACCATGAAAAGGACCTCAAAGTCCATCAAGGTGAGGGTTTCCACATCATGTAGCTGGAATGTCAGACTCCACCATCTCCTGGAGGCTTACATGAACATACTGACAGCTAGGATCACATTCAGATCAGCTGGTGTCCCAACTAAGAGAAAAACATTGGCCATAGTGTCCTTAGCTACCAGCGGATCCCTCTCACCTTGGAACCATAGAGGCCTCTACAACTAGAACACATTCAGCACACTCAATCGGCGACCACCCTCTGTTATTGGGGCTGGTGAAATCTATTTTCCAAGGGGTGGTGGTGCTACTGGTGCACCACCCGATGGTACTATCACTATAACAGGGCCCTACACTGAAGCCTCATTGTTCGGTGAGTCATCGTCATGTACTCACTCAGGAATAATGGATATCTATCTGCATAGAGGAATCCTGAAAGAAAAAAGG
The DNA here is from genome assembly GCA_963277665.1 of Viscum album. NCBI lineage: Eukaryota > Viridiplantae > Streptophyta > Magnoliopsida > Santalales > Viscaceae > Viscum > Viscum album. The sequence continues at coordinate 1,242,883,905 of OY728156.1, read as the reverse complement.
AATTCCATGGTAAAAATTTATACTTGGTGATATGACTCAAAGAGGCCAAATAAATACTTTTCAAAAATACACGCAATCAGTGTATTCATGCACTAAGGCAGAAATCATAATTCAAGGTCCTGGTTTATGGGTACGTTGGTCGCTGCACCAACACCAGATTCCCCAAACAGAAAACCACACCCATAACACTTAACAATGTTGCCATAATGAAAAGATCATAGTACTAGTTCTTCGGTAGAACTGACTCCTATGATACAACTTTTTCAAGACCAATCCCCCGGGGCCCGTGTTGTGACAACCCCAAGCACAGATTCTATAGTCTACGGGTTGAAAACTATCACCAAAATGGAAAATCCTTATAACAGGAAGGAATTTCCTTTAAACCAGTACAAACAAAAAATCCATAAACACAACAAGAAGAATCATTGAAGTAAACTCCTATAGTAAAAAATGTACTGAAAGTAAAGGGGATGGAATACAAGCCCAACTGAAAAGTACAAGTAAAACTGAAAAGGGAAAACAGTTCTTGGATCATCCACTGAGGATCCTTCTTGAAGGGTAGGAAAATATCATCTCCACATCACTCCATGTCAGCTCGTCTCCTCCGTGTACCGCCTGGTCCCAGCGCCCTCAAGTCTTAGCCGAGGTGCTCATCATCTGCACAAGACCCCACAAGTGTGGGCAAATCCCGTGAAGGGGTGAGTATAAAAACACTCAGTAGGGTCCCCGAGACCCCTGAAGGTCTCCCAAAGTTACACAAAGGAAAAACCACAATGTAAGACCTCAATCAAAAATCCCAAAGAAAGAGTCATATCAACTCTACATAGGTATATACCCATATATATACCAATGTTATCAAAAGATACTCATCGCATTCATGAGGAATCATAAGACTCCAACATTGAATCAATTTTCACAACTGATCCATGATAGAAGAATACAAAAAGGTAACAACACAAAGGTAACACTATGAAGGTAACACCATGAAGGTAAATGTACCACAAAGGTAACAGCGTGAAGGTAACACCACGAAGGTAAAAGTACGAAAAATGTAACACCACGAAGGTAACACCACAAATGTAAGAGTAAAAAAAAATCTAAATACTATACTAACACCAGGTATAGGTACTAGAGTATAGTTGATTGGTTTTAAATCAAGATCATATTATTCTATCGAGAGGATATGTTGTTGACCATATGGAGTCTGACCCATAGAGAATCGATAGATACTAACCCCTACAGACCCACACATGATCTGACCCACATAGGATCGGTATGCCCTGACCCACACAGGATCACAGAGTGCTGACCCACATAAGATCTAACCCACATAGGATCGGTGCTGATCCACACTAGATCACTAGGTACTATCCTCAGTACGATCTGTCTCTAACCTCCACCTCACTACCAGCCACTGGATTCCCGCTCATAGTATTCTTATTTCCGAGAGGATCCACTCCTCAAGCCATCGGTTATACATTAACTACCATGAAGCTCCACAAAAAAGTACCCCAATGAACCGCTATGTCTTAAGGGTTCCAATACAATAGATGTTGCATCAATCAGATGCTTGGTCTATGACTTATATTTGTTTTAGTTTCGATGGCCCGGTTGGATTCGGGTCAGATCCAACCCATCCACACTCCAACATTCTCAAAAACTAAATTGATGTATACCAAAAGGACCTTCTTTCACCAAGGGTCCCAATATCGTATATGGTCCATCAAAAAGATGATCAGATTTCATGTTATTTTTTTTAGAGAAATTGGGTTGGAAGGGTTCAAGTCTGGCCTGACCCGACCCGGTCTGGGTCTGACCAGGTTGGGCTTGGCCCTCCGGGCCACGGTCCAGCCCAAATCGCATGGGGGCACAGCCTAGCCTGTCAAGGGGTCCCAGCCCGTCCCACAAAGTGTGAGACCCGCAAGGCTCATGCGGCCTGACCCATGAAGGGCAAGGCCCACAGAGCTTGCACTACCCGACCCATAGAGGAACCTCCCAGCCCGCGATGGTGAATGACCCGCTGGTCGGGGCCCTCCCTAGCTTGTTATGGGTGGGGGGGGGGGGGCTCCCCCCATTTCCCTTGAATGGCTATGTTGTCTGGGTAGTGGATTGGTAGCTCCACGTGGCACCGCTTGGTCTCTGCAGGACCCGCAGGTGCGCATCCCTCCTCCGTCGTTGCAGCTTCGTGAAACTGTTATCTCCGGCGTCGCGTGACGGTGCACCAATCTGCCTTCACAGCCGACCAGTTCCGGTCACCCTGCTCGATCTCTGCAGATGAAAATCCATGACCTTCTCCTCCAACAGCACACGACGGTGCACCTCACCACCTTTGTGGTCGGCCTGTGTCATCCACTCTGTTGACCGTCGCAGCCTCCTCCTACGGCGTGCGATGGTGCACCACCTCCATCACAGCTGTCTGGTGACGGTCTCCATCATCGCCTATAGACATGGGTCGCTGGTGTCACCGCAATGAGGACACATTGGCAGTCTCCCACGGTACTCCCTCTTCGCCGCTTGACCCCCTATTCCGAAATCCTTCCAATCAGAACAAAAGCCCATGAAGAACACATTGATAAATAATGTATCAGAGGGTTCAGTCCTTATTTGGATGGCCCGTGCCCTACTCATTAGCTTGATATAACGATGGAAGAATAGGATTCCACAATCACTTGAAATTTAAACAAGATAAATCCCTACCTTAAGATCATTGGAGAACATCCGCATTTGAGGAAGAGTCATATTTCTTCGTTCTCGCAACAAGCCTCCAATGACATCGCTCAATATTCATTCTTCGGTTTGTGATTCTGTGGCGCTCTCCACCATTCCCCAGAAACGGTCCTTTCTCCAAGTTGTTGGCCTCACAGAACATTATCAAAACTTCGTCGCTTGGTGAAAGCAAGCCAATACTCCTCCCCAAGCTCCATATAAATAGGATAGGGGGAGGCTGGGTAATGAACATAGAATAAATGGGGTTCAATTAATTATGGAACCTTCTTAAATACTACTATGAAATTTAATTTAATTGAGGAGTAAAGCCATTTAATACCTTGACATGTCGTTGGTACCACCACCGCCGCTTGTCCATTAGAGGAAAAAAATAAAGGAAATAATATAACATTGTTATTTTATTATTCTTTTAAAAAGTCCCAAAATCTATCTTTTTCTCCCAACCTAGTGCGGTTGAAGTGAAGCCTCCCTTAATCAAATCCTCGTGCTGTGAATTCATCGGTTCCCTCAGAATTTTAATCTCTGCACCGATTCAAAAGATAGAAAATGATTCTCACGCATTTACTGAGAATACCATTAAAAAATATAAAAAATTCATTTTGGGCACACCAGGGCTCAGAATCACTCGCCGCCAATTTTCACTGACTCATAATAATTCCATATAATAATAAAAATTACATGGAAAATCTAGGTCATTACAATGTCATCCATTATCCTTCAAAAGGATTCCATTCTGACCAGCAGATGATTTATGTCAAAAAACTCATTCAATGATATTAGGACAAGTGTTGGAGTAATTTAATAATATTATTTTTACTCTTAATTACTGGATTTCACTATTTACCATGTTAATGAATATTACCAAATATACTTTTGAGAAGGACTAAAAATAAAATAAATTTCTTTATCTAATTCTAAAATATTGATTCCCCATATGAAATCGATTTTACAAAAATAAAATTATAGATGTTTTAGTAATTAATTTAAAACAAATCCCATTTTCATAATGAGGAAATATTTTTTAAATGTAAAAACATGCCCAATATTGAAATGTTTGTAAACCTAAATTCTATGCAATATTAATGTTAAATAACTAAATTACAATTAATTATAAAAATATAATATATTAATAATTTAGAAAAATTAAAATATATAATTTAGTAATATAAAAAATGTATGAATAATTTCTTTTCATCTATAATTCATTGTTTTTTAGTATTCATCAAAACGTGATACTTATCAGAAACCAGAAAATAAGCCAAAGTAAATTTTGATACACTAATTTGAAATAAGTAGATTATTTTGACATATATAATATAGATAATTTCCAAAAACTATATTTAAAATGGGTGCTCCTTCAAAGGGTTGAAATTTTCCTTTTCATAAAAGCACTTCATTTAAATAAAACAGAATTTGTTCATATACCATATCTAGAAAACATATATGTTGAATTTTTGTCATTATATTTAATATATTACACATATATATAATTATAAAAATCCATAAACAGTGATTTTATTATTCTATAAACATAATTATTATGTTTTAAATTGTTTTTCAAAAAAATAGTTCATTTTATTTTAAAAAATATATTTTATTATCATTTATAAATTATATATCACCAATGAATTATTTATATATAAATGTGTATAGAATATTATCATAATATAGTTAATACAATTAAATCTCACCATTATAATTACTATATTAAAAGTTAAAATAATAATTTTTAGTTTTTTGCTTAATCTCGGTCTTGTGTGAAGTGAATTCAATCAGAAGTACATGAAATTGTGTTTAACATATTCCAAGCATAGAATTGTTTATTTTTTAAGCTAAGAAATTTTTGTGTGTAGTGAAATATTATCTTGGGGTAGCTTTAAATATAAGAGATCAAAGACACTAATATATATTTATATATATATATATATATATCTCTCCACATAAAACATCGTGATGTCACATTCTACACTAATTAAAATGAATTTCTCCCCCAAAATTCTCTTAGGTTATAAAATGTTTAATACTTGAAATATTACTTCATCAAACCGCACATCATAAAAATGAAGAGTAATCCATTCTTAAAAAAATTGAAAGTTTCAATATAATGGTAACCCAATGTTAATTATAATAAGGTCTCTATGAGGGAGAACATAGGTGAATATTTGGGAAAGAATGAAAAGCGTAAATAAAAATTGAGATTAATAATGATCATTTTTTAACATTAAAGTAGTTAATAAATAGAATGTGAAAAAAAACATAAACTAAATAAGATCGAATGCGGTCATTGTTATCATTATAAATGATTAAAATTGGACATCCTTGTACATCCTTAACACTTTTCACTAATGATGATGAATTTTCATAAGAAGATATACCTACATGATTTAAACAGAATATCAGTCTTTTTTGTACCTTGATTAACATCCATGTAGTTTTTTATTCAATGAAATAATGTTAATTTTATCACTCATAAATGATTAGAATATCATGAGATCCATAAATAAAATGATGGGTTATTCTATATGCCTTTATCAAAATAAAATTGATAGAACTACTTATCAAATATTCATAAATCCACCTATAGTGATATTATACTCTAATCTAACAAACTTAATCTAGATATTAAATTATACATTACATAAATGTATAACATTACAATGCTTCTGAAAATTAAAAATATAAATCTATAAATGTATTTGAAATATAATGTATTAAAATTTATCCCCCATGTCTCATAATGATGATCTCAATTTTCATATTCCAAATATGTTAATACCTTACTCATTTATTCTCTTGCATTATGGAAATATCAAAAATTACCATATATCCATATGGAAATAATCATATTTCACTATTCCAAATCTTATTGGATATATTTTATATGTCCCAAAAATATGTATACTTCATCCATGATATCATAACCCTATTGAAAAAAATCCATAATTAGTTCCAAAGAAACATGTATCATACAATTTACTTTTTCATATCCAATTTATCATAATCCAAACATCATTATCTTAAAATAAGAGAAATATTAAGAGATATATATACATTAATCATATTTTATACAAATATATCACCTTAACCTTAAATAACTTTATAGGTATTTAGAAATATTCACCATATCTGTTATAATCCTTAATGAAAAATTTATGTTGAATATAATTATATATTTTATGATTCATATACATAATATTTGAATTCTGAATCATATACGACTAAATAATAAAAATTAATTTTAATAACATTACTTATGATCCATCATCTTAGTCATTCTAAAAATATTAACATTTTCTTAAGGATCCTCAAACATAATCCAAATATGATTCTTAAGTTTATCCTAATAAATTATGCTAGAACATCTCAAACCATTCACATGCTATTTATAATCTCCTTTTCCTCAGTAGTATAACCAATAATCATACCACCTTCATGATTCTCATCATGATATTTACACTTAAGAAACTTATTTTTATAATTCCTATACATTCTATATCATTAAAATTAAATTTAACCATGATCCATCTAATTTCAGCTATTTGACTAAGACGAGAAAAAATGTGCGAAAAAATTATCATAGATCATAATTAAAAAACAAATGAAATTACTTATAATATTTGAATCTATGAAACATTAGGATGAATCCTAGGTTATTAATGGCCAATATTTATATAAATAATTAATAATATTTATTGATGTGATTGTGAAAACCAAAATAATAGACCTTGTGAGTGTCATAGCTTGTGTGCAACGAGCCTCATTTTTTTGTACCATGTTATACTGAGTCAGACCCGACACACCATGTAAGAGTTATTAATCCTAGTTACATCTATTTTGGAGCCATATCCACTTGTAGTATCTCGATTTGGATTTATTTCTAGGAAACTAGTCACCCTATCCTTTACCAAAATTCTAGTAGATTTTCCTATACTTTTTCCACAACTATAATCTTATCCTAAGATACATACCGTGGGATATCCTTAGAAATATACCAGGGGATTCTAATAGTGTTTTCCAATCCTATTATCCAATGTTTATCTAAAACTTCACTTTGATTACAACTCTAATGAACCAATCATTTCATACATGGAAATTATATTAATTTAAGGGAATACGTAATTCCATACACAAATAGATGACCAAATATCATATTAGGATAGTGTTTTTTGAAACATGGAACATGAACATATAGTATAGTGAACTATACTCAATGATTTCCCCAAATATTTTCCCCTTTAGTTATAATGAAAAAAACATTTCATTATAACAAGGTTAAATTAATATAACAAATGGTGAGATCAAATGATTAGTATGATAAAAAAAAGGAGTTCTGAATCATAACATAAACATAATATTTTAAAGAAATTAAAATTATAACCTATATATCAAATATAATAATATTGGGTAATAAAAATTATCAATACATAAATAATATTAGAAAAAAATTCATAAAACATTGAATTTGGGAAAACACATGTGATTAGGAAATCATTTCCATTATAGGGGACAAGGTCCTTTATAAAACCTAGTCCACTCATCATTCAACCCTATATTACTGAACCTTACTTATTTACATTACCGGCCCTATATTATTGATCCTATAATGCTCCTATTCAATGTATGTATATCCAAGTAGATGTAAATATTTACCCATTTATTTTGAGGGAGATATAGGACCCACCCATCATATAATTAATTCCATATATATTTTTTCCACAAGAAAACAAATATTCTTTCATTGCATAAACCAATAATAAAATGGGTTTCCTAAGAAATACCCCAACATTAAAAAAATCTAGCTAAAGCAAATGGATATGTAAAAATTCACATCAAAATGATAATAAAAAAATGGATTAATATGGATATATTTATTTAACAATATACCCATTAATACATATGTAACATCAAAGGATTTAAATATCAAAAAATATTGAGAGATCTCTGGAATATAATTCTTGCAAAAATGTCTTTTATGCTTTGAAAATGTTTTCTTTCCATAAAATGTTGAGATTTTTTTAAAGAAAATAATTTCTAGGAAAATACCTTGAAAATTTGTTTGGGGAATATTCATTTAAATAAGAAGTTATGAAAGCATAAAAATATGTGTGTGCTATATATTTAAAAAAATATTCTCATACTATTTTCAGATAAGTACAAAAGGACTTCATTTGGAAAAAGAAAAAAAATAATCCTTTAGAAACATGTAGTAAAAAGTAAAAATTTGGGTAATAATGAATTTAAACATCCATTGTAAAATATTAATCATTTTAACAAAATATTTTTACAAAATATCGATAGGAGTGAAAAATATACCCCAGTAATTACTTATATATAAAAAATTTGAATAATAATGAGATTCAGAGTTTATCTGTTACAATTGGTCTAGGTTCCATTTTAAGTTACATGAACTCATTTATTATGGACTAAATATTGTTATAAACTTATTCTAAGACCATATTTATATATATGATATAATATTTGATCATATTAGCACCCATTTAAAAATATTTCATTGCACTCTTCTTTCCAAAATTATATGATGCACGTTTTGTCATATAAATCCAATCTATTTTTCATGGGATTAATTTATATAATATCTATAATGATAATAATTTAATATATAACAAATTTATTCATTCAATATCTATATATACCCATGATTTATGAGAGACCCTGTAGAATGAATCACATCACTTCCTGGAGACGGTATTCAATATGTACGCACAAGCGATGATATCAGTCATTTAATGATGAAATGGTATGTATATTTGTAGATGGTATATATATGTTATTAGAATAAATATATTGTCATAATAATCATATATGTTTATTATTTACAACATTATACTCATCCAAGTAATGTGGTTATTAAAAAATATTACACCATACTGTGGAGATGATAAGTTGTATATATGCACCTTTAGTTATTTCATTTTTTATGAAGGAAAGATGGTGGAATGATGTTATTACATAATCATAATAAAATGTTATAATTTATTTGGTAATGTATTTATTACATTATCATGGAATAAAATAATGATTTTGAAGTAGAATATGAAATTATTTTGAAAGAATCGGTAGAAGAGATTACCTCTTCATGGACGATCTCCCTCTAGATATCCTCTTAAAGGCACTTGAGATGGCGTTTTGAGATTAAAAAAAACTATATAATGTCACTATAGAATTGGATAATTCCAAAGGTCTAGGATATTAGATCTTGAAGGCTCAATGTGATGGGAATAAATTGGTGAGAATGATCCCTTTTATAAGTGTGGTGAGGGGCAATTTCAGAATCCTCCAAAATATTAATATATAATAATATAAAAACATATCCAACAACAACCATAATGTCATATTTTGAAATATGATATGATATATATTATTAATATTTTTAATCAACAAATATTAGAAATAATTTTAATATCAATTTAAACCTTATTATTTTAATTTACCCATAGTCATTCTATTTTAATGATAACAAATTCAACATACTATTAAATAATAAAATAGTATAATTTTTACTTATTTAATGAAAATTAAACCATAAATGAACAACTAGGAACATTTTAGACCATATAATACTTCATTAAAAATTTTATTAACAAGTAATAATTTTTAAATAATTTAATCCATCATTATTTTGGAAAAGTATCATTATTGTCTATTTTGACACTATTCATTTATTGGATTTTTATAAGTACAAAGATAATAATTAAATATGAATCAAGTATTTTTTTATTTCCATAAGAGTTCAAAGCCTTCTAAAAAATTCATTGGATATATTATTTATCAGAAATTAAATTTTTTATATTATTATTAATAACGTTATTTTGATCGTTCCATTAATAAAAAAATTACTATATCTATTTTGTGTAATTATATAACATACATTTTTTTGGATAAAATTAAAAATAAAATACCATAATGAATATAATTATTATATATTTAATAGAAATATATATAGTTTGATATGTCTTCTTGAAAATCCTATATTAATAATGTTATAATCCTTAAAACATGAATGTGACAAATTTGACAACACATCAAATAAAATAAAATAAGTCTCATAATATATACTATAACATCTTGTTTTTTACAATATCAATAATGACGTATTTTTTAAATTACTAATATGTTATGTAAGAATTTTTTTATTAGTGATAGTTGAGTTTTTTTAAATGCACTACATAAGGGTAAAACTACCAATTAATACTCTACAATGTTCAATAAAATATTTTCTGAGTTAAACACTGAGTAAGTATGAGTTTATGAGGTCTATAAAAGATTGAATAATAAGGAATAAAAACATTAAAAACATTATTTTAATTATGAAAAAATTATGAACAATAATATAATGACTGCAAAACTGTGTTTCGTATGATAAAATTGAAACCAATGATGGGTCACGAACAAGGTGTTTACCCTATGAAGGGTATAACATTCTAAGGAAGTGGGAATATGGATTTCTAACTCCCAAATTATTTTTTTAAAATAAAATGATTAATATAATAAATTACTGAAAATAGTTTTACATCTCACAAATAGTACGTCTAAAAAAATTATGAAACCTCCATTATGTCTGAAACGGGCATTTTACCATAATAAGGGAATAATTTTCTATATAAAACAAGTTTATTTCTCATGAAATGATATAAATGGTATTATTTTAAATTATATTAAGTAATTAATTGTCTTATTTAGTTAAATTAATATTAAAACATTAATATTCATTCACCCCCAAATAGGAGACGTGTTCCTCTACTTTTCTACTGGTAATGGTTTTAAAACCCTTCATTTCTTAAAATCTCAACTAGTGTCGATTGAAATGCATTAGATATGAGAAATAAATGACTCGGTATTCAATTTGTGGTTAAATAGTGGATCAAAATCGGTGTTTAATTTTACCTGGATATTTATTATTGGGGTTAAATTTATTCAGAGATTCACTCAGCTGAACCCCTATATCAACCTCTAATCTAGACAAATATCATCACTACTTCAGGATTGAAGTGATTTGGGAGTGAAATTGACACCAAAATAAGGATCAATGGGCAGCTTCCATCCTTTAAGCGCAATGATCCTCCATGTGTATATTCTTCTTCTTTTTTGTTTTTTATATCATTGGAAAAATTATAAATTAAAACAAAATAAAATATGATGGTTTAATAAAAAAAGAGAAGGGAATGAAAAATATGATTTTTAAATAATATAACAAATTATTATTTAATATTATTTATCCACTTAATAAAATTTGGAATTATAGAGAGAAATTAATTTACAAATTCATCAAACAATAATTATTTTAAAAATTTATTAATGGAAAATTTGAATTTTTTTCTAAATAAAAATCAACCGAAAATATCAGTGATAGTTATGCGATATTGTTGAGTGGCGATTATAGCTGTTTATTGATTAATATTATCGATAAATGTTTTATACAAGAAAATTTTCAAATGTAATATTGAGGTGATTATCACATGCCATGGTTATCAAAACAATCAAAGGGTAATTATATAAATTATTATATTATAATCATACTAATTTATTGACAATAATTTATCAAAATTATCAAATGATATATGTGTGTGCTTGTAATAATGTGAAGATATATATACATAATGAGAAGAGGAAATGTTTTAATACAATTATCATTGTATAATTGTAATGAAAATTTGAATTTATATTACTAAATTTACATGATAATTTACTGATAAATTCAAAATTATGATAATCAATGCACATTTTATTTTTTTAATTTTATGCTATAATTATTAATGCATTAGATAATTTAATGGAAATAATTGTAATTATCATTACACATAATGAAATAAAAGATAATTTTTTAATTTTTAATTATCATTTCATGTGAAAAAATGATAATTGAAATTATCAAAACATGTTATTGATATTATAATTTTATGTGTCCCTTTTGAAAATGATAAAGTAATATTTTAAACTATCAACACAATTGATAAAAAATATTATCATTTATTATAATATTATAGAAATAATAAGAAAATAATTTAATTTTTCATTACATGTAATAGAATTAAATTTAAAGTAAAAATTATCAATTAACTGTGATATTTATGACATGATTAAATAAAAGTTTAGTTTATCAGCACATGCGATAAAATATAATTAATTTTGATAAATTATCATTTCATATTATATTTATGAAATGATAAAATAATAATTTAATTTATCAGTTCATGATATAAATTTATATTAAATGTGATAAATAATCATTTCATGTGATATTTTTAAAAAAAATGTTAAAATAATAATTTAACTTATCAATGAATGTGATGAAATTAAATTAAAAGTCATGAATCATTATTTCAGGTCACTTATTAAATGGTAATGTGATAACTACAAATTATCAACCCATGTTATAAAATTAAGGATAATTTCTGAATTATTCAAGAGAGATAAATAATTATCAAATGTGATGTTTTTTTCCATTTTAAATAATATAAATATTATAATTCTAGTAAAACCTTTGACATACCTCATGCATCGAAGTTCCAACAGCTCAGGAAATTGATGTATCACCCTAATGCTAGAAAACCTAAGAGAGGATTTTCAACTATTTAACTAAGAAGTTCCTTAATCTTTTGGGATGGTTTTCAATTGATTTCAAGTAATATAATTATGCACAGTTATGTTTAATGACAATGATAGATAGTGAATGATTGTTGGAATGTGTGTAAACCATGAAACTCAATATTACACTTGATGTCGGGAGTCCTTGTAGCTGTTCATTCACATATTTGTGTGATTATATGTATATTATGTGCTACATTACTAAAGATGATGTGTTATTATTATGTATATATATATATATATCATGTTAATCTATGTAAACCTTGCGGTTTTGTTCATGGAGCCAAGATATGGGGACCGTTGACTTTCATTATCCTTTAGAGGATTGATGCACATGAGTGATGAATAGGGTCCAATGGATGTGGTAGGTGCATGATGAATCCTAAGTGATGAAATGTAGTGGCCCATTGTGACTTTTGTTATCATCTAGAGGGGGGATTATCAATACTAAAGATAGGGGTCCAATAAATGAGAATGGAACAAGATAATGCCTTAGGGTGTGCATGTCTGACAATGAAGGATAGGATGAAGACTAGGAGAATTTTTTAGTGGACCATCGCTACATGTGTTATCATTTGGAGGAGGGATTCACATAACTAAAAATGAAGGTTCAACACACGACAATGGAATATGATGATTCCTTGGGATGCACTCAATGAATTGGGTACTGACTAGCTCTCGGTCCCTAGTAAGTCATCTTAGTGGCATGCTGCAATGCCTAAGGGACACGATTAGCTCTCATTCCTCAATACTTCAACTTGATTATTAAGGGGATTTTATTTTCTCTCATTTCCCATTAACATAAATATAAACATATCATCTTGTAGATAATTGATAATGTTTCACGACGATATTGAGAAACATGATTCATTAGCCTAATGGCTTATCGTTGATTCATCTGACACCATGGTAATCTATTCTGGCATGGAGCTGATTCTTGTACGGCCAGGGGTTATGGAGTCTTGGTTGCAAAAAAACCACTTAGTTTTGGATTGTGTGACTATGAAACATTATTTATTATGAAATACACTTGTATTTTAATCTCATCATGTTGAGGAAACTTTTTTTGGTTTCCAATTGAGTATTGTACTGACACCCTACATGGGAATTTCAGTCCCCTTATAGATTTTGTGGCTAGAGATCTGGTGTGGAGGGTAAGGGCCCAATGGATGATAGTTGAGAAGTGGAGCATGGAGCTGTAGAGGACCAGTACAATCCCCTGAGAACTCCAAAGATGATTTTTTGTTTAGTTAATATCTTGTCTATTTCTTACATGGGGTTTCATTCTACTTGGGAGAGTTTTTACATTGTATATATGTCATAATAAAATTTCAACTTTTTACTCTAATTATTTATATTATTGTTGTCGATTCATTATCCTATGACTTGATACAGAGGGTATAGTCTCCCAAAAGTTCCACTTGAGACCGTCTCTGCTAGTCAAAAACCTCTTCCATACAGGGGGCACACATGTGGTCATGTTTATTTCTGACTTTGACCAGGTGATTCATGTTAGGATATTAAAAAATTCTAAAATAGGATCAGGTTATTCCTAAATTTTTTCTTCTATTTTTCTTGGTGTTAGGAGACGATAGATTGTAGCTAGGATGGATTGAACTGAGGTGGGAGAAACAATGTTATTATCTAGCCATCACAACAAAATTGACATCCAAGTTACCAATAAATGTGACAATTTTATTTTCATTTACAATTGATTAAATTCACCCAGTGTGACACACATGGTGTTGTATATGATTTATGAGATTTGAAGTATGTTCACGCATCATGATATGGAATGTAGGATCACATTCCATGTATATACTTTTTGTTGTGCAACATAGTATTTAATTAATTAAATGCCTTAATTTGTGTTATCTATTCAGGATAGTTTGTTTCATGCAATATTTCATTATTAGGATTAATTATTTGAACTGAGAATGTTTTTGTGGTAGTATATATATGATAAATATGACTAATGTGCATGGATAGAAACATGGTTTATTGATATAAGGGGTATACCAAGGGTTACGAGTATATTCCTAGGAAAACATTATTTGATACCATAGACTAGTTAGGTAAATCCTGGAGTGATCCTATCGACTTATTAAGGTTAATAAAAATGACTCTGTTTCATTTCTAATGTGTGTTCCTTCACGTTACAGATGATTTATCCTCTATAGATTATAATGGGAATACATGGGATACATGATGAAATTCATCTACAAGGGAGTATGTGTCTTCCTTACCACTAGATATGTAATAGAATGCAGTTGATCATTTTCTATAAAATACTATATGGTTTTGGAATTATTTTTTCTTCTATTGAATGTTTTTCACTAGTTCTATAATAGACATAGGAGTTTGGAACTATTTTAGATTTTCCATGATTTTTATCTCTGCCAATCATTATCCATCAAAATCATTGACGGCTATCAGTATAAAAAAATATTGGTGGTAATATTTTTGGAAATCACTGACCAAGTTGAGACTCTAATTGACTGAAATTTTAAGTTGATATTGGAATCACATTGGGAATAAAAATATTTTCAATATCTATATTGTATGGTTCATAAAAAATGAGGGAGCTCAAATATCAACTAGATGAATTGGTGAGAAATGTTTTATCAGACCCAGTACATCCCCATAGTGTGTTCTCGTGTTGTTCACCAAGAAGAATGATGGTGGTATTAGACTATGTGTTGATTACCACTAGCTAAAATAGATCAAAGTTAAGAACCAATATTTATTGCTTGGATTGATGATATTTTTATCATCTATAGGGATTGTGATGTTTCTACAAGATTGACCACTGAACATGCTACCATCAATTTCGAGTTAAAGAGATGGAGATACTGAATATACGTTTTGGGAGAATATATGGACTATATGAATATTTGGTAATGCCTTTTGGACTGAATAATGAACTACTTACCTTTATGGTTCTCATGAACAAAATTAACCATTCATACTCATACTCTTTCATCATGGTTTTTGTTGATGATATCCTTATCTACTCACCAACTGATGGTGATAAGGAACATGGTTTTATACAATGCATGGCTTAAATAACATAATTTTTATCTTCATATTTGATAAATACTATTTTCCCTACAATTTTTATCCTTGTTTGGGGTTGATTTACCAATAGAGTTATGCTTCCCTAGCATTCCTTTCTCTAATAAATCATCAAATGATAACATAATAAATTTGTATATTAGAGGGTGGTGGTCAATATTTCTTTCATTTAGAGGCTGGTATGGTAGTTAATAAGTTGATAGGGGTAGTGGTGTATCAACTAGAAATCCCCCTAGTTATCTAGGAGTGTATGACGTGTTCTATGTGCCACAGTTTCACAGGTTCATACCCAACCATGCGCATGTCACATATTGGGAGGATGTTCTGTTGGAGATTGATGCATATTGTGAGGAGAATCATTTTGGAATATATTTCAAAGTGAGGAGGAATTGATGGGAAACATTACACCACTAGTCCAGATTTATAGGAAACAAGGAGCGATTTAGAAATATACAAGATATCACGTGTCTAATCTTCATCATCAGTGGTATGAGTTATTCAAGCATGACCAATAGAGATACTTCTTGGGAATAGTAGTCGATAGAGGGGGAGAATCATAATATCCTATTTTTACAATATCAATTTATCCCTCCATGATTAATTATGAAGACATTAAATGGGGAATAATTTTTTATTAGTGAATGTTTACGTTTCTTAAACGTATTTTAGAAGTTTAAAATTCTCATTTAATATGCCGAAATGTTCAATGAAATATTTTATGAGTTAAACACTAATAAGTATGAATTTTTGAGATCTACAAAGCTTCAGAGAGGGTGGAATTAAAATATTACATATCTTATATTGGGTATGGGATATTGATTCAAAATAATTGGATAACTCTAAAACTGTGCATCATATGATAAAACTGAGACCATCGTAGGGTCAAAAAGATTGTGTTTACCTTAGGGAGTGTATAACAATCGAAGGCGGTGGGCATCTGAATGCCCTTATCATAAGCTAATGTTTTTAAATAAAGTTTATAGTATACTAAATTATTGAAAATATATTTCCATCTCACTAATAACAAGTCACATGGAAATTCAAAAACAAGCATTCTGTCTGAAATGATGGATTTACACTATGAAGGGTATAATTATTTATATATATCATGAATATTTTTGAGGCCTCTAGAAAAAAAGTTAAATTTTAAATTACATTCTGTAATTAATTGATTTATTTAATTAAATTAATGTACAAAACATTACTATTAATTTACCAATAAAAAGATATGTGTTCCTCCATTTTTTACCCAGGAAGGTTTTAAAAACCATTATTTCTTCACTGTTTTAACCGATTTAAGTGCTAATGCATTATATGGGATAAATAAATGAATCTGTATTCAATTTTGGATTGAATAATAGATTGAAAATGGGTGTATAATTTCACAAAAAATATATTATTAGGGATAAATTTAGTTGATTATTCATGCATAAAACCCCATAATAAACCAAACTTCTCAACTCATATCATCACCGCTTCATGATTGAAGCCGTTTAGGAGAGAAGTCGACACTGAAAAAATGATCTACATGCATATCCCTCCATTATGGTGCAACGATTTCCTATCCATATGTCTGTATTATTTTTTTATTTATTTTTAATTTATAAATTTATTTCATTAGAAAAATATAAATAAAAATAATTTAAAATTTAGAGTTTTAATAAAAGAAAAAAAGACGAAAACAGAAAGGAAAAATTATTATTTTAAATTTAATGACAAATCCATATTTCATTTTATTTATCCACTTACTTTAATTTTCAAATATCGATGGAAATTTTTAAAAAAATTCTCTGAAGAAGAATTTTGAAAAAAACATTAATAGACCATTATAATTTTTTTTCAAATACAAATCACCTAAAATTATCAAATATAATTATGCGGTATTATCAAGGAATGATTAATACAGTTTTTTTCTAACATTTTTGGGAATAGTTTCATTGAACAAATATAAATTATAATTATGAGGTGATTATCATTAGAAAATGTTATCAAAACTATCAAAAGATAATGATTTAAATTATTAAATGATAATTGCGTTTATTTATTGAAGATACTTTATCAAGATTTTCAAAATATATATGTATATATATGTATATCTGTGTGTATATATACATTCATATGTGGATATACTTTTATAAAATAATTATTATATGATTTTAAGGAAAAATATAATTTATATTAACCAAATTCACATGATAATTTAATAAAAAATTCTAAATTATGATTATCAATGCATATGAAAATAAAAATTATTCAAAGTTATAATTATCAATGAATAATATATTTTAATGATAATAATTTTAATTATCATTAAATATGAATACATGATAATTTAAAAATTGTAATTATCATTTCACATGATAGAATTATAATTTATATTATCAATGCATGTTATAGAACACTATAATTTTATATGACCCTTTATAAAATGATAAAGTAATATTTTCAACTATTAACACTTTTGATAAAAATATAATCATTTCAAGTAATATTTTAGAAATGATAAGGTAAAAATTTAATTTATCAATGCTAGGAATAAAATTAAATTAAATGTCAAAAATTGGAATTTTTTGTTATATTCAAGAAATGATAACATAATAATTTAAATTATTAGCGCATGTGATAAAATTAAATTAAATTTGATAATTTAACATTTGATGTGATATTTATAAAATGATAAGATAATAATTTAATTTATCAACACATACTATAAAATTAAATTAAAAGTGATAAATTATCATTTAATGTGCTATTTTTAGAAATGATAAAATAATAATTTAATTTATTAGGGCATGTGATAAAATTAGATTAAAAGTAATGAATCTTCATTTCAGGTGACTTATTAAAGTGTAAAGTGATAATTAAAATTTATCACTGCTTGGAAAAAATTTAAGGATAATTTTTGAATTATTCAAGAGAGATAATGAATTATCACATGTGATATTTTATTTCATTTGAAACAAATTAAATTTTATGATTCTTGGAAATCCATTTAAATACCTTGAGCATTATCTTGATAACGACACGTGACATTGATGTATTTCCCTAACATCAGAAAAACATTGAGAGGTTTTCTAAATGTTATGGTGGGATGTTCTTCAGCTTTTTGAGATTATTTACACCTAAATTAAATTAATATTATTTTTCATAGATATGTTTAATGACCATGCATGATATTGAATGCATGTGGGAAAGTGTGTAGCCTTAAAAATTCAATATTATCTTGATTCCTTGAGTACTTATAGCTGTCTATTCACATTTTTGGGTGATTACGTTTACATTGTGTGTCACTTTGCTCATGATGAGTTGTTATTATATATAAATATATATATATATATATACTTCCATGCTATTTACACCTTGCTATCTTTTTCTTGGAACCAAGATAGGTGGACCATTAACTTCAGTTATCCGTTGGAAGAGTGATGTGCATGACAAAAGATGAGGGTCCAATGCATGGGTTAGGAGCATGACGAAGCCCAGGGGAAGCCATGTTGTGCACCATTACAACTTTTTTTATTCTCTTTAGGGGATGATCATGACTGGTGACAAGTTTCCAATACATGAGGAAGGAACAAAAAAAAATTTGGGGAGCACGTGACTGACAATGAGGCAAAAAATGTTGCCTATGAGTATCATATAACAGTAAATCATGACATCTGTAATCCAGTAAAAGAGGGATGCACATAACTGATGATGAGGTGTAAATACATAAGAATGGAATATGATGATTCTTTCAGATGTAATCAATGAAGAGGTGAATGACAATATCTCGGTCCCTTATAAGTTTTCTCAGTGGCATGCTTTCCCAACTAAGGGACACAATTATCTATCCGTCCCGAGTACGTCAACTCGACAATTAATGTAAGATAATTATCTACCATTTCCCTTCAAAATATAGGGAAACATATCTGTTTTCATAGAATTTATACTATCAAAAAATTATTCTTAGAAACATTATTCAATATCTTTGTGGCAAATCATTTATTCATTTGAAATCAAGGTTATTCATTTTCGGTAAAGGGTCAAAGCAGGTACCGTCTGAGGGTTTTGGAAGCATAGTTAGCACACAACCTCTCTATTTTGGATTGTGTGTTTATTACGTAATATCTATTATAGAATACACTTGTATTATGAACACATAAGGTTGAGGATGAATTTTTGGTGTCTGATTGAGTGTTTTACGCACACCCAACTTGTGAATTTTGGTGTGCTTGTAGATTTTGTGGCTAGAGATCCGGTGAAGTGCAAGAGTCACATGGATGTCAATTGACTGGTGGAGTATGGACCTAGAGTGGATGGGAACATTCCCTAGAGGACTCCATAAATGATTATTTATTTACAATATACATTATTCTACTACATGGGTTTTCATTCCACGTTAGGGAGATGTTATATTGTATGTATTCCAACTTTTTATTTCCATATTTTACTTTGATTATTTATAATGTTGTTTTCAATTATTGATCCTATGAATCGATATAGAGGGTATAGTCTCATAAATGTTCTATTTGAGACCCTCACTGCTAGTCAGAAGCCTCTTGCGTATATGGAGGCACATATAATGGCATGTTTCATTCTAGCTCAGACCTCGTGATTCGGGTCAGGATGTTACATATTCCATATGTCGCAAAATTTTCAATAATTAGACACTTATATAATTATGATATAGATATTATTGACCAATAATATTTGGTCAATTGATTAAGTGTTTTAATAGTTATTATCATTTTTGATAAAATTGTTTTATTGACTTTTCATCAATTAAATAATTACTTCATCATTATTATATATGTGTTTAAGGTAATGATTTCTTTCATATAAATTAAAAAAAATCCCAAAAAAGGAAAACATATTAGATTTAAATTTTTTTTCTATCTAACATATCTTCTATATAAACTAATATAAAAAATTATATAGTTATTAATATTTGAGGAATTCATATTTAACATTTCAATAAATAAAATATATTAAATGTACTAATCTCATCCAATTAGAATCTAAAGGATTCCATTTTGACCTAATAACAATTTATGTAAAAACAAAATCATCTAATGATATTAATAATGGTGTTAGGGTAATTGTGTAATATTATTTTTACCCTTAATTACATGGTTTAACTTTTTACCGTATTAATAAAAATTATGGAAGTTATTATTCATAATGAATATATATATATTTAAATACAATGGACCCATTGATTCCAAATATGGAATAAATTTTGGGAAAATAAAATCACAAATGTTTTATTAATTATTTAAAATTAATTCCCATTTTCAGAATGAGGAAACATGTTTTAACTGACAAAACATGTAAAATATTGAAATGTTTTTATATCTATGTTCAATGTAAAATTAACTCCATTGAAAAAAATTATATTAAATGTTAAAAATTAAATTATTTTATTCTTTGAAACCAATCATATATATATTTTAACAATACAAAAAAATTGATGAAAAAGTTGTTTTCAATTAAAATAAATCTGTATTTTTACTATTTATCATGACATAAAACACATCATAAAACTACAAAAAATAAAAAAAATTAAATTTTCATGCATTGATTCCATTGAAGATGTTCATTTTGGATAATATATTATAAAAAACTGTAAAAACTATAGTTAACACGATTGTTCAATAAAAAGGTGGAAAAACTACATTTTTAAAAAATACATTATCTATCCTAAAAAATGAATTTAATCTTATATAATGAATTTAAAACATATAAGATGAATTTTAAGAAATATATTTAATATATTAATTATGTATTTCAATATAAAAATATATCAAGAGTGATATTATTATTTTATGACATCACTTATTTCCATTTAAATATTTTTTCTAAAAAAAATTTTCTTTTTTTTAAAAAATCATTTTATTTTTAATTTTAATTAATTTCTCACCAAATAATTCATTATATATACTTATTTCAATAATATTTTTAAAATTCTGTTAATACAGTTCACACACACCATTATAATTGATAGGTTAAAATGTAACATAAAAATATTAAGTTGATGATTTAACATGATCTCACATGAAATGAATTCTACCAATAGAACATGCAATAAACCGTAACACAAGCCATGAATAGTCTTGTGTATGCTGAATGTTAAGTTTTAGTTTCATTTAGATCAACCTTATCTTGGTGTAACATAAAAAACAACACATAAATGAAATTAAAAAAAATATCTCATAAAAAATCTCACGGTGTTATAATAAATGTGCCTTTAACATGGATTTATAACACCCTTAATTACAAAATGTGATAACATGATAGTTTCATTTGAAACTTTGATTAAAAAAATACTAAAATTGATCATCCTAATTAACCATTATATTTGATCACTAGTTTACATAATTCCCATATTCCTTGTATTATTAACACTATAGTGTGGGTGGTTAATTATTTTGTGAAGCCTCTATGTATACATTATATTATAACTCCTCAATATAAATTCATCATTAAATTTTCTCATGAATTTCCACCATATACATAAAACAATTGATATCCCACTTTGGTAATTTTCATCCTTGACTCCTTACAAATATTCAAAATGAAGGAAATATAATCTTTACAACGTTATGTTTTTCCCTTTCATTTCAATCTTAAATTCCTAATCAGTACCGTTTTATTGATGGTTAACATGAATATCAATTTCAATCATGATTTCATATCTAATGATTTCATCATATCTACGTATGTTCTATATGGAAAATTCTATTTAGACACAAGGTTTTATGATATTAATGACTAAATTAACCGAACTTTTATGTTGGGTAATAATAAAAGAAGATCACCATGGAAGTCTTATTGGAGTTTCATCACATATATGGAAGGATATTCCATCCATCACTATTAGATCAATAAATTCATTCTCCATTTTAATAGTATGAATGTTAGGATTGTAGATACTAAAAAATAATCTCTTAAAGTGACCTCACTCAAAGGAGTAAATTTTATATATGTTGAAAAAAATGATATGATTCCAATATTTATCAAATTAATTAAGATAATTATAGACAAAGAAATATATTTTTCATGTTACAACCCCTAGAGAATTGAACATAGCATTTTAGGGGAACACATATATTTTTTATAAAGTAGAATATTAGTGTAAATAATTAAATAATAAAGACATTTCCAGAAAAAGGAATCAATATAATTGAATTCCCTCATTTCTCTTTCGGATGATCATTATGAAGTATTTATTTGTAATTTTATTATGATTATAGTAATTAAATTTATCTTACTAATTCTATAAAATTTATTTACTTTGTGGGGAAATCATTTTATTATATATTTTATAAATCATTTACAAGTTTTTTTTGGATCCAATCATCAAATCGAGTTAAGAACCATTACGGGTGAAAAAATACCACAGTGGTAAACCACATAATTATGAAAAATTAATTATATCTTGTCTAAATAAATGAATTTTATTTTCAATATATGAATGATTATGTTTTTCCAAGGTCATTCATGGTCTCCATCTCATTAAACCTTTTATTATGTTTTTTAAGTTGAATATTATTTTTTAAAAGAAATTGGTCAAGAGTTTCAAACTAGGTGTGTAGAATGTAACATAATAGGTTACAATATAAAAAAACATTAATTCACCATTTTAATAGTTATTAATATGATTTATATTTATTCTAGGACAACCCCATCTTGTAAAATCCTAACATCAATCAAATTTCATGAAAACCACTCTCTCTATCCTCTAATCAAAGTCCATGACATTTTCCTATACTATGACATGACCTTAGTGTTCCCACTAATTTTCTATCAACCAATTCAACAATTGTTAAATAATATTTACATTCATATCGAATATATTGGTGAAAAAAATCATACATACATATTACATGTTATTAGATAAATTTTCACTATATAACATAATGATCGATACTAAAATGTATCAGTCTTATAATATAAGAAATGTGGGAAGATAAAAAATTAGTTCTTAAGTGAGGTTAATTATCTCCAAATATGTTTTCATGAATAATACATTTTGAAAAATATCATAAATAATCCATTTTTTCATAACCAGGGGAAATTAAACATTAAAAATGGTGATCGCATATTCTTAGTAAGGGTAGACAAATAAGATATCTATAAAACAGTATCAAATAGGTATTATAATATGAGAATAACAATTTAAAACCATATGATGAATTTAATAGATCATAATAATGATTCATGGAATAAATAATGGTAGTTCAAAAGATATTAAACATAATGTAATCAAAGAAAAAATCCAAAAGTGAATAAAATTGCACATGTCATAGATTTTTCTTTTCATTTACAAAAAATTAAAAAATCACTACTTAGTTATCATGTCTTATTGGGAAAAACATTATAGTTTAATTGTTTCTCTCCGTAAATCATATACGTAGTCATGTTTCACTGCCAAGACTATTATATTTATGATATTCTTTTATTGAACTATAATAAATCCATATTACACTATTATTTATCTCATGATATTTTTATATATACCAAAAGCAACGAAAAGATATATATTTCTAATCCCACCTATTACATATTAAGACAATATAGATTATTTTACATGACCATAAAATATTCATTATATCATAAAATTTTAATATATATTGGTTTTATAAACATTTCAACTTGGTCTAACTGTTAGAAATGAAATTGGTTTCATAATTTTTCATTGTGGAAAAACAAATGGAATAGAAAGTGGGTTCATACACATTTCATCAATTCATCGTATAATAACTGATGAAAGAGGAAATTGATTTATTAAAATAATCCCAACATAATCCAAAATAATTTATTAAAAGGATAATGACGGTATCATATTCTCATATCCAGAAAAATCATTATAAATATCTAATGTTGTTATTTTTAATGAATTTAAATTATATAAAATAATAGTTAATTTATTATTTAAGAAAATATACTTTCCTTTTGGAAGTAAATATTTTAAAAAATAATAATTAACCAAATATTATGAAAAAAACATTTATTTAAAATTTTATTGGTATATTGTAAAGAAATCTTTAAAAATTTGATGTTTTTATAGAAAAAAACTCATTCATGGTTTTTTCTTTAAAATAATATTCCCATAACATATTTAATAAAAATATAAAATGAACCTCATTTAGAAAAAATAAGGAATATTAAATTCAAATAAATATTTATTAATTAAAACATATTTAAAAATTTTATTCAACAATGATAGAAGAATTTAAATCCCTTTATTAAAAACATTTTTAAAAAAATGTAAATTGATGTAACAGAATCATAGAAATAATATATTTATAATGTTGGTTATCCATAAAACTATTATTACGACATTTTTATCACATTGGGAGGAGAATATTAAAATAAGCTTTTTACTATCCTGAAATAACCTGAGGATTAAAAATTAATGACTTACATGAGAGTTTGATCATTATACTTCTTCATCAAATATTAAATCATACAAAATAATAGTGAACAATGAGATTATATCCTAAAACCCATTAAATGTTGGTAAATTGTAAATAATAAACCCCTAAAATAAATTAAAATTATATTTATATGTATAAAACATAATTTTCATGATATTAATCACTATTCTCATTCATCGGTAGCATACAAGACACACAATAGAAACAAGTATTCAATATGTCTTTTATCCCATGAAAATAAATTATTGATAAAAATCAATTATGTAAAGTATGTACATTCATTATACATGGTTGTTCCTCCTACATAAAAAATTGATGTCTTTTAGAAATTTATTATAGGAAAATATGCATATATATCATAACATATTCTATTTTCGAACGTTCTTTTATCACATGTTCATTAATAATTCATTGTTAAAATCACATTTTCAGGTAATAACTACATCATATATCATGAAGTTTTTGGTTAGGTAATATTTTATCTTTTACATTGATTTTCTTAAAATACCTACAAAACATTAATTTTGATATAAATATCATATATATTTATTATATAAGTATACATATTTTAATCAATAAATATATGAATATAAAAATTAATTATATAGTTTATTGAGATGGTATGTTGTACATATATATAAATGCCATTTCCATTTTCTGATGGAATGAATGAATGAATTTTATATAATAATTCTCAACTAATTAATAATTGATATATTATTTATATCATATTTAATTGTTAATAGTTTTTTAATACCATCAATTTATATATAATTTGATTAATATTTTACATTGCTTTCTGGAGGTGGTAGCCCACACATTTTTATTATAGATGTTATCATATTTCAATGGATTGTATAGTAAGAAAGGAAATGTGAAATTATAATTCTATAGGTATTATTATGTAATAAATATCATATAAAAATACATTTTAAAAATACTGTTATATCAATCCATGATAGAAATTGATGGAAAACAAGTTACATTGGTTCGCAAGGAAGTAACCCATTGTAAAAACAATCAACAATTTCACTTCCCATTAAAAAAAGTATATATTGATATGTGATATAATATTAATAAAATAACATTTAATTATATTGAAGATACTAATATTAGTATTATAATATATTTCATGAATATTTTAATTTGGAGGAAGAATAAATGAAATAATAATTATCAGTTAAGAATGATACATCATTTCAAAAAAAAAACACTTCAGGTGACAAAAAAAGGATTATCATAAGGGTTTATATTAAAATAGAAGACATTAAGAAGATTAAGGTATGCATTGAATAGATTTTTCTTGGGATTTTAAGAGGCAAAATAATTATGATATGTTAACAGAAAATTTATCTCGTTTTACTTTATATGTGGGAGAGGTATCCCACATGGAAAGCAATTGAAAATTTCCATCAAGAATAAAAAATATTAAAGTAGTTCTAATAAAAAATATTAAAGTATCCATATATTCTACTATGATGTCGATTAATATTTTATTTTGGAATTAAATTTTTTTTGTAAATTTTTAATTGTCATGTTGACCTCTATTTTTAGTTATAAACCCCTGATAATCCTGTTTTAACAAAAAATTATGTAATTATTTTTTAGTATTTTTAAAATTTATTACGTCCAATAATAAATTGTGCATTATTAAAAAATATTATCTATAATGATTAAACATATGAAATAAATAATTGAAAAATTAAATTTAAATAAGTTGAAGGATTAAATTTAAAATTCATCCTATAAGAACAATGAAAATTTAGTTTTCCAAATAAAAATGTTTTTTAATACATAAATGTATTATAAAAAATTAATAAAAAATTTCTTTCAATGAAAATATTTAGATTCATTATAATATTATTTTAAAAATATTACTTTTGAAACACTTTTTAAAAATTTAGACATTGTATATGATTTAAATTAAATGACTGTTTTCAAAAAAAAATCTTTATTTTTAACTATTAATAAAATTAATTACACTTTTTATTTAATAATAGTGAATTCACTCTATGGTTTTTTCAACAAACTAAAATAAAAAATCTAGTTTTTCATTATATGTTCTGAAAATTCCATATATTATTTTTATTATTTTTAAAAATAAATTTGGAAAAATTTTATTATAGGAAACATTATTATCAAAGTGAGTAAGGAATATAATTAAAAAAGAGAACATATTTATCCATATATTTTTTTATATAAATCTATCATCCTTAATTTTCAAAAAATAGTCTTTCATATTCACTCCTCCTTGTGGAACATCATGGTAATGAAGGTCATGTTTAAATATTAATATTAATTATATATTGTGGTTTGAAAATACTCACAAAATATTGATGATATTAAATTAAAATAAAAAAATAAAAAAAATCATAGAGTGTAATAGCAACTTTAGAAAATTAGCTCCATAAGGAATGATTTTACTTCCGGATGCCATCATTTCTACCTTCAACATTCAATTAACTATTTTTAATACATTTAATATAATAAAAATTTCACAAAAATATTATGACAACTACATTTCCAATGTTCACAATGACCAAATATCTTATAGACTAATATTAATATTGACCGGTGTTCCATTAATAGTAATATAATAGTCTTCTCCTAGTGGTCGTAATTAATAATAAATTATATATATATTTATATATATTCCCTAAAAATATATGATTAAAAATTTATTACCAATGGTTTTTAAAATTACATTGGTAATTTCATTTATAGTCTATGAATTTCTGTTTATATTAACAATATCTACAATATTTTTAATCTTCTTTGATGAATCTGATCCTATAGAGGAAACCATTGTATTCTTATCATTAACTTGTTTTTAAATCCTTTTACAATTAAAATATATATTAATTGATTAAATTACCTAGTATATAATTTTCTTTCAATGCAAAGTTATTTCTACTTAATTCCATTTTGAGGTATATTAAAATAGAATTTATAGAAAATTATATTTATTTTATTAATATAGGAATAAATTTAATGATCATTAAAATATCCCCACATAGTAAATTATATAACTTATATTTGATTTCAACTTGAAATCAAATGGGTTTAGTTTTCTTTTATTGAATCTTCAGGTTATCAAATAATTTTTTTTATAATTTTATTTCCCAAGAGGATAGTAAAATATGAACTTGTCTTGTTCAACAACACGTGATTACTACTCTTGGGAATCTAGATTGACCCCTCATCATATTAAATGTAAGAAACCAATTACACTCTAGTAATACCAATTAAAACTGTTTGGTTAGTCATATACATTCTCATAATAGACACATAGAATATATCATAGAAAATTGAATGATTTTGTGATAGTGATAATTCATAAGAAACAAATACAATATTATCGAGAATCTGAAATGTAGCACTCTAAGAAATTTAAATAGTAATTTATTTTAATCAAGTATTTATTTGATAAATTATTTACAAGAAAAGTTATTAAATATTAAATTTTATAAAACTAAAATATTATTTTCAATAAATATTATTTACATTAATTATTTTTATTTTTTTAATAAAAATAATGTAAAATATATACTTTATTTAGAGGTATGATTTAATATTTAAGGTATCAAATATAATATTATAATTTTATTTAATGTGGTATTAAATTTTTTAAAAGGGTATTTCGACATAAATAATATTTGGAAGTTGTAATTTGTTGATGTTGTTAATAATTATAATAGATAAAAAATTATGGTAAGACATTATTTTGAAAACTATTATTATTTTTAAATAAAAATATTTATATATATATAATTATATATATATATATATAACATAATTTAATATATGTATGTTTTATAAATATACATAATTATCAATTTTTTTAATATTATATATGTATATATATATGATTTATTGTGATTTAATTTAGTTATTATAGAAATTGATTTTGTATATAATAGTAAAAAAATGTTTAAATATTTATGAATATAAAATCAAAACATATTTTAAAAAATATTGATATGTTTTAAGAAATAAAACATGATGTTTTTTATAATTAAAATGTTAAAATATTAATTTTTTATAATAATAAATAAAAACAATCATTTTTGTAAAAGTTAGAGAAAAAGGAGGACAAAAACGTGAGTCAATAAAAATATAAAAACAAAACGATTATAGAAAACACAAATACCAAAAAGTCATAGAGAGGAACAAAAATATTAAACCGTATTAAATGAGTGAATAAAAAAATAAAAAATGAGAATAAGTTGAAAACATGAGAGATATGTTTGGAAATGATAACGTATATAAAATGAGATAATGAATATAATAAATATTGTAAGGGTAATGAATCGCAATTTTGGATTATTTTAAAATTTAAAAACAATGTTAAGACACATCAATAATTGAAAAAAAGATAAACTCACATGTTTAGATTGTTTTTCATTGTTTTTTTAAAAAAACACGGGTTTGTGTTGTGTCAATAATATTACCCTTAAAATTCAGTATCTAGGCTACCTCTGTAAGACTCGATTTTATATATATAAGTATAACCCTCCTTTTATTACCTTTAAACACCCTAAACCAATATTCATATTACATTCCATCAATTAACACTGCTCTTCCTTTCTTAAAATCATGGTAAGGGATTTATTATTTTAAATTGTATTTTGTAAGGGTGATATTTTATGTGTAAGGCCTTATTTTTTTCATGATATTTTCATTTTATAAAGATTTAAATATAAATATATATATATACATATATGATTATCTATTTTCAAGATAAATGTTTTTTATTTAAATCTTTTATTCTTAAGACAAATGTATGTACAGGTTTAATTGTTTTGATCATGTTTTGTTGTTTTTCAATGATATACATACATATATATATGTATATATATATGCATGTATAAGTATAACTACTATTTTTTATTCATTTTTAGAAGTTATAGAAGGAATGTTCATCAATCAAATTAACAATTAAAATTTATGTATAATCACCATGTTTACAAAAAAATATGTGTTCTTTGATAATTCTAATCATTTTATGTGTAATTCTAAGTCAAAAACTTATTTCATGCACATAATCTCATCTTCACCCCTTGATTTGTCTTTCATAGATAGATATGGCCATCATCTAACTCATATGTAACATTCCATGAATTTTGAGATCATGCATAAACATAATCCATGTTTCTAGAAATAATGGTTCTTGATTATTTAATGGATTCCATCTATGGGAATCTCAAAATGATTTTAGAAAATTTTGTGAAAATGTAAATGCCGCTCTTATGAAAGAATTATTACTATTTTTCTATTTCCAAAATGTTTGGGGACAGAGTTGAGAAGGAATCACCCTGAGAAAATATTTATTTGAAAATTGGGATAGGTGAATTAAGAGACATTATGGGGAGTGAACCCGTAAGAACATGTTAAGACATGTGGCCTTATTTCATGGATTTTAATCATAGAAAGAAATGTATTGTTAACATCCCAAATAAAATTAAATATGTTCAATGGAGAATCCCAATGGATTTCAAAGTAAGTTATATTGTGAAATGTCGTTTTTCTATATAAATATTCAAGTATTTGTGGAAAACAATTCTAAGTGTGTTATAAAAATTTTATGGTAACATTTAAAGGTTTTTATCATTTATTTATGAAACCCCTTACTGGGCATATTTAATGCTCACCCTATGACTTAAAATCTTTGTTAGAGGTAATTAAGATTTATCAGCGTAGTATTTTTCTATATGGAGACAACACACTGATGTTTATTTTTTTATTCTTTTCATTTTGAACTATTATGATGAAATGTAATATTTGTATTTAACTGTAAAAAACCAATACTGGTAAAAGATACAGATATGTAATTTAAATTTTGGGTATTTAATATGATCCATTATATATATAAAATACATAGTATTTATATTGGTTGAGTGCGGTAGCTCGGTCCTGGGTCTTCCCACATGGTTTCAGAGTAACGGTCTATTTAATTTTCAAAATTAGATAGAAATTATTAATTTAATTATACCATCATTGTAAAATTCTTTTTCATGTGAGTAAGGTAGAATTGAGAGGGCCCAATTCAGTTAAGGGGGGAGAATGTAACAACTTAAGAAATTTAAATAGTATTTTAATTTAATCAAGTACTTATATGATAATTTACATTCACAAAATTTTTTAAAAAATTATTTTATAAAAATAAAATATTATTTTTATGAAATATTATTTAAATTATGTAATTTTATTTCTTAGTAAAAATAATATAAAATATATTCATTTTTAAATGTTTGATTTAATAGTAAATGTTTTAAATATACAATTATAAATTTATAATGCGGTATTAATTTATTTAATAGGGTATTTTGATAGAAATAATATCTGGAAGTTATAATTTGTTAATGATGTTAATAATAATAATAATTATAGAAATAATTAACAGCAAGATTTTTTTTTTCTGAAAACCATTATTATTTTTAAATAAAAATATATTATAAATATATATATATATATAAATATATTTATTTTTATATATATAAATCATGATTTAATATATGTCTGTTTTATAAATATATATATTTATCATTTTTTAAATAAATAAATATATATATATATATATTATTAATTGTGATTTAATATAGTTATTATAAAAAAAATGAATGTGTATATAAAAGTTAATAAAATGTTCACTCTTTTATGAATATAAAATCACAAAATATTTTAAAAAATATTGTTATGTTTTGAGAAAAAAAAATGACATGTTTTAAAATTAAAATGTTAAAATATAAAGTTTTTATATTAAATAGAAAAACATCTGTGAGTTGTAAAAGTGAGTGAAAAATAAGGAAAAAAACGTGAGTCACAAAAAATATAAATACATAATGATTAAAGAAAACAAAAATACAAAAAAAGTCAAAAAGAGGGATGAAAATATCAAACCATTACAAATGAGTGAATAAAAAAAATAAAAAAAAGAGATTAACATGAAAAAGTGAGAGATATTTTTTGAAAGGATAATGTCTGTAAAATAAGATAATGAATATAATAATTATAATAATGGTAATGACTCACCATTTTGGATTGTTTTAGAATATAATTTTTTTAATAAAAATGGATAACTCAAAAAAAAATATTAACTCAATTTTTTTTGATTTTTTTCATAGTTTTTTAAAAAATCGAGGGATTGTGTTGTGTCAATAGAATTTCCCTTTTAATTCAACATCCATGAATCTTCTATAAGACTCAATTTAATATATATATATATATATATCTGTGTGTGTGTGTGTATATGTATAACCCTCTTTTTCATTCCGTGAAACACCCTACAAAAACATTCTTATTACCTTCCTTCTGTCAACACTATGCTTCTTTTCTCAAAATCATTGTAAGGGATTAATTATTTTCAATATTATTTTTTAAGGGTGATATTTTATATTCAATGCATTATTTTGTTTCATGATATTTTCATTTTACAATGATATCTATATATATATATATATATATACTTATATGATTATCTATTTTCGACAAAAATGTTTTTATTTAGATCTTTTATTCCGAAACCAAATGTATGTACGTGGTTAATTATTTGGATCAAGTTATGTTGTTTTCCAAATATATATATATATATGTGTGTGTGTGTGTTTAAATATATATATAAACACACACATATATATATATATATATATTCATATATATTAATTTCTATGTATAACTAATATTCCTTATTTATTTTCAAAAGTTATAAAATGCATTTTCATTTATCAAATTAACTATTAATGTTTATGTATACTAACAATGTCTAAAAAAAATGTTTTCATTGATAATATTTACCGTTTAATTGGCCATTCTATGTCAACTAATTATTTCATGAACCTATCTTATTTGCACGCCCTGATTTTTTATGTATAGATAGATAGGGGAATCATCTAGCTCATATATGACATTCCATGAATTTTAAGGCCATTAACAAACATAATCCATGTTTCTAGAAATTATGGTACTTGATTAATAAATTTTTTTCATATATGGGATTCTATAAATGAATTTAGAAACATTTTTGAATATGTCAATGATTCTTTGCTGAAGGAATTATTACTATGTAGTTATTTCCAAAATGTTTCTATATAGAGATAAGAAATTCATGACCATGAGATCATGTTTTTTTGAAAATTGACACAGTTGAATTAAGAGACATTATGGGGAGTGAACTCATATGTCTATGTTATGACTTGTGGCCTTATGTCATGAATTTTATTCATGGATATCAATAAATTGTTAAATTACCTCATAAAAATAATTATTTTCAACGGATTATCTAGATAGCGATCTATGTAAGTTATTTTTAGAAATAAGGTTTTTCTATATAAATATTTATATATTTAAGGAAAACCACTTTAAGTGTATTATAAAAATTTTCCGTTAACATTTAATGGTTTTTATCAGTTATTTTACAAACCCCTTACTGTTCATATTTAATGCCCACCCAACGTTTTAAAATCCTTATTACAAGTTTAATAGATTTATCAGCCTTGTATTTTCCTATATTGATGCAGCACACTGGATTTTTTTTAATATTTTCATTTTGTACTGTCATGATGAAATGTAATATTTGTATCTAATTTTCCAAAACCCTAGACCTGTAAAATATCATGATATGTAATTTAAATGTTGTGTGTTTATTATGATTCCTTATATAAAAAAATTACACAACATTTATGTGTGTTGAGTTAGGTTGCTCGGGGTCATGTCTTCACACTTGGTATTAGAGAAACAGTCTAGATAACTTTGGTAAATTAGATAGAAATTAATAAATAATATATTCCTTCTTTTTAAAATTCTATTTCATGTTTATATGGTCAAATTGTGATGGCGCAATTTAGTTGGGGGGAGAATGTAACACCTTAAGAAATTTAAATAGTATTCTATTTTAATCAAGTATTTATTTGATAAATTCTTTACTAAAAAGGTTTAAAAAATTATATGTTATAAAACTATAATATTATTTTCACGAAGTATTATTCAAATTAATTAATTTTATTTTTTTAATATAAATAATGTAAAATATATTCTTCATTTAAAGGTATTCTATAATATTTATTGTTTCGAATATATTATTATAATTTTTTTAATGCAATATTAATTCATTTTAAAGAGTATTTCGACATAAATAAAATATGGATTTTACAATTTGTTATTAATGTTAATAATTATAAAAAATGTCAAAATTATTAATGGTAAGGCATTTTTTAAACTATTATTATTTTGAATGTAAAATATTTTATAAATATATACAATTATTTTTATATATATAAAAACTTGATTTAATATATATATGTTTTATAAATATATATTATTTTTATTTTTATAATATATATATATATATATCATTAATTGTGATTTAATTTAGTTATTATAAAAAATATTTTTCTATAAAAGTTAAAAAAATTGTTCAAACTTTTATGAATATAAAAGCGCAACATATTTAAAAAAATATTTTATTATTTGAGCAGTAAAATAGGACTTCTTTTAAAATTAAAATGTTAAAATATGAATTTCATATAATAAAAAATAAAACTAATCGTGAGTTGTAAAAGTGAGAAAAAAAAAGAAGAAAGAAAATGTGAGCCACAAAAAATATCAAAACCTGATGAATAAAGAAAAAAATACCAAAAAATCAAAAAGAAGGACAAAAATAATCAAACCCTACCAAATGTGTGAATAAAAAAATTAACATAGGATAATAACTTTAAAACTTGAGAGATATGTTAAGAAATAATTATTTATATAAAATTAAATAATAAATATGTTAAATATTATAAGGGTAATGAATCTCTTTTTTAAATGGTTTTATAATAAAAAAATATTGATAAAAATGGATATTTGAAAAAAATAGATAAAGTAGCATTTTATGGATTGTTTTGCTTTGTTTTTTACAAAAAATACAAGGTTTAGGTTGTGTCAATAAGATTACCCTTACAATTCAGTATCCAGGATTTCTCAGCATGCCCTAATTTAATATATATAAGAATAACCCTCCTTTTCAAAAATTGAATCACCCTACACAAACATTTTTATTACCTTCCTTCCATCAACACTACTCTTCCTTTATCAAAATCAAGGTAGGGGATTTATTATTTTCAATATTATTTTGAAATGGTGACATTTTTTGTGTAGGGATTTATTTTTATGAATATATTTTCATTTTAAAAAGATATATATATATATATATATATATTTATATGATTATCTAATTTTGAGAAAATGGTTTTTTATTTAAATCTATTATTCCTAAGCCAAATGTATGTACGAGTTTAATTATTATGAACACGTTATGTTTTATTTCAATGATATACATATATAAGTATGTATATGTATGTATATATATATATATATATTCATATATATGCATTTTGTAGTATAACTTATATTCCTTATTTATTTTTAGAAGATATAAAAGGCATGTTCATCTATCAAATTAACTATTTATGTTTGTGTATAATCACCATGCTTACAAAAAATTGGTGTTCGTTGATAATTAATATCATTTTATATGCAATTTTATGTAAAACAATTATTTCATGCACATAATCTCATCTGCACCCCTGTATCTTTCACACATAGATATATATGGCCATTACCAAGCTCATTTGTGACATTCCAAGAAATTTGAGACCTTGCACAATCTTATCAATGTTTCTGGAAATTATTTTTCTTTATTAATAATTGGTTTTCAATTATGGGATTCTCTACATGATTTTTGAATCTTTTGTGAATATATCAATGATTGTCTTCTGAATGAATTATTACTATGTTGTAATTTCCAAAAAAAATTGCGATAGGGATGAGAAAGGCATGAGAATGAGAAAATGTTTTTTCGAAAATTTAAATAGGTGAATTAAGAGATGTTATAGGGAATGAACCCGTAAGACTATGTTAAGACATTTGGCCTTATGTAGTGGATTTTAATCATGGACTGCAATGTATTGTCAATATCATATATAAAATTAAATATTTTCAAAGGAGAATTTGGATGGCTTTCCAAGTATAGTTATTTTGTGAAATATGGGGTTTCTATATAAATATTCACATATTTGTGGAAAACTATATTAAGTGTGTTATAAAAAAATTTAGGTAACATTTAAAGGTTTTTATTAGTTATTTTCAAAACCCCTTACTGGGAATGTTCAATGCTCACCATGCATTTTAAAATCCTTTTTACATGTTTAGTAGATTTATCCGTGTTGTATTTTTCTATAGAGATAAAGTGCACTAACATTAATTTGTTTATTATTTTCATTTTGTACAGTTATGATGAAATTTAATATTTGTATCTATTTATCCAAAACCTAGACTAGTAAAATATCCTGATATGTAATTTAAATGTTGTGTATGTATTATGATTATTTATATATAATAAATACACATCATTTAGATGGATTGAGTCTGGTATCTTAGGATCAGTTCTTGACCTCAAATGTTTTAACATTCCAAACACATTGTTTACCCATCTTCAAACATTTCATGACTCCATTCCATATTAATAACATTACAAATACATCATACCCAATATGAAAATTTTTTCCTTTATTTTTTTAGGTTAAACTCTAATTTGACTATTGTAGGAATTTATTTTCATCTAAATAACTTATAAATATTGTACAATCATTTATACAGTTTCAGTTTCTAATATTTTCCCTTTTCCAGCATCATACCAATATTTTGGAATTCTATATCATATTCCATAGAGATATTATAAGGGTTCCATTTTATTTGCAATGATATTTTTTTTATTGTATAATTAAAAAACAATAAAATAATATTACCTATTACATTGAAAATCAAGTGATCTCTCATGACTTGTATCCCGTGGCTCATTTTGTGACTACCCCAAGCCTGCCATCCATAAACCAGGGATAGGTGACTAGCACTAGAAAGACATGACCTAAAATAGAGAAGGCAATCCCTTTAAACCTATGCATACATAGACATGGCATACCGCACAAAGAAAACCCCAAAGGAAAGAAAATAGTACAACCACCACAAATTAACACTACTCATAGTAAAGTGTATAAAATGAAA
The DNA here is from genome assembly GCA_963277665.1 of Viscum album. Lineage (NCBI taxonomy): Eukaryota > Viridiplantae > Streptophyta > Magnoliopsida > Santalales > Viscaceae > Viscum > Viscum album. The sequence goes on along the minus strand of OY728156.1, from coordinate 1,242,847,033 downwards.
GTAAAGTGTCTATAATGAAATCCCAACTGAAAGGAAAGTACAGAAATGGATGTACAAGCTCTAGAGGTCATCTGCCAAGGATCCTGCATGAAGGGTAGGTACATATCTCTGTCGGATGGCACAACATCACACCACGTCTATCGGTCCACATCTGAGCATTGTCTAGTCCTTACTCCCCAAAGTACCAATCTAGGGTGTCTTTCATCTACACAAGACACAAAATGTGCTAGAGAAGCCTGTTAAGGGGTGAGTATAACAATACTAAGTAAAGACCCCAAGACACCTGAAATACTCTCAGTAATCAATGAGTTAAATCACCACAATAAAAATACCAATAACGTAACACCACCCAGCACGATGTCAAACACATAGCACAATGTAAAATATTTTACTCACACCATGTATAACTTATGTACAAATTAAAGATGAATTGTCGTAAATCTAGATCATCTTATTCTGTTGAGAGGCTTTGTTGCTGCCCCGCATTGGGTTACTAGTCGCTGACCCATCGAGGATCTCTAGGTGCTGACCCACAGAGGATTGCTAGGTGCTGACCTATATAGTACCACTAGGTGATCACCCACAAATGATCTCTAGGTGCTAACCCACTTCGTATTTCTAGGTGATGATGCACTCAGGATCGCTACTCTTTCTTCAGATCACAGCCAGCTACTGGATTATCGCACTTAGCACACTTTATTTCTAGATGATGCGTTCATAAATCCATCGGTAGTACGACAAACTATACTATGTCCCATATATATTAACCCCAATGGAATATCTCGTCGTAAGGGCCCCAATGAAACAGACTATGCGTGGATAGAATGCCTGATATTTATGTTATGGGATTTCTAGTTAAAAGAGCCCAATTGGATTCGAGTCTGATGAAGCCAAGTCATACTACAATATCCTCTAAAACTCATGTGGAGTATCTCAAATGGGAATCCTCTTCAGAAGGGTCCTCAGGATGTATACAGTGCATAAATTGAATGGTTGGTCTGCATGTTATTATAGTTTCCTTGAAACGGGGCTGGATAGGTCCGGGTACGAAATAACCCGGTCAGACCAACCCGACCCGACCCTCTCCGAGGGTCTAGCGTGGGTCCTACATGGGTCTGGACCAGCTGTACCATTAGACCCACATGTCTGGATTGGTATGATGGTTCTAGCCTGGTGGCGGGTTTAGCCAGGCATCGCAGGTCCAGCCCGACGGCGTGGGTCCGACTCGGAGGTGCGGGCCCTGCCCAGCCGGATCATTGGGCCGTGGGTCCAACTTAGTAGGATGGTTCTAGAATGACGGGGGGTCCGGCCTAGCGGGCAGGTCCGAACCGATAACCTTAGGGTCCCACATATCGTGACGCAATAGACAATCGTGTCTGGACTCCCTCGCACCCTACAGTCGATGCACGGTGGTCTCCTTACTGATGTTAAGTGATCGTGGCAGCTGCACGCGGCCACCCAGGCTGGATGACCATTTCCCATAGATGTAGACGATGTTTGAGTTCATCTAGAGTGCCCGAGTAGGATGCTCCCCCACGTAGCACCAATGGGCACTACGCCACCATCCTTAATATGTGGTTGCTGCTACTAGCTGCCACTGGCACCGTTGTACTGATGGTACTTTCAAAAGGCTACCAGAGGCACTCGGGTAGTCCATTTCTCAAGCTGCTTGCATCTACCAAATCGGTAGGCCATCACCCTCACTATGAAAATCTCAAACTCTCTTTACTTCCATCTTGAGAAGTCATCCACAAGGAATACACCAAAAAAGGAAGAGGGTTTGGGGATTGTTTGGGTCTCCCATGCCCTCCTATTAGAGTTTAAGCATGGCAGAAAGTATTAATCCACTGAGCAAGAGTAAAACCCCAATTCAAACCCTCACACAATATCCCCAAGAAATAACTATTGATTCAAAGATCAATCAATTAGTTAATTAATTCCAAATTCATTGTTAATTCTCAAGTACGAGGAAGAAATCATAAAAAAAATTGAATTCATAAACCCCTACATTGTTGATGTTCGATGCCAAAGAGTTAACCATTGAGATTTCACAACATCGACGCCGCTTCCAACTCTTTTCTTCAAGGAATTTCAAAGATGATGGCGTCTTTCCAACGTTCATCATTATTCATTGTGGAAGAAAACTACTGTTAGTTCATCATAGAATCTACATAGTTTAGTTACTCATTCTCCAATGTGATGGATTAATAAAAAGAATCATGTCCCCGCATTTGTATTAAACTACAACGTTGCGTTGTTATTCTGTTTCATTTATGAAACAACATCACTATTACACTTACTTTATTGCATCATTACGCTGCATGATATGGGAAATTAATGAGCCTTGTTAATGGGTTGTGTCTCCACCTAGTCATTGCACCGCTACGTCGCCATTCGCCACCCGATGATGTGTAAAGAAATAAAATAATTCCTTTAAATTATTTTATAATTTTTCTAAAAGAATAAGAAAAATAACATTTCTGTTATTACCTTTTCAGACGAAGTTAAGTAATTTTAGGTGAATCCTGGTGTTTAAAATTCAATAGTTCCCTTATATATTTTATCTAATAAAAGGATCTAATGATAGAAAACCCTAATCTCACATTTACTAAACATATATTAGAAATAGTTTGAAATTTAGTTCCAGGAACTCCGGGCCTCAGAATCATGTTCTGTTAGAGAATGAGGTCTCAAAATAATTCATTATAATTTTAAAAAATTAAATGGAGTTTCCAAGACATTACATTCTCCCCACCATATGGATTTACATCCTGGAAATACAAAACAAGGGATTACCAAACAAGTGGGGTACTGAGGATGAATTTGAGCCTCCCACTCACATCTGTTATCCTAGAGATTCACATAATTCCACTGAACATGCACGAGAGGAATAAACTACCCACGTAGGACCCACTCTTTTTGATCCACTATCTTTAATGGGAACTCTGCAAACATCGCCCCAACATCAATGTCCAGCTCCCCCTAGTCGATATCATGTGATGGATCATGCACTTTTATCCTCATTTGCATCAAATAGAAAACATTATAACCCTAGTGCATCTATGTGGAAGGTAAAGGAGGTACACCACCATGCCAACTATACTGATGGTTAGAAAAGGTCTGATGAACCTCAATGACAGATTTTCTCCCAGACCAAATCTTTTTAATCCTTGTCAGGGTGAGACCCGAAGGAATACATGATTTCCCTCCACAAACTCCAAGGTATTTTGTCTCCTTTCGACTTAATAATTCTTCTTTCTCTGTGTAGTTCTCATTCACTCTGGAATAATAATCACCTTTTGGTGGTAGCCCATACCAACTCTGGATCAATGAGTGCTAACTCCCATGGGTCTATCCAGCATAGGGGTGATCATCAAGATTTCCCATACAAGGCCTCAAACAGTTCCATGTCAATGGTGGAGTGATAGCTATTGTTGTATGAAAACTCCACCAGAGTAAGGTGGTCCTAACAACTATGACCCAAATCTAGGACACAATCACGAAGCATGTCATCCAAGGCTTGTATGGTCTTCTCCATCTAACTATCCATCTGGGATAAAATTATGCTCTCAAACACAAGTGTGTCCTTAACACCTCTTGTAACCCCTTCCACAACCAAGATGTTAATTGTGCCTCATGGTATGAGATGATCTTAGAAGTCTCCCCATGGAGCTGCACTATCTTCTTGACGTAGAGGTCTCCCAATCCCTCTACTGGTCCCTACTCCAGGGTGGGTAGAAAATGAACCGAATAGATGATTCGGTCAATGATAACCCATATGGAATCATGGACCCTGGATTTATGTGGTAACCTCATCACAAAGTCCATCGAGATACCATCTCATTTCCACTTTGGTACCTTGAGTGTCTTGGAAAATCCAGCTGGGACCTGACGCTAGGTCATCACTTGATGCCAAGTGATGAATAGAGAAATAAACTCTTCTACCACATTCTTCATCTCTGTCCACCAGTACTGACGTTAGAGGTCCTGGTATTTCTTCTACACTCCATGATGTACCACCAAATGGGATGTATGGAACCCTCTCAACACCTCCTCCTACAACATCATTGGTATTATGGTGCGCCTTCTGAAAGGCATGATGTGCTCCACACCTATAAAAAATCCATCAGGAGCTCTTCTTGAGGATAACTGAGCATGTCATAACTCGTAGTCCACATACACCTGTTGTACCGCTCTGACATGCTTTAAGAGTGGGGGAGTAATATTCATTGACTGAAGCTAATTTTACCCATAACTATCCACGAAGGATATCTACATAGCAGCATGATGCTTCATCCCCCCACTCATGTAGTAACAACTGGACATTTGCTGAGTGTTTCCACTACCAAATTCCCCATCCCAATAGTATATACTATCTCAAATTCATAGTCCTGGAGGAACTCCATCTATCTTCATTGTCTCAGGTTCATGTCCATCTGTGTGAAGATATAACTAAGACTATTGTGGTCATAGTAGACGGTAAACCATTCACCCATCAAGTATTGACACCATATATTCAAGTCAAATACCACTACTACAAAATCCATGTTGTGGGTCGCGTAGTTATGCTCATATTACCTCAACTGTGAAGAAACATAATCGATCACTTCTCTCTCCCACATTAGGACACAACTAAGTCTGGTCCCTAATTCACCGCAGTAAACTACATACCCAACTCCCTCCTCTGTTAGTCATAAGATGGGGTCACTTGTCAATTTCTACCTCTCCTCTTGGAAACTCTACTGACATTTCTCTATCCATATGAATGGTTGTGCGTTCATTGTCAAAGCTGACAAGGGTGTTGCTAATCTGGAAAAGTCAGGTATGAATCTTCCATTTTACCCATCCAAACCCAAGAATCTCTGCACTTTAGTCATGCTTCGGGGTGGCTACCATGAAGATAATACATCTATCTTCTCCAGATCCACTAAAAATCCATCCTTTGAGTTGACGGGTCCCTACAAGTGTACCTCCTGAATCCCTAACTAGAACATCGAGAGAATACCATAATGCTGGTTCTCTTATAGTGTATCTAGGAAAATATGTAGGTGTGTAGCATTCTCCTACTCTGTTACTGAGTAAACCAAGATTTCATCAATAAATATTACCATGATAAGATCAAGGTATGGCTTGAAGATCTTATTCATGAGTTCTATGAACATTTAAGGGGCATTGGTCATGCTGAAACACATCTCCAGGAACTCTTAGTGGCCATAACGGCACATGAAGGCAGTCTTTCATACATCCTCATCCTGTAACCAAATATGGTGATAGCCCAATCTAAGGTCTATCTATGAGAACCACCTTTCTCGCTTCAGCTGATCCAATATGTCATCAATCCTCAATAGTTGTTACTTGTTCTTCATGGACTCCTAGTTCAAACATCGAAATTCTATTTATAGCCTCATGATATTGAATCCCTTCTTATAAAACAAAATTGGGGCTTCTCATAGAGAAACACTAGTATATAAAAACCTCTTCCATTACATATCTTCTAGTTGTACCCTCAACTCACAAAGCTCCATGGGATCCATCTGATATGCAAGTGTAGATATCAGTGTTTCCCCTAGTTAAAAGTCAATGAAAATGTCTACCTCTATGTGAGGAGGTATTCCTGGTAAAATTTCTAGAAATATATCATCATACTCATCCACCACTATAAGAAATCTCGGAATCACCTCTTCCAATGTATCATGGGTGAGGCTAGCTAACATTTTAGTGATTGGCGGCATCCTGCTTTGAGAAATTCCATCATGTTCTACAATTGTTCCCTTTTGACCAGTGAAGGAAAACCTGGTCCCATCCTTACGAACACACCACACTTTTTGCCTAAAACATTCAATATGATAATGGTATATGGATAACTAGTCGATACCCAAAATGGAATCAAAAGTCCATGACACTACTACTAGTAGATCCCATACGAATCTATCACCTCTTAAAGTAAGATCACACTGTCGACACCAGTGTGTAATCATTGAATCCTATAATGTAGGAGTCTATAATTGTAAGGATCGAGACAATGGTAGAAACTTCTGCTCTCTGGGTGGTGGTGCTGCTGGTACACCACCCAAAGGAGCTAGCACTGCAAGAGGTCTATGCACCAACACCTCACTACACAATAAACCATCATCGTGATCTATCATTGGAATCATGGATGAATGTCTTCATCGAGGCATCTCTTAGAGAAAGGAATTTAAAAAGCATAATAAGTTATACCTGGAGATCTGACTAAAAATAGATCAAGGAAAAAAAATTCCAAAATACATAGAACTATTTTTTTCATGTACCGAGTCGGAAAATAGAATTTAGGGTCCTAGTTTATGGATATGTCTACTATGGCGCAAAACCTAGTCTCCTTGGAAAGAAAGATGAACTTAAAACACATAACACTATTGCCTCATAAAACACAGAGACTCGTTGTTCATACTGTAGAACCAACTGCCCTTTGATAGCACTATGTCACGGCCCATCCTCCAGGACCCAAGCCGTGACTACCCCAAGCCCCCTTCCATAGTCCAGGGGCTGGTGACTAGAACTAGAAAGGCATTAACCAAAAAGAGAAGGCATTTACATTAAACCTATACACACACAAACCTGACATACCCCACAAAGAAAACCACAAAGTAAAGAAAGTAGTACACCCACCACAAAGTAACACTACTGAGAGTAAAGTGTGTAAACTAAAAGTAAAAGGTCTAGAATACAATTCCAAATGAATGGAAAGTACACCAAACAAGTACAATCATAGGAGGTCATCCCCCTAGGATCTGACTGGAAGGTTAGTTGTAGCTCTTTGTTGGATCCACTATAGCAAACCATGCATGTCGGTACACCTTCGAGAACCGTCTATTATGGGCTCCCCAAAGTCCCTCTCCCTAATTTCTTTCATCTGCACAAGACACAATTGGTGTGGTAAAATCTCGTATATGGGTGATTATAACAATACTTAGTAGGTACCCTGAGACCCCTGAAGGTCTGTCTATAATTCAAGATAGAAAACACCACAATTGAAATACCATTGAGGTAACACTACCATAATAGATATCAAACACATATCACAAAGTAAATTATGCAACTCACACCAGGTATAACTCATTTATAGAAGTAATGATTATTAGTCATAAATCTAGATCATCTTATTCTGTCGAGAGCCTCTACTGCTTACCCGCACAGGGTCGCAAGGTGATGACCCACCAAGGATCGCTAGGTGCTAACCCACAGAGGATATCTAGGTGATAAACCATAGAGGATCTCTAGGTGGTGATCAATAGAATGTCACTAGGTGCTGACATAGAAGGGATCTCTCGGTTCTTACCCACACATGATTTATAGGTGCTGAACCAATCTGGACCATTACTCTATCTTCACATCACAACCAGCAACTGGATTTCTGCACTTAGTACGCTTAATTTCCAAAGGAACCACTCCTAAATCCATAGGTCATACCAAAAACTCCCTGAATTCCCACATAGAGTAACCCCAAAGGACCTTCTAATCTTAAGGACCACGACATAGCAGACAACACATTGATCCGATACCCAATCTATAAGTTAAGGAATTCTTATAAAAAAGGACTCAGTTAGATTCGAACAAAATCCAACCTGGACATACACCATCATATGCAAAAGAAAAATAGGAGTAAATCAAAATGATAGCATTGTCACAAGGTTCCTCGCACTATAGACGATGCATCAATCAGATTCCTGGTCTATATGTTACGATCGTTTCAGTGAAGGAGGTGAAGGTTCCAGGCGCAGCAGAAGCACGTGGGTGGATGTTACCACTTGGCTTTTTGTCATTAACAATTATCAATCTGGGATCAATATGATGATAAAAGCCAGTCTCCACAGATCGAATCACAGAAATAGACAAAGAAAAGGAAAGTCCCAGAACCACAAAGTAGGATCGCTATAGGTTGATTATAGTTAATTTAATCAATTTAACAGAAATGTCTTTTTGGGTTCTTTTTTAATTGATATTCTTGATCATGTTCCCATGTGATTCGTCATCGTATCGCAGAAGCCAAGTGTATACTTCCTCTAGCGGTGATCCACACATGCACCTCATATCTCTGGACATCGCCAAAGGAGTCACCAAGTGCTAGATTTAAGAAACCTTTTCTTGCGTTATCCACCTTAGATCGTCTTGATCCGATGGAAGATGATCTCCCTAGGTCTTCATATCGTTCTTCAAGTAATAGGTTCTTTCAACCTTGAATGAATTCTCCAGAGCTGTTGTGCCCAACGATTCTCTTAGGTTAGGAAAAGAGTTGGGGTTGTGAGGATATTTATAATCGGGTTTGAGGTTGTAGAGTTATGACAAAAAATAAACACATTATGCATTTTATTTATTTAATTAACTCCATTTTAAAAAAACTCATGTCGAGTCATTAATTACTTGACATTCGCCCACACTGATTATAATAAATATCATTTAATAAAATGATATTTCCTCAAAATCCCAAATGGAAAAACTACACGGTGTGTATTAATAAATACAGGGCGTGTACTTGTTTTCATTGAAAAATACACGGTGTGTACATTCAATGTACAAGACATGTATATCTTGTTTTCATTTATTCATTTCCTTTCCAAAATAAAAACTACACGGCGTGTGTATTTAATAAGACACAGTGTGTACTTTTTCAAAATAAAACTACACAGTGTGTAATCAATGATACACGGTGTGTACTTTTTTTATCTTATTCTTCCTCCAATATTAAAACGATTTAGGCTTCCTTTAATAATTATTAAACCACGTATGGGAATAATCTTTATTCTACTTGAGATACTTGAATACACTTAGTGTTTGACCTCTAGGACCCTTTCTCGTTGGCATTAGGCAGGCTTGCCTAAAGTCTTAGATTACTGTCTAGCAACGGGTCAAGGCACCCAAGAGAAAGAAGTTGATGCCACATTGACGTATCACCACTTACAAATGCTTACTGTGTAATTTAATCCCTTTGTCTCAATATCTCATCAACCAGCTTTCATGGTAGTGTCATAAACCCATATGCTAGATCTGTCATTCATTGACTTCTAGAAATAAACTTGTCATTACACCATGGCCATGGAATTTGTTTGAAAATTATATTTCAATCAAAGGGACTGAGATATCTACTTACACAGATATGAAAGGTAAAAATCCTTCCTCGACTTTCCATTAACAAAATTTCATTCATGCACCAAACATGCCCTACTTCCCGCCAACTGTCTACATGACGTTTTTCGTCAGAAAATATAAGTCCGTGAGTCATGACATGATTTAATGATAATCTTCCAGTCTAATGACCATTACACACGCTCACATATAGTAATGTCTGATGACACCAAAACATGCAGAATTACTACTTGTGTGTCTGTTCTCATAATCTCCCATCTTGGAGATTACGAAGTGCGAACTCCATGAGAGAGAGTCTCGTCTTCTTAAAAGTACTCACACATGACGTTATCTATACTATGTTTCCTATCATTGTATTTCATCTAACCGCAGAACATTATTTAAGAATATTATTATAGCATTTCAAGATTCACATCATAGTGGGGATCTTCCATGACCTTATTAATGCAACATATATTCCTTGATATTATTATATTATAGTCATGCAGAACAATGAATAGTATATAATAAGTGAACATTCATGTAATCAAAGTACAAAACAATTGGGTCTCAGGACACCAACCCTTATAAACTCTCACTTAGACTAGAGCCAACTGCCTATGAATTTTAGTCTGCTAGACCTCACATGATTATCATGTTTCTGCTGAGTCAATGCTTTAGTCAAGGGGTCCTCCACGTTGTCTTCCGTAGAAATACTGCTCACTGCAACTTCACCTCTCTGATAAAAATCCCTCAAGAGATGACACTTCCGAAGTATGTTCTTTGTCCGTTGATGTGACCTTGGATATTTTTCAAGTGCCACTGCTGTAGTATTATCACTATAGAGTGTGATAGGATCTATACTGCTTGGTACTACATCCAGCTCTTGGACGAATATTTTCATCCATACTAATTCTTTAGCTGCCTCAGAAGCTGCGATATACTTGGACTCCGCGGTAGAATCTTCCACCACACTTTGCTTTGAGCTCTTCCAGCTCACTGCACGTCCATTAAAACTGAAGATGTATCCAGTTTGCGAATTCATTTCATATTGATCAGTCTGGAAACTATCATCTACATGTCCTCTGATGACTAGTTCCTCATCTCCTCCATAAACCAGGAACATATCCTTAGTACGCCTCAGATACTTAAGGATAGTCTTGACTGCCATCCAATGGCGGTCTCCTGGATCATCTTGATATATTCCTACCACACTTAATGTGTAAGAAACATCTATCCTCGTACATAGAATAACATACATGACTGACCCAATCATGGATGTGTAAGGGATAGTTTCCATTATCATTCTTTCCTCATGTGTCTAAGGTCACATTTTCTTGGAAAGATGAATGCCATGTTAAACTGGTAACAATCCCCTCTTAGACTGTTCCATACTGAATCTCTTCAGTATCTTGTCAATGTATGTACTTTGACTCAGGCCCAGCATTCTCTTTGATCTATCACGATGGATCTTGATTCCTAGAATATATGCTGCCTCGCCCAAGTCTTTCATGGAGAATCATTTATCTAACCATGTCTTAACAGACTGTAAGACAGGTACTTCATTTCCAGTTAGTAATATGTCATCAACATATACTATTAGGAAAACGACTGTACTCCCACTAAACCTCTTATAGACACAAGGCTCACATTAGTTATTAACAAACCCAAATTCCATTACAGCTTCATCAAAATGAATGTTCCATGACTTGGATGCTTTCTTTTATCCATAAATGGATTTCTGCAATTTTCATACCTTGTTGGCATCATTTGGAGTCACAAACCCTTCAGGTTGTGTCATGCAGACATCTTCCTGGAGGTTCCCATTAAAGAAAGCTGTTTTGACATACATTTGACAAATTTCATAGTCAAGGTAAGTGGAAATGGCCAATAGGATTCTGATAGATTTCAGCATCGCAACCGGTGAAATGGTTTCATCATAGTCAATTCCTTGATGCCATCTAAAACTTTTTGCAACCAATCATGCCTTATAGGTGCTGACTTGTACCTCCATGTCCAGTTTCTTCTTGAATACCCATTTATTAACAATAGGCTTTACATCAACTAGTGGATCTACCAAAATCCAGACTTGGTTTTGGCACATGGAATCCATTTTAGAATTCATGGCTTCTTGCCACTTTGAAACGTCTGTTCCTTCAACTGCATCCTTGTAGGTAAGAGGATCATCATTGTCAACCAACAATGAGTCACCATCCTCGGTGACAAGAAAACTATATCGTTCTAGTTCTCTCACATCTCTCATGCTTCTATGCAGTTCCTGTGCCTCTGGAATAGATTGTTCTTCCACGAGGCTTTTTGGAATCTGTTCTTGTACCAACTCATGTGTATCTTGAGCCTGGAATTCATTGAAGTCTATCTCACTCCCACTATCTCTTTTGAAGACGTGCTCCCTCTCAAAGAATATGGCGTGTCTTGCCACTATAACGTTTTTTTCTGAGGGGTTGTATAAGTAATATCCCCTTCTTTCCTTGGGATATCCTATAAAGATACACTTTGTGCCTTGGGGTGCAAGTTTTTTACCTGAAGAGGCCTTACCAAATGCCTCACTACCCCACACATGTAAATTTGATAACATGGCTTTGCGTCCACTCCATAACTCGTTGGAATACCATTTATCGATTTAGTTGGTACTTGGTTTAGTATGTTTGCTGCTTTTTGTAATGCATATCCTCAAAAAGATAATTGAAGAATCACATGACTCATCATTGATCTCACCATGTCCAATAGGGTGCGGTTCCTCCTTTCACTTACACCATTCCACTGGGGCGTGTATGGAGGAGTGAGTTGAGATAGAATCCCAAACTCCCATAAGAAATCAATGAAGTCCTAATTAAGATATTTTCCTCCTCTTTCTGAGAGGATTTTCATAATCTTCTTACCAAGATGGTTCTCAACTTCATTATATTATTCTTTGACCCGATCAAAAGAATCTGACTTATAACTCATTAAGTAAATATATCCATATCTACTAAAATCACCAGTAAAAGTTATGAAGTACGAGAACCCACCCCTTGCATCAACTAGAAATGGTCCACACACATCTGTGTGAACTAATTCTATAAGCTATTTATCCCGTTCACCTTTCCCAGTAAATGGGGCTTTGGTCATTTTTCCTTGTAGACACGCATGACATACACCAAGTGGTTTTAGTTCGAAAAAATCTAAAAATCCATCTTGATGTAATTTTGTCAAACATTTCTCATTGACATGACCCAGCCGGTGATGCCAAAGTCGGGTGTGGTATGAGTCATGTGAATTGACTTTTTCATCGATTTCCATTACTTGGTTTGTGTAGTCTAACACATAAAGGCCGTTATATAAATGTGCCCTACCAAAACAAATGTTATCTTTATAAAAGTAGCAACATTCATTTCCAAACATGAACATGAATCCATTAGTATCTAATCTGGATACTGAAATAATGGTTTTAGAAATAGAAGCCACATAATAAAAACCCTTTAACACCAAGATCATTCTAGTTGGCAATGTGAGGTGGTAGTCCCCGACAGCTACACCAGAAAGTCTTGCTCCATTGGCTGCTCGTAGATCTACCTCACCTCGATCAATCTTTCTTAATATACTTGGTTCCTGTATTTGGATACAGATTTGAGCACCACAAGAAATATCTAATACCCAATTACTAGAAACAGATAGATTTCATTCGATAACAAATGCACCTGAAGCTTCCCCTTGCTTCCTTGGCTGGGTGCAGTTTTTATTCTAGTTGTCCTTCTTGCCACATGGGAAACAAACCACATCCTATTCCCATGCCTCCCATTTGATCTTCCTTTTATAGGAAGGCCTTGAAGAATATTTGGGCTTAAATATATTTTCCATCCCTTTCCTTTTATTCACTATAAGTATAGAAGGTTTTTCACGCTTCATGTCATTATCCACTTGGTGAATAAGGATAAGAAGATCAGACAGAGACTTCTCAATGTTGTTCATGTTGAAGTTCACAACAAATTTTGAGAAACTCTGGGGGAGTGATGCAAGAATGATAATGGTACCCATTTCTTCGGGGAGTTTAAACCCTAGAACCTCCAAGCACTCAATGTAGCCAATGAGATTGACTACATGAGGCCCAGTTGGGGAACCCTCTCCATGATTGCTCTGAAATAGAGCCTTGGAGATCTCAAACCTTTCCTGTCTTGCTCTCTCTTGGTATAGACCACAAAGGCTCTCAAGCATGCTATAGGCATCCATGTCTTCATGAGACTTCAGGAGCTCACTAGACAATGATGATAGCATCAAACATTGGACATCGAGTGCATCGCTAAAATGTTGATCATAGACTTGGAATTCTTCATCACTCGCCCCTTAGGCGGGGAGATTAGGAAGTGAGGACTCCATCACGTAAAACTTTCATTCATGGCGTAGGATAACCCGAATGCACCTAAACCATTCCAGAAAGGTACTACCAATGAGGATATTGTCTTTATCCAGAATTGATCGCAGAGAAAATGTGGTTCATGAGTTTGTCATTTCGATTCAACAAATTAAAAGAGCATATTTATCAGTACCTTTTGATTACATTTTATGAATTTATTAATTCTCCCACTATTTTATCAAGTCCCAATGTCCCTCACCATTGAACTCGAAATGTCCAGTTTCTTTGAAATTCTAGTGGAAAGGATCCATATTCCCCTTCATATAACCCCAACAAGGTTTGGTCAATCTATTTGAAGGTATTTAGGTAGGCAGGTCTTTGCCAACTGTGAGCTTACAGTTCCTTGATCTATTGAGTGGACTCCCCAATCCTGAAATCCTAACATGGATTTCCTCAACTCCTGCCTCCAATATTACATCAAGTCTAGATAGGGATACTCCTCTTGATGTAATATGGTTAAGTCAACCCGAAACCATTCATAAGGTCTTCCTTTATAAAATTAAGTGTCCCAACAAGGGTTGGTTAAACACATAGTTTTATTGAGTCTTTCCCTTCATCAAGTAATGGAAGGCTTGGTCTGACTTAATATATTATTGAGGGATTTTAATCCTTTATGCGTAGTTTCGCATTATCACATGCTTGTTAATATTAAGTGATGCTTGCTTAAGTGATTAACCATGTTCTGATAATTTTACGCATAGTCCGATTTTTATTTTATTCCATCTTTGCATGCTTGTTCATTTTATTAACTATGTGATCACGGCAACACATACATAATAAATAAACCATGAAATCAAACAGAAATAAAATAAAATTGAATGATCATGATCTTTTTCTGGTTAGCTTATCTAGTGGTTTGATAAGCTAACCCTGACCTGGGGAAAAACACATTGAACCCGATGGTTCGTGTTTTGCAGCTCCCACCTATCCACCTATGTATCTTCTTGAGTTGGTTTTGCCTCAGCTTTGGATTTCAAACCATCTCCTCTAGATTGGGAGATCCTCCATTACACGGGGTTTACATTAAAGAAACCATGGGCACACAGGATCTACATTTTATTGGAAGAAGGCTCACAGGCCAACGAATTTAAATTAAACAAATTTAAATGAAACCATACACACATACAAAGGGTCTTTGGTCTAGCTCATTATCATCCATAGCATGCAATGACATTTACGCATATTTAGAATTCAAATTATTTTAATCGTTATTTCATTTAAGATTAGTCATTCTTGAATTAAATTAATTACGATCATATAATTAATCAATTATTTATCTTAAATTCATTTCTGAATTTCCTTGAGATTCTTCTCATACATATTCCTTGTACAGGTCTTTGTAATTATGGAGGAAACCTAGTGAAATTTATAGAAAGTACACGACGTGTAGTTTATATTTACACGGCATGTATTTCTTTTCACCCTTTATCCAAAGTACACGCCAGGGGCATTGGTGTGTTTTATGTACTTTGGAAATTTTTTAGTACACAGCATGTAGATAAATCATACACGACATGTACTTCCTTATTAAGTGGGAAACGGCTTGGCAATCCTATGTACGTGGTACGTAGCTTCTCATTTGTACACGGTTTCACTTGGGCCGGATCGGACTACACAACATGTAGCTCTAACATACATGTCGTGTATTCCAGTTCCCATGCGCCATTAATTTCTGGTCAACACGGGGTGTTAAAATCATGGGTGTACGCAATTCAGACGGTGTGGTTTGGCTGACCAGTGCTGGTTCGTTGAACCCTAGTACACCATGTGTAGTTTTTATTACACGTCGTGTAGTCTCGTGTTGTACATACAGAAAGAGTGGCTCCTCCGGATGAGTTCCTTGTTTTTATTTTAATCAAAATTAAAATTAAAAAGTCTGTTTCAGTGATATGAATTAAGAAATGAAGGAAGAAGAACAGATCTCGTTTATTCATATTTATAGAACGATTTATTTCAAATTGAATCAAATATAAATGCGTAAATTATCAACAAAAATTAAATAACTATAATCAACGTTGTAACATCCCTCTGATACAAATTTATGGTTTCGAGCGTAGCGGAAGCACGTGGGTGGATGTGCCCACTTGGATTTTTGTCATTAACAATGATCAATCCGGGATCAATATGACGATAAATGCCAGTCTCCACAGATCGAATCACAGAAATAGAAAAAGAAAAGGAATGTCCGAGAAACACAAAGTAGGATCGTTACTGGTTGATTATAGTTAATTTAATCAATTGAAAATAAGTACCATTTGGTGTTATTTCATCGTTGATATTATTGATTACGTTCCGAGGTGATTCTTCGTTGCGTCACAGAAGCCAAGTTTAGAATTCCTCTAGCAGTGATCCACACGTGCACCTCATATCTTTGGACGCCGCCAAAGGAGTATCCGGGTGCTATCACAGAGAAACCTTTTTCATGTGTTGTCTGCCTTAGATCATCTTGATCTGATGGAAGAGGATCTCTCTCGGTCTTGAGAGCATTCTTGGAGGAAGAGTTTCTTTCATCCTTTAATGAATTCTCCAGATTTTTTGTGCATAATGACTCTCTTAGGTTAGGAAAAGAGTTGGGGTTGTGAGGATATTTATAATCGGGTTTGAGGTTGTAGAGTTATGACAATAAATAAACGCGTTACGTGTTTTATTTATTTCATTAGCTCCCTTTTAAAAAACCCCATGTCAAGTCATTAATTCCTTGACATGCGCCCACACTGATTATAATAAATATCATTTAATAAAATGATATTTCCTCAAAATCCTGACTGAAAAAACTACATGGCGTGTATTAATAAATACACGGAGTGTACTTGTTTTTCATTGAAAACTACACGGCGTGTAAATTTAATGTACATGGCATGTATATCTTATTTTCATTTGTTATTTTCCTTTCCAAAATGAAAACTAAACAGCATGTATATTTAATAGTACACGGCGTTTACTTTTAAAAAATAAAACTACATGAATGTAATCAATGATACACTGAGTGTAGTAGTTTTATCTTATTCTTCCTCCAATATTAAAATGATTTAGGCTTCCTTGAATAATTATTAAACCACATATAGGAATAATCTTTATTCTACTTGAGATACTTGAATACACTTAGTGTGTGACCCTCTAGGCCCCTTTCTTGTTGGCATTAGGCGGGCTTGCCTAAAGTCCAAGATTACTGTCTAGCAATGGGTCAAGGCACCCAAGAGAAAGAAGTTGACTCCGCATTGACGTATCACCACATGCGAGTTCTTACTATGTAATTTAATCCATTTGTCTCAATATATCCTCAAGAAGGTTTCATGGTAGTGTCATAAACCAATATGCCTGATCTGTCATTCTTTGACTTCTAGAAATAAACATGTCGTTACACCATGGCCATGGAATTTGTTTGACAGTTCTATTTCAATCAAAGGGCCTGAGATATCTACTTCCATAAATATGGAAGGGACAAATCCTTCCTCGACTTATCCATTAACAACATGTCATTCATTACACAACCAACATGCCCTACTTCCCGCCAACTGTCTACGTGACAGTTTTCGTCAGCAAATCTAAGTACACGAGTCATGACATGAGTTAATGATAATCTTCCAGTCTAAGGACCATTACACACACTCATAGATAGTAATGTCTGATGACACCAAAACATGTGGAATTACTACTTGCGGGTCTGTTCTCATAATCTCCCATCTTGGAGATTACCAAGTGCGAACTTTGTGAGAGAGAGTCTTGTCTTCTTACGAGTACACGCACATGACGGTCTGTATACTTTGTATCCTATCATAGTATGCCATCCAACGACATAGCTTTATTTAAGAATATTGTTATAGAATTTCAAGGTTCTCATCATAGCAGGGATCTTCCATGACCTTATTAATGAAACATATATTCCAGGACATTATTATATTATAGTCATGAAGAACAATGAGAAATATGTAATATGTGAACATTCATGTAATCAAATTACAAAATAGTTGGTTCTCAGGACACCAACCCTTACAGCAGGCCCCATCGGGTCTGGGTCCCGTCCAACCTGGACAGACCGACCCGACCCAATCATGTCTAGGATACTGGTGTAGGTCATTCATGGCTATGAAGAATCCAAGACATTGAGCATGCAGTTCCCTCTTTTTAGGACTGGTCCATCCCAATGGCGGGTCCGGCCTGAGGGTGCGTGTCCAGCCCAGTAGTGCGGGTTCGGCCCGCTGACTGACACAATCCGCCCAACCGAGACATGGAAGACATCTACGACTTTCCCCCTACCACCCCTCAGTTGATGGGGTTATATCCTTTCAGCGGTCACATGACTTCGGTAGCTCCACATGGACGGCCAGGATGTCCGGTCGTTTCACACACACACGCGGACCAGGTCGGCGTGCCTCCAGCGCGCCCGAGCGGCCCGAGCGGGCCGCCCCACCATGTGGTGTCGAAGAACACTGTGCTGATGGGTGTGCCTCCATCCTCTTCCCATGGTCACCGCCACTAGTTTTAGTGCACTATAGGTACCTTCGACGGGCCCTTGGAGTTACTCATGTGGTTTTTTTCTTGAGACGCTTTCATCCACAGAATCGGTAGGTTGTCACCCTCATTGCAATGTCATCAAACCCGCTTTTACATCATCTCGATAAGTCATATGTGAAGAATGCACAATAAAGAACCATAGAGGAGGGTCATGGAATTGTTTGGGTCTACCTGCACCCTCTTCATTAGAATTTCATAATGGGAAAAGTATTAATTCACACAGTAAGAGTAAAACCTCAATTCAAACCCCCACATGATATCCCCCCACAAGAACGAGCAATTCACGGATCAGCACATTAGTCGATCGATTCCGTGTTAGTCGATAATTATCAAGAACGAGGAAGAAATAATAAAAAACATAAAATTCATAAACCATTAACTTGCTAACATTCGTTTTTTAATCATTCCTCCTTAAGGTTTCATGACATCGACGTCACTTTTGGCTACATTCTTTGAAGCACATTGTTGATGATAAAGTCTCGCTGATGTTCGAAGTTCTTCATTGGATTAAAAAACTACCAACCGTTTATTAGAGAATCACCATAGTTTAATTCCCCATTCTCCCACGTGTTGTCTTAATAAACAGAATCATGTCGTGGCGTTTCAAATATGCTACAACAGTGCATCATTACATTGTTTCATTCGTGAAACAACGTCATTTTTTTTCTTACATTATTAAATCATTACACTACGTGATACTGGATATTAATTATCCTCATTTATGTTCCTTTTCACCTTTGGGCCACTGCACTACAATGTCACCATCTACCACCCAATGGTGATTAAAGAAATGAAATAATTTCTACAAATTATATTGTTATTTTTTCCAAAAAGTCCAAAAAATAACTATTTTGCTCAACCCTTAACTGTCGAAGTTATGTAATTTATTGGAAAATCGGGGCATTCCAAATTCAACAGTTCCCTTGTATTTTCAATCTAAGCACCAGTTCAAAGGATAGAAAAATCCACTCCCACATTTACTGAACATACCTTAAAAAAAGATCCAAATTCTGTTCTGGGGTCTTCGAGCCTCAAAATCACGTGCTGTTAAAGCGTACGACCTCCAAATAATTTCATATAATTTAAAAGCAAATTATGTGAAATTTTTGAAGCATTACATGTTCATTACTAATGTATATAATGAAATGTATCAACAATCTTCTAGGACTGCCCCTCAATTTTTGAAAGATAGGTTGTACTAAATATTACATCACCATTCACATCCTTCTGAAGGATCATCTAGAATATAAAAGTAAATAAATTGTAATTCAATAATAATATAGACAATAGAACTCCATGGAGTCTCACTAAATCCTTAATATTGATGAGGTCTATGGTCACTAGCAATAAATCCTCTATAATGGAAATGAAAATGGAATAATTTTCAATCCTTTTAAAGATTACCCATATAGAATTGTGTATCTATTTGGTAGTGTAGTGAATATGTATATAATGATGTTTTCACCCATACATATTTGTACTAGAGGTGGTGGTAATACACCAATGCAACGTTTTATCTATTCTATGACTACTTGAAATACCATGAACTCAAAAATGTATCCATCAATCATAGATTTCATATTTTCATAATAATTAATATTATGATGTTCCCTATATATTATATTAATCACATGATGTATAAAGAATGTATATCTATTTTATTCTTCTATAATATTGTTATTTATCTCAATAATAGATAGGATGCAGATAATTTTACCAAATTTCAGTTACCTTCAGGTTTAATATTGTTTTTCTGAATGTACTTATCTTTCAAAGTCTTGTTCATTTAATGAATCAAATGACCCTTTATTTGAGTATCAATTATATTCTATAGTAAGTATGGTAGGGATATAAATTTTTATAATATTTATTATGCTTCATTCCTTATGATACCCACGTAAAACCTTACAAGGTCACTTATCAATGGATCTAATTGAATCCACATTATTTCTATATGACCAAGATATATCCAATACATTTCATGCAAAACATTTTTTCTCATGAAATTAGATAATAAAATAAACAACTTTTGTATTTTTTAATCTACAACAATTTCATTTCTAACAATTTTAGTTCATTTTGAGTGATTATATACTTCATAAAATGGTGGTTTATTTATATTTATCATATTTTCCAAATAAAATAGTTACTCAATGTATTTAGATAATATATGATTAGTGCTAAGTATTTGTCATGACATAGATAATTATACTGATGGGGAATTAACTATTAAGATGTAATTTTTTCCACCATGACACATTACATGACAAAATATTTATAACCATTAATAGAAATGTATTTAAAATTACAATCCCTTTCCTAACGGAGGGAGGAGTGAGCATAGGTACACGAAATAACCTCTAATTGGGTTCATGGAATCCTTCATTACACTCTTTATTTCTTGTCAAACGTACTTCATTTCACATTAATATGCTTATTTTTGTATGAATTGTAGTAAATGTTCATTAAAACCATACTATAATATCCCACCAAACCCAATAAACTATTTTTGTCATCACTATTTTATGATGAAGCCACTATTATATAAAGTATTTTGTCCCATTATCTAATGAAATTAATTAATTATTTATATTATTCGAAAATATTTATTATTATTATAATTCGATGACACATTAAATTATTTTTCCAAGAAACTAATCAATCCATATAGTTTGTAACATAATAGATAAAACATACTCATGCATATTGTGAATTCAAAAAAATTTCCTAATATTATTAATAAAAACTAAAAATGTCTTCCAACATAGTCCTTTGTAACATCTGGAACCAAGTACCACAGTCTAGTTCCCTGAAATAGTCTGTTAAATTTCCTTGTCATCACTTTACCATTTGATATATTGTTCCGACTAGAGAAAAGTGTATAATATCAATCATGTAGAGACTGTACACTATTTATTTTACTACAAAAATAATAGAAATAAATAAAAAATTTACAAATTAAATAACCATTAACCTAACCAAAATTGTATATCATTATAATCAAACCCGAATACAGTATCAAAATAATAACAATATATATGTCCTAGAAACTACATGTCATGTGATAAAATGAAAAATAAAAAATATATAAATGCAGTGAAAACTCTAAGCCATAATAGAAACCATGTCTGGTCTTATCATCCATGCTAAATCCCAATTACACCATATAATATATGGATCTTTCCCTTTTCTGATACTTCATCTGTGAAATATATTCATGTTTTGATCAGGCATCCTTAGTAGGGTGTGAGTTCAACTTAGTTGTTCGTCAAAATTTTCATCTAAAACTATATTCCTTCAATAATAGTGTTTATAATTTTATAAATAATAATGTATAGTGCATAATTAACCAGTTAAAACATTTCAACCACTATTTAATTTAACTTCATAAACCCCCAAGATACCTATGAAAACAAAACCACAATACCTAATTTAGCCCATACTAAAGTCAGATCTATCCCCAAGGGATATCACATAGGAAAATACTATTATTATCAATTATAATTTCATTTAAATTCATATTATAGTCAAGTTGAACCATATTCCAATTGAAACATTGTGGTCCTACATTATTATTCCTATGACACCAAGGGTATTTTATGTAGTAGTCCCGGATTTAAAACTCATATATTAAATAAAGAACTAATGTGGGATTCTGAAGTGCCAATATTTGTCTCAAACTCATATTTCAATGTCTGCTCTGGATGCAGTAGAAAATTTCCAATTTTTTTTTATAATTGTAGGATTTTGATTCATCACACTATGTCTTACAAACATATATCACATTTATCACAACATCACAAATATCACAATATCCAAAATATGGCATCGATTATGGTTAATGAACATTAAAACTCTTATCACATTTCACATCATGATATTCCATTTCAACTATCAAAATAAATCATGGTCTATAATTTAATCACTTGGAAAAAATATGACAAATAATCATTATTACAATTATCGAAATTTAATTATATATTTCATTAACCCATTACATTTTATCCATTCATCAAACAATTCTGGTAATCATTTAAGTCATATACATATTAACTAATTTATTAAAAAACTAATTAATTAACTAAATCAAAATTCAAATAAAAAATCAATTCCATAATCATAGAGACCATTAATTGATCCCAAAAATAATTAATCCAAATAAACAATAACAAAATTAAATTAATTACTTCATTAGTTAATTAATACAATTCAACTATTCCTTAATCATTGAAATATTCATTGATTAATTCACTAATTAATTAATCTGATTCAACCAAATCCAACTGTAAATAATTTATCCAAATTTACCATCACAAGGAAATTATATTAATTAAATTCCATGATTTAATTAATTCAATAATATATTAATTTATTCAATTCAGGGTTCAATTTACAATTGTGCCAGATGAAATTTCAGATCACAGACATGCTTTTAGATTATATAACTATATAAACTAGACTTAGACGACCTACCTCAAAATAAATAAAGAATTATTGCCATTGGAAATCCAAAAATTGAAGTGGAATAAGAGAGAACTCAACGAATAAAAATATCTATATCCTAAAACTTGTTATAACAACAAAATTTTCATGATCAAATAAACCATGATCTAGATCTGACAGAAATAGTGAAAACCAACCCTTAAAATGATGAGATAAATATGGGATTGTGAGAGAAAACCCAATGTGATTAGAATATCATACCAAGGGAGGTGAAAATATTTATATTGAGCATCAAATAGTCATGAATGGAGGTTGTGGGCCCTATTAATTCAGGGCTCATAGTTTCCCATAACAATGAACCCAAACTATGTGCCTCAGCTATGGGTGTATCATTGTTACTCATAAGAGGGATCACTATTAAACAAACCATATAAAATATATTAGAATCATATCTGTTAGTTTATGGTAGGTTTGATGGGTTGGGAGCATGATTATGTGATACCATGTTCAAACCATGAACAAACCTTCTTCCTTCCAAAATTTTTCAATTTCACTAGAACCCCCCCAATATAAAACCCAAAAATGTTTTACTGAAAAAATTTATAAGAGTACCTATGAAATATCTCATGATATGTCAATAAATTTTATTATATTACAATATCCCAACCCTAAAAAATCTCTTCCTCGAGCTGTACTCCCTATTGTCTATATGTTTCAAGTCGAAAATCATATTCCACCAATCCATCATATCTTATTCTCTCTCTTGAGTTTCCTATTTCACACGAACATGTTTCCTAAACACACAATCTATCTTCATAGTCATTCCATGAACCAGATTCTCACTATGATACAATACATGTATATAATGCTCTAAAAAGGACACATTTGTGTGAATCTTAATATCATCCATATAGATCTATGATAAGGGCCTAGGTTATACCATGGAGGATCGGACACATGATAAAAATAAATCATAGTACTATATCTCTATGGAAAATCCCATGAGTATTAAATTGACTAGATTCTCTTCAAAAGATTAAATTGTCCAAGAATCCTTGGATCCATTATGCCCTATCTCCAAACCATATAGTGACCCTATATAGATGACGCCCAAAAAAACATGATCATCGTCAATAAAATATACCAATCATCTTCATCTATTAGTATATGAATTATTTCTACTATGAGCCATATTGATATATTTTGCATTCAATTGAACCGACTATAATTACTCCACCCCGAGACTCGGTTCTAACAACTATGACTATGCTGCCTTTTTTCCATCATAGAGATTATTTTAATAGACTACCATAAAGAGGCTCTTATGGTTCCATATTTATAGTATCCATGTAACTGTTCTTATAGAAAAGATCCAAAAATTATATGTTCATCTCTCAATTCCTAAAAAATTATTGGGAATGTGGTCAAAAAAATATCCTCAAACACCAGTATATATCATTCTAACAACCCATATCAATGTGGATTGAAATACATATTTATTAATACCTATTCTCCTAGTGCCTTCTACAAGCCATTGTGAAGAAAGAAGTAAAGTACTAGTCACTATCCGAAGCAATGATCCATGAAACCACATAGAGAAGGACAATCTATTGAACATATATATCTCCTATCTCATCCACTGAGAATGTATCTCCTACACGAAATAATTGTTCTACCTTTGTCAAATGGTCTACAATCACCCAAATGGAATCACTATTCTGAGGTTTCCCTAAGATACCCACCATAAATCCCATTATAATTTCATCCCACATCCCTTTCAGAATAAGAAACGGTTGTAATAAACCAATAGATCATTTATTCATGACTGAAAGTTGATTATAGGTGTATAATTCTATCACAAAAACCACCATTTCTTTTATTCTACCCCACCACCAAAACCATCATCATAGTTCATGGTTTATTTTAGTCCAACATTGGTGAAATCCACTCATTGGGGCCTGAAATTCACATATAATCTCCTACCACATACTCATAAGAACATATAAAGGATAACTATTATAGATGATTGTGTCCTAATCTACGGTTTAATATGTAGGTGTCTTCAGAACATCATAGATTTACCATAATAGAAAACATTCCAAATTTTCGTACTATATATATCTAATCCATATAAAAAAATTAGTCTCCCCTAAAACTGATACGATATTCATCTTCTTCTGGATCTCCTAAACAGTGACATGCATCTCAACTAGAAATGAAATCATCTTTGATTACTCACTAGATTCAAGAACTACATTAGACTCTATTTCCTTCTTAAAGGGTCAGAAACATTGTTTCCCTTCAAATGTGTATATTCTATATCAATAGCTTATGACTACATGTAGTCAACCCATATCCACTACCAAAAATTCAAGTCTCACTATGAGATAATATACATTAAACTCTTGTGATCCATATAAGTAGTAAAATTGTTTCTTAACAATTAATTACACTAAGACATCAAGGAATAAAAACATTAGCTATGTTAAGGTCGTTGTGACGTCCTAGTTCTGGAATCCACCTAGAGGTGCCCCGTACCTAGTTGGTCATGTGGCCTCAAGTGCATTTTCAAGAACTCCAAAGGCTATCGACAAGCAGCGAGGGCCTTGGGTGTGATAGTAGAGAAATTATGCCCTCATTGGCAGAGTAACATAGCGGAAACAATATTGATATACAGTAGTGGAAGCAGTAATACTACCATACATCAGTAAATAGTGGAAGACTAAAGAATAAACTGGAGAATATATATATATATATATATATGATGCATGATACATATATCTGGGAAAACATCCAAACAAGTCGCAATGATGGAATACAACCAAGCCATGTACAAAAGTAAACAGATAAACCACTCCTCACTATCGCAAGCCTCATCTTGGTCCCATTCTATCCAGCTCCAAAGTAGTCAAGTACCTGAAGTTGAAGAGCACTTGCCCTAATCCAGTCCTGAAACAATATAATATGTTTGGGCCCAAAAGCATGGCCTAAATAGGGTGCGATACTAAATCCTAGTATGCAACCACCAAAATATCATTGCCTAATAGTTAGTGAATATATATATGGAATGCAATAATTAAAAAAGATGCATTAAAAAATAAGTACTCAGTAGTAAACATTCATACAGTTCAAATAATTCAATTCCACATATCATGTAAGCAGGTAATCAAGAAGGAAACCCTTTGGAACGTACTCTCATCCTAACCCCTCTGGTTTAACCAAAATTACACAAGCAATGCTCTGGGAGGTTTACATAGTCTAAGCCCTATGGTTCATCTTAAGTATAGACTCTTTGAGGAATCACTCCCTATGAATTCCCCCTATAGTCTCATATTAGTAACTAAAATATGATATGGGGAATCACATACATCACATCCCCCCTATGGCCCGCGTCGAGGAACTACAAACACTCTGAAGATTCACTTACATTAATTCCCCGTATGGTCTCGCATTGTAAATGTAAAAATAGACACTCTGGAGAAGCCCATACATCCATTCACCCTATGGTCTACTACACCAGGTTCTCAGGGCCCTGTGTAAGTCAAACGGGAACAACAAGGCAATACCACCAAACTAACCTGAAGAACTACTTGGAAAACAGTCTATAACACAACATGATGTTAGATAAAGAATCACTCCATCCTATATTACTAGGCATGGTAAAAAACAAGGCATCCTAATAGGCTAATCAGGACCAAATTGTCATAAACAAACATGCATGGGAAAACAATTCCAAATCATAGAAATTTACCCTATTCACATTCAATTAACCTCTATTCCAGCATAGATGCATAGCAGGAAATTGGAAGGGAAAAAGCAGTAAACATGCAATACCCCGTTCAAGGGTATTGGGTAATTTGGCACATATAACTCAAATAACATCTACCGAAAGGCACAAACCACCTACCTCAGTGTTGTAGGATCATTATACATGAAAGTTGAGCCTTGAATCGCTCAAGAACATCATAGATCTACAAAAATGTCTGAAACGATCAACCAAAGAAATATATTGAAAGATGAGGAATCGGGAAACGATGCTCTAGAATAAGGAATAGCATACCGAGGTGATCCCAACACAATCAACAGTGAACAATTTGGAGAACAGATTCTCGATTGGGGGATTAGGGAATAATTGCAGTTGTACAGACGCTCTCAGACAAACAAGGTCGAGAATGAGGTGTTTATGTTCATCAGATGTGACCCCGATATGTTTAATGAAAAAAATAAAGTACACAATGTTTATAATTGAGGTACATAGCATGTACTTGCCCTTACCGATCCATGCTTTAGGCGGCCTCCAGGTCATCACACACGGCTGTGTGTTTGGTAGGTATATGGCCAACACACTGCTACGTGCAGAAAAACAGTACACAACGTGTACTTCATAAATTTCTAGAAACTTCTCATTTTCTCAAAAACACCAGAAAAGGGAAAAAAATAAATTAAAATAATATC
Organism: Viscum album; assembly: GCA_963277665.1. NCBI lineage: Eukaryota > Viridiplantae > Streptophyta > Magnoliopsida > Santalales > Viscaceae > Viscum > Viscum album. The sequence continues at coordinate 1,242,820,107 of OY728156.1, read as the reverse complement.
CAATTTTTTACAAAAATCCCCCCATAAAAAATTCATCCCTGAATTTCATTAGCATGGTTGTTAAGAAGAAGAATCCCTGAACATCTCCAGCCATTGTGATCATACATCGACCTCCCTCTCCCAAGTCTCGTAATGTACTCACCCATGCTGAAATAGCACTCATACTAGAGGAATATACTGGACACAAAGAACCTTCACACTTTGATCAACAATATGGATAGGATGCTCCTCGAATGAGGCATCCACATTGAGCTCAACCTCTTCGGGTTGAAAAACATGGGACTATTCTGAGAAGTAACGTCGAAGCTAAGAAACATGGAAGACATCACGAATTTCTCGGTACCTCTGAGGTAACTACAATTGATAGGCAACCAACCCAACTCTCTCCATCATTTCAAATGGCCCGACGTACCTTGGTGAAAGCTTACCCTACCTCCTAATCCTCCAGTGTCCCAACCACAGTGTGACACACTGGAAAACCTGATCCCCGACCTCTAACTTCAGAGGTCATCTTTGTTAATGAACAAAATAATTATATTGAGATTGTACAGTAGCCATCATCTTATGAATCAACAATATCTGCTTTGTGGTCTCCTGGACAATACGAGGTCCCAGAATAGTTGCCTCTCCTACCTCCAGCCAACATAAGGGTGATCGACATGGCCTACCGTACAAATCCTCATAAGGTGCCATATAAATAGTTGATTGAAAACTATTATTGTAAGAAAACTCCAATAGAGGTATGTGATTCTCCCAATAACCTCCAAAATCTAGGATACATGCTCGAAGCATGTCCTCAAGAACCTGTATTGTACTCTCGGATTGGCCATCTGTCTGGGGATGGTAAGTTGTACTCAAAATTACCATGGTACCCAAAGCCTTTTGATTCCCTTGCCAGACCCAAGAAGTAAAGTGTGTAGCCCTACCTGAAACAATGGAGTATGTAACCCCATGTACTCGTACAATCTCTCATATGTACAACCCCCTCATCTTATCAACACTAAAGGTCTCCTTGACCGACAAGAAGTGAGAAACCTTCGTGAGCCTGTCAATGACAACCCAAAATGCGTCATTCCCTCGATGTGATCTCGTTAAACCTATCACTAAATCAATCGCGACATCATTGCAATTCAACTAGGGAATGGGTAACTGCTGAAAAATCCCCACTGGTCACTGATGGCCTTCCTTCAATTGTTGATAGGTGGAACACCTCATGAAAAAACCAGTAACATCTCTCTTCATACATATCAACCAATAATGATGTTGTAGATCCTGATAAATTTTGGTGACTCCAGGATCAACTGCCCAAAATGAGGAATGAAAGTCTTGCATCATCTCCCCATGTATGTCTGCTAACACCCATATGCACCCATGAAAGTGAAAATGTCTCATCTTAGCCTATGGTCCATCCGGGAAAAGGTTCCCCTCTTGACACGCTCTCTCGTAGGACTAGGACATCAGAATCTAATAGATACCACATTCGCACTCCATGAAGAAGAGTAGGGGTAATAGCTATAGAAGAATGAAACGTCTTCCCCTGTCCGTGATGCCCCTCTAAATGCATCTCAGAGAACAGATCCATAAGCTGCCACTCACTACAGTCCTCCTGAACTTCATGTATCTGAGTCCTCCTACTCAATTCATCATCCACAATGTAGCCTTTCCATGGCGTATAGGCAAGTTCAAAATCAAAATATTTAAGGTACACAACCCACCATCGCTGTCTCAAATTCAGGTCACGCTGAGTGAATATTTACTTCAGACATTTGTGGTTGGCGAAAATGGAAAAATGATCCCCCATAAAGTAATGTCTCCAAAAGTGTAAATCATTAACAACAGTAGCTAACTCGAGATCATGCATCGGGTAATTCCTCTTAAGTGTCCTCAACTACCGAAACCCATATGAAACTACTCCTTCCCACTGCATAAGCACAACTCCAAAACTGATACCTGAAGCATCACAGTACATAGTATAGCTCTTTCTCGACTCTGAAGATACTACTATCAGTGCTGAAGATAGCCTCACTTTCAAGTCTTGAATGGATGACTCACAAGAAAATGACCACAAGAATTTTATCACCCTTCTTAGTTAGGCCCGTTAGTTGAAGTGATAAGAATGAAATTTTCTGTATGTAACATCAATAGTATCCATCCAGCCCTAGAAAACATCATTCCTCCAAGACGTTCTTCAGGTGCTCCTAATAAAATACTACTCTCACTTTCTCTTGGTCTATAGATACTTCTGCCTCTAAGATAACATAACCCAATATGTGAATAGGTCCATCCAAAAGTGGAATTTTGAGAGATTAACATATAACTGATGCTCTCTCAGTGTACTTAAAACGATCTTCAGATGGGAAGCATGGTCATGTCGAGTGTGAGAGTACACTGAGATATCATCCATGAAGACTACCATGAAAAAATACATGTATGGATGGAACACACAGTTCATCAGTTCCTTGAAGACTGCAGGCACGTTCGTGAGACTGAACGACATAACCACATACTCATATGGACCATACCTACTCTGGAAGGCTGTAATAGGTATATAAGATGGTCAAATGAGAAACTGATGATAACCAGATCTCAAGTCTATCTTCGAGAACACCCAGGATCTATGAAGCTGATCAAATAGATCATCAATCCATGGAAATAAATATTAGTCATTGACTATAAATTGGTTAAACTTATGATAATCCACACAAAGTCTGAGGGTACCGTCCTCCTTCTTCGTAAAAAGGACAGGTGAACCCCAAGGAGAAGTACTGGTTCGAATGAAACCCTTTTCCTTTAAATCCTCTATCTGCTTCTTCAGCTCCTGTTACTCTGGTGTATCCATCCTATAAGGAGGAATGGACACCGGTTGTAGAGACCCTAAGCCTGACGTACATGGACATTACATTAATTTTGTGGAATACTTAGTACATAACAAAAACACACACACACAAGGACCGTAATAGTTTAGCATCTTTGGAAACTCGGAATATAATCTTCTAATCGTGGTGAAAGATCTTCAACATCTCCCATAAAGATCTTCCCATTTTTTTTCTTAACTAAAACCTTTCTTTATATCTGGGGGAAAAGAAAACATAAAAGGGTGAGCTCAAATTCTTAGTAAGGGTAAACAAAAGAAATATCAATCACATCATATTCATAAGAACATAACATTTTGGAAATCTTAACCTGCAAAAGAGATCACAATATCATAACATGGGGTAAATCATAGTAGTGAAATGTAATCCCAATAATCATAACATAAAACATGAAACTTTGTGTCATACAGACATAATCATAGAGAATCATTTCTTATTAGTCAAGACTCATTTCCAAGACTATCTTAGTGGACAAAGTCAATTTCTTAACCGAGTTCACTCCTCGTTTCAGTCCTGTTTCACTGAACCGGTATAACCTGCTGTTCCAGCCATGTCTATCTCATGAGATATAAAATCTTTACCCAATGCATTGGAGGGAGATATAGGTCCCACCCATCTCATAATTATACCATTCTTATGTGTGCCACAAAATCATAAATCATACATCATTGCATAACCCATGTAATAAAAATGGGATTCTTAAACATCATGACATCATAAAAAAATTCATATAAGATAAAGGAATTCATAAAAATAATTCCATCACAACATATTCAAATAAATTTAATAATAGGGGTAGAAACGGAACACTATATTATCTTAGATGTAAAATAATTTTGATAAAACACTTAAACTCCTTTCTTGAGGAAAATATCCATTTTTACTTCAAAAACACTTTTACTTTCTTAACATGTCATACAATTCTAAAATAAAAGAAGTTGATTAAAACTAAACTTGAAATCTTGAAAAGGAAGCTTCTAGGAAATAATGTTTTAAAAATCCATTCATGCCTTATATGTTAAAAAAACATTCTTCTCGTACTTTTGTCGGAAAAGTCAAAAAGTACCTCGTACGAAAAAAACGACAAAAGATTCCTTTCATATATTTTACTAAAAACGCTACGAAGAGTAAAATTGGATATAAAATATTGTATAAGGATATAGATATTACATATTGAGGAAACATGGATGTGGATGATAAAATACACCCCAGTAAATACCAAAGTATAAACAATCTCGGATAAAAATGAGATTGTGATATTTTCCCTTACCTTAGGTCTGATTTGCTTCGTAAGTGTCTGAAACTCCTGTATAATGATTTAAATAATGTCATTGAATTTTTAAAGAATCATATTCATTTTTATGACATCATATATGGTTCACTTATGACTTTATATTACCCATTATTTTGTAAATTAATGTTAAAGTAGCGTTTTGGGTAAAATCATCTTATTTATCGTACGTGTTTGTACTTGTTGTTCTGGATGTTATTATTACTTATATCATGATTTACTTAACTCCAAAATGTAAATAATTATTTATATATCATATACATTTGTTATATATCCAGCATATACCTGCATTTATAATAGTACATAACATATGGAGGTAAGAAATGAAACACATCGTTCATGGAGATGGTAAGCCGTACGTACACATGAACACTACTTTCATTTCTATTTCTTATTTTAATGGAATTAAAACATAATGATACATAGGTATATTATAATTCCAGTATGATGTCATATATAATATCATTAACCACATCCTTTATACATCCCACATAAGGTATTAACGAATCACATCACTTTGAGGGGGCGGTAGTCCGCACTTCCTCAAATGAGATTATCGTATTTACCGACTATGGAAACAGTAAAGGCTTGATATAATTGGGAAGTAAAGAAGAATAAGGGAATCATAAACATAATATATATTATATATAAATACAGTGCCATAATAATGGCCACCATGAGAGGCGGTAGGATAAAATCGAACAATCATCGTTTTGTGAGGCGTTAGTTTGCCATCACAGAAACATTATGTTCTTCATCCATTAGATGGAGGTGTGTGTAAGTGTAGTTCCAATACTTCTCAAAACAACATCCTAGTATTTTCAGGATACTGGTGTTGTCACAAAATAATGTATTAAAAAGATTTTAGGGGTTGGAGAAGTAGAATAAAATAAATCAACTTAAGAGAAACTGTTACCTTTAATTTTGGTAACTTTCTTTGGTTTGAACCAAAGGGCTTCTTGTAGAGTCTTCTGACTAATATAAGGCTTCAAGGGGAAGGAGAGGGATTTAGGGAGATTAGTTGGGCAGATTTTGGATGAGCCAAAACTCTTGAGAGGTGTGAGTAATTGCATAGAAGTGGTCTCCTTTTATAAGGGAGTGGAGGGGCTCTTTAGGAAAGTGTGAAAACACTATTTTATTATAAACTTATCTTCGGTTTCAAGAGGTCCAAAACACATTAATGTCGAAGATAAGTTGACTCATATTCGAAATAAAATAATCCAATAGGAATTTGACAGGTTTTTGATGATATTTTAATCATTTTAATCTTATTTATTTAAATCATTTATTAATGAGGTAAATACTGCATCATTATTGTGTCATAAATAATTTAATTTATATGATGTATAAAAATTATGAAAAAAATACCATGATGTAGGTAATCTTTTTATCTTTCCAAATAATATTTATAGTCTAAAATATAACTTATATAACCCCTTATAAAAATTAATTACTAAACGATATTTGTTAATTCCAATTTTGTCTTTACATTAAATTAATTAATCTAATGTGTCATTGTCTTTCATAAGTGGATCCATGGGGTCCCAAAATAGACCCAAGGATTACCATGGTCAGCAAATACTCATCCAATAAGGTTAAGGCAAATTTCAATGTAAATTTGAAATATTATAATATTCTTTTAACCTTGAATTACCCTATTTACCTTTAACAGTAGTGAATAAAAAATTACCGTAGTTACTATTCATAATATCAAAAAAAGTAACCTATTAGCATAATTTGGACCCAATGATTCCAAATATGGAATCCATTTTTCAAAATTCAAAATAAATAAGTTGTAGTATTTAATTTAAAATTAATACCGTTGTTAAGCAAACAGGTTTTAAAAGTTAAAACATTGCCAAAGATTGAATTTATTTAACCAACGAATTCAATGTAAAATCAAGGCTAATGAAACACATTATATTAAATGGTAAAAATATATTCTATTTATACTTAAAAACCATTCAATATTATTATTTAACCATATAATTTATTACGATGAAAAAAGTTGTTTTTAATTAAAATATAGCGTGTTTTTACTATTCATTAAAATATGAAAGTTATCAGAATAATATGAAAAATTTATCCAAAGTAAATTTTTATATCCTGATTCTAAAGAAGAATTTTATTTTGTCAAATTTAACTTATAAACTTGTCAAAAATTATATTTAATGTGGGTGTGCCATCAAAAGGCGGTAAAACTGCATTTTTTGAAAAATACTTATTTTACACGAAAAATTTATTTTGTTATCATACCATGTTCTAGAAAATATGTAAGATTAATAATAATGTTATAAAATTCAAAATTTAGTTAATAATATTCATAACGTCTAGTTCATAATAAAATTATAATAATATATCGTTGTTTAGTAAAACTCAGTATTGCGTACAACACACGCTATCGAGGAAGGTCGCGATTGCGTGAAATGCAAGCCAAGTTAGGGTTGCGTGTTGTGCAAGAATCCTTCGTTGTTTCTTATAACATAATCCAACCATATTTTATTTATACATTGAATATATATATATATATAACACTCAATGTTGTGTAAAATGACTATTATAAAACGAACTTGAAATTGTGTGTAACACAATCCAAGAATACCGTTGCGTATACTGCAAGCTAATACGGTGTTGCGTATAGTAAAAGATAAACATGGTGTGGTGTATAATAGAAGACATCAATGAAATTAAAAGAATATTTTTCATAAAATCTCGGGGTGTTACATTCTACCACACTTAAAATGAATTTCTCCCTCAAAATTCGTCAGGGTTATACATGGTTTACTACTTGAAAATTTCTTTAATAGAAACCCACATCGTAAAAAGGAACACCAAATCTTGGATTTAAAAACTAAAGTATGAAACGTAACGGTTACACAAATTAACTCATCACTGGGTTTCCACGTAGGAGAACATAGGTGAAAATATGGATATGGAAGAAAAATCTAACCTTCAAGTTCTGATGGAGAGTGGTAGAGAACATGGCTATGAAAAACCCAATAATAACAAAGCCATTAATTTGTGATGATCTAGGGTACCATCTGGTTCATCAGATATAAGAGCACTAGGACAACATTTTTTGTTTTCAAGATCATTTCCCTAAAGTTGATGAACTAAAATAAATACTTACATGATTTTGGTACAATGTCACTATTGTTCATGAATTGAACAAATTCCACTTCATATCATAAAGAAATGATGTTAAATTTGTTATTCATGAAGCATTAGCAGATCATGTGATAGAATGATGGGTCATTCCATCTATTTCAAACAAAATGTTAGAAAAAGTTATAAGTCCATCTTACGGTGAGATTAATCGTATATGGTTCCAAAAATGGACTTATACTTTATTTATCATACCACTTAATAAAATAAAACTACATTCCACTAACCAGGGACTTCCTGTAGGCCAGTGGTAGGTGATAAAGACCTGTCACACTTCAGTTGTGGGTTCGATTCCCACAGCCTTGTCCGACGCGATGGGCTGTCGCCCATCCTACAGGTTGTCCTTTTTCTAAAACTACATTACTATAACATCCCATACATAATATCGAAAAAAAGTTTTATCCTTAAACAATACTAACTTATTTCCAACATAATCCATTCCAATCTTTAGGATTATCTAAAATACTTCGGTCCAAGCTCATAGTATAAAGAAAATGATTATTGAAATTTCACATAACAATCACATGAAAGACATCATTTATCACCCATATATCATAAGATATATCTTGTTGAATACCATAATCATGTATTCTCTTGAAGAATGAATACCCATTGAACCTTAGTGAAAATATGAATGTAGTTAAATGTAAACACTTTCCACATACCAAAATCCTCAAAATTCTATATACTCAAACCATGATATCATTTAGTCCTTATATCAATCATGAGCTCAAGAATACTGTCAAACATTTCATTTTTTCCTTATCCCTTCATTATGTACATCTCATCTTTTTTACAAAAATATCTCAATCACTTTCCATGGTTACCGGTACCATAAAATTATTTAAAACCACAATAGACCAATACATAAATATTCTAATATTCCACGATACTATATACAACATTATTTTGGAATCCCATTACATAAACCCTTAATTATTCCACCACATCGTTGTCATATTCAACATAGCCAATGGTGATCACATGTGACTTCCCTTGGTCCTTTTCCTTATGTGTTTTCTCATGTCGATCATCACTAACCCTTGGATTAGGGAATTTATTAGCATAATGCCCCATTTCCTTACACATGAAGCATTGAAGTGTATTAGGTTCATTCTGTGTATCCCTTCCTTTTTTTGCATCATTAGACATCTTCTTCCCATCATTGCAGCATTCGAATGCCCGATGACCTTCCTTTCCACATTTGAAACATTTACTTGTGCCTTTAAGACAATCTCCACCATGATTCTTTCCACACTTTGAGCATAAGGAAACATTCATCTTCTTTTAACCATTATTCTAAGATTTCTCCTTGAACTCCATCTTTCATTTCTTGTCAAAACTATGAGATGGATAAGTAACACCAACTTCCATTTATACCTTGATAGCACAACGCACAATTTCTTCATAGCTACTGAAGTCTCTTATAGCTAATGCCCTTCAAAGATTTGGTTTTAAGCCACCGAAGAATCAATCAACTTTACTTTTAATTTGGATGATAAATCCAGATGCATACCTTGCAAGTCTTGTAAAATTCACTTCGTATATACCAACAGATTCATCATCCTTTTGCTTTAGTTCAAGAAACTCCTTCTCCATCTTTGTTCGAAGAATACGGGGGAAGTACTTATTGAAAAATAAGTTCTTGAACTCATCCCATTCCATGGACTCAATTTCATCTCTTGGCCTCGTATTCATGATAAGATTCCACCATTGATCAGCAACAGCTTCCATGCGATACACTGCTAAGACGACTTTATCATGTTCAGAACATTGAAGAACTGAAAATATTTTTTCAGTAGTACTGATCCATTGTTCAGCAACAAGTGGATCAGAAGACCCACTGAAAGAAGGTGGACATTGCCTCATGAAGGACTCAATAGAATATTGTTCCCTTCTCTGCTCATTTGGAAGTCCAGAATGATTCATATCTTGTGCTAGTATAGCAATAATATTTTTCACTCCATCTCCCATAACATTTGTTTTTTCAGGAGGACAATCAATGCATTGTCCATTACATTGATCAACACGGTTCCTTCGGGTTCCAACCATCGTCTAAAACCCAAAAAGAATAGTGTGAGAGGCAAAAATCATGCTAGGGAAAACAACACAATAAAGAAGGAGTACCTTCAATATCTAACATCTTGGGTTACCGTAATTCTAGTACTATAACCTATACTTATACTAAACCTTAGGGACATCTGTAGACATACCTTAGAAATATCTCTAGGGATCTCACTAAAGTTCTCGCATCCTAGTTTCCAAAGGTTGCCTAAACCTTTCCTCTGATACCAACTGTAGAGAACCTAGGCCTAACGTACATGGACATTACATTACTTTTGCAGAATACTTAGTACATAACAAAAACACACACAGACAAGGACCATAATAGTTTAGTGCCTTTGGAAACTCGGAATATAATCTTCTAATCGTGGTGAAAGATCTTCAACATCTCCCATAAAGATCTTCCCATTTTTTTCTTACCTAAACCTTTATTTATATCCAGGTGAAAAGAAAACATAAAAGGGTGAGATCAAATGCTCAGTAAGGTTAAACAAAATAAATATCGATCACATCATATTCATATGAACATAACATTTTGGAAATCTTAACCTGCAAAAGATATCATAATATCATAACATGGGGTAAATCATAGTAGTGAAATGTAATCCCAATAATCATAACTTTAAACGTGAAAATTTGTGGAATACACACATAATCATAGAGAATCATTTCTTATTAGTGAAGACTTATTGCCAAGACTATCTTAGTGGACAAAGTCCATTTCTGAACCGAGTTCACTCCTCGTTTCAGTCCTGTTTCACTAAACCGGTTTAACCTGCCGTTCCAGCCATGTCTATCTCATGAGATATAAAATCTTTACCCAATGCATTGGAGGGAGATATAGGTCCCACCCATCTCATAATGATACCATTCTTATGTGTGCCACAAAATCATAAATCATACATCATTGCATAACCCATGTAATAAAAATGGGATTCTTAAATATCTTGACATAATAAAACAATTCATATAAGATAAAGGAATTCATAAAAATAATTCCATCACAACATAATCATATCAATTTAATAATAGGGGTAGAAACAGAACCCTATATTATCTTAGATGAAATATAATTTTGATAAAACACTTGACCTCCATTCTTGAGGAAAATATCCTTTTTACTTCAAAAACACTTTTCCTTTCTTAACATGTCATAAAATTCTAAACTAAAAGATGTTGATTAAAAATAAACTTGAAAACTTGTGAAGGAAGCTTCTTGGAAATAATGTTTTAAAAATCCATTCATGCCATATAAGATATAAAAAACATTCTTCTCGTACTTTTGTCGGAAAAGTCAAAAAGTACCTCGTACGAAAAAAACGACAAAAGATTCCTTTCATATCTTTTACTAAAAACTCTCCGAAGGGTAAAATTGGATATAAACTATTTTATAGGGATATAAATATTACATATTGAGGAAACATGGATGTGGATGATAAAATACACCCCAGTAAATAACAATGTATAAACAATCTCGGATAAATAATGAGATTGCAATATTTTCCCTTACCTTAGGTACGATTTGCTTCGAAAGTGTCCGAAACTCCTGTATAATGATATAAATAATGTAATTGACTTATTACAGAATCATATTCGTTTTTATGACATCATATATGGTTCACTTATGACTTTATATTACCCATTCTTTTGTAAATTAATGTTAAAGTAGCGTTTTGGGTAAAATCATCTTATTTATTGTACGTGTTTGGACTTGTTGTTCTTGATGTTATTATTACATATATCATGATTTACTTACCTCCAAAATGTAAATCATGATTTATATATCATATAAATTCATTATATATCCAGAATATACAAGAATTTATAATAGTACATAACATATGGAGGTAAGTAATGAAACGCACCGTTCATGGAGATGGTAAGCTGTACGTACGCATGAACGCTACTTTCATTTCTATTTCTTATTTTAATGTTATTAAAACATAATGATACATAGGTATATTATAATTTCAGTATAATATCATATATAATATCATTAACCACATCCTTTATTCATCCCACATAAGGTATTAACGAATCACATCACTTTGAGGGGGAAGTAGTCCGCACTTCCTCAAATGAGATTATCGTATTTACCGACTATGGAAACCGTAATGGCTTGATATAATTGGGAAGTAAAGAAGCATAAGGAAATCATAAAAATAATATATATTATATATAAATATAGTTCCATCATAATAGACACCAGGAGAGGCGGTAGGATAAAATTGAACAATCATCGTTTCGTGAGGTGTTGGTTTGCCATCACAGAAACATTATGTTCTTAATCCATTAGATGGAGGTGTGTGTAAGTGTAGTTCCAATAATTCTCATAAAAACATACTAGTATTATCAATATACTGTTTTTGTCACAAAATAAAGGATTAAAAAGATTTTAGGGGTTGGAGAAGTAGAATAAAAGAAAACAACTTAAGAGAAACTGTTACCTTTAATTTTGGTAACTTTCTTTGGTTTGAACCAAAAGGACTCCTTGGAGAGTCTTCTGCCAAATGTAAGGCTTCATGGGGAAGGATAGGGATGTAGGGAGCTTAGTTGGGTAGAGTCTGGATGAGCCAAAAGGCTTGAGAGGTGCGAGGAATTGCATAGAAGTGGTCTCCTTTTATAAGGGAGTGGAGGGGCTCTTTAGGAAAGTGTGAAAACATTATTTTATTATAAACTTATCTTCGGTTTCAAGTGGTACAAAACACATTAATGTAGAAGATAAGATGACTCATATTCGAAATAAAATCATCCAATAGGAATTGGACAGGTTTTGGATGATATTTTAATCTTTTTAATCTTATTTATTTAAATCATTTATTAATGAGGTAAATATTGCATCATTATTGCGTCATAAATAATTTAATTTATATGAGGTAAAAAAATTATGAAAAAATACCATGATGTAGGGAATCTTTTTATATTTCCAAAGAATATTTATAGTCGAAAATATAACTTATATAACCCCTTATAAAAATTAATTACTAAACAATATTTGTTAATTCCAATTTTGTCTTTACATTAAATTAATTAATCTAATGTGTCATTGTCTTTCATAAGTTGCTCCATGGGGTCCCAAAATCGACCCAAGGATGCCCATGGTCTTCCAATACTCATCCAATAAGGTTAAGACAAGTTTCACGGTAATTTTGAATTATTATAATATTCTTTTAACCTTGAATTACCCTATTTACCTTTAACCGTAGTGAATAAAAAATTACCGTAGTTACTATTCATAATATCAAAAAAAAGTAACCTATTAACAGAATTTGGACCCACTGATTCCAAATATGGAATTAATTTTTCAAAATTCAAAACACAGAAGTTGCAGTAATTAATTTAAAATTAATCCCGTTGTTAAGCAAACAAGTTTTAAAAGGTAAAACATTGCCAAAGATTGAATTTATTTAACCTACGAATTCAATGTAAAATCAAGGCTAATGACATAAATTATATTAAATGGTAAAAATATATTCTATTTATAATTTGAAACCATTCAATATTATTATTTAACCACATAATTTATTACGACGAAAAAAGTTGTTTTTAATTAAAATATAGCGTGTTTTTACTATTCATTAAAATATGAATGTTATCAGAATAATATGAAAAATTTATCCAAAGTAAATTTTTATATCCTGATTCTAAAGAAGAATTTTATTTTGTCAAATTTAACTTATAAACTTTTCAAAAACTTGATTTAATGTGGGTGCGCCATCAAAAGGCGGTAAACTGCATTTTTTGAAAAAGACTTATTTTACCCGAAAACTTTATTTTGTTCTCATACCATGTTCTAGAAAATATTTAAGATTAATAATAATGTTATAAAATTCAAAATTTAGTTAATACTATTCATAATGGCTAGTTCATAATAATATTATAATAATATATCGTTGTTTAGTAAAACTCAGTATTGCGTACAACACACGCTATCGAGGAAGGTCGCGATTGCGTGAAATGCAAGCCAAGTCAGGGTTGCGTGCTGTTCAAGAATCCTTCATTGTTTCGTATAACAGAATCCAACCATATTTTATTTATACATTGAATATATATATATATATAAACACACTCAATGTTGCGTAGAATGACTATTATAAAACGAACTTGAAATTGTGTGTAACACGATCCAAGAATAGCGTTGCATATACTACAAGCTAATACAGTGTTGCATATAGTAAAAGATAAAATTGGTGTGGTGTATAATAGAAGACATCATTGAAATTAAAAGAATATTTTTCATAAAATCTCGTGGTGTTACACCGGTTCTGCTCCAGGCGCAAGCTCAAAAGAAAAGTCCACTTCTCACACTGAAGGAAAACTTAAAAAGTCTTCTAGAAATACATCCCTGAAACGATCCACCACTGAAAGAAAGTCTAACTGTGAAGTCCCCTGGTCATCAAGATATAGACTAGAAATATAGACTATATCTCTTACCAACCAATGATGCTCGGATCCCTCTCTTCTTGCATGGACATCGCATTTGCCCTTATGAAGAAATGATCTGCCCTTTCGTGATGTGAAATGCACCCTACGATGATAGCAGTCAACACCAGCCTAGAAGGGAACTAATCAGTCAATTATGAGAATGAAATCATAGCATGTCATCTCATGGAAATAAAGGTCCCATGAGAAGTGACACCCACGAACCTCGAGATGGTGCTCCTTGCACTGTTATACACTAGTCGTTCTTATCCACAATGGTTTTTTCGACAACAAGATATTAGCAGATGAAAAGAGAAATATCCCAAGGCTCTCCAGAATAGCAATAGATATAATTCTATGAGATTCCCTTCTATCAAAAGGACTAGAAGCTAAAACTGAGGCAACTATAATCGTATCTCGATCTATAGAGTGTCTGGGAACCTGCTTCTACTGGGTCCACTCCACTTAAAAAGTCTAACTTGCACTGCGGCCCTGTGACCTAGCCTAACCACTCTGAGTTGATCCACCCTATTTTCTCTAAAATCCTAGTGACTGGATACCACGACTATGACCTCCACCTCAGCCATAACGAGGAGTCAAAGAAGAACCCCCATCTCCAGCTTCTGGTGGGATGATCTGATAGAAACACTGAAGGTGCCCCATATTGTTGCATGATCGGCACACCACTGGGAATCTTGAGAAATGTGGCCTTGTATTCCCAATCATTCCTCACTGGTAGCACACCACTTGGTTTCCAGAAGAAGTGTCTCTACTCCTTGGATCACTACGTGAAGATCCCCTGTGGCACTTCCTGTTGCCAATATGAGGGATACTAACTTTAGATGTTGATCTGCCCAAGCTCACAACTCCAGAATCCTTTATATTGCACTACATGATTAGATCCAAGTTGACTATTGATCTGATGGAAGTCTACCTGAAGATGATCTCCTGCAATCCAATGTCATGCCTGAAACCATACTCAAACATCCTTACCATGAATAACTCATCATGTCTTGGAATAGGCGTGAAGCACTATAGCTATATGATGCATGAATAATAATACATAATAGAAAGAGTACCCTACTCTAGACTCATGAACAATCAGGATCGATTGGAACTCAAATTCTCTAGGTAAAAGTAGATATACAAGGCACACCGGAAGTCATCCCAAGAAATAACCTAATGGAATCCCGCCTTTGAGATCTCATCCCACCATCTCTTGGCATAATGCCGAAGCATATATGTAGAAAGCTTGGACCTCCTCTCTGAAGGCGTCTCTAGTTGATTGAAGATAGACAACATGGATTCTATCCATGACTCTACAACCTATGGTCCTCCTTCCCCTGTGAATGTGGGAGGATGTTGCTGCTGGATAACCCACGTTAACACTTCCATTGAAGGGAAAGGATGTGGTACTCCACGGAAGGTCTGCATAAACCTCAGGAAGCCCTCCTGGAACTGTGAATCAGAACCTGTGTCTGGAATGATGGTTGGTGCCAAGACTAGCACAACTTGGGGATCTGCATGTGGTCCCTGATCAACCATGTCCAGGGTTTGATCACTGCCTTGCAATTGGAAGACAACTGGAGGATGTCTCGGTGGCATTATTCTTCAAGGTCAAGTGCACACATTAGATTGAGATTGTCAAGGACTAAAAACTATAAGATTAATAAGGGTACAGGAGAAATAAAGAATTCATTTTTTCCAAAACGTGGATACATGGCATGTATAATGACCACACGACATGTTCCCTTAAGCCTTCACATGGGCATGATCTCCTGCCACAATTCGTCATGTAACACCCCAATAACACGGTGTGTTGTCCAAACACACGGTGTGTACATAAATCCTTTTTCCCTGCCCAAGTTCTCTAACATGACTAAACCACACGGTTCTCATAGAACATGACTACATGGCGTGTTTGTGCCAGACATGGTGTGTACTAGGAAAGCTTCATTGACCCATGTTGTTATTGACACGACGGATACTCAGGTTTCACTAAATAGTGTGTTCCAGATTGACATGACATGTATAATAAAAGACTCAACCAACCTGTATTGTTAGTGACACAACCGGTTACACAGTTATACAACACGATATGTACATATGATACACTGGGTGTCCGGCCAATGATTTTCAAACCCCGTGTCCCTACCCACACAGTCTGAGACATGGCTAGAGACTACACTGTGTGTACATACTGTACAGTGTGTACTTAAGATAAATAGTTTCTTCTAAAATAGATGAACACATGGCATGTATTCATAATTATATGGAATGTATTCTGGGTTTTTTTGGACAGTAGGGCTCAGAAAATACTCTTTAACCTAGAAAAACACAAAAATAAACATTAAAAGTGCCAAATTCCGATCTGTGAGTTCCCATACTCCCCGTGAATCAAATATTGGCCTCTTATACATATTATAACTCGAAAAACAAGGCAATGATCCGCCAAATTCCGGTCCATGAGTGACCATAACACCTAAAGAACCAAATTTCAGCATTCATTCAAACAAACCTTAAAGTAATCAATACCTTATCAAAAGTAGGTATTCTATCAAGACATCTATCACAACAGCATGCATATATCGCACAACATCTATCACAACAATATGAAATTGCTAATGCACCCTAAATGGCATGGCAAGAATGCATGAGATGTGAGTAAGTTATTATATGATGCATGAGACTGAATACCCTCATCTCATCAGGTTTCATCAGAAATAGAACATCAATAACATCAACAATAATAGAAAAAAACATGTGAATCACCCAGTAGTGAAAATCAAATCAACCGTTAAATTGAAAACCAGAAAAATAGCAGTAAACAAGGTATATTGGCTTTTACCACAACACGAGTTAGCTACTCCTAGGAACATCTTATTTCCAAGTACATATTCCATCCTATCCCTGGCTATAGACTCTAAACAGTAAGCCAAGAAGAAAAGAATCCCTCTGATACCACATTGTTATGTCCCAGTTTCGGAAGCCACCGCAAGGAACCCTGTACCCGGTTGGTCCCATGGCCTCCAATGAATTTCCCCAAATGATAGAGGATAACAACTTGTATGAAGAGCCTAGGGAGTGGTAGTGGGGAATCTATGCCCTCATTGGCAGAGTAACATAGTGGAAACAAAATAGATATATAGTAGCAAAAGCAGTAATAATACCATACATCAGTAAATAACAGAAGACTGAATAATAAACTGGATCACATATAAATATATATGATTCATGTTACATATGTATAGGAAAAAATCCAAACAAATAACAATGATGGAATACAACTAAACCCTGTACAAAAGTAAATAGATAAACAACTCCTCAACATCGCAATCCTCAACTTGGTACCATTCTCTCCAGATCCAAAGCAGTCAAGTACCTGAAGGAGAAGGGAGGTTTCCCTTATCTAGTCCTATAACAATATAATCAGTTTGGGCCCAAATTCATGTCCCAAACAGGGTGTGAGACTATATCCCAATAATAAATCACCAAAAGATCTGTTCCTAACAGTCAGTGAATATATATGGCAGGCAATAAGTAAAAAAGAAGAAGTAAACAAGGAAGTACTTAGTAGTAAACATTCCTACAGTTCAAAGTATTCAATTCCACATATCATGTAAATAACTAATCTAGAAGGAAACCCTCTAGGATGTACTCTTAGCATAACCCCTCTAGTTCAACCAAAACAACACAAGAAACCCAATGGGAAGTTCACATAGTCTAACCCCTCTATTTCAGCTTATGTATAGACTCTCTAAGGAAGAACTCATCATCAATTCCCCCTATAGTCTCTTATCGGTAACTAAAAGGCACTATGGGGAAGAACATACATCACATTCCCCTTGTGGATAGCGTCGAGGAACTATAGACACTCCAAGAAAGAACTTATGTCAATTCCCCTTATGGTCTCGCATCGTAAAACTAAAAATAGACACTCTGGAGAATCCCTTATGTCCATTTTCTCTATGGTATACTACAATAGGTTCTCACGGCCTTGTGTAAGTCAAACGAGCACAAAAATGAAATACGGACAAAGTAAACTCAAGAACTACTTTTCTAATAGTATAAATCATGATAACATGTCAGATAAACAAACAATCCATCCTACTATACTAGGAATGGTGAAAAACAAGGCAGCCTAATAGGCTAAGCAGGACAAAACGGTCATAGAAAAACATCCATGGGAAAACACTTCCAAATAATAGAAATTTACCCTATTCACATTCAATATACCTCTATTACATCATAAAAGCATATAAGGAAATTAACAGGGCTATAAAAGTAAATACGCACTACCCTATTCAAGGGTATTGCGCAACTTTGCACATATAACTTAGAGACTTTCTACAGAACGGCACAAACCACCTACCTTGGTGTTATAGGATCATTGTACATGAACCTCAAGCTTTTAATCACCCAAGAACACCGTAGATTGGAAAAAACATCTAAAACATTCTACTAAGGATAACTCTTGAAAGGGGAGGAATCATGAAATGATGCTCTAGTAGAAGGAAGTGCTTACTGACGAGATCAAAACGCAATCGATGGTTGTCTATTCGGAAAACAGATGCTCGATCGGGGGATTGGGGAAGAATTGTGGTCATACATATGCTCTCGGACAAACTAGGTCGAGAAGAAGGTGTTTCTGTCCATCAAACAAGACCCCGATACAATTAATGAAAAAAAGAAAGCACACAACACACACTTTTGAGGTACACGACGTGTACTTGCCCTTACCGGTCCCCACTATTGGCGGCCTCCAGGTCACCACACATGGCTGTGTACTTGGCCGGTACATAGCTAGCACACGGCTATGTGTGACAAAAGAGTACATAGTGTGTACATAAAATTACACGGCGTGTAATTCAAAAATTTCCGGAAACTCCTCTTTTTCCCAAAAACACCAGAAAATAGAAAAAGATACCTGAACAGAAGATATGGGTTTGTATAGTAATGTGTTGGGTTGTTTCAATCATGTGTCCTCAACTACTAAGGAACCAACACCAAATCCTGATCTCCCTACATTAGCTTTTTTCAAATCCTGATTACAAAATCCTCACAAAATAACTTATTCCCCTCACTTGGCTCGAGTTGGATCAGTATTGGTTTCATTTTGAATCACTTTTAGACTCAAAGAAATAATCCTCACATGCAAATTAACATTAAATCATTACTCCCAAACTGTTCAATCCTGAATAATGTGCTTCTGATCAGAAAAGTTCCTGAAAAAACCTATGATAGTGAACTTTTGATCACATAAACCAATTGAAATTGAAAACATTCTTGGTCAACCACCAAGAAAACAATACCTACATATTATTTGGGTCCACTAACTCACATTCATTTAAGATAATGTGACTTATTTTGTGTACCAAATTGATCCACATCCAACACATAGATAGATTTTTATATAGAATATTCCCTCTCAGATTACATAGGATGATTTAAATATATTGGTAATGATCATAAAGTGAATTGGAGTACTCCAAGGTGTCATCCACATACAGAACAAAAAACAAATCAAAGTTCGAGTGGATGATTCTATTAAAGGATTCCATAAACATTGTTCTTCGGTTCATCAACCCAATGAACATTATGAAAAACATTTATAAGACACCCCTAATTATGAAATGAATGGCCCGTATATCAGAAGTATGATCTCTAAATTGATGATAACATGATCCCAATTCCATAATATACAAGACACAAGCTCTAGTCAATTGCTAAAAAAATTCATCAATAAGAAGAAGATGATGCCAATCATTCACATTAATATTGTTCAACTTCCATTTATCAAAACACAGGTGTAATTTTCAATCATACTTCTTAGAAAAAATGACTAGATGACCCCAATTCATCGTTCGCAGACTGATAAAAACCATACCCCTAAAATATTTCAGCTGAGTCATAAGCTATAAAACATATGTTAGATCCAATATTTATTGTGAAGTAGACACTGTATGAGCACCCTAAATGAGTTGAATCAAAAATTACACATTTCTCATTGGTGGTTGACCTGATAAGTTCTCAAGAATCAAATCTGGGAACCTTTGCACTATAGGATGAAAGACATCATGTTTCACACCCCCCATTATCCTGATATAAACTATCAACCATAGTTGAGAGAACCTTTAGTTGATTATGAACTGGACTTTCATGGATATCCTTGATATCCCAATTTCCTAGGTGAATATACTTATCACCCTTAGAAGACATAAAATTTACTATCCTTTGGTAACAATAATTGTGGGCTTATTGTGCTACTAACTATTCCATGTCCATAATAAGGATAACGCCTCACATATCTAGAATGTAAATATCCCATAATAACTGATAATCTTCAACCTTTAAAGAACACCCTTTGCATAAATATATGTCCCTAGAACATACTCTCATGGGTGTATCAACCATCATAACCCCATTCAAAAACCCCACAGTTAGACTCAAGGAATTGAAAATTTGTGATGATATTAATGAACGAGAGGACCAATTATTCAATATGGACATGCTTTTTATAGAGGCTACCATAATAGTTCCAATATATTTTGACTTCCCATCCACAATATCCACCATTGAATGATAAATGGAATGTATTTTCTTCCCCCACATCCCTATGATGCATTTTGAGTTCATTGAGCTACACCACTATGCTAATATAGAATCTCTTTCCTAAAATAATAATTTCTATATTGTCGACAACCAAATCTAGTATAACTATGACTACTAGACTTATATGGTGTGTAATATACCATTATTATAATATGGTTCTTCCTAAGAACCCATACACTACACATTTGTCTTGGGTTCCATAAAATTCATAATAGATATTCCATCACACTGCTTGCTCAGTACTCTTCTGGTTGTTGGGGGAAATATCAAAGAAATTTATTCAGCCTACCACACTGGTTATAGGTCACCCAATAGATATCATCTCTAAAAGTCCATTCCGCCTATAAAACACGCTTCATACTACTATAATCAAAATTTTCATAAATATAGTTCTTGATATTGGAATTTTTATATCTTAACCATCCTAAGGAAAACACATCTCCTATACCAGAATCATATTTCAGGTTCTCATAAAAATTGATTGCATAATTCACTAACTCATAAAAAATTAACATAATGATATTCACATGGGAATTGATTTCACATTTAATCCCACCATCTACCCATTTCTCCATCATAGTCTTATATCCACCTAATTATATAGAAAAGAATAGAAACCCTATAGATAAAACATCATAATCATTAATGAACATTCTACCCTAAGTCAACCTCATAATCCCATGTTCCCATTCCAATCATAGCATCTCTGTATAAAATTTCTCAAGGTGCTTTCCTTGAAATTGTATCCCTTACTTATCTTCAATCTATCCACCTGGAGTCTGGATGTCCCTTAAGTGATTTTCCTGACCATGTAACATGTAATTTTCTAGTATGACTCACTTTTTAGTTGGAGCCTCCATGTGATCACGTATTGTTCAGATGTACTCAATCCAGAACATAACTAAGTCCACCCTCCCTAGTGAATGATGGATATTGCTATGATTCTAACTCTCGTTTCTAATCATATGTTCCTCTCACAACCCACCATGACAGAAATTCCATAAAGTTCATGAAACAATCAATGTTCTATAGGAACTACCCTTCATTAAACTCACCTAGAACTATCGGAGCTATAGGTAGCACTGTTGGTATATCATTTCTATCCATAACCACTAGTCACCCTATCAACAGGTTTCTTCATGGAGGTATATCTCTACAGTGTGAAAAACAAATCTTGGGACACTTAAAACAACATTAACACATTTATTTATGTGGGATTAAAAATAGATATAATAAGTCATTTTCTATTTATCCCCCACCACACAGTCAAAACTGGGGATCAATCAATACTCTTAGAAATCCTACATTGAGTTCATGGTTTACAAAGTGTAAAATAATTATAATTATTCATGATTCTCATTAGACAACATTTAAAAAAAATCAATATTTTAAAATCATCATTTTCATAATACACACCACTATTATTCCAATTCCATAAGAAAAGAAAAAAACTAGATTTCAAAAACATCACTAAAACCTACTTTCCCCATATATTCATAGAATTATTCATGTCACAAAAATAATTTTAAGATCCTTGAATGAAGAAAATCACACAATAATCATGATTTCCTTAAATGATTCATGCATAAATAATGGTCATTCCATTCTGAACCATGAGTCAATTCTCATAAAATATCAGTAATAATCACATCACACACCATGTGTGTCAATTTATCTGAAATTACATCAACTATAATAACACACATTAATAGCAATAATCACACCCTATATGCTTAACTTTTAACCTAATACATGGGGTAGATACCAGCAGGACAGATCTCTTAACCAATTCTCGAATCATTCTGTTATCTTGTATACCTTTCTCAAATCGTATGAAGAAAGAAGAAGAAAGTAAAACCAATATAATACTACTTTACAACATCCCAAACTAGGTGTGAAAAATATGTTCCCTTAGACCATTCGTTACATGACCTCAATCATGTCTCTGATACGCCAGAGGCTGCATACTCGCATCGAGGGTATAATATCTATCATGGGGTGAAAAAACCCACTTTAAAACTGCAGCACATCATTAAACATAAATAAACAAGAGGAAAATTTTATATCTAATAATGAAACCAAACATATTTTTAATAATAATCAAAAAATAATTCAATATCTGAAACTAAACACTAGACATATCCGGTCAACTACTGGTCAAGTGTTAATGAGAATAATCCAAAATAAATAATGGCATTGAAGATTCTATGCGTGTCCCAGAACCATGTCTAGGTCCCTCATTCATGGTAAAACCCTAATAAATCATCTAACATTTGTATCTTTCCCTTATCATGTCATACAACCTTGAAATCTACATGGGTATCAAGCATACAACTTTTGTAGGGTGTGAATACAACCCCCTAGGCCCCCACTAATGAAATCTAAAATATTATCCCCTCAATAACTATATCTATTGTTTAATAAATATAAAATTGAAACTAATAAGTATATAGTAACCAAGCTCATTTATCACTATGGGATTTTGATTCAACAGACCTTGTCCCACACACGTTTATTGCAATGTGATTTTGATGCAACATAACATGAACCACAAACGTATATCCCATTTATTACAACATCACATATATCACAATATCTCATATTACACATAATTCAATGTTCACCTAAATTAACCCTCATATCACATTTCACATTATGATATTTCATTTCAATTATCTAGAAAATCATTTTCAACACATTACTCACAGAAAACATATATGACAAATCACCATTATTCCAACTATTGAAATTTAATCCTATATCACATAACCCATTCTGGTTAATCCTATCAACACATAATTTTTGTATTCAATTAATTCATTTAATATAAATTCACTAATTTCACCATATAATTACTTAATGAAATCAACAGTCAATTCATCAATCAATTCCATGATCATAGAAACCAGTAATTTATTAAAAATTAATAAATTCAACTCCATAATCACGTCGTTCCATTAATTAATTTATCAATTAATTAATCGAATTCAAAAAAATATTTATATAAACAATATCCATTAGTTAATTAACCCACTAATTAATCCAATTCAACTGAATCCAATTGTCCCATATATATCCAAATTTATCATCACTTGGAAATTACATTTCATAAATTCCAAAATCTCCTAAAATAATTTATCAGTTAATTCATTCAATGAAAGGTTCTATTTTCAATAGATCTTGTTGAATTTTCATAGCAAATATGCACAATTGGTAATCAATACTATGATAATTTGATTTAGAAAACCAAAAATTAAATCATTAATGAACCCTCACCAATAAAAAACCCCAATTAAAGAGGAACAACTGATTTGAAAATGAAGAATGTGATCCAAATCCAAAACCTAGATCCAAAATTAAATGAATCACGAAACAAAAATACATTAATTTATTACTAACATAAATAGAATAAAATATCACTTTAACAGTTGAAAAATTATAAGAGAGAGGGAATAAATCCTATAGGAGGAGAATCCCATACTAGGAGAGATGTAGTTCATCAATCTGGGTGTCGAATCATCAACAATTATGGTTTTGAGCACTATAAAGTTATCTAATGCCTCCTAAAATGAGAGAAACCAATTATTGTTGATTTAGAGAGTACAATGATAAGAAATTATGGTTAGGGAAATTTTTTTTAGGGTGGCTAAAATCATGTATGATTGGTCTCTTATATGGTGTGAATGGTTTTTCCTAGCCACGTGCTTCACCTATGGGTGTGATATAATTACTGGAAAGATAGTGAATAGTTTATAAAGAACATGTGACATCTTGGAAAATATTCTCTCTTTGGGTTCTCATTGTTCCTTGAATTTCACAAATTGTCTATTCAAACTATGCTCCAACCATGAAGAACCCATCTCTCTTAAAAAATTATCCAATTTTACATAAAAAAATTCCAATGTAAATCTAAAACAAGATCAATTCAAAATATAGAAAATGAGTACCTATAAATTAGTTCAAGACATCCCTAGAAAAGGTTAGGATCATTCATACTTAATGAATATATTGAAATAATCTATATATATGGAAGGAGAACGAGTCATGAAAAAACTGCATAAAAATAAACTCGTAATTCCTTTATATTGTTTTTAACGTGTTTCTAAAGATATGATCATTCATATCCCTCAAAAGATGACATCTACATCGAGTATAAATCTTGTATAATTACTAATCCTCTTAATGTTTGTTGAATTCATAATAAATCATTCATAGATATAATTTTTTCACAAATATTTACTGATTAATAACTCTGTTATTAATGTATAGAAATATTAATCGATCATTCAATTTTACAAATTGAACATGTTTTCCCCATAAAGAACCTAAATGTTTATTAATCCATTTTTATAAGAGATATTTTTGTGTCTTACCTTGATTTCCTTGAGTCCATATATGTAAATCACTATTCTAAACCATTAGTTCAAAATAAATTTTCCATAATAATTAATGAATTCCTCCACATATGCAAGGAATTTCCGAAATGAAGTTAGTGACTATGTCCTTCAATAGGTATTATATTCCCTTAGTTTAATCTCATAAACATGAATAATAATATAATTAATATTTATTATAATGATTGAGAAATGATTTATAGAACACATCTCATATATTAAATAAACAAATGGTCCCCCTTAGTGGTTATCATGATCAAATTATTTTTTTTGAAATGTTAAATAAATTGATATGAATCCAGAATTCTCATACCCATGAATCTTTATTAGTCATGTATCTAACTCCATTATCTACAAATAATCTATCAATAATGGGACCATTTCCCGTTCTCAAATTCATATATATTAAATATCTTTTTTTATTGAGATTACCATCTAGGGATTGAGTATTGAATCCCAGTTAAAGAACACTAATTCATCATTACTGATGTTATCATGTATTCTTATGTGTTCCACAAAAAAAAAAAATTTTGTATGAATCACAAATATTCCTAACCAAGAACTTGTTTTCTAACTAATTCATAATGGGGCCCTTTAATAAATTCTTCGAATGTATTCCAAAAGGTATATCATTATTTCATGAGGAATCATTAACATTTAATTTAGATACTAATAAAACATGGCACCAATATTTGTACATATATGTTATCATCCAATATGAATCAATTTTCCCATTTTCTCTATAACCAACAGGAATATATTGACCATGATAATAAACATCCAGTATAAATAATGTAATTTGGTCCTTTGTATCTTCTAATAATAAAGCATGTCACATGGGAACCATAAGGAATATTCATTTCTGAAGCCTATTATTAGGCACATAATATTTATCTTCACAAGTTCCTTACACTTCCCCTATAAAGGATAAACATGTCATGATGATTCACCCTCTATGGCCACAAATAAGAACAAATCCATGTGAATATATAAATGGGTACAATACATAGTAAATCATATAATATAATCATTAGAAAATAAAGAAGTATAAAATTCATTTTATGAAATTTATGTAGAAACCAAAAACTTATTAATGTAGAGATAAAACACTAACATATAATGTTCTCACTTATTTTTCATAGTCCCACATGGGATAATAATAATATATAAATATAAATTATTATAAAAAATGAGTTACATCATTAGAAAATGTGTAAAAAATATATGTCATTAATTTAAGAAATGTTCAAACTCAATGATATGGATTAAGATCTTCAACCCACATCAAAAAATCATCACTTCATTCACATATAGGTACTAATTAGCTTAAACTAATTTTTTTTTACTCTAATAACCAATAAAAAAATTATTCCCAAAATAAATAAAATAATTCAATAAGATAAAACATTCAACCTCCTAGATATTTAAAAAAAAATTAATTTCATATAGATAATGTGATTATTAGTTTCATTATTTAATGAAAATTTATATTTTGAAATGTGATAATACTCTTACCCTCTTGAATAATTTTATAAAAGAATTATTATTATTATTTTATCTAACATAAATATTTTATGAAATTATTTTTTAATATTTAGTCTAACCATATCCCCTTAATTATTATTTTGAAAATGTCACCAAAAATTAAAAAAAAGTAGATAATATAAATTGCTACATGGAATTTACCTCTTCCAAGTGTTTCACCCAATAAGAAAAAATAAAAGGTTCCACCACACCATGAAAATAAATTAATTTCTTTCCTTGATATAAGTATGCATCGTAGATCATAAATAATAGAACTTCAATGATTCATGGACTCGAACTGGTCCAAAATATGAAGGTGTAAAAGATTTGCTTTTTTATAATAAGAAAACCCACTTAATGGTATATAAAATTACAATCCCAAAATAAATTCATCTATTAATTTCAAAATATACCATTTAAAAATTTAAATGATTTAATATTCTTCCAAAAAATTACTCAATGTCATTAAAAAGATCTTGGAGTTAATTACCCCAATTTTATTCATTTTAAATCATGATATCTTGTTACTATATCATGATGAAAATGAAGATATAAAAATATGGATTTAGAAAAATTATCAAAAGAGTTTTTTATTCCTAATATGATTTTACTCTTACGTATCTTGTAGTAAATTTAATAAGGTAGAATTTTACCCTTACATGACCTTAGAAATATTAGGGTTATTCATAAATACCACATAATGACCTTATGAAGTCATCAGGTTTACCATATTTAAAGTTCATAAGAAAATATTTATGTTTACTAATGGAGATAGTAACACATAAAAATAATTAAAAACCAGGGGATATTCTTATGAAAATATAATGTTACCCTTAAATAGTATATATTATGTTCCCCAAACCATTACATATTACCTATTTAAAATTACAAATCCTCTAAAATTTAAGGTAAACCATTATGAATCTCCATAATTTTCCATAAATAGTATATAAAATCATTATAAATCACTTAAAAAGTCGTAGAAAGTCATATTTTTCTTATGTATCAAATATTAATATAGTATTTTTTTTTTCAGAAAATACCAAGGAAAAATAGGAAATGGGTAATTTTATAGAAAAAAATATTTCACATAAAAGGAAATATCATTAATACCCAAAGATGGGTTTAATAATAATTAATAATTGTTAACATTATAATTATACACTTATTAAAAAATATCAACCATAAAAAATATCCCTAGTAGAGTAAATTTAAAAACTCAGCCCACTAATCATGACCCACAAAATCCCATTCCAAAATTTCCTCCTGAATTTGAAAATGTCACAAATTGTTTTGGAAGACTGGTTCCATATATCATCCTAAAACATTATCACTATTTTCAATGATCCATACATAGAACACCATAGAAGATTCATCTTGAACTAACTCGTTTTTATTTGTTGGATGCAAATTCATATGAATGAAGATGTACATCCTTATCTGATAAGTCCAGATCATATAATTCATTCCATGATAACATGAAATAATGTTTATATTTAACGTTTATATCCCATACCAAAAATTAATCATAATGGTTTAGAAAAATATTATTAAAAATTTTCACTACATAGATAAAAAATTATACCCCAATGGAGGTGGTAGACTCAATAAAATTATTTTTCCATCACAAAAATTCTAATGTCCTCTTCTTCAAGTCATTGTACCATAACTATATACTATTAGTGGTCAAAAACCACTTTTTTTTAAATAGAACAATATATAATGTCTGATACACCATTACAGGTCTTAGAATTTCTACCTCACAAACCATATTCCTATTCAATATTGAGAGGCACAACTGTAAATGGATAACCTCAAATGGAATCATCTGAATAGATGCATGGAAACTATTTTTTAGGTTAACCCCACCATGTCTTGGTGCGCATCCAATGATTTAATAATGTATTGGGAAAATTACCAAATCATAACCACTTGTATATAAGTAATATTCAAGGTATTACCTAGATTATAAAGATTGTTTGTTATTCATAAACCTAGATATGTCCCTAAGTAATTCACTAAGGGATTCCAAAATTGTGATTTCAAACATGAATCTAGATCATGTGAAATGATCAGGGGTACTCATTTTAATCATGTGATATCATGGAGGCTATACATTACAAAATCTTCATATGATTCAGTGATGCAAATCTTTAATAAATTATAATCATCATTAATCCAATATAAAATATAAAATATAGAGTCACAACACATTGGGGTCTTGGGTAAACCCTTTCAAACATCCATCATGATGTCCTCCCTCAGAGAAATTAGAATTGGATATTTCTATAGATAACTATCTATTTGATAATTCTCTACCTTTATCCTCTAGATGGTAAGGCGTCATGAAATAAATCTTTTATGGTCCCTCATTATCCATTTCCACTATAATTTTCACCTAATTTAATTGTACACCATTGTTACACCAGGATGATGTAACCATATAGATGAAAATATGTCTCCGATTAAATACCTTTTGATTGAATCAGCAAAAACTACTCTATTATGTACAAGGATCACTATATTATATCTATTATTAAGGTTGTTCAGTAAGTTGCCAAGTTGCATGTATTTTTTTTCAATGAGAATCTACTAAAATTTAACCTTACCATGTGAATAATCCATTTCTATTTAAATAATCTATTAATAATTTACTCAATTTATCCTCTTCATATTATGTTAAAAATATTTAAATATATAACCGAGTCTCTTTCGGTCAGTTTGGAAAACAAATAAAACCACTAAATTTATATTGTCTCTAACAAATTAGATCATGGAACCTAGATACAATCTCCAATTCAATGTTTTTAGTTCCGCTAACTGGGGCATAATGGATGGGAAAAATAAGAAACAACATTCTCGATATGAATAATTATTTATCAAACCAATTCCTTACGTATTCTAGTTTATGAAATATGTGATCCACATCTTATATAGCATCAGTTCTAGTGTTTTAGTAATTATCTTTTTAATCTCATGAAATTATTCCTGAATTTTTTTTACCACTTTATATTTACTCTCATATTTTTAAATTTATTCATAGGTGATGATAGAAGAGACAATTTCTGGATAAAATTGTGTTAGTATTCAACAAAACCCAGAAATATATTGATATGAAATTTTTTCTAGGAAACTATGAAGGATATCATTGACTCCACTTTCTATAGATACATTGATAGACCTATCTCATAATAAATATTCCTTCAATACATTTCTCATAAATAATAAAATAATTCTTTGATAGGTTCTCATAAAAAAATGTTCTCAAATTGTAATCTATAAATTCTTGAGGTACCTATTTTGTTTCTCTATGGTCATTTTGAAGATTAAGATTTAATCTAAAAAACTATAATTAATTAGTCTATGTAATGGGGGAATATCGTACTCATATAATCATTTATAACTGTTGGTGCATTGGTCAAACAATGCAGTATCACTAGATATTCTTACAACACAAACCACCCGCATTATACCATCATTATGTTGTCATCATCTTTAACATTATGCTGCAGGTAGGATGCTAAACTATCAATATCATATAAACTCAAAAATACCTATAAAATTTCAAAAATAACAATCAATATATGTAAGAGGATATCTATTATTCTTTATCACATGAATCAATATCATCTAAATGTTGTTGTGATCGAACTACTAATTCAAACATTTTAAATTTCTTCATGATTTGATTTTATCTCATTCATCACAGCTTCTACGATATAATAATGATGTAATAATATGGGTGTTTCATAATTAATCACATTTATCATATCCAAACATTTTGAAAATATATATTCTCCACTACTACAACAGTTACAATAATGAATTCAATTGATTCCTTTAAATCATATGGGTTCTCGGTTCCATATAGTGATGAAGAATTGTTGATTTGAAAGCCAAAACATATTTGAACATTGTTCCAATCACCTATGACTAAGATAAGAAATAATAAAATGGAATTTAGATGATGTGGATAGGTTTCATAAATTATATAGTTGGTGTGGGAGATTTCTCATATACTTACTATAATACATCTGGTGGTAAAATTGGAACATACTTGTATGTTCACATCTTTTCTAAGCAAGCATCTGTTTATGTTTTTCAAAACCCTTTTGGGACTGGTTTTGTTAGCCTTGGATGGAGATTCTGAAATATTATTTAATTTTTCTTGGTCATTGTAGTATAGATTCATAATTGTAGGTTTTTGAAAAAATATATCGAGTAATTTATATAATTTAGATGTAATTTTTTCCAAATGCCTTTAATGTGAAGAATCTATGGATTCATTGGTCAAAATGAAAATCCATAATTTACATCATATTTTATTATTGAAGTTGTAAATTTAGTTTATTTTATTTTTTAAAATCATTGAGATGGGTTTTTTAGTGTATGTGGGAATTGAGTGATCCATGATGTAAATAAACAATATAATCTATGAGTTAGATGCACTAAACTAGTTTTTAACAATGAAATGCAATGTGTAATCCTTTTAGTCTTTCGTACTACCTTGTCGACCCATCCTCATCCTCGAACAACAAATAACTTTATCCTGGAATTCGTGTGCACTATCTTTTGGGAATGGTCTAGATGACTTTTCCCCAGACTCATCCCTGTGGAGGCCCTACTCCTCATTGGGGGTCTCTTCCCTATCTTCATTATGATCGGGCCCTCCATTACAAAGACTCTCAAAGCGGTAACCCAGATTAAGGGTTGCTAACTCACTCATTGGACATAACATGTTCACTTGAGTGAATTAATTTTGTGGATAACCCTCTCTTCTAGTATTACCAAGTCCTGAAAGCACTACCTCCACATAGGAAGAGGGCTTAATGTCTTATGCATTTCCCCCATCCATCATTCTATCAACCAATATGGGATTAATACTACTACTACACATAGTAATTGAGGATTCTAATGGTACCAAAACACCTAGATTAATAAATGAATTCACATCAGGTCTCACATGTATTGAAGATCCCTGCACAACTATGCTAGGAATACCCATGTATATCTTTAGTCGATTTAAAATATCAAAAACAAAATGGCTACCCTCTGGAGAATTAGGATGGCCATCATAGACATAATCAGTTACCGAACCTATATCACGATGTCTCTCTTCCATGCCTCCAACCATCCCCTGACCCTTACCACTAACATATAAATCAACCATCCTCTATAAGTCACTTTGTTTGACTCTTTACCTACATTGATCAATTATATGTCCAATTTTTTTCATGTATAAAAAAAACACATCTTAATTTCCATGAACTACTTTCATCTAAATCCCCCCAAGATAAATCCATAAATACTCAGTTGGAATCATAGAAACATCAACTTCCATGAAAATCTGTAGAGCCACTTGGTGGAAATTTTCACAGGTCCTACTGTTCGTACACAAATATCATCTTACTGGATTTCCTAACAAGCACAAGATTGTAGGGTTTTTTAAAATCTAGATAATGTTAAAGGAATATAACCCATTCCACCATAGTTTTTGTATCCTAGTTCATTTGGAAATCAACGTTTAACCGAAATAGGAAAAATTAAAGGTCATTGAAACTATGGGGGGACTTGACCAAGCCCTAATCATGATTTTATCTAAGGGAAAAAGGATCAGCATATTCCAACTGTCAAGGAGACCCACTGTAGAATGATCGTTTAAACACCATGTTTTAAAAATACAATGGTCGAACACATCCACTCTAGGGAAACACTATATAAAATGAGATACTGCTGTGAGATTTTGAAGATATGATGCATTGGTAAACTCCAAAGATGAAATCTCCAACATGGTGATCTTGAAAAATTAATTTTTCTTCAAAATTTTTTATAAGTATTATAATTTTATTCATGCATGTATTTCATATATGTGATATAAATAACATAATAAATCATTATTTTATGATAATTTTATATTTCGACTTCCCAACAACGATTTTAGTTCAATTGATATTGTTATTGGTTGTGAGCCAATTATGATATTAGATTACCCTTTAATTACTAATGAACACGTGACATTGAATATATTATAATAGGGATAACATGTGAAAGGAAAAAACTGTTAATTTTAATTAATGGATTATTTTTTGTAATTGGTAATTTTGATAATATTTTTTATATGCTACATATTTTCCATATTTTTTTATTTCATTTATTATTATCTATTATTAATATTCGATATGATACAATTCATATAGGGCTCTAACAATATATGTTTCTATGAGTAGAGTGTGTAATCCATATATGTTGTAAATTTTAACATGTAGATCCTGGATAATATATTTTACACAGATGAATTTTCATGAATTTTAATATGTACTTACTGGGAACGTCCCATACACAATGAAATTTGTGGAGGGATCTACCTAGTTTTCCAATAATGTCTTGTGTGATATACTCAAGAAGGGTTATTAATAATATTTTCCTAGTTTTGTGATATGATAAAATATATTCAATATCATATTGAAGCATTTTTAATTTTCCAAATGTATCATTCTATATCATGATGGTAAGAGAGCTTATTTTCCATGATATAGTAATTTATTTAACTAATATCATTATTTATAGCATTATATTTTGTACTTCATTATTATAGAATAGTTTTTAATGATTTTGGAGTCAAAATACTTTGTTATTATAAAAATGGAATAAATATGCAATTTTTTACCTATATAGATTTCATGGAGGCTGGTATAGAAAGTGTAAATGACCTAAATTAGAGATTATTCCTAACTGTGTTCAGATTGGATATGTATAGGGATTAGGAAAGGGAAGTTTCAATTATTTAAAATTTTATTATAGTATTTTGTTTGTATGAAATGAATCATGTCACTTGGTAGCATTTTACTTTATATTTCAAGATTTTATTTCAATTGGTTTAATTGATTTTTCCATTATTTCAATAGTTTCTGACTACTGAATATTTATATTTCTCCATTATTTTCACAATGTTTTTTTATTTTTACACTATTATTTCTACTATGTAGTAGAGGGTAGAGTCTCTTCTCTATAATTATTTCAGTCATTAATCTAGTTAAATTTCTCTAGTGTATGAGGATGCACACATTAGGTCACATTTCCACTCTCCTTGGTCATGTGTAGAGGTCACATATCAGGTATATAGAAATGTTTAATTAGAGCACTGGTTTCATCAGCTTCATTTTTTTAAATGTAAAATGTGTCTATGATTTTTCATGATATTTTAATTGTATCATCCAAGGGTGTAGCCAATCCATGTGTAGGTTAAATTCTATTTTCTGTGGAAATCGATTCATGTTATTGATTTCAATTCTTATAAATGTTTTTAATTATCCTTTGGTGAGTCACATAGTGTGTAAATTTATTTATTATTTATTTGTTATCGGTAAGTATGGAATTAAATTACTATGCATGAGTCACAGAAATCGCACTTTGATATTTGTTGGAAAAAATCATTCATAGGAAAAAAATTTGCACGTGACATATCTAAAAATTTGTAATATGAAATAAGATCCCTTAATATACATGATAATTGATTTGATCGAAACTGGCATGTTATAACAATTAAATTTGTAACCCCGAGAAAGACGTACCTTGAGCTACTTCTTTTCTATTTTTTCACTTCTGGAGGTATAATTTGATTCCAAGACAATGTAATAATATTTTAATTAGATAATTAAAAATTTAATACCCCCTAATAGTAATTTAAATAATAATTTGGGGGAGGAAATAATCAATATTATAAAATAATTGATTTGGATCTTCTTTTGGATTTAGAGAATATCTTATATGATTAGTATCACAAAATCTTTCCAAGGGTCATCCAGTCCATCGAAAGTGATATGTTTCTAATAGTTACAACAATTTATGAGATGATATGATAGTTTCATATGAATTATCCATCTAAATTCACTAGGGAGTGATTCCCTTTGGATGTTGTGCTCAGGATCATGTTATTTGAATCAATCTTAAACTATCCCTAGGACCTTGTGGATATGAGAGTGAATATTACTTCATACATTATTTGAGAAAATTTCTAATATTGTTTGGTTATTCAAAAGGGTTTTTATTATAAATTGTTGTTATCCAATAAGGTTTATGATTTATTGTTTCAAATATACATATATAATTTTTTTGAGGGATTATATAGCTCACAAGTTTAAGTATCAGACCCAAATAAGAATGTCAGTGATTCACCTTAGTGATTTACAATTATATTGTTTTTCTCTCTATCCTTGGTAGCTAATGAGGTCCCTAGGAGAGGAATTATTATATTTATATTAATAATAATATTGTTTCAATGGTTAATGAATTTCAATTGAGTAAAATTTTAGACATGATGTACTAGGATCAAAAAATGGAATGGAAAATGAGAGAGGCCTTGAGTGTTGTCATGTATCTATCAGTTAGGTGATTCGGGAGATCAGCTTCATGAATCATGAATCACTCAAACACTATTAACTATATGAGTAGTAAAATGGAGAGTATATAGATATTTTAGAAACTATAGTGTAATAGTGAAAAGACACATTGCATTTAGTAAGGTTTGACTTCCCATATGATTGTTTACTATCCTTATACCATTGTAGTGTTTTGTTCATAAATCTGGATGGGTCATCTTCTTTGGTTCTATGGGGACTCTATGCACTAGAATAAATTTTATTAAGATAGGAACCTAAATATCTTATTTAATCCACTACCCCTTATCATACTTGTATATGGGGTTCTATCTGACGATCAGGCCAAGGAAGTGAACATGGAACTCTAATGTAGAAGTAACAGTAACACTCAGAGTCAGTAGAACAAAGGTTTTGATTGGCTCCTAGGGAATATGGGTGATAAATATAATTTTTATTAATTCTAGTTAAAAAATTTGGATGCAGGAACATCTTCTATTTGTGGACTGTTTTTTATAACATACACCCTTAATTATTGTTTTTATGATACAAATGCATCATATTATTTTTCATCTTGTAATTTTTAATTTTTTTCTATTTTTTATGAAGAAATTTGATATTTTTCACATCATTATAACACCATTGGGTGTTAAAAAATAGGGTATCAATCATTTAAATTAGCGTTCTATTGAAATGGGTTTCTACCATTTTCCAGACTTTATTTTTTTTATTATAAATGAAAATAATTGATTTGATTCATGTCTTGAGTTGACTAGTTCTATAACAAGATTATATCCACTATTATTAGTGGATAGTTACATTTCATTCTCCAATATGGGAATTTATTTAAATTATGGAATGTGTGATCATTTAGATCATATATGAAACATTCATTGTGGTTATAATTTATTGATGAATTCTATAGAAATACATATTTAGGATGATTGAGGAATATTGTAATATAAAAATCCTATAGTTGTGAACCATTTATAGGATGCCTATCGCAATGAGATCAATTTTTTAACACCAAATTAGGATATTGAGTTAATTATTGAGTATATAACAATAGTTAAACCAATTTCAATTCTACATTTTATAATTTAACCAAAAGAGATATGTGATTAAATATATTTGTTTTATGAACTGGATGGAAAATGATAGATTAGTTTTAGGAAATAATTTAGTTTTTCTCTTGTTATCAGCACTTATAATACTGATGGGTTGTTTCTTAATATCTAGATTATTGGAGACTAAACTACATGAAAATGATGAACCAATAACACTTTCCATGAATCAATTTTATTTTTGAATATATAATATGTCCCATAATCTTCTCCATGATAAACATGAGTTTTGGATTCCATAAGTTGAGGGTGAGAATGTCTATAATAACATGTACTACTTTTAAGAGAAGATATGGAATTCATTAGATCAGGGTGGTTTCTTTTTTCAGATGAAACCATCACTGGTATTCACGTAATTATTTAAAAAAATAACTAACTCATCCATAGATCTATATTTCGTTTTTCTTGTCAATGTAAATGTAGAATAATCCAAATCTATAGATAATCAAGCACATTATATTGAAATCATCCAATGTATAATGAGGTAGAAAAATTATTGAGATATGATATCAAAATATGGTTTCTTTTTTGATAATATGATCATATAAGGACACATTCTCTTAAATGAAATAATTGAAGTGTGTAGAATCCCGTTTTTTATCATATGAATTTTTAAGGGAATTTGAAATTTCCGTCACTAGGTGGACAACATGTTTGTCAATCCAAGATTCGAAATAGAATTATATGAGTTTTAGAACATCAATGTGTTTATATTAGATGTGGTTATATACCTGAGAGGTCCCTTAGGTATTCCTTCACGTTTCAGGATTGTTGAACCACAAAGACCAACAGTTGATAAAGACACATAAGGGCACACAACTCCTCTGAAACATTACGGTCCACATGTGAATATAGTGTGACATATTTAGGTGAGAAAAAGTGATCCACATGGGCTGCACACAATATCCAAAACAATATACCTAGACCACACGCTTAGTTCCATTTTACGCAGTTTGTGTATTGTTCATTGCATGGTTGGTGCACTTTTTGCCAAACAGTGGGTGAAACGATGTGGGGAAGTTCTTTATGAGTAGCAGGATCCACAAGGTTGGTGAATTATTTTCCCAAACCATGTTACCCAGATTACATTTTGAATTTACCATTCTAAACGTAATGATCCTTTTATTCTACACCTCTTTCTTTCTCCCCCTTTCCTCATGTGGGAGATTCTACCTTTATCGTGCATCAAGCCCTCCACCTTTAAGGTAGAGCTCCAAAAATATGATTCACCAGTCATCCAAATAACTTATTGTTAGATGAACTAGAATGATTTTTTAGGATCTACAATCATCATTCTTATATTTCATTTTGTATTTTCCCCTATATTGCATTATTGTTTACAACATAATTCACCCTATTTTCTAAGTGCTCATATGTTTCTTCAATTTCTCTTCATCTATACTATGTCAAGGCAAGATATCAGACATGTAAGTAAATATTTTCATATTTTAGGTGCTATAGTCTTTTATTTCATGTTTTGTTTATTTTCATATGGTGCATCGTTTTACCGCATGCCAAAATCATTCAGAGATTCCAATGTTTTTTCATATAAAATATATGAAGTATGTCCCTGTGTGTTTTATGATAATATTGTATGGTGAATAACCACATTGGATAAATAACATGTATCATTACACTTCAATAGTCATGGAATTCTATTCAGGACTCATTTCTATTAATCATTTCCATTATTGAGCACTATTGAGGTTGTGTTTCCAATTTAATAAATACCTTATATTGACAAATTTTATTAGGATGGTAGTTATCTAGGTGTTAAACCCATAAGGTTAGTGAATGTTACTCTTTACATAAATGATCCCTTTGAATGGAATGATTTTTATTAAATTGGTAAAATTATAATATTGAATTTCATTATTTTATATACTTACTCCATATAACTAGAACATATAACTCATGAAATATGTTAACTGATTATGTGTTTTTATTACTTCTTTACATTTAATTTTTCCTCTTTTCATAGATATTATCTCATATTCCATATGTTATATAGTTTAATAATTAAATGATCTACCACTAGTATATTTATTTTATTCAATTTCAATGGTCATTCTCCATGTTCATTCCAAGTAGCCTATTGCTTATGTTATTCTTAGTGAATTATTCCCATAGCTTCATGTCTTGGTTTTAGTAATGATGTAAATGTTTAGATAGACTATATATCTGATTAAACATGTTATTACTTGTTTATGTGAGATATTTGTGACTATGAATGGAATCTTTGTGGGATAGGAGATAACATGTGTCACAAATTAGGAATTTCATAGATGCACTCACCAAGCATGGCTTGGTACAACATGGTGCACCCTGAGTGATCCTTTTGATTATCCATTAATGTGATATCTGGGCATATTTATATACATGTGAGTGAAACTAGTTCCCTAGGGGATAAACAATTAATAGAATATTTGGAATGATGGTTATTCCATTCATGGGCGAATCTGAGTCACCTATGTAAGATACTTAGTATTGAATCAGAGTTTACTATACCATGAGTCCTTTGAGGGAAACTATTATGGTTTACCATTGATGTAAATTATGTTATTGGATAGATAATTGGATCCGATAGAGACCAAAGGGATTCCATTACGTGTCACATTAGATGGGATCAGGTTTTAATTATAGGATTTGATGGATACCCTGTATGGATTATATGTGGTTCCTTATTCATTATTATTGTTGTTATGATTACAAAGTGTTATCAAAATGATTTAATGACATTCTAAGGGCATGAAAAAAAAGATAAATCAAAATATTGGGGTCTTCCCACCTTTGTTTCTTATTATATAAATAATTCTATGTATACAAACACTTTTCTTCTTCTTTTTATTTCAGTTCAGACATTAGGATAAGTCTGAAGAATATAGAATCGATCAGGTTTCCATTTGGAACCTAGACCAACGTGTTTTTTAGTAATTTATTTATCCCTATTCATCTATCAATGTTGAAACATTGACCTTTTATAATGAATAAAATAAACTGATCTATTCACCATTCTTGGTGGCCTATAGAGATTACTTCCCTCAATATGCTCAAACCACTATTGCACTAGGGTACTGAGAATATCAACTTGTTCATATCTATATAGACTTATTATTTGTGTTATGTGGAGAACATGGGAGATATGGAGAAAGGATTTCTCTAGTACAAATGACTCTAATGGAGTTGCATTTGGGCTCTTTATTTTTAATGTATTTTACTTATAATATCTTTTAGCACCACACAAACATGAATGAATCATTATATGTATTGTAATATTCAACTTTTATGCAGTGAGATGATAATATTTCTCTTATGCACTATTGCCTTTCATTTATTATTAATTATTTCACTACAAAATGTTATTTATTCTTAATTAACATTGTGGTACTCTTATTATGAGTGTAATGTCTCCTCATCATACCACTATCAGTCCCACACAGCTAGTGGGAAACCTCAGGTGTATGAGGAGGCCCAGTTGAGGCTATGTGGTGACCAGTATGGCAACCCATTTATTATAGTCAGCCTATAATGTAACAAAGTGTTATTAGAGGTTTCTTTCCATTTTTAATATTTTTTATTACAATATATAGGATATTAGGAATGCTTTATCTATTGGAGAATATTTTCTTCTTATAGTGATCAACCCATATAAAGTGAAAATTCTAATTGGTCATCAAGGGGCTTATTGTTCAATAGGTTCATTATTTTAATTGATTATGAATTCACCTTAAGTGAGAATTATATTTTCTTATACTTACTAATTTATGATATTTATTCCACATAACCCAGGCTTAGTATATAAAAATGTTTCATTAGATGAATCATCCTAGTAGTATATAAATTATAATTCTACACATATTCCTTGCCATGTAGATTTAATTGCTATAATATTTGAAATTTTTTATGTTCTTTGTCTATTAATTTATGTCTTATTTCAAGCCATGTTGACTACTCTAAATAACTATTTTTTCACCATCACATATAATTTATTCTCATTTATCTGAAATTTAACTTTTATTATCTTGTATGTATTTCATGATTGAGTATTTATTAAATATATAGAAACCACTCATTCATTCATATTTTCTTGATATGTTAAAATATAGGTAATGTTGGTGTTTATAACACCATGATAAAATTTAAAATTTTCAATTGGTTTTCATGGAAACACCTTTGTAATCAATTATGAAATTTTTGAAACCTAAAAATTCTGTTTCAGGGTCTAATACATATTTTTTTGGTTAAATGGGAGTCAATTTTCAATTTTTAATGTCATTGGGGGCTTTCTGGAATGTAAATGGGGAAACCATATAATTGAAGAATTCTAGATGAACCTTGTATATAAAATTGTTTGGTAGAAATATTTAAGAGGTTAAAATTTCATATATCATGTATAAAATTCTTGAGGGTTGATGGAACCCCCCCACAGGTAATATGTATTTCACCATTATACATTGAGTTTATTAAATCAGAAAAACCAAATAATCTATTATGAGCCTCATATATAGGAACATTTTTTATCATAAATTTTATTAATTTTTTACTAAAATGTTTTGGATGTCTTATTAAGGCTTTAACCTTTATATTTTTTACTTAATAACCCATTTGACTAAATTCCTAAAATTTCAATTTATCCATTGTTGGTAGGATAGGAAATATTGGTTTAGAAATGAAATTATATATGATTTTTTAGAAAATAAATTTTTAAATTGTTTTTTTGGTTCATTTTATTGGACCAAAATTTCTTTATAATACCCTTTTAGATCTTCCTTCAATTTTTTATTCTATTGAGCTTAAATCTCATGCAATGTACTTAATAAACATTTTGTATAATTTTTAAAATTCATGTATCCACCTATATGTATTTTCATGTAAATTTAATGTTGAATCACTTTTAACTAAACCACTATAATTAATATGGGGCCATTTAATTTCCTTGAGGTTTAATTTTTGGAGGCCTTATAAATAATTTAATGATGATTTAAATGATTTTATGTAATAACTGGACTAATTATAATGGGAATCCAAAATAAAATAATTCCATAAAGTTGGGATTAATGTGACAACATTATGTTACCTTACAGACATAAACAAATGCTTTTTATTTATGATTGGTATTACTTTATCATTAAATAAAATCCATGGAATGATTAATTATATTCAATATTTTATTTTTACTTCCTTGAAAGGGATCCTTATGTAGAGTTTTAGAGTAACCATCATATAAGGGTGGATACATGTTGCTTACTGTATCTCCCATTAAACAAAAATGTGATCGTTTTATGTTGGGAACTTATACATTACCAAAAACTTATGTAATATTAAAATAAGCATAGTAACCTCTTTTATGAATAATATTATATTGGGATGATAATTTGTGTTCGGTAAGGGGATATCATGATGTAGTCAGCACCCTTAGATCATTTAAATCCATGTGCTTTCTCATTACTCTTTTTAGGTTTGTTGTGCTATTTGGGTGTGGTTATCTTATGTAGTACTCTTAGTCATAGAAATAAAACATTAGTCTACCTGGGAGGTTTTTCAATAATTTGAGCCTTATTAAGGAAATGAACATTGTTTTTATACTTGTTATTATCAAGTTAGACGTGTTATGGTATTGTTTGATGCTTAGTGTTACCCTCCCTTCTTCTAACTCTTCTATAATTGATGACTCAATATATCGTCATTCAGGTTAATTGTCATATTGGGTAATATGGTTTCAGGTTTGAACATTTTTGGGTCACCTGATATTTAAAATCATATGGTCATTAAACATATGGATAGTACCTTGGATTGAAAATTTTATCATGAAATCTAAAGTAGTATGCATTTGTTTATGTGGTACTAGTTGAGATGCTAAATAGTCTGTTAACTGTTTGTTTTCACTAGTATTGAAGTAAGAGTTGAGTAGTTTTTTTACATTTATGTTTCATATTTAGAGTAGTGTGACATGATTATTTCACAAAAACACACTCATCCCAATTCTAGGGATGACATTCTAAGAGGATCATGTGTTTAAATGTTTTAAGTAGTCTAGGATTTTATTCCTACATTGATGGTTTATGCAGTTGTATCATAAGAGGGGAGTCACATAATTTTCTTGTTTTTAAAATTCTATTGAACAATAGAGTGGTTTGTCATCATTTTCTCCTCAGTTTGATGAATTCTATTGCATAATGGAGACCACTGGGACCAAGATAGTGGTTGGTGGATCATGTGTCATGGGATGAGATCACTTCCTCTATAAATACAATGTCAATGACACTCCAAATGTTGGTAGTGTCAAATCTATTCTAGGAGAACGTTTTCTTCCATGTATCAGGATCCCAACCATAGGATTATTTAGAGATTTTCAATTTCATCTCTGGACGACCTTAGAGAAGGCGAGATCAAACTGTGTGGATATCTGTGAGGCAACCAAATGATGACTAGTTATACGTATATGAATCCAATGGATGAAACCATGTTTCAAATATCTATACATTGAATTATATGCTAATGTCACCATGAGATACCTCGAGTGGTGAAGGTATCATGGTTGGGTTGATGATGTGTTTGCGGGTGAAGCTGATAATTTTCCATACGATGTCGAACATTATTTG
Source organism: Viscum album (assembly GCA_963277665.1). NCBI lineage: Eukaryota > Viridiplantae > Streptophyta > Magnoliopsida > Santalales > Viscaceae > Viscum > Viscum album. The sequence goes on along the minus strand of OY728156.1, from coordinate 1,242,777,661 downwards.
TTTTAAAATTCCTCTTTAAAATTGTTGGTATGGATTGTTAGAATCCATGTCAAAAATGACCACCTTGTGGTAGAGGGAGTTTCCTTTTTTCCTTTCTAGAAACCATTCAAATATTCTTAGTTCACTCTTGGTTAATGGAAAATCATTCCCCCTATCTTGACATCATCTAGATATGATGTGAGATTGCCAGTTTTATTCTACATTAACATTTTAAATTTCATTGTGTTCATTGGGTGGTCTCTATCAGATTACACCTCAAAATGATGTTTTACATTAGTGTCCAAGATAGTTCTATGTTATACCTTGGTTCCAATGTTGGAACACAACCATCAGATTCAGGTACACTAGCCAAAACCACTTTGACCTTATCGCCAAACGGATTCCTCTTTGAGATCAATTGTTGTTCACGGTATATAGAAGTTAGATTTGTACTAACACCTATCTTTTATGTTTCACATAAGGCTTACCATGGATGCTCTATTTGTTTCATGGATTATAAATATGAGTGTACCCCATACCTGAAATGGGAAATTATTCTTTGGTTCAAATGGAAAATTATCCATATATATTGGATCATGTTTTCACCCATCTTAATATTTGAAAATGAAAGATGAATATTGGTTTTTTGGATACAGATGTCACTGGAATCTTATTAGAGCATTCAGGGAGAATGTTTGGGGAACATCATGAGGTTCCTTTGTCAAAATGCAGGAGTTTTAGTTCATTATATAAACTATACGTCTATGCTAATTTGTTCAAGGGAACTCGACCAATGATGGTTCATCTAGTTATACTCCTATAAATATTTTCATATGAAGATTATTAGGAACAACTAAATGGAATGTTTTCAAGTTGAGAAATGTGTTCTGTATTATGTAGGAGACTTTTCATGAATAGTTGGATTGACTGGGACACTATGGTCGATTGGGAGTTGAGAGACTAATTTTGTTTTGAATATAAAATCCCATGTAAATAAATAATATGATATTTTCATATTTATTATTATTTTTGAATTAAATATTAATTTTACATTAATGGGGATTCTATGTTTGATGGAATACCCAAAAAGCAACATTGGGTTTCTCTAGAGTCTTATGTTTCACACAAGGCTGAGTCATACTGAAAAAATAATAATATAATATTATTTTAAATATTAGTTAACGTCATGACATAGTATTGGAAAAAATGAACAGATCTAAGTACAATATGGTTACACATGATGGTTAAATTTCATTACATTTATCCAATAAAATTTAGAGGCTTAAACTGAGAATGAATCCAATTTAAAACGTAAATACTCTAATATTTTTATAAGGTAGTTTTACCACCTATTGATGGAGAACCCCTTTTAAATATACTTTTTTCCACTTTTATATTTTTCATTTGAATAAATAATCTTCTTATTTAGAATCAGGATATCGAAATTTACTTTGGGTAAATTTTTTGTATTTTTCAGATGGAGATCATTTTTAATGAATAGTGAAAATACTGCATTTTAATTCAAAAATCCCTTTTAATATAATTTATTTATATGGTAAGATTATTATATTAATTGGTTTTAAAGTTTAATTAGATTTTATTATTACCATATATTCCAATTTTGGTCATTGGAAGTTATTTCACATTTAAATTTCACATAAACAACTGTCAATCTTTTGATGGTTTTTATTTCTTAAAAGCATGCTTTTCATTTTGAAAACGATAATTAATTTGAAATTAATTTATGCAACTTCTGTGTCTTTAATTTGTAAAAATATATTCCATATTTGGAATCAATATTTCCATATTGTGAAAAAATGTAACTTTTATTTCTAGACATTATGAATTGTAGCATCAATAAATATATTATTTACCATGGTTAAAAGGTAAATCTGGTAAATAAGGGTAAAAAAATAAAATTATAATAATATTAAATTATTCTAAAAAATGTCCTAATCCTATTGGATGATACTTTTATGACCACATGAATCCTTGGGTCTATTTTGGGACCCCATTTAGAAACTTTTAAGTGAAAATGACTATATAAAAATTAATTTAATGTTTTGGAAAATATAACATAAACCTATATCTCTTAGTAATACAATTTTTAGGTGGGGTTATATAATTTTAATATTTTACAATAAATAGTCATTATAAAGATAAAATTATTTCCTACATCATGGTATTTTATTTATAATATTTAGATATCAAATAAGTAAATTTATTTATGACATAATGATTATGTAATGATTAACTTATTAATGAATGTTTTAAATAAATTAGATTATAAATATTAAAATAAATTTATTTGGAAACATTTTATGCCAAAAAATAATTTTATGGATTCAAATAACTTTTTATATTTTTCTTAATGAATGTGGTTATAATAAATAATGTTTTTATTTTTTTAAGTTATTTATAAGAATAGTTTATCAATTGATATAAATGAGTTTTTAAATCATTAAATATTTTATTAAATGATAAAATAGTCCAAAAAATCTACGATTCGGCCAAATAACATATATATTTTTAAAAAGTTCATTAATTATTGATTTTGGGATGCTTTTAATTTTATTGAAAATATATTAACTATATAGTAGGAATATACAAGGGGACATGGTAAAAGATAAATTAGTTTACTAAAGGATATAACTAAAAGATAATATTAACTACATTCCAAAAAATTGTCTAAAATCCATTAGAAGAGAGTATTTAGAGCAATACTCACTTTATCATCTAATTAAATGAGTTTGGGACATTCTGAAAATCTAAATTAAGTTTACAATAAAATAATTTTTTCAAATATTCTTAAAGAACCCCTCATCCCCCTTATAAAAATCCATCACCTCTAACCCTAACTCACACTTCTCAATCCATCTTGGATCATCCATACTCTTCCGAAATAATCTCCCAACATCTGTCTCTTCAACATATTATCCTTAACCTAGGAATAAGGCACTTCACAAAAGAATTTTGGTTCCAATAAACGAGAGTTACCGAATTTAATGGTAATGCCCTCTCTCAAGTTCTTTTCTTTTATTTCTATTCTCCAACCCCATAAACTCTGTTTTTTACATTCATTTAAAACAACACCAGTATCTTAAATTTACTTGTATATTTTTATGACGATTATTTGAACTACACTTCCACACACCTCCATCTAATGGATATGAACATACTGTTTCTGTGGGCAGTGAACTACTGCCTCAAGAAATGATGATTGTTCAATTATATCCTAAGGCTTCTTATGGAGTCCATTAAGATAGAACTATATTTAAATGTGATATATATTATTTTAATATTGTCTCTATGCTTATTTGTTATACATTTATATCATACCTTTATGGTTTCCATAATGGGTAAATATGATAATTTCATTTGAGGAAGTGCCGACTACTGCCCCCTCAAAGTGATATGACTCGTTCATGCCATACGTGGAAGTATGAAGGATGGAGTTGATGAAATAATATATGATATTATACTTTAATAATAATATTATTATGTATCATTAATTTTAAATCCATTAAATATGAAATAGAAATGAAAGTAGCGTTCATGCGTATGTACGGCTTGCCGTCTCTATGAACGGTGCATTTCATTTCTTATCCCCAAAAGTTATGTACTATTATATATATATATATATATATTTATACATGATATATATGATATATATGATATCTAAATCATGAATATAATTCTATAGATTATGGACTTTTGACCACTTGGAGAAGTTGTAATTATAAGAAGTTCATTTTGACTCAAGTACCAAATATCGAAAAAACGACAGTTATTAACACAACTGAATATGTAATGTTTATAATGTGGTAATAAGTGATTTAAAAGGATTAATAAAGTTGAAAATTGATCTTAAACAAGTATAAATGAAGATTATTTTATTATTCGTTATATTAAATAATGAACGATTCAATTTGGACATGAGGTAAGAGACTTCATCTCAATCTCCTTTCACGGAGAAATATTCTGATTTTTACGTGACATTATTTTATAGGGTGTATAAACCCATTTTCCTTTTCATTTAATTCAATTGAAATATTCTTCTAAATATAATTTTACAAAACAAAAAATCGAATGTTTCTTTTTAACATACGCAGTGACAATGACATTTTTACAGCAACGAGCGTTATTTGATATTTGGCTTCCTTAACAGGCCGTAATGTTTTTAAAAGAAAAATAAATGCCATATACTCTATTACATATTTGGGTATTGAAATCTATTTTGAAAATGTATTTATTATGTCAATAAATTTAAATCATATATAGTGATTTCAATTTTCGAAATTTTATCATTCCGTTATGTTTTTTTCTGTGTTGTGAATATGTTATAGTTCTTGGTCGTTGTTTACGCAACCGGGTGGGTCCATGAAAACAATATGGTGGGTGAGTCCAAGATAGCTCTCCATTGTATTGGGTAACATGATGAAGGTAAGCATTAATTTTTCTAATAATATTTTTAGGTAATATACTGTGATGGGTATTCCAAATTTAACTCCATATGTAGCTGTGAAAGCTACTACATAAGTATGTTATAGATGCCACAAGTTACCATTATGATTTATGATTTCTATGTGTTACTCATAAATCTTATGGTTTAATGAGGTATGTTAAAGAGATTATGTTTTTAGGTATTGATGTACTAATGTTTAAATTCTATATTTTATAACTTTTAATGATCTTTTTATACTCATCCCATGTTTTTTAAATGTCTTTCATAGGATATAAGGAAGGGTAAGAGAAAGGAAGAATTCAAGATGATTTATATCAAGAAAATAATAATTATTTTCTTTTATGAGTTTTTATTTTATGAAAAACATTGATACAGATTATAAGTTTCTACTTTGTAATATTTTGAGTGTAATGTAAAAGTAATGGCCTAATTCTCTAAAAATATAAAACTGAAAAGATCCTCAATGTGAATTATTAACTTAATTAATGAATATGTAATGTTTATGGATAAGACCTTATAGTTGGTATCTGAGGTCGGTTTAGATAACATTTGAGGTTTGGGTGTTATTTAATCATAAGTGACATAACCATAATGGTTATCATTTTATAAAGAGTCGTAGTTATTTTAGATAAATTGATTGAGTTTAAGATAATATTAATAAGTATATATTATTGTTTACTCCCAAAAGAAATTATATGATGATTTTACTAATATACTCAGAATAACTATTTTGGTTTTAGTAAATGGCTATATCTAGTAGGCACCAATGTAATAATGGATGTGAAGAAAAATATGACAATTTTCTGAATAAGCAACTGAATGAATTGGGAGATACAATTAGAACTATTGCGGTTATTCTCAACAAACTATCTAGAGTCACGATTGACCACTTGAACAATAGTGATTTTTATATGGCATTATATTTGGGAGAAATGAATCCCAATGGAAGTTCATGTAATAATCATAAAGGTATGTATATTTAAAAACCTATGTGTCAAGGATGTGGAATGAAACACATAGAAAAATTCTTCAATGGGATGAGAATATGCTATAGATTTGGTAATGAAGGTCATAAAGAAAGAAAATTCCATGGAAAAAGGAAGCGTCCAACTAAATCTAGGAAAGGGAATGAAGTTATTTCTCTGGGATCAATTGAATGGTTTAAATGTGGTGTTCATGGTCATTATACAAATAGATCTCCTATAAAGACAGTTTGGTAATGGGATCAGTAAGACTATACAAATATTTCTTCACTAATACCTAATTCTATTCTAATGGAGGATGAGGAAACTGACAATGACCAATGAAATGTATAGATTATTTCTCAGATAATGTATTGAAATTATTGAATCTTTGGATATGATTCTTGATTTTTTTTGTTGGAAAGAAGTATTAGGGGATAAGTTGGGAAATAATGTTTAATGAAGAATGGTTAATTGATCATGAAGAACGTTGAATGATTAAGATGTCTACATATAAGGGATCAAAAAGTTATGCTAGATTTTAGGTTGATGAAATGCGTAAAAGTATTAAGGCTTTTTGAGGATGGGATTAATTTGGAAGAATTTTTCTAGTATGTTTCAATCTGATGTTTGATATGTGAAAATGTTATTGAAGGAAGAATAATATTTTCTTTTTTGGATATAGATATAAAGAACCATATGTGTTTTTATGGTCCTTTAATTTGATGTAATTATATGTTATTACATTTTAGGATGATAATGCAAGGTATGAGATAACATTTGTGGTTAAAATATTTTATGGTTATTTTTGACGAATTTATCTCTTTTTTAGGGAATGTTATAAAATTAAATTGTTTTTAAAAAAAGGACAACATGAAGATCATGTGACAACTTGTCATGTCAGACAATGCTAGGGGAATTAAACCCACAACCCAAGTATGATTGGGATTTATTGCCTACCACTTAACTACATGAAGTCCCTATTTATTATGACTAATTCTTTATAGTTTGATGATTTTATGGATCATGAATAAGATTATTTTGGGAAAATATGTTTTATAAAATGGATATCCATAGTATAGGAAAATTATTTGGTAATTAACTGATAAAGGTTATTTTAGAATACATTTTCACTTTTGGAAACACTATATGCTTATGGAAAATAGAATACTATGGGATCCCAATTGTGGAGTAATGGTTGAAATTTTATTTTAGAAAAATCTAAGTTTTTATTGTGGAAATATAGAAATATGTGTTATTTATGGAAATTATTATCCTTTAATAGTGAATAATTGATTTGGTTAATTAGTCATTAATATGAGACATTAAGAGTAGTCGATGTCATTTAGAGATAAATGTTATGATTTTTTTTGTGGAAGACTATGTGATTAAATCTTTCTATTTTTTGGGTCTCACTCTTAGTTTGGGTTAAATAGAAAAATTATAAGGACTGTTGTTTATTTAGTGGTCTTTTCTGAACATTGGGTATTGTTTGTTGAATTTTCAGGATTAAGAGTAGTATTTCTTTTTATAATGTATTATCCTATTTGAGGGATTATCTGATATTTTATTAATGATTTAGGTTTTGGATAATTTCTAAAGACATGGGAAATATATATTTCATCTTTTTTGGATTATGGATTTCTCAAGAAGTCGATTCTATTACATTAGCTGTGACCATATCATTTTGAATACTCATCATTTGGAGAAACGAAGAGTTTGTGGTAGAAATTTATTAAATAATGAAACTTGAAATGAAAAGTAAGTTTATTCCATTATGCACTTAGTAAATCCAAAAAATAAATTCTCCATAATTTTTAAATTAAGCATAAAACAAAAATGTTGTTTTTTTACTTTGATTAATAGGAAACCAAAGACCGTTTAACCTATCACAAGTTTCTGTTTTTCTTATGGTTAACTTTCTCTTGATCATGTATTTTATCACTCTCCATCAGAACATGACACTTATTTTCTCCTCCATTTCTATGTTTTCATGGAATCCCAGTATGTGCTATCTAATTTTACATTTGTAATTTCCTTATTTGTTTTAATGTGGTAGTTTTATTAACTCTTTTTCCGATGTGGGACTTTTAATTATTTTTCCAAGGCTAATTTTAAAATTGCAACGACACAATTCCAAAATGGGGGGAACGATGTAACAATCCAGGTAAATAAAGAATATACATTTTTTCATATTTATTAATATTTGTGAATTAAATATTAATTTTACTTTAAATGTTATGTTATGTTCGATGGCGTACCCGACACATAAAACCGGGTTTCTCTGAAATCTAATGTTGCACACAGGGCTGAGTTATAATGAAAAATAATAATATAATATTATTTTAAATTCTAGTCAATTCTTAGTCATTGCATTGGAAGAAATGAACATAACTAAATTCAATATGAATATACATGTTTGTTAAATGTATTTACATTTATCCAATAAAATTTAGAGTCTTAAAATTAGAATTATTCCAATTTGAACCAGAAATACTCTAATAGTTTCAAAAGGTAGTTTTACCGCCTTTTGATGGAGAACCCAATTTAAATATAGTTTTTGTCACTTTTATATGTTTAATTTGAAAAAATAAACATCTTCTATAGAACCAGGATTTTTATATTAACATAGGGTAAATATTTGGTACTAATATGATAGAGTTCTTTTTTAATGAATAGTGAAAATTACAACATTTTAATTCAAAACTAACTTTTTTTCTAATTTATTTAAACTATTATATTATATTTTTAATTGATTTTAAAGTTTAATTATATTAAATATTTTACATTTAATCAATTTTTGGCCATTTGATGTGATTTCATTTTTAAATTTACCATAAACAAGTGATAGTCTATTGATAGTTATTATTATTTAAAAACACGCTTTTTGTTTTGACAACGAGAATTAATTTTAAATAAATTTCTACAATTTCTATATTTTGAATTTGAAAAAATGGATTCCATATTTTGATTCAGTAGTTCCAAATTGTGTAAATAGGTAACTTTTATTTTTATTCATAATGAATATTAACTTCAGTAAATATTTCATTTACAATTGTTAAAGGGTAAATTTGGTAAACAGAAGTAGAAAATAATATTATAATAATATTAAATTACCCTAACACATGTCCTGTTACTATTTTATTATACATTTACAACCATGTGAATTTTTGGATTGATTTTGGAACCCCATGTATCTAATAGTAAGTGAAAATAACTCATTATAAAAATTAATTTAATGTAATAGAAAATATTACACAAACATATATCTCTTAATAAAACTATTATACTCTGTTGTTATATAATTGATATATTTTACTATAAATAATCAATAGAAAGAAAATTTTTTTTACTGCCTCATTTTATTTTATTTTTAATTTTTAGTCATCATATAAATAAATTTATTTAGGACACAGTGATGATGTAATGATTACCTCATTAATAAATGTTTTTAATAAATGAGATTATAAATATTAAAATAAATTTATTTTATATATTTTTATGCCATAAACGAACTTTATGGATAATTATAACGTGTTATATTTTAATATTTTTTTTTGAAATAATCCTATTGTTATATATTTTCGTAAAGTCTTGATGTGAATAGTTTATAAATTGACATAAATATGTTTTTAAATAAATAAATATTTCATTAAGTGATAAAATAGTCTTAAAAATCTAAAATTTGGTGACATATATAATGTTACAAATCTATTTAAGGATCCATTTTGTGTCACTTTTCATTTTATTGAAAATATATTAAACAAATAGTATTAATATACATGATGACATGGTAAAAGATAAATTAGTTTAACTAAAGTTTAAAGCTAAATGTTAAGGATGTTTTTATGCACTAAACTTGCCTAAATCTCATTGGATAATAATATTTAGAAAAAAATTCACCTTATATTCGAATTAAATGTGTTGGGGACCTTTTGAAATTGAAATTTAGTTTATAATAAAATAATTATTTCAAACTTTCCAAAAGAACCCCTCTCTACTTTATAAAAACCCATCAACTCTAACCCTTGCTCACACATCTCAGGCCCCCATGGCACATCCAAAATCAACCCAAATACTCTATAAACATCCCTATATTACACTTATAATCCTTAACTTAGGTATAAGGAACTTCATGAAACCCTTCTGGTATAAACAAAATGGAGTTACCCAATTTAAAGGTAACGCCATCTCTCAAGGTCTTTTCTATTATTTTCCTTCTATAACCCCCTAAACACTATTTATTACATTATTTTATAAAAACTCAAGTGTCTTAAATATACTATAATGTTTTTATTAGTAGTATTCAATCTAAAATTCTGAACACCTTCATCTAACTGATATGAACATACTGTAACTGTGGACAGTGAACTACTACCCCACGAAATGATGATTGTTCAATTATTTCCTACCGCCTCTTATGGTGGACATTAAGATGTAAATATATATATATATATATATATATATATAAGATATGTATTATATTTACATTGTATCTATGATTCTGTATTTTTTATTTATATTATACCTTTATGGTTTCTATAGTGGGTAAAAATGATAATTTCATTTGAGGAAGTGCGGACTACCGCCCCATCAAAGTGATATGACTCGTTTATGCCATATGTAGAATGTATAAATGATGGAGTTACTGAAATTATATATGATATTATACTAGAAATAAAATATAACTATGTGTTATTATGTTTTCATTCCATTAAATATTAAATAGAAATTAAAGTAGTGTTTAAGCATACGTATGGTTTACCGTCTCCAAGAATGGTGCACTTCATTTCTTATCTACAAATGTTATGTAGAATTTTAAATATATATATACTAGATATATATGATATATATTATATCTAAATCATGAATATAATTCTGTAGATAATTTAATTTTTACCACATGTAAAACTAGTAATTATAAGAAATTCATTTATAACTCAAGTACCAAATATCGACAAAATGACCGTTATTAAATCAAATGATTAGGTAATGTTTATAATGTGCTAATCAGTGGTATAAATGAAATAATAAAAAAGAAAAAGGATCTGAATCATGTATAAATTAAATTTAGTTTATTATTCAAGAGATTAAATAATTACAAGTCAAGTCAGACACAAGGTAACGAACTTCATCTCAATCTCCTTTCATTGAGGCGTATTTTGATTTATGCACGACATTATTCTAAACGGTGTATAAAACCGTTTTTATTATAATTTAATTCAAAAGGAATATTTTTCTACATAGAATTTTACTAAATGCAAAATATAATGTTTCTTTACAATGTATGATGTGACAACGACCTTTTCATCACCGTGAGCATTATCTAATATTTGGCTTCCTAATCAAGCTGTAATGTTTTTAAAAAGAAAATAAATACCATATAATCATTTATGTATTTTGGTACTGAAAATGGTTTTGATAATAGATTGATTTTATCAATATATTTAAATGATATATTATTATAGAAATGTTTAAATGTTATCGTTTTATTATTTTTGTTTTATGTGTTGTGAATATGTTATGGTTCTTGGGCATTGTTTAAGTATATGGGTGGTTCCATGATAAACCTAGAGAGGGCGATCCTGAGATAGCTCTCCAATGGATTAGGTAATGCGAGGGAGGTAAAAGTTAATGTTTATCCTATGAGATTTAGGGAATATACTGTGATGGGTATTCCAAATGTAATGCCGTACATAGTTGTGAAAGAATCAACGTAAGTATGTTATCGATGACACAAGTTACCTTTATGATTTATGATTTCAATTTTTTATTCATAAGTATTTTGATTTAATTAGGTACGTTAAATAGATTATCTTTTGTATGTATTGATGGACTAATATTTTCATTCTTTTTTTATAACCCTTACTATACTTTTTGTACTCATCTAATGTTTTTGAAATATTTTTCACAGGATATAAGGTAGGGTAAGAGAAAGGAAGAATTCAAGAAGATTTATATCTAGAAATAAAATTATTGTATTATTTTAAGAGTTTCTTATGAAAAAAAATTGATACTGGGTAGAAGTGACTATATTGTAATATTTGAGATGTAATGCAATAGTTATGGCCTAATTATCTAAAACTCTAAACCTGAAAGGATCCAAAATGTGAATTATTATCTTAATTCAGCATTATTTAACTTTTTAGGTTGGGGACTTATAGTGAATCATGCCAAGATTGTCATTGGAGAACTGAGAGATTTCTTAAATTATTAGTTCCATCGAGGGAAGACCATGAATCAGTTTTAGAATTTGAAATTCTCGATCTAAAAGGTAAATTAGAAAATTATGAGATCGTGTGTCGTGTAATATTGGATCAGTTAGGTTTTATGTTGTATATTATGCTCTTAAAATGAATTCCTTACTTTGAATTTCTATGGGTAATGTTCTATGTGTTATTATCAGGCCCTAACTTGTGTTTGGTGTTCATAAACGCAATGCAACAATTTAAACAAGACAACACGACCCGAGTACATTGAGTGATGTTATATCCATTTTCCCAAGGCTTCTAAAAGATGAGAAGTTTTATGTTGGGGAAAGTGTTTAATTATTTTTTTGAATTAGATGAAAATCCCAGGGAATTATAATATTTTTTCATTTCGTTTGTAGTCTTTTTTTTAACAGAAGATTCAAAATAGAATTTTAGAAGTTAGAAAACTTCAATTTTATTTATGTTTTTCTAAATATTTGGTGTATGTTGGGTGTTCGTTAATGTATCGAGAGTTTCATACATTGATTAACCATGTTTGATATGGACACATAAGGTTTCACTAATTGTATGAAACCATGCATCCCACTGATGAATGTCGTGCGACCTATGCATAGGGTAGTAAGTGATCCACATGGGATGCACATGGTTTCTCAAACTATTATCTTATCCCGAATTCATAGTTCCATTTAGGAAATGTGTGTTCCCAGTTCACCTCATGGTGGAAAATAATTGGTCAATCCTTATGGGGAATCCATTTTGGGTGTGGTTCTTGATCTATAGGAGCCACATGTTTTGAGCACGGTTAAGCCAAATCAAGTGTCCAAACCATGCCAACGAGTTTTGTGGTTGAATTATACATTCTTACCTTATTGTCCCATTTATTATACCCCGCATTATTTTTCCTCTTTTTCTCCATCTAGAGCCTCCTCCATCCTCATTCATGAATCCCTCCTCCTCTAAGGTATGGTTCTTGATATCTCTTCGGTTCATCATCAAAATCCATTGCCATCGAAAATTTTGAAAGTGTGAGGTAGAATCTATAGTCTACTTTCTTCTTTTGTTTTTACTAATCCAATTGTGTGATTCTATTTTGTGACCTAATCACCCCTATTTTTAGAGAAACCATTTATTTTATCGATTTTTCTTCATTATGAACAAATAAAGGCTCAATATCAAACGTTTGTGTTTTCATTGGAATAAGGACTTTGGTTTATATCTTTCCCACATGATTCATTGACATTCATATGGTGTGTCTTTTTTACAAACACCATAATATTATAATGAACCCTGTATTTTGTAGAATAAATTAAATCGATAATGTCACCATGTGTGGTATGACCATAGTGTATGGGGATTTAGCACATTGGATTATCAACTTGGCATGTTACACTTTAATGTATGTGGTTCCTCATTTGGTACCCAATTCCTATAAGCATTATCTTGTTTAAAAAACCATGAGGATGTGATGCATACATACAAACATATTATTAACTAACTAAATTAAGAGGTTTATTAGATATGATATAAATTCTTATTCTTAAATCATATTAACCTTCCAATAGTTACTCTAATTATATGAAATGAGTTTTATTGAATTGGTTAAATGATAATATTGTATTTCCTTATTCCTTATTATTATGTCCTATATCATGGACCATAAAACTAATTAAACATGATATAGGTTTATGAATATTTCATACCTATTTCAATGATATTTTCCTCGTGTCACAGTGATTATTGACTATGCCTTATGTTCTATTTTATTAGTATTGCATGATGTTCCTTCAAATTTATTCATGTTGTTAAATGTATATTCTCATTCAATATCATCATTCAAGGTATCCTAGTGCTTATGTTTTTCTTATTGAATTATGCCTATCCCCTTATGTCATATTTTATGCCATGGAGTAATAATTTAGATATCCTATATATCAGATTACTTATGATATGCCTTTTTTATGTGCGATATTTGGGGCTATGATTTGAATTCTTATGGGTCCAGAGAGAACACATTTCCTAAAAAAGTAATGTCATGGATGTAATTATTGTTCTGCATTTGGTACCACATGATGTGTTAGTTGTGATAATTTGTCATTTCCTTGGATAGTCTATATGAGATTTTTATATACCAATAAGTGACATAGGTACCCTAGGGGAGAAATGATGGAAAGAATTATTAGAAGGATATCTACAATATTCATCGGGAGAATCTATGTCCTCATTGTTAGATAATTTGAATGGAATCATAGTTTACCGTATAATGAGTGATGTGAGGGAAACCATTATTGATCAACTAGGATGGAATCTGTTGTATTGTTATTATTAAGGGAGCCTATAGTGACCTAGGGGATTCCATAGTGGATTTCCATGGATTATCTCAGGATCCCATTACGGGAATTGACAGATTCCGTGTCTTGGTATTGTGTTGTTAATTATTCATCATTCTTGTTTTTATGAATAAAAGTGTTATCAAAATTAGTTACTAACATTCTATGGGAGTGAACACAAGTATAAAGAATAATCATCAGTTCTTCCCACCTATGTTGCTTATTATATATTTGATTCCACGTATATAGTAAATTTTTCTATTAGTTCTTTTAGTTTAGAAATCTCGCTTATGCTAATGTAGGTAGAATCAGTTGGGAATTTATTTGTGAACTCATAATGAATTTCAATTTAGATATTTAATTATCAATCTCAAGTCATTTTTGACAGAACACTTACCATTTTATAGTGCACATATTTGATTTCTGTAGACATCATTTTTGGCCTCTTACTAAGATTATTCCATACTCCCTACGTGTTCCTCCATTTCACTAGGGTTCTCAACCAGATCATATTATTTACAGGTTTTCTGTATTTTTGTTTGTGTTGTATTGTGACCATGAAAGAGGAGGATCATATGACATAGTTAATACTTAGAATTCTCATGGGGTATAATTTGGGTTCATTCTTTTTCTTGTATTGTTATTCATGTATATTATATCACCATACTGTCGTACATGCATCATTATATATATTGGTATACACCATCATTATGCAGTTCATTGATACTACTCTTATATTTTTCTATTTTCATTCATTTATTATCATTTATTCTGCTACTACATATTATTTCTCCCAAAATTACAATTTTTCTAGTCTGATTATTTGGTTATAGTCTCCCTATCATACCAACATTAGACACTCACTACTACTAAGTAGCCTCTAGAGTATGAGGATTCCTGACTAAGGCCATGTGGATAATGATCCATCTACATGTTTTTTGTTCAGTCATACTGTGACGATACAAAGTGGTCCAAGATAATGTTATGGCTATGGTATCTTAGGAAAATTCCAATAATCTCTATGATATTCAGAGTTTTCTTAATCTAGCATGTTATTATTGACACCTTATAATGGACATATCCCTTTTGTAAGCATCGATATATATGATTTCAATAAAAGGGGTAATATTATTTAGTTGGATTGTAAGGATATAGAATTTCATGAATTCAGTTGAAACAAGTGAAGATAATTGATTACCAACTAGCATGTTTTGTTAGAGGATTATACTGGGTATTATAATACATCTAGAGAGATAATAAAATTATTTTTAAATATGTGGAAAAACTTTTTCTTTAAAGTGTTAAAGATATAACATTACCTAAGAATAATTTTACTAATCAAGATTTGTAATTATCTAGAGTTTTATGAAACCAATGATTTTTGTGACACTGTAATTTTTTCACAAGGTTTTTTGGTGTGTACAGACACCTATAGTGGAACATACATCTTCTTTAGCGATACATGAACATATTAAATAGGGCGTGGGTAATTAATTTGTAACCATTGGACTTGAATTTTGATTATACACTATTAAATAAAAAAACAGGATTATTTCATTAGTAATGTGATGTAAGAAGTGGTTGTATGGTATTCTTTCAATTAGTGGACAATGTGGGCTATAAATAGATGAGTTCATATTGATTTTCATGGTTGAGTAGTTTTAAAATTGACATTTTTATTCCGGTTCATACTGATTAAACCTAGATAAATATTTTATCTGATCTAAAGGTGTTCTCTTTGAGGAACAACATATATGATGTAGTGCCACCACTATGATGGTCTAAGTATAATAGTGTTGTTCTTGTTTTCATTAGTGGAGTATGGGTTCTAATATATATGATTCTGTATGTTTTGATAGTATTTCATGATTCTAATATGAAATTACGTATATTTATAAAAAATATGTATCATCATCTCCATAGATAATAATGGTTTCCATGAATGAAAAAGGATATAAGGGAATATTATGATTGTTGTTAAACTTTTTATTAGGTGAATGATGGGAATCATAGACCATCTATGTTATTACCACTTCTACCCATTCTAGAATAAAATTTGAAAAATATCCCTATGGATTTCATGACCATATTTCCCTAGAACCCCATAAGAATGATATAGTTTGGGTTATTTTTGATTGAATGACGATGTTATCCCACATTTTTATTTATCTAGATTCTATAAATAGTGGAGATCAGGGTAACCTCTATGTACGAGATATAGTTCCTTTTAATTTTATTTCATGGAGAATAATTTTTGAATTATATCCTTAGTAAATAAATATTTCTCTAGAAGGGTCTTTAGAATGAATTGTGATTTTATGTCTATAAGATAACAACCTATAATCCATAGACCTATGGGTAATCTGAGTGGACTATTCAAAATATATAGGATATATGATGGAAAACGTTCTTTATTTGTTGGGTTCTCTGGTGATATATCTATTTCATATGGATTTTTCCAAGAAAAATTTAATCAATAAATTGATGTACATTTATCCATTTAAATATTTTTATAGAAGAAAGTGTACTTATCATCATTTCTTTTTATAGGATGGCTAGACAGATAACTTTTAACCAAGACTATGTTATGGGAATTTTTATATGGTTTACATGATCTATGATTGGTTAGTAACCATACAGAGCCATAAAAAATCATATACTAAACCTCATAAATATATTATATAGTTAGAGGTTAGTCATTGTGTTTCCCTAATGGTGAATCATAGACTAGAGTAATGTCAACACCAGAGCCATAGAAATCTCGCACAAATGGTAATTGGGATGTTTGAAGTAGTGGGAAGGGTGGATCTATGGGTATACCATTTCTCCCTTCTATATTACTATATATCTGTGCATGATTTTTTCCATATGTACATATTTAGATATATCATCTGTAACCATCTCACATGATATACATTGATGGCATCGAGATTCATGATAATGTGACCTTTATGGTGAATCTAATTTAGATTATAGACTGTAGTGAGAGGAAACAGGGATGGAAGAGATTACCTCTATTATGGGTGCAACGATATCATGGAAATGTGAAAGTGAAAACAAGGTAAATGGTTTTTTATTTCAAGGCTTAGTGGATATACACCATTTCTGATAACTATTAAGAAGTTATAGATCACATATTGAGCATGATCCTTTATATCATAGGAATATTTTATGATCTTGTATTTTCTACTCATGTCTCTCTATATGATTAAAAAAAAATTGGGTTTTATTGTATTTTTTTGATCCATGGTTAGAGAGACTAAAGCGACTTGGACTAGTTGTGGGTATGTTTTATACTGATGAAAAATGATTTATTACATTGTAAATTTACAAATTAATTTATATATTTAGGACATCAATTCTTCATTTTGAACCCATAAAGCTGAAACAATATGAAATTTCTATTTTCATGTAATAAATCAAAAATATATTTCATAAATTATAATGTTACAATGTTAAAATATTTTTTTTTTATCTTTTTTCACACCAAAAAATATGTTCTTAGAATTATTTGGGAATTGATGGATATAAGACACCTTTCCAATATTTTAATCCTAAGGTATATGATATCATAATATTTGTAACTATCTACTGTTTTTTATCTTATATTTCTATAAAATGATCTTTCCTTATCTTTGATGAATTATAGACATTCAAGTGATTATGTATGAGTATTTCATTCTGAAAATAATATGTATTCCATCATTTCATAATGTTCTTGATAAAAAATTTATTTCTCAATCACTGTAGATGATGTGTTGAATAGGATAATACAAAATTACCATGAACTATGAAATTAATTAGGGTCAACTCTACATTGAGGTTGGTATACTAGAAAATATCCCTAAATGTATTTTTCAATTATCTAGAATGTACACTATATATGATCAGTATGGGATCTCATGTATTTGAACCAATGAATTGAATAAATAAGTGTTTTGATGAGAATATTATGTTTAATCCTCCAATATGATCTATTGAGACTATTGGTAATACAAAAAAACTATAATTTAGTAATGTATTTAGAAACAAATTTCACAAAAAGACTCTAATTTAGTGAAATTTATTGAAATTCCCTCAAATTGGTCCACATTTTTTGAAAATGACACTAATTTAGTGATGAATCATAAAAACATTTCTCAATTAACATTATTTTCTATAAGGTCACTAAATTAGAGTAGTATCAAAAAATATTCTATATTTTCATCATTCCTGGAAAAATATTGCTAAATTAGTGATGCTTTAGAAAAAACATCGCTAGATATGTTATAATTCATAAATAACGTTGCCAAATTGGCGTAATTTTTATGAAACGTTTCCAAATTAGCACTTTTTCAAGAAATATTACAAAATAATAGATGTTTTTTAGGAAATTTCACTTAAAATAAATACTTTTATAGCTAATTTACCTGCATCGATGTAAATATATAAAAATATATATAAATATATATATTCACAAAACACACACAAACGCTCACGTATATATATATATATATATTATTTTCACACACACACACACACAGTGATATATATATTAATATATAAACGTATTTTTATATATATAAATCCATATATATTTTAAATTTAGTCATGTTTGTAAGAGAATTTGTCTATTTTAGGGACATTTTTACCAATTATTTTCAAATTTCGTATATATATATAAAATTATGATAATATATATTTAAATACAAACATATATATTTACACACATAGAAATATATATATATATATATATATATATATATATATATTAACACCTAGACACATGTACGTATAATGACAAACATATATATAAACACACACACTTATATATATATAATATAAACACTTCTATTTATATTTATATAAACATATGATATATATTAAATATAATCATATAATATATATATTATTAGCATATATATAATATAATCAGATATATATATATATATTATAAACAGAAAACGTAAAATATAAACATATTTTTTTTAAAAAGATATATGTATATATATATATTTAGAAATACGAAGAGATGTATATAAGTATATATATATATATATATTAAATTTTGTCATGTTTTTAAGAAAATGTTGATAATTCAGTGAATTTTATGACATTGTTTTCAGATGTGGCTAATTATATATATAACTAAAATTATAATCTTATATATGTATATATACACATATATTTTTCCAGACATAGAGATGTATATATATATATATGTAATAATATAAACATTATATATATATAAAAGAAATCATATATATTAATATATAATATAAAACATTAACACACACACACATGTAATATAAACACATATATATAGAATAAAATATGAATATATATATATATAATATAAACCTAAAATATAAAATATAAAATATTATATATTATATATTAAATAATAAATATACAATATGGACTATAAACATATATATATATTACTCTATGTATTATTATATAAATATATAAATATATTATATTGATTTTTTAATTATGTAAATTTATATATATATATAAATAATTTAAAATATATATAATGTTATAAATTATTCATAGGTGTTTTTGATTTTTCTTAATGTATGAAATTATTTGATCGGTTTTTAATTCCAGTCAATATGGAATTTCAAGCTTGCCTCCTTTTTATTTGTGTTCAAGAACTACTATAGGTGTTTATTATAACTATGTGGAATGGGATGGGTGTGGATTTGGGACAGTAGTGGGTGGAACGGGACACCAGTTGTTAGTGTTTTGGAGGGTGCGTACTAGAGGTGATGAGGGCATGGGAGTCTTTGTTTGGCATGTAATGGAGGGGTGGATGAATGAGACAGAAATGATGGTGGATTAAGTCATGGGGCGGGCATGGGGTTGGGTCTATGAGAGGTGCGATATGATATTTTATTATAAAAATTTTTATTTTTTAAAATTATAATTACAAATTTTGAAAAAATTATAGCTACATATATAAAATTTAAGTAATTGAGCTATTTCTAAATAGTGATGTTTATAATATTCTCTAATTTCTCAAATTTTATTTCCAATGTTTATAGAAACATCAGTAAATGTTAGTTAGTGATCATTATAAAATTTACTAAATTAGTGACACCTCATTTAGAGTAATTTTTTTGAAACACTGAAAAATTAATTGAAGATAATTAAAAATAATTCTGATGAAAAAAAATATCGATGAATATCGTTTTGTATCGTGTTTCTTTAGGACATGTATTTCCACCAACTGTGAGGTGTACCTACCTATGAAATTGTGAAGTACTATAGAAATATCTTAATATGAAAAAATAATTACAAGTGAAATATGATATTTTTAATATTTTATCAACATATAAATGTTTTTTAATTTGTGATTTGGCTTACTTAATTAAACTAGTGGATGTGTTCCATCCTGTTTTATTATCATGGCTTAATTACTTATTATGACATATAGAGATGTTTTAATTTTTATGAGGCTCTACCATGATATGGGGTATCACATAGAGTATGCTTCAATGATACCCTATAATCTCAGGAGGAAGCCACCCAGATGTGCCGTAATTTATAGAGTGATCTGAACAAATTTTTTGATAATAATGGATGAGTATACTCAAAAATTTAGAAGAATATAGTGGGCTCTATAAATTTATCCTATGATGATTTTTTGGTTATACTATATGAGGGTTTTGATTATAGTTAACATGGTTCTATGACATGCTCAGAGGAATCATTGTAATGACCCCAACTCTAGTAGCTCAGAAATAATGCCTTAATTAATTACATTGGAATAAATTCATGACTTGAATCCCAAAGGACCAATCAGTTTAGTTGTTTCTGATAACATATTATAAACATTAACTATACAAATACAATTTAAACTATGTAATAAAATATTTTAAATCCTTTGAGATAATGAATATTCTCTTAGATTAACCATGAATATATATCATAATATATATCATGGAATCTTGGAAAAAATAAAACATAATAATTGGAAGAAATCAGATGCTATGTATTTGTAAGAATATAGGGGAATCTATCATAAATAATCATAAACATCGAGGAATGGAGAATAGATAAAATAAAATACATTTAAACAATTCCATGAGCATAATATGGAATGAATAAATAATACCATATTCAATAATAACATAATATAGTGAACATCACCATGAATATTTTACTAGTCAAACAATTACATATAATATCAACAAAAATTCTTATAATGAGGGAATGTATAATGTCAGATATCATAAACATAATTTCAAGTATTTTTCCAAGACACCAAACATAAATGGGTAATACTTCAAATAATACTGAAACTAGTTTGTCTCAGGAGACCTACTGATGAATTAATTGGTTAAAGGGGGTCCCTCCCATTACTTACTATGTCAAAACAAATCATCCAATGAAAATCGTTAAACATAAGAAACAAATTCATAGTGAAAAAATAGCATAAAAATTAGAATAATATAACCATTATTCATCAATGGAAACAAAATAGCACAACCACAATCATACTAATCATAAACCCTTTAATAAAATTTTATAGATGGTATCAAAATAGTTATACCTCAATCGATCATTATATCAAACCATGTATTTTGACATAGATGAAAATACTCAAATAAAATCATTAAATTTTTTTGAGAGAAATAAACCTTTTTACTATGAAATAATTTATTTAAAGGAAATTAAATTTTAATTGAAAAAATTATCATTCAAACTAATCATGTATACTTGTAAGAATTCCATGAAGACAACATTGACTTCTTCTTAAGGATAGTTCAAGTGACTCAGACACATCCAAATATGATTCTCATGAGAAATAAAATCTATACATTATGGGAATAACACTTGAGGTAACCAATATTATTAATAATCTCTCTAAAATAAAAAATCATGAAGAAAATGATGTTCTTAGTCAAGTTATATTTTAATATTGTGATGTTTTAGAAGAAAACTTTAATCACATAAATGATAAATATAATAGTATAAAGAAACAACATGATTTATCTACTAATGTTAAATATGATATAGCTATTGAAAAGGATAAGAATAAAATTCATATCAATAAAAATAACTAATAAAAGTTAGTAAATGAGAAACTAATAAATATATTTAATGTTTTTTTATAGGAACTGAAAATATAAATAAAAGTTTGGGTATCCATGTTGTACCTAAACCAAAATATGGTTTTAGTTATCAGCATGGATTGGAAATAAAACACTAAAAAACCATTTTATTTCTAGATGAATACATTTTAATAAATCTATAGTAAACAATAAATATGGAATATATAAATCAAGAAAAATATAGTATGGACTAAAAGAGGTTTTTTTCTAATTTTTTATATATGTTCATAAATAAGGAAATAAATCTATCAAACAAAATTGGACTCCAAACTTTTTAATTTGTAAACATTCTAGACCCAAAGAGATTTTGGTACCAAAACCAATGTATGTTTGATTCTTGTAAGAGTTGTTATCTGGATAGTGTGTATTCTAGACATGTGACAAGGGACTTATCATGATTTCAAATTTTGACCAAATTGGATAGTGTACATGTCACTTTTTTGACAATTAAAAGGGTAAAAATATTACCCTTGTCCATGTTGTAAATTCTAAAACCTATTTAATTTTAAAAGTTTCATTTGTTGATTGATTAAAATATAATTTCTTAATCATATCTCAATTATGTGATGATGGATTTCATGACAAGTTAGAGAATAATACATGTAATATTTATAATTCTATGTTAAATTTAGTAATTACTTCATGAAAAAATGACAATGTTTATGTAGTTAATTTAAATTCATTATTTTATAAAAATATTTCTTTTTTAAATGAATTTAATTGTAAACCTTGGTAATGGAATAGTTTATTAGGACATTGTAATATATACTCTCTTAGAAATATAGTCAAAATGGTTTTAGTCAAGAATCTACCTAAACTAGAATTCCCAAAAGAAAAAGTGTGTAATCCTTATCAAAAGGGAAAGAAACATAATATTTATTTCAAAAAATAAAGAGTTTTCAATCTCTCAACCACTAAAACCGGTTCACATGGAATTTTTTGGACCATATTATGTTTCAGTTTTAGCTATAAAATATAATGCTTATATAATTATTGATTATTATTCAATGTTAACATGGGTATATTTTCATTCTTACAAAATTGAGGCTTGTGGTTGTTTTGAAAATTATGAAAAATCTATAGACATCCATAATTGAAAACCTTTAAGAGTGTGATAAGTGATCATGTGTGTGAATTTGAAAATAAATATACTTAATTGTTATGCTCACAACATGTATATAATCAAAATGTCTCTTCTCCTAGAATAACTTAACAGAATAGTGTTGTTGAAAGAATAAATTGTACCCTTTAATAGATAAATTGGACCATAGTTAGTAAATATGAATTACCTGACTATTTTTAGGCTGAATCTATAAATAAAGGTTCTTATGTAATTAAAAAATTCTTAATAAGACCATTTTTAAAGAATACTCTATATGAATTATGGGATGGGAGAATCTTAATGAAATTTTTTCCAAAGATTTTGGATGTAGATTTTACATTCTCAATACAAATTATAATCTGGATAAGTTTTCATCCAGGATAGATGGGGGAATTTTCCTTGGTTATTTTACATCTATTAAATCCTATAGAGTCTATCAAAAAAGAAAAAATGTGTTGTAAGAATCTATCTAGGGAACATTTGATTATATATATCCAAAAGAACCTAAAGATTCCTTATAAAATATATAGGATTATATGTCCAATTAAATTATCAATAACACATCCAAGGCCAATGAACATATTGTTTATTTACATGAAAAATATCCCAGAAAAAACATTTTAAAGGAACCAAACCCAGAGTAAAACCTAGAAGAAATTAGTACCTCAATACCTAGAACCATTAGAACCCATAGAGACCATACTTGAGATGTTTTTGTTTGTGATCTAAGCAAAGGAACTCAAACTCTAGTATTACCTATAAATTAGGTTAACCATCATGACCTTTTTCCATAGCTTGAACCCAAGAACATTAATGAGGCAATTAGTGATAAATATTGGGTGATGGATATGAAATACGAATTTAATCTATTTGAAATGAATGGAGTATTGGAACAAGTTGAGAGACTAAAAGACTATTTAACAATTATCACTTAACGGGTATATAGAAACATGGTTGATAAATCTAGAAATATGATTATAAATAAAGATAGACTGGTGGCATAAGGTTATAGTCAAGAAGAAGGTATTGACTCTGAGAAACCCTTTTCCATGGTGGTTATACAGAAATCTATTAGGATACTTCTTTCTTATACAACACATCTAAATTTCAAATTTTATCAAATGCATATCAATAGTTCTTTTCTAAATAGTTATATTGTTGAGTTTTTTTATAAACCCCCTATATTTTTAAATCCCTGTTTTCTAAATAATTTTTTAAATTTTAATAAATCACTTTATGGTTAAAAAAAATAAGCAAGATCATATGATGGGCTCCTCACTTTTTTTATTTAATATGCTTTTAGAAAAGGTGTTATCCGTCCTACCTTATTTATAAAAATAACTTAAAATTATTTTTTTGTACAAATATATATTAATGGTATTACATTTGTTTATTCAAGAAATAATCTGCGTACGGAATTGTCAAAATAAATTAAAAATAAATTTGAAATGATTTTTATGGGTACACTATGATACTTTCTTGGTTTTAAAATTTTTCAAAATAAATAAGGAATTTTTTTAAACAAAAGAAATTACACTGAATATATTTTAAAACGTTTTGGAATGGATAACTCAAAAGGAAGTGATACTCCAATGAGCACAACATGACAATTGGATCTTGATGAAATAGGGAAACTAGTTGACAAAACCATTTACAAAGGCATGACTCGGATTATACTTTTCTTAACATCTAATTATCCTAACATTATGTTTAGTGTGTGTGTGTGATTAATTTCAAGAAAACCCTAAGTAATTTCATTTAGTTTCTATTAAAATAAATTTTAAGTATCTCAAAAGGGAAAAAACGTAGGACTATTCTATTCTAGGGGGCATGCTTTCAATTTATTATCTATTTTGATGTTGATTTCAGAGTCTATCAGTCAGAAAAAAACACCTCTAAAACATGTCACTTTTTGGAAAAGTATATAGTATCTTAGTGAAGTATGAAACAAAAAACTATTACATTATCCACTACTAAATTTGAATACATGGATACATGCAGTTGTTTTGAAAAAATTCAAGGAAACAAAATTTTATATACTATAGATATTAGTTTACACATGTACCTAAATTCTATGATAACATGAGTTCTATTGTAGTCTCTAATAATATTATATCCCATTCAATGACTAAACATATCGATATAAGACATAACTTCTTGAAAGATCATTTTCAAAAAGGGAGATATCACTCTTGAATTCATCGGCATTAAACATTAGCTTGCTCACATCATTATAGGTCATGTGAATTGTGAGAGACTGAATTATATCAGAACTGAGTTGGGAATGATCATATGTGTTTAATTATATTCTATTTTATATGGTATATTTTTAAAGTATTATTTTATAAAATATATTTAATTTATTTTGATAATTAATATATTTATTTATAATTTTATACTTATGTTTAATATACAATCGATTGTTTTTATATTATTTTAAAGCTATCATAAGTTTTATCTTTAATTATTTTAAGTATAATTTATTTTTTCACCCACACATTACTATATATAGAGCCCTAAATAATTTTAATAGCCCTAAATTAGAATCAAAATCATCTCATTCCGTTATAACCTAAACCAAACTCGGTTTGAACCAAACCCAAGCTTTTCAACCCTCAAATATTGTCTAATATGAAACATTCACTTTATGATGTTTCTTAGGAATTTTTAGGAAACTCTAAATGAATGAAATTCAGTACCACTGGAATGATGAAGTCAATAAAGCTTCACCTATTATCATGAAATGTAGTTCTAGAAATGGAAGTGGACACGAAGTGGATTAAATTGAGTCATTATATAGTGTGGAGAGTCGTGTTGAAGCAAGGATAGATGAAGTGGTTCATGGATAACAAAATAACCTTCTACCCACATTAGGTAAAATAGTTTTACCTAGATATTCATTTTGAAGCTGTATAAAAGTGGGATCATATACAGATGATTATTAATGGAATGGAACAAATATTTTCATTTAATTTATTGTTTTTACGTCTTGACGTACCTCAAAAAGGTGAGTATAAAATTTTTTAATCTATTATCCCATAAATAATCTTTATTTTTATTTTCAAATTGCATTATAATAGCTAACTAGAAATAGAACTCCTAGAAGGATGAATATAGTTAAATTCGGTGGTGAGTGCATTATTTTACACAAGTTCATTATATATGTTATTTGTTCCAAAGAAGGGGACTTTAGTACTTTTAGGAATAATGATATATATATTGTATCAATATAATTCTGAAAGGAATAAAGATTAGTTGACCTAGATTTCTTATGATTCACATAGACGAGTTAAGTAAGATTTCATCTTAGTTTAACTCTTTGTTATATCATAAGTTTATTTATTCCTTTTTGGATATTAAAGGGGTAGTTCCCAAAGATGAGGAAATTTATACTACCTTAAGTTGTATTTTCCTAAACCAAACCAATTTTAAAATCATAAAATTTGGGTTGAACCCATGGGAAAAAAATGTGGGTTGCAAATGATGAGAAATTGTTTGAGAACAATAATCCTCAAAAGTACCCAACCAAACCTTTAGATGAAATTGATCCAGGTTTGGAACTTAATCAAGTAATTGAATATGATTACTCTTTATAAGACATTGATGAAGTGGTATAAGTGGTTCTTAATGAGGAAAATTTGAGGGATTATAAAGAAAGAATAGCTCAAGCTTCAGTAGTATTAATAATTGAAGGACCCAAGGAAGGAGTAGCAACTTTTTAGGGTGAGAAGAATATAGGAGGATTAGAATATCCTAATGGGAATAAGACACAAATATCATAGCACTTTGGACCTATCATTAATGAATATGGAATTGATGATGATGAGCCTCATGTTGCAAATAGTCCACCCATGTTTGAGATGGATTGAGCATTGATTTTGATTCTACACCTTCTAGAGAGGATTCATCTCCTACAACCCCTATCATAAGCTTGGATCCACCTACTCCTAATGATTATTATAAGAAAGATTGGGATGATGATAGCCTACCTAAGATATATATACATTCCATTTTATTGTTTCTAGATATATATATAATTTTTTGTTCAGAGTCCCTCTACTCCCATTATTCAATAAAAAGTTTGGCTCGAGCTCTTAGTTGATGATATCCTATATAATATGTTTGGATAAACCCCTCTAAAAATTTCCAATAAATATCTTCTAAGACATGATTAAGATAATATCTTCCAAATATATCATATCTATTAATCACCTCTTAAAATAGAAGTTCTACTTCATGAAGATTTTTATAGTTCAATTCAGAGATTAATAATCATAAGTATGACTTCTCAGATAATAACAGATTCATGTTGAGACCCTATGAGTTTTTTTAGTGACTCAACTCCTAATCCTAGCCCTATTTCGTCTACAGTAGTTACATATGTTTCATCTTCAATCATTATCTCAGCTAACATCATTCAATTTAAGAATGATATTTTAAAAATGTTGAAAGAAGTCTTTCTCAATAAAGAAAGAATTGGTGGATATGATAAGAAATAGAATATTTACTTTATCATTGAAAATATCACCACTTATATATATATATTAAGTTTTTTTTGAAGTTAGATCATATAGATTCTGAGATTTAAGGTTTTAGATCCTAGGTAGAAGATCATCATGAAGATATAATAAACATGTTTATTAGGCTTGATCATAGATATCAATCTAATGTTACCATTTCTTCCAGGCCTCCTTCTCCTTCTACTATTTCTATTCATGAACCTGTTACCATTGATGAAGATATTATTATAATTATCGTGCATAATTAAATCCATGATCTTCTAAGTAGTTTCAAGGATGAAAATAACTTGATATAAATATATTTTACACCACATTGGGGCAAATTGTTTGACATGGTTAATGTTGATACATTTAATACTGATAATGATAAGTATGGAATTAAAGGTTAGATCCAAAATTATCTTCATATGGTTTTCACTAAGGTAGATTTAAATAATTGGTTTAGATATTTGACCAAATATATAAATATTCCTCCCAGAACCTAAGCTTTCAAAACCATTATGGAAAATCTACTAGTTATGGATCCTCTCTTTGATGAGTTTGTCTCAGAATAGGATTTTTTATAGAATATAGATCATGATTCTATGGATGTGTTAGATACTTACAGGATCTAGGAACCATATATATATGTTTTTAATGATTTAGTTTTGGAACTCCCACCTCTTCTTATACCTATAATTTATCATTATCATACACAATCTTATACAACTACTTGTACTTCTCCTAACACACCTCCTTCCATATCTTTTGGTATCATCTTCATTGGTCCCTTCACCATATCATTCTTATTTCCAATGGAAATATGATTCATGGTATTTCTTATGCTTCTAAGCATATCCTTTCTCTTCTCCTACCCCATCTAGGGATAAAGGCAAAGCACTGATTGATCCTTCGATGATTTGATAACCTTTCGATTTTGATTCTGAATAGGGCCTCTAGTAGGGTAATTATACTTTTCCATAACTTTTGTATGATCAGTGAAATTTATTTTATTTATATCTTATATCTTTATATTCTTCAATTTATTTGTTTATTATCTTCATAATCTCATATAATGTCATTTTTATATCTATATTTACATTATCACTCTCTCTTATACAATATTTTTGATAATCCCAAAAGGGGTATTAAATTTTGAAGTGTGTTATAGTAGATTGTAATGATTTTATATTTTAATAGTTCATTAGTACATTATGTGTGCATAATTTTTAAATGATTTATAATCATCAAAAAAGGGATATATTGTTGTCTTAGACTATCAATTCATTTTTTAATGATCTAAAATCATTTTTATTTTATTGTTATTTAATTCTATATTTTATGTTATTGATTTTTATTTTCTAGTTTATATAGAACTATTCATAATTATCTTATCAATTTTGAATCCAAATTGTCGATCATGAATCCAAACAATCAACTATGGTTCTAACAATAAAAAAAATACATAAGTGATTAAGTGATAGTAAGAGTAATCAATTGACTGTAAGATAGACTCAATTGAACACATGAAAAAACATGGAACTTTTCCATAGTCTCACAAATTACTAAAACAACTGCATAGAAAATGAATCGGCCATGTGACTGCCTGATCACCCATGATAAAAGTATCTTAAATTATTCGAGTGACCATAAGACCAATCAGAGAAGCTATGCATTATATCTCAGTGATTTTCGGTCATATTTCTTATTTTTTTGAAGCTATAATGATACTAGAATAAGAAACTGCATGAGAAATTTTAATATTGGCTAAGTGTTGGATCAGATGTATGATAGAGTTTTGGATTTTGTAAAATTATTAAATAAACAGTATGAAGTTCATGTGACCACATAATCAAATAAAGAAACAACACATTTTATAGATCGACTAAACAAATTATTAAGGGTTATGACCTCAGTTCCTCAATAAGTGTTGGAGAAGTCTTGGATTATCTAGCATGGAAAAGTTTAAGCTAACATGTCTAAAGTGGGATTATATATTAATAATATATATTCCAAGAACCTTTTATACAGAATTAAATACTGATTCATAATCCTTTAACTCTCCTAAATTTCTTGCCATGTATGAGGACTTGTAATGATCATTCTTTAATAAATTTCTTTATAGGAAGATTTATTTTTAAAGAAGACTAAAGTCAGATGATTTATCGGTGTGCAAAAACATGAACAATTTCTATTTTTTAATGATATATGACACTTTTTTCATCTAAAATTCATCATAATATCTAATAAATTCTTCTATTATACACATAGGATATTAGAACTAAAGGAATAAATAAATAAGAGAAGAGACTTCTACAAAATAATTAAACATTAACATTTAATTGCATCAAAGTTTCTTTTCTCTCTCTCCCTCTCTCTCAGTTTATATTACATTTTAATTATACTATAAATTATTTTTAATTCATTTAAGTCACATATTCTTATAGATAATTTTATATTACTTATATACTCTTTCAATATTTTTTTATATTTCTACTCCCGTGGAAATTGTGGATGATGTTGTGTCATAGCCTGGATAACCCTACACACTACTGTAACCTATACCCAATCTAGGTTTTGGATCATCTATTTATATTTATAAACATTATTTGTAGTGTGATATAGTCAAGTGGAGTGGAATATAACTTTTCTTAAGACTGAACCTCTTTTATTTTGTATTTCTATTATGTGTTTTGAATTTTTCTTACTCTTAAAAAAAACTATTTTAGAATATCTTTTTAAAAACTAATATTTGATAGTAAGATTTTATATGTGATATATGTAATATTTAAAATATGTATAATAATCACCAAAGATTAGGATAATATAATGTTATTCTAACTGATTTTTTATCAAGATTTTTAAAGTTTATTTATAAACATTGAATTAGATAAACCTATTGTGATATATAACATCATGATTTCTAAATTCAGGGATTTTTTTTGTAAATTTATTTAAATAGAAAATTTTATTGGATACTCAATTAACCCCCCCCTCCATTATTATTTATCTCAAAATAAAAATTTATAATTATTTGTATTTATAATTGTTTGTATTTATAAAAAAAATTATTTATAAATTTTTTTTGGTTGGAATTGTGTTTTTCCTAAATTTTTTTATTTATAATTTTTTTTTAGCTAAAATTAAATAAGATTAAAAAAACTACTTATAAATTATTTTTTATTTTTCAATCATTTTATAGATATATATTATTTATTAGAAATTAATCAATTTTTATATATATTTATATGCTTATATGTTTTAATTTTATTTGTATATATGTGTGTGTAAATTTTTATTTGTATTAATATATTCAACTATTATATTGTGATTTTTTAGGTGATTAGTGGATTGTAATTTGTTAAATTCAATAACTAACTATGAATATAAGAAAGGGGTTAAAAATTTCTTAGAATTTATAAAATTAAATTGTAAAAACAAAGATGTTATTTTATATCCATGCATAAAGTGTTTCAATATAAGTAAATTAGGGAACATATAAATCAAAAACTATAGGATTTTTTTATGGTTTTATTCATAATCATACATGTTGGATCTGGCATGGTGAAATAGAAAACAATTCAAGATCTAATGTAAATGAATATTTTTATCATTAGATAGAGGATCAACTTAGATAATTAATTCAAGGTACATGTGTTGAAAACATAGTAAAAATACAAGTGTTGAGTGACTATATAGAGATGTTGAGAAACTATTATTCTCATGTTTAAATAAATTTATAATGTTGTTGATAGAGAAAAGAATAGTTAAATCAAAATCTATACATGGCTGGAGTGATAAAAGTTTCACTAAATTGCTTAAACTTTTAAAGGGTTTACTACCATATGAAAAGAGGTCTCTAGATTACAATTATGAGGTAAAATATATTATGTATAATGGGATGGGAGTATAAAAAGATACATGTTTTCCCTAATGAATGTGTATTTTATAGAATGGAATATGAGAGTTTATTAAAATTTCTTAAATGTAAGACATCAAAATATAAAATAGATAATAAATCTAACCACGATTCATTATCATGAATAGGCCCCAAACCTCCTGTTAAATTAATTTGGTATCTTTAAATAATAACTAATTTTAAGTATCTCTTTGAAAATTCAAGTCATGTAAAAAGAATGAGATGTAATGCATATGAGTATATGTTTGATGGAAGCATACTTCGCAATGTTGATTCACCACAATCGAATATATTTGATCATAATTTTTTTAATTTTGGAAATGATGTTAAGAATATTAGAAAGGTTCTGTGAACAAATAGAATGAATCAATATTGGAGCCCCGATCACCATCATAGTCTTTTCCTATTATGTTTATTGTATACAACGTTTCTCCACATATATGTATGAATAGGAAATATTTGATGGCGATCTTGATGATTTATGGCCCAAAATAGTATGAAAAATATATTAATGTTTATCTATCACTATTTATTGATGATTTGAAAATTATATAGGATATACATGTTATAGTATTTGATGTATATAATAAAGATAATTTTATTTTGTTTTCTATAATAATGATCATTATAAATGAATTTACTATATGTTGAAACTTATCAAGATATAGTGTTGAAGGAAATAAATCCAATTTAATTTGTGAAGAGGGGACTTTATATCATTAATTAAAAAATATAAAAAATAGTGTGCATGGGACATTAGAGATTTTTGAAAATGGATCATCCTTAACAAATATTAATAAATATATTTAATGTTTAACAAGATTATAATTTTTCCTCAAAAATATTCTTAGCTATATAATATTTCTACAAGGTAAAAAAATTGATGTTACATTTGGAAAGAAGGGAATTTTTGGTTGTAATAAAATAAATGTAATAAATTACCAATTTTATTCGACATACCTTATAGGATATTTTCAGACATAAAACATAACAATTATATTATGTATTTCAATAAAAAATGATGGTCTAATTGGAACATTATTAAACATAAAAGAAAATATAAAAGGTAGAATGCATGCTAGATAGGACTAATAGCCAGGGGAGTATATTTGGAGTTATCTCCCATAATCAAATGAAACAAAACTTATTTTCCTTCAGGTTTTCACACATTAAGAAAGAGAGAGCATATGATTTTTTTTCAATTCAAGTACGGTGTTAATCTACCTAGTGGGTTTTCTTCAAATGTAAAAAAAATATATCATTGGATGATTAAAGTTAAAGGGTATAAAATCTCATGACTCTAATGTATTGATGTAATAGGTTTTACCAATTACATTGTGTGGGATATTTTAGATACCTGTCGAAATTTATATCCTCGGGTTGTGTTACATTTTCAATTCAATTTGAAGAAAATTATTATATCTAAATTTTTTAGATGTATTGATGAATTAACTTTTCCTTATACTTTTTCAATTAGAAATGTATCTTCCACCATAATTTTTTGATATAATGATTCATCTATTGATTCGTTTTGTGTGAGATATAAGAATATATAGGCCTATTTATTTACAATTTATGTATCCTTTTAAAAGATATATGGAAATTTTAAAGGGATATATTAAGAATATGGGTCAACCAGAGAATGTTATTATTCAAAAATATATATTTGAATAGGTAATTGAGTTTTATTCTGATTATTTATCTTAATTAGAGCATATTGGTCAACCTATATCTTGTCATTTGAAAATTAATATTTAAGGTAGAGGGATATGTGGCTTAAAGGTAAAGTTAATTCCATGTGATGAAGCGATGCATGCACGCTTATATATTTTGAACAACATTGTGTGTTTAAACCATATATATCATCACATATTAATAAATTGACAATATAATGTCCAAGAAAAGTGAAAATTGGTTGATGAATAAACATAAAAACACATTTGTTTCATGGTTTAAGTAGAAAATAAACTCTAATTTATCCAAAACAGAAACATCAAAATGTTTATCAAGTGGTCCAAGTGATAATGTGATCACATGTTCTGGTTTTGATATTAATGGTTACACATTTTACAAAAAACCCATAAATATAATAGTACTATGTAAAATAGTGGAGAAATGGTTTTCACTGAAGCACTGCATTTTTTATTACTAAATATAATAGCCGAATTTTTGCATCAACATCATATTTTGGAGTTATTGAGGATAAATTGAAGATTTATTATTCTAAATATTGGGTACCAATGTCTATGTGTAACTAGGTTTATAGTAAAATTGGTGTGAAACATGATGGGTATAGATTTACACATATTTTCATGAAATGATTTAATTTTAAGGAGGAATCATTTATCATGGTGATTCATGAAAAACAAATATTTTCTATTATTTACCCATTAAATAATCATTATTCCGGTGTTTTTTAATAGAAAAATTCATTTGGGGTGATAAGAATATTGATGATGTTGAATACTTGTCTAAAATTTCTTCATTTATTACAATATTTCCCAAGTATAATAAATATTGTAGTGTGGACATTATTTATACAGCATGAAATTATCACATATAATAGATATTTGAAAACACTCAATTACTCTCTCAATTAATCAAGTAAATATCAATTTTTTTGTGAAACTAGCATAGAAAAAACATTATTATTTAACATTTATATTTAAATATATTAATTTTCAGAATTCTATTCATTTTTTAAAATAATTTTTATATTCATTAGATTCAGATATCCATTTTTTGGTTGAAAATTTTTTCCTTCACAATTTTTTCTAACTATTTTCATTATATTATTTATTTTTAGGTATATTCTTCTATTCGATAAAATATTTATAAATTTATTCCTACTATGAGCAATATATTTTTACTTATAAATTTATTTATTTATAATAAAATCCAAGTAATCAAAATTACCCATTTTTAGAAGATAATAAATCCTGTCATTTTTTTATATTCATTAGTTTTAGTTACACATTT
Organism: Viscum album; assembly: GCA_963277665.1. NCBI lineage: Eukaryota > Viridiplantae > Streptophyta > Magnoliopsida > Santalales > Viscaceae > Viscum > Viscum album. The sequence continues at coordinate 1,242,743,115 of OY728156.1, read as the reverse complement.
TTTTGGTTAAAAATTATAACATTCAATGCATTGTCTTATATTAGAAACAATCAATTTTTTATTTATTAGAATTGTTTAATTTTATTCAAATACAATACTTATAGTTTTTTAATGTTGCATACATATTTGTAAATAAAAGACATTGAGGCATGGGAATCAAGGTGTGTTCATTTTTTCATATAAATATATTTGTAGTAATTATTTTTTTAATGAAGTTAAACATATATTTCTTAAAATTATGTGCAGATCTTCTTCTTCTCTAGAGAGGTTGGTTCCTAAATATAGTAGGAATGGGATTAAACATTTATTAAAACATTCCTTCATACATGGAGACTAGATTTTGATAATTAACTTTGATAATAATGACAACCTAACTAGAGAAAATGTCACATAGTTTAGGAATTATTTTGCTATACAAATTCATTATGGGATAAGTATTTTATTAAATAATTGGAGGAGCATCAACCAATTGTCTAAATATATATTATGGGAGTCTATAATGGTAAAAATTATAAATTTAATTATTATTATTTTAATGGTTTATATATTATTCATTTTATGATATTTAATCTATTCAATTACAAATGATATTTAACTTTCAAGAGATGAAAGTAATTAAGAAAAAGTTTGTATCATTTGTGGAAACTATATAGAGGGATTTTAAATCAATGTTGAATTCATTTTATATTTTTGGGAGTAAATAAAATCCAGATACATTCTTTAAGTATGATTTTATATATATTAATACATCGATGAATTTATTCTCTAGTTAGTGGGATGAAGAATTTATGGTATGTTTTTTCTTATAAATTTTATTTGTTTAATTAATTCTAATTATGTGATAACTTATTTATTTTTCTTATATAATAGGCCTCTGGGAAAACTCACCAATAAATATAGTCTTAGAATTTACACCTTCATATATTATCATGTGGAGGGTATTCTTTATTATAGGAGAAAATTATTTCCAAAAACATTTAGTGAATTGAGAGCTATATCAATTAGTGATTTGAAGAGGTTCTATACAACCCTACATCTCCTCCCCCTCATAATGAAAATTATAAAATAATGGTAATGTAAAAAAATTAGAAGTATTTTAATTATTTAATAAAGAAATTAGATGATAATATTATAAGTAATTAATCATTAATTTTCTCCAATAACATGATTTAGTAAATTTATCTCACTAATATAAAGTTTTAAAATATTATTTTAGGACTCCCTTCAACAAAAAACTATACAGAGGATCTTTATCCCTCAGTCTATAATTGATATTCTTACCATTACTTTAAGAAATCCAAAATACCTAGGTCACATATGAGGGTATAAAGAGGGTATCGGTTTTAGAAATGGTCTTAGTTGCACCCCCAGTGCGATGTCAAAGGGGAAGAATATAAGGTAGAAATAACTTTTAAGGGTGGATTGTGAGACTTTAATGAGTCTATAGATGATATAATTAAAGAATATGTAGTGTGTATTCATGTAGAAGTGATGAGACATATGTAGCCTTTATAGCCTACCTTCCGAGATCCAACACATCCTCATTCATACCTGACGATGTACTATGAATTACTTATTGGGGATCCCCATGTACATATTGTGGAATACATAATTATAAATCATATAGGGGATTATGTGAATCATCATTTTATATAGTCAAGTCAGGTAATAGTTGTGGTAAATGATATTGTACATCCAACTACTCTAGTGTCACTGCCTATTGAAGAGGTGTCTGTAATTGGATAGATTATCAGTCATTTTTTAATTTGGATAACTAATATTTATATTCTACTAACATATGATGTATGTATTTTTTTTAATTTTTTATTTATCATTAAATTTGATATTGCTAATAATATTTTCTTAAACATGCCATATATTGGAGTATCTGAAATCGAAAGAATCACTATAGATGAAAGGAAAACTTCAAGTTCGAGCACCTTCATCTACTCCTTAGGATATTGATGGGGTAACAAAGTTAACAAATATTCTTACTATATTGGATAATTATTATACTTTTTCAATGAGTGCTAATATATGTGAAATATATTATATGTTAAACATATTTGAAATTGAAATTATTAATGTTTTAAAGTGTGAGGATCTCACTAGACTTGAGTTTCATTTGTTTTCCATGTAATAAATGTTCAATTATTAATTTAATTTATTTTACTAAACATATTTTATATTGAATTAATTTATAAATTTTCTAATCAGGTATCTCTACACTCTTTTTATCTAATATTATTTCACTTTTATTTCTAGTTTTATAGATCTAGAATACATTTCAAAAGATATATACTACTTGGAACAAAATTCTAGAATTGAATGTATATCTAAAATATTAAAAAACACACAGATTACATGTTATTTCTTCAGTCCTTGACTGGTAAGAATACAAATATAATTATTAACCACTATTCATTATACAATTTTTTAAAAGGTCGGGGTCAAAGCCCCATTTTATTATTAAAGGAAAGAAAATACCACTTTTGACAGGGTAAAGGGAGACCTATTAAATAGCCCGAAGGCCCACTAGGCATGTATCCCATTACATGGCCCAGTGGCCTGAATTTTTTGGCCAAAGGCCCATTCTATGAATAGTAATTCTACAATGCCTATTTCTGCAGTACCCGCCACTGCTACAGTGTATGTTTCCGCTATAGTGTATGTCATTGCTATAGTGCCTCCACAGCTATAGTATTCTGCGCCCAATGGGTTTTGAACCCCCATTTTTCATTTCAGATTATGGGGTGTTTACCACCAAACCAATCCCCAAATACATTCATTATAAAATTATTTATGTTGAAATTTTTATATTTTAATATAAAATTTATGTTATGCATATTTTTCCTAAATGAATATAAATCATATTGTTCATGCTGTTTATTGGGTGGTGATCAAAGAAGATTTAGAAATATATTAAATAAACAGGTCTAATCCTATTTTTTTATTCCTTTAATCTTAATACTTCCATTTTAAATTAGTTTTGATAATTAATATTTTAAATTAGAATGGATCATATATTTAATTCAATAGGTCTCACTGTTCAATTGTAGAATCATAAAAAAATAAATATGTGAATGTTTAGGGAGATAACTTTTATATCAGTGAATAATTCTTTTTATTACATATCTAGTGTTTTTATTTTAAAAATGTTGTATCATAAATGTAGTTTAATCATCAAAAATGGAATGTTGAATGTGGTCATTATGTTTTATGATTCATTTATGAGATAATCATTATTATAACAAACAACTTATTTTGAAAATATTAGTTTCATTATAACACTTATAATTTAAAAAAACATGTTATATTTTTAAATTTATACCACTTTACTTTGTAGGTTTTTTATGATGTTTCCCTATATACATCCATCGACTTAGAACACCATAAAAATTCATTTACATATTATTTTCTATTTTTGACTAATTTTGATATTTGGTTTCATTTAGATGAATATTTATAAAGATTGTTGGGAAATTTTTCAATGAGTTTTGATACTTTTTCTTCTTTTTTGTGGTTTGTTGTTGTTGTTTTTTGTTTAAATTTGTGTTTATAGGACTATAATTATGTATTTTACAATATGTTTTTAAGAAAATTGATTTCAACATTAGTTTTTAGTAAAATTGACATAGAAATCATTCTATATTTCATATTTTAGAAAGGATTTAAGCATCAGTTTATAAAAACCTATATTTAAATCCCCACATTCGTCATCTCCTATATTAACATATCCTTTTAATTAATGTTAAAAATAAAAAAACCAATGTTAAAGGTATTTTCCCACTTGTATCCTCCATATTCAAAATATTTGAGTGGTTTTCTTATTTTGACATTCCTATACCTTTTTAGTAATTCTTAGAGATAAGGGACAAAATCATATTATTTTTTTGGTATAATATTCAATATATTTTGATTTATTGTGTCTAATTACCTTTTGTTTTGATTCTCATATGTTTAGATTCCCCATAGATTTAGATGTTATCTCTTCCATAATCTTCTTTTTGAATTTTGGAGCCTGACACATTTCATATGAAAAAAGTAAGTTATATAGTTCATCAAGTGATAAATCAACTCTATCATCTAAAGTAGTGACTTTTTAATAAAACCTAGATGGAAAGTTCCACATCACTTCTTTAAAAATAGTTGAATATTCCAAGACATCCTAAAATCCTCTAATTTTTCTAATAATTTCATTAACTCAAGTGAAGAAATATTCCAAAGTTTCTTCATCCACAATCATGATATATTCATTCCTTCTTTTCCTAAATTAATCTTTTACTTCATTTACTTTTACATTCCCCTAAAATATATTTTTCTAGTTTTTTCCAAGTTTCCTTCACTATATTGAGACCCATCTCCTTTATATAAACATTTTTATATAAGGACATTATAATATAATTATAATCTTTAACTTCAGCCTTAGGATTCCATTTTTTGGTAAATGACAAAGAAACATCTTTTTCACTAGGTGAAAACCCTATAGTGGCTACATAAATAAGTTTTAGGCCAAAAGACAGAAGATATGGTATCATTCTATTTCTTCAATCATGATAATTTGTTCCACAAAAGATAGGAATACCTCCATTTTTGGGTTTTTTTAGATTATCCATAAAAATAATATAAGGATCTAACATAGTAAAATCCTCTAATACTAATTGAAGTTACATGGAGAATATGGAACACTGAGAAGGGATGTTGAATTAATGGTTATCTTTTATAAATTCCTTCCTCCTAATATTAACCCCAGAAACTTGTTAATGTTTTTATCCTATCAAATTTATACATATTCTTTACCTGTATACAATGATAAGAAAATAATTCAAGGCATATATGTTTTTGTAACGTTTGATCCCAATATGGGTGCCTAGTCATTTATTTGTAGACTCCTATGGATCAATAGATATCCACTATATAATGAAAGTGAATACAAATTATATTACACTCATAAAGATCCTTATATCTTCTAGAAGTAAATATTACGGGTTCCCACCAGATTCAATATTTACTTCTAATTTTGAGCGAAATAATTATATGAACTTTGAAAGTTTATCATTATAAACAATGTTTATAATTCCTTTGTTTAGTTATTCTCAATCCAGAAGTCCTCTGTTTAGAAATCAACTATCTAATTATTTTTTAACTATTAATCCTTTATCTATTACACCTCTATCCACTTCACATCAATCTAGTATGTGTTTGTCTAGTACACCTATTTATGATGCACCTTTTTTTGATTCACCTCTGTGTAATGTACCTCTATCTAATGAAATTCTATTTGATATGCTCAAACTTTCCTCAAAACCTATTGTTCTGATCTTATCATGCTTCTTCCTTCACAATGTTCTCTTAAAAATTAATGATTTTTATCTTTATAGAAGTAACTCACAATGATACTGCACCCCTCTATATACTCATACATCCTCTAAAAAATAAGGAATATGTGTGGGGTCCAAATTTAAATTTCTTGATCAAATGAAAAAAATAACCTCATTCAAATCCTATAGACAAGTCAGAGTAAAAATTCTTCATAAGAACATTATTATTCTACTTTTTTTGTTTTATGTTTTTTTCAATGAGTTATTATGGGATGAAGCACTTAATATCAATATTTATTGAAGAACAATGAACACCTTATAAGTCCACTAGTGTTCCTAATAATATTTTATTATAATTTAAGTGAATTTCCATCCATGGGAGTTTATGGTCACGTATTATATTTTAAATTAATGTAATTTAACTCTAATGATTTTGCAATTGTTTCTAATGTTATAAACACATAAAAGAGGTGTTTAGAGATTGTATATTATTACTACAACTATTCAAGTGAAGAATTTATTTAAGACCACATAAATATTTATTTTCATGGAGAAAATTTATGTCCATGAAAAAATAAAAAAGCGTATATATTTATTAATGATGAATTATTTTGAAGTATTGGTTGGGGATTTTATACATGGTAATCATAAAATATTTTTTATAGTAATTTATTAAAAAATTGGTACAACCATGACTTTCCCATAAGGAAAACTTATTCCCAGACATGTGGGAGTTGGACTCAACCACATGGGAGATCCATCATGCACGGCTAGGCTTGGATGTATTATAAGGATGGATAGATCCCATAGGAAGTGTATGGTGGAGTGGGTGAATAGTGGCTGAATACTGCCTGCAGGGTGTGAACAAGAAATTCAATGAGTGTCTGAGTGGACCATGAAGGTGAGGCATGACCTAGTGATGGGCATGTGTGTAAAATTTTATGGGTTCTAACCCCGATACCGAATCAAGAGGTGGAAGAAAGATAGATAATTTCTAAGAATCACTTCAAAAATATGAAGTCCAATGTGTGATAGGAAATGCATGGTACTATTATATCATTTAAAAAGATATGGAAATAACCATGGTTATTTTATCATTGATGATCTGATGACCCTCCTGCCTTCATTCCACCATCTTCCTCCTCATGTTATCAAGGGTTTTTTCTCACAATTTCTTTAGGTAGTATGAAAACCTGATCAAAATATAGACCACAAGGTGTAACCCAAGCCAACGTGGATGCATCACAGTGATAAAAATGATAAGAAAACTTTCATTCATTCTACTTATTTCATGAAATAAATTAATTGAAAAATGGAGCTTTGACTTAGATAAATCTAGAATTTATAGTGAAATATTAATTCATTCAAAATAATTATAGAGTTTGAGATATGTCATGTGAATTTTGTTTCATACACATGATTAGTTCTTATTAAGGAAGAATTGGAGATCATAAAATAGAAGAAACCACTTTTCTTGGTGTCACAAGGCCATGAATATCCATGATATTTGGGATTTTAAAGGCATTATTGGCTCACCTCCTTTATTGAATGCGATATGAAACTCATCATTAAGTTAGTGAATAAATAAGGTAGATGTGAGGAACCATGCCTATAAATACCAGGTTACCCAAGATGAGATTCACTACCGAAAACCTTGAGATATATCATTTTTCCATTGGGAAAATATTTCATTCACACCTTCTGTGAAGGAAACATATGCAGGCCACTCGGCTATGCAAATAAGATATTCCATGCATAACAGTTTCATAAAGAAGAATCGTGATCATACTAGTCTCATAAAGGAAACTCTCACAAAAATCAATTGAGTTTGTGAAGAACAGTTCAGTGTAATCTCTTCTATTCATAGAACACTCAAGAGTTATGTGATGAAGAAGATAATACAGTCTTAATTTATTTACATTTTTAAGATTGTATAAAATCAAAGTTCTATTAATCCAACTTGGTTTTCATAAATAATAGAAGATTTCCTGCACTTGTTTTTCAAGAAGGATTTGATCCCATGTGCTTTGTTTGAATGAAGGATAAGAATATTTCATGCACTGGTTCATGAAAAACAACAATAATATTGTTACTATATTGTTTCACTCTATTAAATATATGCATAAAATAAAATATTGGTGAAGAAACTAATTAAATTTGTACATGGAAGCAAACAGTTGTAATAAGAAAGAAAATAAACATGTTACATGAAGGAATACATGAACAATAACCTTAAAAATAATTGAATAAATAAAAGATATCATGTATGCATAAAATAATAGGTGAATATACTATATTTCATGTGATAAATCAATAATATAATAATTAATCCAATAAAATTACAATTTTATATATTTTTTATAGAATATTGAGAATCTAACATTACAATTTAATATTCCATCTTGTCTATCTAAGATCAAAAGTAGAAGAAGTATCAGTGACCTAGTTGTTATATTTTGATTATCATTTGGTTCGTCGAAGAGATCTTGAGATATAAATTCTATATCATATTGATAATATCCTAACTAAAGGAAAAGCATAAAAATTCCTTTATATTGATGCATAACTATTTCATCTCATTTATTGTAAAATTTAAGATAGCCTAATGATTTTTGAGTTCAAGGAATTAATTTTATTATTTTGGTCATAAAAATTTGATTAGAGTAATTGGGATCTATCAAAGAAGATTTTACCTACATTTCTAATCACTTTAATAGGGTTAGGGTGACATCTTGTATTTTGTGCCTCAAAGATAAATATTTATTGTACCCGATTGGTGTAAATAAAATGGGTCCAAGTTCATCCCTTTGACCATTATTTCATTGATTATAAAAAGGATTTTGTGTGTGGGGGATAATAACCACAAAATACTAAGGACTAATCCTTAAAGGATATGAACCTCATTAAAAAACTACGGTGTCCAATTTTCTTAACTATTTCATGTTTATGATTACTAACCATAAGTAGAGAAGATAAAATAATTGTTTACTGGATAACTAAAAGATATAAAGGGGTAAAATTTTAAGTGATAAACAGTCATTCCACATCTATTCACCCATGTATGTGTGTTTATCCCAAGGTAGTCCTAATAATTGGTATAATATCAGAAGGATCACACCTCTTATTAGATTATCTATTTGAATCTTATTGAATATTTTACATACCCCTTCTCAATTTAGAATGGAGTGAAATCTTAGAGAAGTTTTATCTATTTTATATCATAATTATATCTTAACTAAAACCTTAAAGAATAAAAATAAGAAACAATTGATAAAATTGAAGAAGACACCCCTCTTATGCAAAGAGGATAATGAATCGGTTTCCCCATATTGTAATTTTGACAAAGAAAAGTATTTCATGGAAGTAGAAGATATAGTGGTTGAATCTACTTAAAAATAAATGGAAATTATTTTTACCTCAGATACTAATGAAGATGTATTAGATATGTTTTTCCAAGATTGTCCAATAAAATAATCAAGATCAACTGGTGAAGATCACTCCTTATACAATGGTAGTCATACATTTCAGATATCTTTAAGAATAAGGTAAGGAACTAAAATTTGAATTGGCACAGAGGGTGATGAAATTTATTTATCTTGCTAAACAATATAATGCCACAAGTTCTAGAGTTCAAGAGATTGAAGAATCATGTTCGAGAGTCAAGAAGGATTTATTTGGAGTAATCCTAAAGAAATATAAGTCCATTGAGATAGTATTAAAGATAATTTCCATGTATTATAATAAAACCAAAATAACATCATTGATTTAAAGAATTCTTAATTTTATATAAAATAAAATAAGATCATGGAGCTTGACACTTTTCTAAGAGATTAAAATAAACTTCATGATGAAGATGATATAAATATAAAGAAATAATTTTAAAATAGATTTAAGTTAGTGGAGGATGAAAAATTCATCCTTAATATAAAGTTCCTTGAACTTGAAGTAAAATTGGGGAGCTTTGAAAATGTCCAAACTTAGTATTCACAACAATCTAAAGGACAAGCTATTACTACAATAGTTATTTCCACACAAACTTCTAAAGTATATTATTATCCTAAAAGGCCTATATATGGTGGAAATAATGGATTTAAATTATCTAATTATCAATCTTAATTAGTCTCTAAAAAAAGTTATCATCCATCTATATTAACATATTTGTTTTAGTACTAGTGTTAAATCAAAAAATTTCCATAAGTTGATAAAGGTCAATGATGTAATTACCACTACAATTTTATTAAAGTAAGACGAGTGTGAAATAAGTTTTACTCATAAAGAATCCCATTAGAATAGTGAAAGGAAATAGACAAAGTAGGCATGTCAATCTATTCATACTGTTATTTCAAAAAATATATAAATATTTATTAGTTATTGTCGGTGTTGTGAAATATTTGGGAAAATATAATCAAATTCTTGATATAATATGTCATTATACGAAAATCAAAGGATGCCTGCATCAAGGGGGACAGATTAGTGATGAAGTAAATAATACATATGAGAGGTAATAGTGTTCTTATTACAAATATATTTGAAAGATTGAAGAATCTATGTGGTATTTGAAATAGTATAGCTTGAAATGAAGAGTCATATAAGTATAAATAATTCAAGAATACGACTAAAACAATTTAGAAGAAAATTACATAGTAGATAAATATTAAAAAAATTCATCCTTGGGAAATAAACATATGAAAATTGAGAAAAATGCTCTTTAGAATGTAGAAAATAATATAGGTAAGTTAACCTTGGGTGAAAATCATAAGAATAATGATATTCACAATGAACCTAAGAAGCTAGAAAATGGTGCTACACCAAAATAAATAATATTATTCTTTTTTTGAAAAAGAGTTCACACCATGGATTACAATAAGAAGTCTATGGATATAAAAATGAATGGGATAAGGATTAAGAAACAAAGGTAAATACTAGTTTATGAGAAAAATAAAAGGACTAAAGTGGTTAAGAGTACACCTGATAGGCCATGTGGATCTACCAAGCATGTTGTGCATATTCCAAATGACATACTAGTAATTTTTTGAGCTAACGTGAATAGGTCATGGAAAATTCCAGAAGAGTAGGAAAAATAAAATTCTAAAGGCATGTAGAATATTTTTTATGAAGAAATCAAATTCCATGAGTGGTTTTCAATAAATGATTACCAAAAATATCAGAAGTACTATGTATATGGTGAAAGAAGGTTTTAAACATCTCAAATAATTTTCTTTTTATAACTCCATCTCAAGAAGATATGTATAAAAAGAATCAAAAATCACATGGTTATGAATATGACTTTATGCCGAGTGTTAAAAAGAACACTCCACAAAATTATGTTACTAAAGAAATTGAAGATACGATATTAACCAAAACATATAATAAAATAATAAAATTCAAAATTAAGGGTTCACCCTTATATGTAAGAGTAAATAAGTGAGTTTCATGGTTAACAAAAAATTCTCATCCTTTTTTATTTCACTAAAAAAATACAATAGATCTACTTTATTCCCATATACATTATGTTTGTTCATTATTTATCGGGAATTAGAGGTAATTCTCATACTCAAGGGGATAATTGAATTAAAAATAATTATATTTCTATATCTTTAAGCTATAATATTCATTCCCATATTTATGAAATTCTCCATCCATGATTGATCTATCTACTGATATCTTAATGTTTATTTGTTTCAAAATTTTAAAGATCAACCTTGATGAAGATAATCAAGCTACCATAGTTCATTAACAAACCTAACGTCTCCATAATGTATGTGATCACAAAAATTGGTATTCACATTAATTTGTATTCATAAGATCAACTAATAAAAAATATTTGTCTTAATGAATTGATTTTTGAGATCATCCCTTCAGGGGGAGTATCCAATGAAGTTTCCAAACCCTTATATTTCATATAAATTTTGAATCTCTTGAAGATTTTTTTTGATGAACTCGTTGATGAGGTATGTTAGTAAGATCTCCTATCCTTATTCACAAAAAAATTGAAATGATTTCTGATATTAAGGGGGGACATAATGAATCAATGAAGTGAATAAAAGAATCATGAAAATGTTACATGGATGAATTCAAGAACATTACCTACCTATTATAATTGAATTTTTTTATCTATGTGTTAAGATGAGTGTAGGAAGTTTAGGTTGAATATATCTTGATGATTTTCTTAACAAGTGGTATTATACAATTTCCACTTGTACTATATCAATTGGTATCAACCAATTACTATCAACCTAGAAATAGTTGAATAATATATAAGGAAAGAAACACTTTTGGTATATCGGTTTGTATCATATTATAAATTGAGAAAGTACGGAATTGATGTATTAATTATACCCCCTTTTTTCTACACTAGGTTAGGCCATGTAGAATTAGAGTAGGATAATTGATGACACATTACATAAGAAAGAAATGATATCATCATCTATGAGGTACATTTAATTTTTTATTCATAAGGGGGGCAGAATAAAATAATAAAGGAGAGAAGAATTAATGATGGCATATTGACATCCCATTTTCTACATTGGTATTGACAACAAATAAACAGGGGGATATTGATGATCCTGTTTTTTGTTTTTTGTATTTTTTTCAATGATATAGTAAGTGATAAAGCACTTAATATCAATGTGTATTGAATAATGATGAATAGATTAGACGTTAATTAGCATTCCCAATCATGTTTTTTGAAGATTAAAGTGAAGTTCCATATATAGTAGTTCAAAGGTCACTTGTTATATATTTGATGAAGTGAATTTAACTTTGATGGTTGTTGAACTATTCTTAATTTTCTAAATATATGAAAGAGGTGTTTGGAGATTGTATATTTTTACTAAAACTATAGAAGTGAAAATTTTGTTGAGGTCTGTGTAAATATTTTATTTTATGAATAAATTTGAAGGACGTAAAAAAATATAAAATCATATATATATTCATGTTGAATCATTTTGAAGGAGTTCGTTGGTAATTTTATAATTATTAATTAAAGAGTATTTTTTATAGGACTTTATTAAAAAAAATTGGACAAACATGACTTACCTGGAAGGATATATCAATCCCACACTTTTGGGAGCTATAATTAACCAAGTGGGAAAGCCAGCCTCCCTGGCTAGACATAGCGACAGTAGAAGGATTCATAGCACCCATAGGGAGAGTATGAGGGCATACAAACATAGTGGATGCTTAGCAACTATAGAGTGTGTAGAGAGTTCCTGGGTGAACTGTGTGGGTGTGGAACAGCCCGGTGATTGGTGTGTGTCTGTGTGTGTGTCTAAATGTGTATGGGGAGCTGACCCCAGTGTTAACTAGAGAGGTGAAATAAACAAATACACCTATTACGCAGTTCTCAAATTAGATATATTATGATGTGGGATGATAGATGCATGGTAGTGTTCCCACATTTAAAAATATATGGAAATAAATATGGTAATTCGATCATTATGGATCTAATGACCCTCCGGCCTCTACACCATTATCTTCCTCCTTGATTTATCAAGGGTTTATAAATGGAATTTATTTGGTTAAAAATGGACCTCAATAGAGTGATGGACCATTATGCGAATCTAAAGGCATAATGGATGAATCCTTGAGATAAAAATGATGAGAAATACTACATGCAATATACTTATTGCATGGAAGAAAATGTTCAAACAATTGGGATTTGGATAATATGAAATAAGAAGTTATAGTGTAATATTTGTGAATACAAATGCATGAGATAGTTCAAGATATGGAATGTTATTTATATTGTATGCATGTGAGTTGTTTCCTAAAAGGAAGAAGCCAATGTCGTGAAGGAGAAAAAGCCACTTTTCTCATCATCTCAAGGTCTTGAATATCCATGAAATTTGAGATATCAAAGAAATTATTGACTTGTAACCTTTATCAAACGTAGCATGAAACTCATCATTATGTTAGTTAACACATGAGGAAACGGTGAGTAACATTACCTGTAAATAATGAGGTACCCAAGTTGATAACAACCACATAAAAACATAATACCTCTTGTTCTTCCATCATTAAATAAGATAATCCATGCCTTTCATGGAGGAGGAATCGATGATACAATTGGCTATTAAAGAAAGATATTCCATGAACAACAGTTGTGTGAAGAATAACTATGAGCTTACTGGTCTCGTGAAGGAAATTCCCATGAAACTCACATGAGATTGTGAAGAACAATTCTGCATACCATCATATGTTCATAGAACACTCGAGGTTTATACGATGAAGAATATAATACTACCATAATGTATTTACAATTTTTGTAACATCCCAAGTAAGTAATGAATAATAGATATTTTTATCTATGTCTATTGATGAATTAGATAGTGTTTTATAGGATTAAAATGAAAATAAATCCAATCTTATGCATGGAATACACTAATATTTTTTTAAAAGATTGTTTTACTGCCTTTTGATGGAAACCCATTTTTTTATCTATATTTTGAAAATTTTATAATCTATGTTTGTCAAAATAAACTTATTCTTTATGATTGGGACATCAAAATTTACTTTGTGTGAATTTTTGGTATTTTTCTGACAATGTTCATTTTTTAATGAATAGTGAAAAATACTGCATTTTACATCAAAACAGCTTTTTAATATAATTTATTTATATGATTAGATTATATTTTGAATTGGTTTTAAAGTTAAATTAGAATATATTGTAACCAATTAATCCAATTGTGGTCATTAGGATTAATTTCACATTGGAATTGGGCATAAACTAATACCAAACTTTTCATAGATATTGTTTCAAAAAAACCCGCTATTTGTTTTGACAACGGGAATTATTTTTAAATCAATTATTGCAATTTCTGTTTTTGTAATTTTTTAAAATGGATTACATATTTGGAATCAGAAGGTCCAAATTATGTAATCAAGACTCTTTTGTTTTTGGACATTATGAATAGTAACGATGATAATTATCTTTAATTATCTTGATTAATGAGTAATCGGGTAGTTAAGGATAATAAAATAATATCATGATAATAAAAAAATGACACCAACAAGTGTCTTAATTCTACTTGTTGTCTCATGGCCGACCATGGGATGTCTTGTGCCAAACTTGGGGACCCCATGGAATCACTTTTGTGAGAAGTGACTTGTTATCTTTTTATTTTTTTTAAAGAAAGTAAATATAACAAGAATGTATCACCTGAATAAAAAATTTTTAATTTTGTCTACATAGATGATATTTTAGACTATAAATATTAATTGGAAATATAAAAATATTTCCTACATCATGGTATTTTTTTCATAATTTTTATACATTAAATAAATTAAATTATTTATGACATCATGATGATGCATCGATTACCTCATTAATAAAGGATTTAAATAAAATGAAATGATAATGTAAAATCTATGACCTACACATGTCCAAAACCTATTGGATGGGTGTATTTAAAACCCTTATAATCTTACCCTCGAATTATATCAATGTGGGACTTTTGGAATCCGAAAATCATTTTCAAATAAAGTAACATTTCTTTACTTTCCAAGAGTGCCCCTCCTCTCCTTTAATAAAAGGCCCCCACCTCTACCTCCTTACCCACACTCCCAAAGCCTTTGGCTCGGCCAACCCTTGCCCATTTTCTCTCTCCACATCTCTCTCTTACTCCTTGAACACTCACATTGGGCAGAAGTCTTCCCAAGGAAGCCTTTGAGCTCAAACCAAAGGGAGTTACCCGATTTTAAGGTAATGTCTTCACTTGAGTCCTTTTGTTTTATTTTGCTTCTCCAACCCCCTAAAATCTTTTTATTCATTTCTTTTGTAACAACTCCAGTATCTTCAATATACTAGGATGTTGTTTTAATAATTATTCGAGCAACAATTACACACACCTACATCTAATGGTTAAAGGAAATACTGTTTCCGTGGATGGTGAATTTATGCCTCCCGAAACGATGATTGTTCAACATTCTTTTAACACCTTAAAAGGTGGCCATTAAGATGTAACTATATTTATATATGATATATAATATGTTTATGTTTTCCTTAAGCTTCTGTATTTTTCATTTTTGGGCATACCTTTATGGTTTCCATTATGGGTAAACGCGATATCTTCATTTAAGGAAGTGCCGACTACCGCCCCCTCAAAGAGCTTTGATTAGTTAAATACCATATGTGGGACGTATAAAGAATGGAACTATGATATTATATATGATATTATACTGTAATTATATTATACCTTTATATCATTATGATTTCATTCTATAAAATACGAAATAGAAATGAAAGTAGCGTTCATGCGTACGTACGGCTTACCGTCTCCATGAACGGTGTATTTCATTTCTTACCTCTAAATGATTATGTAATATTATAAATGCATGTATATACTGGATATATATGATATATACATCATGATTATAATTCTGGATATAATGGATACATGAACAACTTGTAATTATAAAGGGTTTATTTTTTACTCAAGTACCAATGATTGTTAAAATGACCGTTATTAACTTAAATAATTACATAGTGTTCATGACATGGAAATAAGTGATATAAAAGGAATAATGAACTTAAAAAAGGTTCTTAATAAAGTAGAAATTAACTCAAGTTTATTATTCAGGACATTAAGGAACGATCGATTCAAGTCGGACCCAAGGTATGGGAATTCGTCTCAATCTCCTTTCATTGAGGCATATTTTGTTTTATACACAACCTTCTTTTATATGGTGTATAATCCCCTTTGACTTTTACGTTTATTCAAAAGAAATATTTTTTATACGATGCATTTACTAAATGAAAAAAGGGAATGTTTTTGTCGTATGTATGCGGCGACAATGACTTCTCCGCCACCATGACCATTATTTGAGTTTTGGCTTCCTCTAAAAGCCATACCTTCTTTTTAAAAGAAAAATAAATACCATGTTTTACTTTTATTTTATTTTGGTATTGAAAATGGATTTCATAACGTTTTTATATCAATGTGTTGTATTGATATATTGTGATTGAAAGGTATGAATGTTATGTTTCCTTTATGCATGTTTTATGTGATACGATTATGTTGAGGTTCTTGGGCATTATTATGAAGACAGGTGGTTCCGTGATAAACTAAGGGCGGGTGAGCCTGATATTGCTCTCCAATGCATTGGGTAACGTGAAGCAGGGAAACGTTAAGGTTTCTCTGAAGATATTTAGGGAATATACTATGATGGGTATTCCAAACATAACCAAGAGGGTTACTCCCTACGTAAGAATGTTATGAATGCCTCAAGTTACCCTTATGTCTTATGATTTCTATGATTTATTCATGATTTGATGAGGTATGTTAATGTTCTTATGTTTTATGGGTAAAGTATGATTTCATTCTTATGTATATATGTACCCATGTTTCCTTTCCATATATTTTTACATCCCTTACTGAGATTTTTATGCTCATCCCATGTTTTTTTGAAATGTTTTTCACAGGTCAAGGGAAAGGTACATGATATGATGATAGTGTCAAGGGAGTGTCAAGAAAGAATCCATGTTTTATTTTAAATATGTTTCCATTTATGGGAAAGAAGAATACTATCTTTATGTAACCACTTTGTTTATATGTGGAATGTAATGCAAGTTTTATGATCTAATTCTCTAAAACTCTAAACCCAAAAAGATCCTCAATGTGTAATCTTGTAATAACTCAAGATTAAGTAAGGTTTAAGGCAGGGGCCTTATAGTTGGTATCAGAGGTCGGTTTAGATAACTTTAGGAGTTAGAATTATATTAAATGATTA
The DNA here is from genome assembly GCA_963277665.1 of Viscum album. NCBI lineage: Eukaryota > Viridiplantae > Streptophyta > Magnoliopsida > Santalales > Viscaceae > Viscum > Viscum album. Next base: position 1,242,726,064 of record OY728156.1, on the reverse strand, counting down.
TCCAAAAATATTTTTTTTATGGTCAAATTGAAGTGATATAGTATTTGAAGATTACCATGTTGCTTCATCTAAGAAATGTTTGTTCAGAATGGTTTTCTGCAGAGGAAACAGGGAAGCAGTGCTAGGAAGGAATACAGAAGGAAATAACCTTCCGAATCTGCATCCTGAGATGGTCGGAATTGGAACTGAACAGTTTGTTGCAGTAATGGCGCAGTTGACTCAAGCGATAAATGGCGGTGGTATCCATACACGAGATCAGCCAGATCAACCGCAGAGGAATATGTCAGCGGTGTAACTTTTCATGAGGCAACATCCCCCATCATTTAGAGGATCATCTGACCCTGTGCTAGCTGAAGGGTGGATTAAAGCACTGGAGAAGATTTTCTATGTCATGGGGTGTTAAAAAAATCAAAAGGGTAGTCTTTCTATTTACCATTTGGAGGGTAAAGCAGACCAGTGGTGGTCGATGGTTAAAAATATCAGGGACGCTGATGAGTTTGATGCTATAGACTAGGATGAATTCAAAGGTATGTTTCTTGAAAAGTATTTTCCTAAAGTTGTTCGACTTAGGATGGAAAAACAATTCTTGGAATTGAGGCAAGAGGAAGACTCAGTGGCTACCTATGAAGAAAGGTTCACTCGATTGGCAAGGTATGATCCAAATTTTATCTGAGACCTTTATTGTAAAATCAATCATTTTTACTCAGGATTAAAGCCAAAATATCGAAGGGAATTAGCTTCTCGTGAGTTTAAATGTTATGAAAAGCTTGTTCGATGTGCTGAGAAGGTGGAAATGGAGTTTGCCGATGATCAAGTGTTCTATAACAACCAGTAGAAGAAGAGACCAAGGGGGCAGGAGAAAGGGATGAATTCTTCATAAAATTCTGATGGTAAGAAATCTAAGTTTCCAGTTTGTGATAAATGTGGAAAAAGACATGCTGGGGAATGTCTTCTGAATTCTGGAAAGTGCTACCGATGTGGTAAGATGGGACATAAGGCTCGTGATTGCACTGAAAAAGATCAAGGTGAAGGTAAGACCAAATTTTATTTACAGTTAGTGAAATGTTTTAAGTGCAATGATATGGGTCACTATGCAAAAGAGTGTCCGAAAAAGAGCTTGAGTGATGGGAAGCAGTTAGACTACAAGCAGAAAGGGGTGGTGAAATCCTTTGCAACTACTTCAGCAGATGTCAGGCCATCAAATGAAGTTGTATCAGGTACTTTTTTTGTTTTTTCAGAGTATGCCAGTGTGTTGTTTGATTCAGTGTCTACACATTCTTTTATCTCTGAAAACTTTTCGAGTAAAATGGGAGTACCATCTCAAGAAATGACTCCTGAACTTTTGGTAAAAACACCTGGGGGAAATTTTGAGGCAAAAAGAATTTATAATAATATTCCTATCCTTATCTTTGGAAAGAACCTACTTGCAAACCTTATTGTTCTACCTCTAGTAGAGTTTGATGTTATCCTGGGTATGGATTGTCTCTCTATTTACCATGCTAAGATTGACTGCAGAGCTAAAGATGTTTCTTTTCAGAAATACTTTCAGTTTGTGTACAAGAATGAACGCTTACTGTTGATAACTTATCAAGAGGCCAAGAAACTTGTAAAAGATGGAAATGAATGTTACCTTGCACACATCGTTGAAAATAAAGGAACTATTCAGATTAATGATGTGCCAGTGGTAAATGAGTATCCTGATATTTTTCCTAATAAGTTTCCTGGAATAATACCAGATCGGGAAGTTGAGTTTACTGTTGACTTAGTTCGTGATGCTAAGCCAATTTCAAAACCCCCTTATCGAATAGCTCAAATTGAACTTTTAGAGTTGAAGGAGAAATTTCTAGATATATTAGAGAAAGGTTTCATTCGACCTAGCACCTCACCATGGGGGTGCTCCTATTTTATTTGTTAAAAATAAAGATGGTTCAATGAGACTTTGCATTGATTATAGAGCCTTGAATAACATCACTGTTAAGAACAAATATCCTTTGCCTCATATCGATGATTTGTTTGATCAGCTTTAGGGAGCTCAGTATTTTTCAAAGATTAACTTGAGATCAGGGTACCATCAGCTGAAGGTAAAGGAAGCAGATGTTCTGAAGACCGTGTTCCGTACATGATATGGCCATTATGAATTAGTAGTAATGCCTTTTGGGCTAACCAATGCACCTGCTGTATTCATGGACTATTGAATATAGTTTTCGACGAGTTCTTGGATAAGTTTTTGGTGGTTTTCATTGATGATATTTTGGTGTTTCCTAAAAGTAAAGAGCAGCATGAAAGACATTTAAGGGTTATCTTGCAAACCTTAAAAGAAAAGAAACTTTATGGAAAATTCAGTAAGTGTGAGTTTTGGTTGCAACTAATTTCTTTCCTTGGTCACATTGTTTCTAAAGATGGGATAACTGTTGATCCTGCAAAAAAAAAGTTGTGGAAAACTGGCCAAGACCCACAAATGTAACTGAGATTCGTAGCTTCTGTGGTTTGGCAGGCTATTACCGAAGGTTTGTTAGAAATTTTTCACGGTTATCTAGTCCAATGACTAAGCTAACTCGGATGGGTGTTAAGTTTATCTAGTCAAAATAATGTGATGATTGTTTTCAGGAATTGAAAAGAAGATTGGTGAATGCTCCAGTTTTGGCACTACCTTCCAGGAATGGTGAGTTTGTTATATACAGTGATGCTTCATTTAAAGGACTTGGTTGCATCCTAATGTAGAATGATCAGGTAATTGCTTATGCTTCACGACAGTTGAAAAATCATGAGGTAAATTACCCTACACATGATTTGGAATTAGCTGCTGTTGTTTTTGCTCTAAAAATTTGGAGGCATCATTTGTATGGAGTAAAGTGTGAAATATATACTGATCACAAAAGTTTAAAGTATATATTCACTTAGAAGGAGTTAAACATGAGACAAAGGATATGGCTCGAATTAATAAAGGATTATGATTGTACAATTCATTACCATCCGGGAAAAGAAAATAAAGTGGCTGATGCTTTGAGTTGAAAAAGTAATGCTTCATTAGCAATGTTGCATTTGGAACGTGATACTTTGGTTAAGGATTTGATGAACTTTGGCATAGAAGTTGTGGGTGCAGGAAGTTCTTCTGTTTTATTTCAGGTATCAGTGAGCATCTCTATCAGATAAAATCAAGTAAGCACATAATCAAGACAGTGAGTTGCAGAAAAAGGTAGAGCTGGTTCAGAAAGGTAAGTTGCATGAATTCTACATTGATAGTGATTGTGTTTTGAGATTTGGGAAGAGATTGTGCGTGCCTTGTGATTCAAAGTTGAAGAGAGAGGTGTTATGTGACGCTCATAGTTCTCTGTTTTCAGTTTATCCTGGCAGTACTAAGATGTACAGAGATCTGCGGGAGTATTACTGGTGGGATGGAATGAAAAGAGATATTGCTGATTTTACTGTGAAGTGTTTGACTTGTTAGTAGGTTAAAGTAGAGTGACAGTTACCGAAAGGGATGCTTCAGCCTTTACCAGTGCCAGAGTGGAAATGGGAGAATATATCCATGGAATTTGTTGTGGGATTAACGAAGACATCTCTAGGTAACAATGCAATCTGGGTTATTGTTGATTTCTTGACAAAATCTGCTCATCTCCTTGCTATACGAGATATGTTTTCCCTTGATCAACTTTCCCATTTGTATCTTAAAGAGATATTCAGGTTACATGGAGTTCCTCTCTCCATTGTATCTGATCGTGATCCCATGTTCACTTCTAACTTTTGGAAAGTCCTTCAGAAGTCGTTGGGTACTGAATTAAATTTTAGTACAGCATTTCATCCTCAATTAGATGGGCAGTCAGAATGAACAATTCAGACCTTGGAGAATATTCTAAGAGCTAGTTCGATGGATTATCAGGGATGTTGGGACCAACATATTTCTTTGGTTGAATTTTCATATAATAACAGTTTTTATTTCTAGTATACAGATGGCACCATTTGAGGCGTTATCTGGGAAGCGGTTTCGAACTCTAGATTTTTGGGATGAATTGGGAGAAAGGAAGTTGATGGGACCATAATTGGTAGAAGAGATGACAGAAAATGTTCAGCTGATTCAGAAACACATGAGAACAGCTCAAAGTAGGCAAAAGAGTTATGCAGACAATATGAGGAAGGATCTAACTTTTGAGGTAGGTGATCATGTTTTTCTCAAATTCTCACCATGGAAAAGTGTGATGCGATTTGGTAAGAAAGGAAAGCTAAGTCCAAGGTTTATTAGACCATATGAAATTCTGGAGAGAGTTGGATCAGTTGCATACCGGGTGGCTTTACCTCCGAGTTTATCTCAGGTACACAATGTTTTTCACATTTCGATGTTGAGAAAGTATATGACAGGTCCATCTCATGTTTTGAGTCCAGAGGTAGTTCAGCTGGAAGAGAACCTATCTTATGAGGAACAATTGGTCCAGATTCTTGACCACATGGAGCAAGTGTTACAAAATAAGGTGATTAATTAGGTAAAGGTTTTGTGAAAAAACGACATGATGGAAGAGGCAACATGGGAATCTGAAAATGCAACGAGGGATAAGTACCCCCATTTATTCGATAAGTAAATAAATTGTGGGGACGCAATTTTCTAAAGGGGTGAATGATGTAACATCCCAAGTAAGTAATGAATAATAGATATTTTTATCTATGTCTATTAATGAATGAGATAGTGTTTTAGAGGCTTAAAATGAAAATAAATCCAATCTTAAGCATGGAATACACTAATATTTTTTTAAATGATTGTTTTACTGCCTTTTGATGGAAATCCATTTTTTAAACCTATCTTTTGACAATTATATAAGCTATGTTTGTCAAAATAAACTTATTCTTTATGATTGGGACATTAAAATTTACTTTGTGTGAATTTTTTTATTTTTCTAACAATGTTCATTTTTTTAATGAATACAGAAAAATACTGCATTTTACACCAAAACTGCTTTTTAATCTAATTTATTTATATGATTAGATTATCTTTTGAATTGGTTTTAAAGTTATATTAGAATATATTTTTACCATTTAATCCAATGGTGGTCATTAGGATTCATTTCACTTTGGAATTGGGCATAAACTAATGTCAAACTTTTCATAGATATTGTTTCAAAAAAACCCGCTATTTGTTTCGACAACGGAAATTATTTTTAAATCAATTATTGAAATTTCTGTGTTGGTAATTTGGTAAAATGGATTACATATTTGGAATCAGAAGGTCCAAATTATGTAATCAAGACTCTTTTTTTTGGACATTATGAATAGTAACGACGGTAATTATCTTTAATTATCTTGATTAATGAGTAATCGGGTAGTTAAGGATAATAAAATAATATCATAATAATAACAAAATGACACCAACATGTGTTCTAATTCTACTGTTTGTCTCATGGCCGACCATGGGATGTCTTGTACCAAACTTGGGGACCCCATGGAATCACTTTTGTGGAAAGTGACTTGTTATTTTTTTATTTTTTTTAAAGAAAGTAAATATAACAAGAATGTATCACTTGATTAAAACATTTTTAATTTTGTCTAAATAGATTATATTTTAGACTATAAATATTCATTGGAAATATAAAACTATTTCCTACATTATGGTATTTTTTCCATAATTTTTAGACTTTAAATAAATTAAATTATTTATGACATCATGATGATGCAGCGATTACCTCATTAATAAAGGATTTAAATAAAATGAAATGATAATGTAAAATATATAACCTACACATGTCCAAAACCCATTGGATGGGTGTATTTCAAACCCTTATCACCTTACCCTCTAATTATATTAATGTGGGACCTTTTGAATCTGACAATCATTTTCAAATAAAGTAACATTTCTTTACTTTCCAAGAGTGCCCCTCTCCTCTTATAAAAGGCCCCCACCTCTACCTCTTTACCCACACTCCCAAATCCTTTGGCTCGGCCAACCCCTGCCCATTTTGTCTCTCCACATCCCTCTATTACTCATTAAAGCCTCACTTTGGGCATAAGTCTTCCCATGTAATCCTTTGAGCTCAAACCAAAGGGAGTTACCCGATTTTAAGGTAATGTCTTACTTGTGTCCTTTTGTTTTATTTTGCTTCTCCAACCCCCTAAACACTTTTTATTCATCTCTTTTTTAAAAACTCCATTATCTTCAATATACTAGGATGTTGTTATAAGAAGGATTCGAGCAACACTTACACACACCTACATCTATTGTTTAAAGGACATATTGTTTCCGTGGATGGTGAATTTATGCCTCCTGAAACGATGATTGTTCAACATTCTTTTAACACCTTCAAAGGTGGCCATTATGATGTCACTATATTTATATATGATATATAATATGTTTATGTTTTCCTTAAGCTTCTGTATTTTTCATTTTTGGGCATACCTTTATGGGTTCTATTATGGATAAACGCGATATCTTCATTTAAGGAAGTGCGGACTACCGCCCCCTCAAAGTGATTTGATTCGTTAAATACCATATGTGGGATGTATAAAGGATGGAACTATGATATTATATATGATATTATACTAGAATTATAATATACCTTTATATAATTATGATTCCATTCTATAAAATACGAAATAGAAATGAAAGTAGCGTTTATGCGTACGTACGGCTTACCGTCTCCATGAACGGTGCATTTCATTTATTACCTCTAAATGATTATGTAATATTATAAATTCATGTATATACTGGATATATATGATATATACATCATGATTATAATTCTGGATATAATGGATACATGAACAACTTGTAATTATAAAGGGTTTATTTTTGACTCAAGTACCAATGATCGTTAAAACAACCGTTATTAACTTAAATAATTACATAGTGTTCATGACATGGAAATAAGTGATATAAAAGGAATAATGAACTTAAAAAAGGTTCTTAAGAAAGTAGAAATTAACTCAAGTTTATTATTCAGGACATTAAAGAATGATCAAGTCAAGTCGGACCCGAGGTATGGGACTTCATCTCAATCTCCTTTCATTGAGGCATATTTTGTTTTATACACAACCTTATTTTATATGGTGTATAAACCCCTTTGACTTTTATGTTTATTCAAAAGGAATCTTTTTTATATGAAGCGTTTACTAAATGACAAAATGGAATGTTTTTGTCGTACGTATGCGGCGACAACGACTTCTCCGCCGCCGTGACCATTATTTGAGTTTCGGCTTCCTCTACAAGCCATACCTTCTTTTTAAAAGAAAAATAAATACCATGTTTTAATTTTCTTTTATTTTGGTATTGAAAATGGTTTTCATAACGTTTTTATATCAATGTGTTGTATTGATATCTTGTGATTGAAAGGTGGGAATGTTATGTTTCCTTTATGCATGTTTTATGTGATACGATTATGTTGAGGTTCTTGGGCATTATTATGAAGACGGGTGGTTCCATGATAAACTAATAGTGGGTGAGCCCGATATAGCTCTCCAATGCATTGGGTAACGTGAAGGTGTGAAACGTTAAGGTTTCTCCAAAGAGATTTAGGGAATATACTGTGATGGGTATTCCAAACGTAACCAAGAGGGTTACTCCCTACGTAAGAATGTTATGAATGCCTCAAGTTACCTTTATGTCTTATGATTTCTATGATTTATTCATGATTTGATGAGGTATGATAAAGTTATTATGTTTTATGGGTAAAGTATGATTTCATTCTTATGTATATATGTACCCATGTTTCCTTTCCATATATTTTTATATCCCTTACTGAGCTTCTTATGCTCATCCCAAGTTTTTTTGAAATGTTTTTCACAGGTCAAGGGAAAGGTACATGATATGATGATAGTGTCAAGGGTGTGTCAAGAAATAATCCATGTTTTATTTTAAATATGTTTCCATTGATGGGAAAGAAGAATACTATCTTTATGTAACAACTTTTTTTATATGTGGAATGTAATGCAAGTTTTATGATCTAATTCTCTAAAACTCTAAACCCGAAAAGATCCTCAATGTGTAATCTTGTAATAACTCAAGATTAAGTAAGGTTTAAGGGTGGGTCCTTATAATTTTAATATTGTATAACATCAATGTTTCATGAATCTATCCTCATTTTCATGAAGAATTTCTAGAGATCCAATGCTGGGTTTGTGTGAAGGAGTTGATCCTATGATCTTTATTAACATTAAGGATAAGAATATCATGTACACTTTTTTATGACAAAAAACATAAATATTATGAATATATTGTTTCACTATGTGAAATATATGAAGAAAATAAAATATTGGTGAAACAACTCATTACATTTGTACGTGGAATCAAAGAGTTTCAATAAGGAAGAAAATAAAAATATTTAATGAAGGAATCCATGCATGGTAACCATGAAAATACTATCATGAAGAAAAGATCACATTTATGAATGAATTAATATATGAAATTATTATATTTCATGTGATGAATCTTGAATAAAATAATTGATCTAATATAATTATAATTTTCTATATTGTGTATCAAATATTGAGAATCAAACGTTACAATTTAATATTCTATATTTTCTGTTAGGGATCAGAAGTAGAAGAAGTACCAGTGACCTAGTTATTATATATTTATTATAATTTGGGTCATATAAGAGAGATTGAGATATAAATTCTACATCATATTGATATTATTTATACTGGAGGAGAAGAATATTAAGCCCGTTGGATTTATGCATAATTGTTTTAGCTCATTGATTATTGAATCTGAGACAACCCACAGATTATTGAGTTCAAGGAAGCAATTTGACGGCCACATTTATAGGAAGTTTATCATAGTAATTAGTATCTATCAAAGATGGAGTTTTCTAAATTTATTATCACTTCAAGAGGGAAAGGCTTACATCCTTTATCTTGTTCTTCAAAGATAAATCTTCTTTATACTTGGTTAGTTCTAAGAAAATTATCCCAATGTCATCCTCTTACCCATGAATTCTTTGATAATAAAAATGAATCTATGTGTGTGGGATAATAACCACCATACATGAGGGAATAGTCCTTAAAAAAGATATACCTCATTAACAAACTCTGATGTCTCTTTCGATTTACTATTTTATGTGTATTATTTCTAACCATAGGGGAAGAAGATAAGAGAATTGTTTACTGAATAAGTAATATAGGTAAATAATGTGATAAAACATTAAAGATTTAAATAGTAATTCCACACTGATTCCCCCCCCCCTCTGTGTGTTCATCCCAAAGTGAACCTAACATAACATCATAAAATCTCAACTAGATTTACGATCATTGAAATTAGAATTCATCATCATCAGAATTATTAGAGTGTGAAAACATAATGGTAGTTCTAATCGATATAACATAGGAACTTATCTATCTGGTTCTTTGTAAGAACTATCACGTCTAATAATACTTTATCGGATATTGCTTTTTTGTATTCCCTCTATCTGAAAACCTCTATATGATTAACTTAATATATTTGTTCCCAGTAATCTTTGTATTTCTATATGTCCAGTACAACATTATATTTTTATCAATCTGGTGCATGTTTAGTGTTTACAAACATGACTGATTATCCATATGATAATCTCAAAATTTCTTCCCTCCATTTGATACAACTTCTTCTGATGTTTCTTTATAGGTTACTCCATCCATACTTCTCATTCCCATGGAATCATAAAATTATATTTTTTAATCTTCAGAGATTTATTCCATCTTGTTCTCATATGTCTGATGATCTTGAAAATTTTTATTTGGTGGATTAAATAGTATTCACTCTTTCTAATGAAACTATGTATAGTTATCATAATCTATTTATATTTAGTACATATTTTTATAATCATCTTGGTCCACTCTGAATTTACAGTGTTCATTCGGTGAATTCACAAATCTCTATAGCATTCAGTGATTTTTTCCAATTCATTCACAAGATTTCCTCTATTTGGTGAAGTTATTCAGGTAAAATCATCCTGAACCATGAAAAAATATAGTAAATATGATTTGAGAAACCTTGGGGATTGGAAAATAAGTTTTTTAATTAGAATATTGTTACTAAATCTTATTCTAATTAGGCTAAAACTCTTTTTCCTGAAACAAAAAAATTATCACAAACCAGATATTGACAACAAATAAAAAAATAATTTTAAAATAAACCAAAGAATCTACATAAATTTATATTTATTATTAATATATAAAAGATCCATATTTATCTCTATATTTCTAGATATAATTTATTTATAACTTTTATTTACCCATTTACTCACAATTCATTGTTAAAATTAATAATTTTAGTGTTAACTATTTTGCTTCTCATGATTTTTTTGATTACAAGGTTTTGTTCCTTGAATATTAGTCAAGGTTTCGTCTCCTCTAGAATATTAATCATGTAATATATATCAAATTAATAAATTAAATACAATTTTATAACCATTCATGTATGTTTTTTATGAAAAATAAAATATGTCGTTTATGGAGGTGATAGTCTGCATGTAGGCACAGGTGAAATTTTTATTTTTCAATAGATGGAAATAAAATAATTTAGAGAATGATTTATCTTATAGAACATTAATTATTTAATAAATATAATACTTATTCATTAATTATATCTATATAACTATCCATATCATGTAGTGACGAAAAATGAATTACATCACTTCGTGAATGTGGTAGTATGCATGTATGAATGAGTCGCATTTTCAGTTTCTAATAGATAGAAACGAGAGAGAAAATGGTTGGACCATTAGCCTAAAAATATTTTAAGTATAGTAAATATATTTATTTCATTATTTTAATATGGGTATAGAATATTTTTATGAAGTTTAAACTTGAAATAACTTGCTAAGAACTTCTACCTCTTCCTTAGATAATCTCCTTTGAATAACACCTTAATTCTTTATAGATGGTTATTTTGGGAATATGAAAACCACTATGTAATATATAGGGGTGTTTGGAGGTTATTTTGATAGATATTGACATAGTTAATGTGCATAAGTGGTGTAAATAAGTGAGAATAGGAGGCTCCCTTTTATAAGTGAGGGGAGTGGAAAACTTGTAAATACCCAAAACTTTAAAATAATATAAAGTCATTTTCTTTGGAAAGTAGTATAAAATGGAAATTTTTTAAAATATCAGATAATATAATTTCTAAATCAACTTTAATAATTAAATTTAGTAAAATTTTAGTGGTATTTTAATCCTTATCTCTTGGTTTAACCCCACTCATTAACCCTTTTAACTCTTATCATGGTGGCACAATTTTTTCCATGGTAACTAATCATTGTTACTAAAATAAAATGGAAAATATTAAATAATTTTACTATTCTAATTCCAAATATAAATTAAATTTTATAAGTGTTTTTTTATATGTGGTAAAATTTTAATTTCAATATATGTATACAAAACGCAATGAAAAACAGCTTTTTTAGAAAAAATGTATTTCTAATCCTAAAAACAAATTTATTCCAAAATAACATATAGAATTTATTATTATGAAATTTATTGGTTTAAAAATAAATAAATTAGAATTTTTTTCTTTAAAACCAATTAAAAAGTGAATTTAACATTGCAATTACTTAATTGAAGAAAAAGGTTAAAAATAGTTATTTTATTAGAATAAAATTTCACTTAGGTTTTAAAATATCAAACATAGAATTATAAATTCAAAATAATATTTTTATATTATTTATTTTTCTTTTTAAATATATATTTGGTCTATAAAAACTTTTTACATACTTTCAAGTCATTATTATACTATAATCATGTCATAAAAGTGATAGTATTTGTAAAATAGGTATTTTTCATTATTCACCTAAAAATCAACCTTTTTAGATTAATCCCAAAAATTAAATCTAAGAAGATTTTGAAATTATGATTTCAGAATTATTTTTATTTAATTAAATTCAAATTCAAAAATTATTAATTTATCTTTTAAATTAAAATACAAAATATAAATAGAAACATATTTTATAAAAAAATGACCCTTTTAAACTTTTAGCATTCTTAATATTATTTCATATTAATTTCCTATGACTATTAATTTATTTGTTTTAAAATTATATATTCATAACTTATTGATGATTAAATTTCATTATAATAATATATTATTCACTTTAGTTTAGTGTTTCAAATCTCACAATCTAGTCAACACATTGTTCATTTAAAGTAATTCATACTAAAATCTCAGGGTGTTATTGGTAAAGTTGTTTATCTTTGGCACTCTTGTGCATGAATGTATGTTATCAGATTATGGTTGATTTTTTTTACCATTTTATAACATAATTAGTATTATATATTTGTATATGACTTATCATATGTATGTTTTCTTTGTTGATACTTATTATTTAAATATTATTCTACTATTGATGCATTATAATTATTTATTATATTTAGAGGGTATAGTCTCCCCACTATCACCCCATATACCTTAGCTAATGGTTAGAATATTTTATGTTGCAGGTTGGTTCATCTAAGGTCTATTTTCACTACAATGTTATTATTTTATAATGATTCAGTTTGTGGAATTACAATCATCACACGTGTTCTTAACCAAGACCTACAAAACAAGACTCAACACCTGCATATACAATACATAGAGAAAAATATTTTATATATGAAATATCAATAAGTATCAAAAAATTATGATCATTCTAGAATAATAACATGAATCGAGATAATTTCATTACCAAATCAAAAGTCTAACCAATATACTTTAAGGAATCAAATAAAGAATAAGCATGCCATCTATAACACATTGTGCCATGAGGGAACACTACAATTGTCATTAAATTAATGAATCCCTAATAATGTCATATTAGGACTTAGTTTTCAATTTAATGTCCTTAAACTATCTATTCCATAGAGTATATCCCATAATTATGGTCTATCCATGCTCAACATGTATATTAATTACCACATAAATTAACACCAAACCAAGGAAACACATAACTTGTATTATTTATCTCTAACATACATGGGTATAACCAAAGACGTAAAACCAATTCATGGGTAATATATAATACATATTATAGAATGGTTTCCATTCACAGTTTATGTAAAAAAATACTTATGTTTTTTCAATGAAAAACATTAATTTTGTTAACCCTCACTTTACCCCATACCCCAAAAACAACCACACTAAGATAGTATGAGAGAAAAAAAGAGGACAACCCACATTAACCCATGTATAAGTGAATTAATAAGACATAAAGTATATGTATTCCACCACTAATGTAATATCCAAATATTTTAAAATAAATTCTATGTTTTTTAGGGAAAAAAATATGCAATATCGAACACAAACAAACCATGAAATATTATTATTTAAATATGACCAATATAACCTTGTCATTGAACTATAAGGAATGAATTGTATTAACTTGATTATAAAATTTATATAAGTTTCCTAATAAATGAAAAATTTATTGATTAATTCTTAGAAAATATGTTCTCAATTTTTAGTATAGTCATTTTATGCTTTAAAAAAATGTTTCCTTCAAAAATGTTTTTTTATTGGTTTTTGTGATAAGACATTATAATTGATTTCTATAAATTTTGTAAATTTTATTTTTTAATTCATAATGTAAAAATTATCTTAGTGTAAATTTTTTATATTTTTATGAAATGTTTTTTTAATAAATAGTGAAAAATACTGATTTTTATTGAAAATGGTATTTTCTTTCCAAGTATTTACAATTTCAAATTCTTTTTTTTATTAGTTTTAAAATTTAATTTATTCCTTTTTATTAATAATAATCCAATTATAGTCTTCTGAATTTTATACTTGAATTTGTTATAAAAACATTTTTATACTTAAAAAGACATTTTTATGAATACTTGTTTTCCCTCGTATTTTTTTAATTTAATTTTAAATAAAATTATAATGTAATTTTATTTTGATTCTTGAAAAATGGATTCAATATGTATAATTATGATGTCCAAATTTGGTAAATATGTCCCTTTTATTTTTAGTTCTTATGAATAGTAATCATAGTAAATTTTGTTACAAAAATAAAGGTAAAATGGGTTAATTAAGGATAAAAATAATTTGATAAGGACTAGGAAGTAATATTAATAACTTCACTTATTTTATTGTATGATTATATTTTGTCCATAATCATTCAAAATTTAAATATATTAACTTTTCCAATATGTCCAGGAATTTGATCTTTATATGCTTTTATGTAAACATCTATGAAAATTTTCATTTTTCGTGAATCAGGATTTTTCTAGGAAGGATTTGGAATATTCTTATAAATAATTCTAGAACTAGGCATGGAGACGGCGTGCAATTCCATGTCCCAGTGTGCCCGGAATAAATTTTATTAAAATACTAAGTATTTTTTTATAATATGTACATGGTTGAAAAGGGTTATCTCTTAAATAGTATCATGGATAAAAAATATTTTGGCCACAATTGAGTCTGAATCATGTCATTTACCCTAGGTGGGGTATATGTTTTGTGGGCGCAGGCCTTCTATGGAAAAGGTTATTGAGGGTGTTTCTGTATAAGAAATTATTTATTTATTTTGGACATCGGATCAAAAAACTTCTGAATAGGGTCTTAGATTAAATTTCTGAGACCGCGGTTCAGTTTATAATGTCATGTTGACACTAGGCATGATATAATCTTAGTGGATGTCGAGCGTCAGGCCAGAGGCCAGTCCGGCCGGGGTGTTAATTGGATATTTGTTTTAATAAAAACAAAAACAAATAATCCCCTCTTTCCCCTTCCCATTTTCTGCACAAGCAAATGATTTATAGTCCCCTATCCCGTGGTCGAAATAACCATGGTGGAGCCTCTAGTAGCCTTTTCAACACTGATCATTTCCATCTTGGGAATCAATACGTCGCAGGCATCATTTTTCACCTGAAACAACGGTATTTCACCCCGAGGTAGGCGAATTTGAGTTTTAATCCTGATCCCCTTGTCTATGATTTTTTGTTCGAAACATCATCAAGACTATGTAAATCAGGTCTCAAGGTTTCTGAAACAGGTCTCAGATTCATTTTTGGTCCACCGGAATTTTCTTAGTGGTCTGTGGAAGGTGGCGGCATGCAAATCCAACGAGAGCGGCTACAGAAAAAGGTGGCAGAGCGGCGGTTGTTGATGGTGTGGCAGAAGCTGCTGGGCAGTGCGAAGCCTAGTGCATGGAGATAGCGGAGGCCGGTAGGTCGGGGTGTATGGGTGGCAGGCTGAGGCATGCGAGTGGTAGGTCGGGGCTGGTCTAGGCGGTTTGGATAGAGTTAGGCCAAGTTTTTTTTATTAAAAACCCTGTATCATACAAACCAAGGGAATGATTTGTGTGATGTCTACAAAAATGTGACCCTCGCATCAAGGTGGGCCTTTTGAGGCTAATTTGGGGATCTGTTCTACTGGGCTCGAGACTTGGTGGCATAAAACGTCCATTGATAATAATAATAATATAATTATTATTATTCGGAGTTTCTTGGATCATATGTAGCTCTTGTGTCTGATATCCATTTGATGCATCATCATTGGAATTGAGACCCTGGAATTAATGTGGACATTTCAAAACTAATTTTGTGTGTTTAAACTAAGATCAAGATGTGGGACCCAGGGGGCCCACTCTCGGTGTTTGTGGTTAAAAGTGAGTTTTTCACCGGGAGTCCATTTTAGACGAATGAGTAGTCAATCCTATATGTTTTTTCATGAGGATCACAAAGATGCAATATGATTGATGTTTTGGGGATCTAGGCATAGGCTCCATAATGACATATTCGGGCTTGTTGCTGAGAAAGTTTCCCTTTTTCCCGGTTATCTATTTTGGGCAAGTAAGTAGTCTATCCTGCAAGTTTTTTCACATAGAACATGATGATCGCTATAGCTTGAGCCTATGAGGCATGGTGTGCAAGAGATATTGTAAGGGTAACTTGATTTGGCAACACCTTAACTGAAAGGGTTGAGTGGGTCCCTCCGGTCCTTATGCTATGAGTTTTTTCAGTATTACTTCCTCCGTATAGGATTGAGATCCCCTCGATGTGATGATCTTGGATAGAGTTAATGCATCCCTTTAGTGAGGCAGGGGTGAGATCCTCTAGCTTATCATTTCCCTATATCAGGTTCTTGGTATAATTGAGAGAAACACTACATGAGTGGTGATCCCCTATCTAGAAGGACATCTATGTAGGTTTTTGTGCCATATTTTTGTATATGATCCCCTATATAGTGGGTGATGATTGTAGGGTTGCAGTATCGTCCGTTATATGATCCCCTACTCAGTGGTTGGTTCTGATATGGTATGTGGTATCAGTGGAACGATCCCCTACATCGTGAGTGATACCATATGGGGTTTACAGCATCCTTGTAACCACCCTTACATGGTAGATGATCCTATATCTGAGTGATGTGATCTGTATAATGTTAGATTAGGTTGTAGTATCCCCCAACGGATCTTGGGAGTGATCCCCTATCTAAGAGATCATTGAGTTACCGAATCGAGTTCAAGTATACCTTAAAAGGACCCTAAGAGTGGCCCCCTATCCAAGGATTTTTGTGTTTCCATTGAGTTTTAGTGTGATGTTATTAATGGTGGTATCTGACGAGTGTGTTCTCTCAGATAGGCCATTAGGGATGGGTGAGTTGTTCGAGATGGAGTTTTTCTCTCATTTGGGTTCCCTCTAGACGTGTTAATCATATTGGTTTCTTTCATTTTGTCAATTTCTTTTAGGGATATTTGGTACATCTAATGAGTATATTTATACTCACCAATGCACGGTATTTTCCCGCCAATGTCTTATGTCTTGTGCAGACCATGAACCATTCAACAGAGTCCTAGAAGGACCTAGAGAAGGTGGAGCTTAGGGAGCTATACCGACTGTGGTATTTTCCATAGCTGGGCCAAGGAGCTTTTTGACTGGTTCATTTGATAGTGATCCCCTCTTTCTGAGCAGGTTGGATGCTTTTGCAGTTTTCTTTTGGTGGGCCTTGTATTTTCCCTTTTTTACTTCTGTTGTACTCTAGTTTGGGATAGTTGTATGCATGAATTTATTTTCAGTTTATATATCTATACACTATTGTATTGAGGTGTTTGTGGATGTGTGTGTACAGGTACCTTAGGATAAGGCATCCCATGTGTTTGATAACCTACTCGATCCCAGACTCTATCCCCTAGCCTATTGAAGGTGGGCTTGGGGAGTCGCGGCTCGAGCCTTATTCGGTCATGTTGTGATATCATTCTCTTTGTTTTATTATCTTTAAATTTTTGACATAGGGATAAAAAGAATGTATGTTCAGTTCTAAAAATTCATTTTAAATATAAATAATTTTTTTATCATGGTAATTTATTTATAATTTTTATTTATAAAATAATTAATTTAAATTTCTACGCAATGCTCACACTATATTTAATCAATTAATAGAAAAATAAAATAAATGATATTTATAATGTTAAAATTGATATGATTTTAATGAATTATTATGTTTATTTATTTTTTAGATAAAAATTACATATTATATAGGTTTAAATTTATTATATTCAAATTCTATTATTGTCTGGTAGTTTTAAAAGTAAAATTAAATTAATAGTTCAAAAAATGACATTAATGATATTTTATAATTACTGATATTTTATTAAATGATTTGAAATTATGAAAAAATTATATATTTGGCCGAGTTATTTGGATATGGTTTCAAATAACAACCATTTTCTATTTAGGGGCTAATTTTCCTTTTATAGTAACTATATTAACCCCTTAAGAATATAAAACATTAATATCATTGTAATTGTCAAAAGGATAAATGTATGGTAAAAACAAAAATATAAGTGTAAAAATATATTCTTAATTTGTACAAATTTTATTAGATAAGATTATTTATAATAAAAATCATATTATCATTTATTATTATCAATTTTTATCTCTTTTAATATTAAAATTAATTTATATTAATTTAATATTTTAAGAAATTCCAAGAGTTCCCCTCCTCTCTCTAATAAAGGGGAACTTATTAATCTCTTTTCTTTACAATTAAAGAACCATTTAGTTTAGAAAATGACTAAAAAATACCTTCATAACATCCCTCCTCATATCCTTGAGTCCTTGGTTTGATCAAAAAATCATCCTAGAAAATATTTTGGTGTAAACCTTAAGAGGTTGTCCGATAAAGAGGTATAGTTCATAAACCACTGTTTCGTTTTGTTTCTTTTTCTAGATTATTCAGATATTTTTCAAACATGATAAAATAATAATATAATTATCTAACATATAAAAATATTTTATCAGCTTAATGGAATCACCTACATCTATCTCTTCTTCCATCAAATGGGAAAAAATGACATTTGTGTGAACGGTGGACTACCGCCATGCGAACCGATGTAATTCATTTTCCCTCACCCCCTCTCATGGATTATTATAATGATGAATTTAATTTATATATATAATTCATGAAATATTTATAATTATTAAAATATAATATATCATTTAATTTCTTACCTTTCTATTCACTAAAAAATGATAACGTCGCTCGTGCGTATATATAGACTACCACCTCAATAAAGAAATGTGATTTGTTTTTCATCACCACATCACATGGATGATATATATATAAGTATATTTAAAAAATATATTATTTATTATATAATTATAATTATATAAATATAAAATAATACTATTCTTCTTTCCATAATGATCGTTGAAAAATGGAAATGTTACTCATGCGTACGTATGGCCTACCGTCTCCATGATTATAACGTAGTTTATTTTTCATAACCATCATTAATGATTGATTTTAAAAGTATAATTGATACATAAAAGTGATAATTATTTAATTATTATTATTATGTAGATAATGGAATATTTACCCCATTGACCATAGTCATCCTACTGAAGTCATTTTTGACACATGATCCAAATATAGTCAAAACATCTTACATAAACTTAATTGATTAAGAAATTATATATAAAATGATGTTAAATTAAATAAAATGAATAATGAACATGATTTTTTTTAATCAATTAAGTTGTTTACATAATTTTATTATTCAGTAAGATAAATAACATATGTGATTAGTCAGACACAATGTACGAGACTTTCTTTTAAAAATCCTCATTTAAATTTTCCCTTCCAACACTTTTCCTTCCATGTCCTTATTTTTTAAAACATTTAATCAATGAATGGAAATAAATGTTTTATAAATGAAATTTTATGTATCATTTAAATTTATTTCAAAGGTCTTCAAAGGGAATCTTATTGTGTATTTTATACATAACATTTTGACTTTCTGTACAAAAGATAAAAGGAATGTTCAATTTTAATGTATACGATGACAATGAAATTTCTCATCATCATAACTATTATTTTATATTTGTATTACTTTATAATATTCCATGTTCTCTTCATGGAAAAACCTCATTCCCATGTTATGGGTATTTTGTGTTTCGGAAATGGGTTTTTAAAAAGAAAGTGTATTTTGACATCTGAAAGTGTTTTTCATATGGGTTCAAAAGAGTTTTTCAAGGGTTTTATGATGAAAATGTGCAAGATTAAAATATTTTATTAATGATATGGTCCTTGTAAATTTTTCATTTTTATTGTTGATCCCAATATAACTCATGATTATAGGTGATCCTAATATATATTATATGATGAGTGCACCCAAATAGTGCTCTAACGCATTAGGTAAAAATTATGTTCTCGAGAGAATTATATTGGAAGTAAACTTTATGGTTATTCAAATGGTAAGGGTTCTATAAGATTTATATAATGATGATGTGACAATGAATCTAAATGGCTTGTATATGCTTTATAATTATTTTTTATAGAAATCATTTTATTTTAAAAAGGTTATCTAATAATAATTTATTTAACGGAATGATTATGGATTTTAGGGTAAAAGGTATGTTTTTATGAAAATATTATTCATGGGATCTCACATTTTATAAGAAAATCTGATGATTAGGATTTTTTATGTTTTATTATACATTATTTTATTAAAAACTTTGGGCAGAAAAACTATTTTCATCTGTAAGTAAATGATTATTTGAGCTCAAGGTTATTATGTTAAAGGGAAACTCCCTTTTTGATCGGATGGTTTTAAAAGGGAATTTCAGGTTTCTTTCTTCTTTTATTTACCTTAATAATCTTTGTATGCTCATCCCAAATTTTAAAATGTTTTTCATAGGGTTTCAATGATTGGTAAGTAAAACGATGAGGTCAATATGAAAATTTTGAAAATGTTTCATGAAAATAAAACTTATTATATCTTAAAAGATTTTTTTGTGGGAAAATGAATACGAAATGGAAGTTTCAAATTTTTTATGTGATACATATTTATGTAATTTTGATTACACAATTCTTTAAATATCTAAATCAAAAAGATCATAAGTAAAGAAATAAAGTAAATTCTGGTCCAAAGACGCTAGATTATGAAATGTTTGAGGTTGTGTCTATAGAGTTTGTATCAGGGAAAAGGTTTAGATAACTTTTTAGGTTAAGATATTGATAGAACTGTATGATTAAAAAATTTATAACACTTCAGGAGTTAATATGTGTGTTTTGAATCATAATTTAGAAGTCTCATATAACCATGGGGGTTATTATGTATTGGGTAAATATTTTTAGTTTTTTAGATTAGAATTTGAAGGATAATCAACTTAGGTATAAGGATTTTAAGGTTAAAGTATTATATAATTTATATGGGTATTTTATTTACAAGGACCATTTTCATTAATATTCAATAATTCATTTCGTGTTTTAATGATGTACCTTTCTACAAATTAAAGATCATTTTTAAGATTAAATGAAAAGGATCTCACAAACCATTCTTATCCCATCTAAATGATTTAATCATCACTTTGATGAGAAAATAATGTTCAAATTATTTTGAAATATTTTTGAACATACAATCCACCTTCAATAAACTATTTGATCTATCAAAAACCTTTTAGTTTCTCTAAAATTTCTAAGTATTGTGGTATTTATTATATTTTATTTCAAAATCTCAACTCATATATCTTATTCAGAAAGGGAAATACCACTATGGACTGGAGTATTTCTTTTTTGGAGATGTGGACTTCATAATGAAAGATAAAAGGGATATCAACAGCATAAAAGATGGTCTTGATGTTTGGGTTTAAGGTATGAATTATTTTATTATGTTCTAATTAGGAAATATGATGGAGTTGAGATTGAAAAATCATAAGGACATATTTTATATCTTTGATTTATAAAAATAAATTATTAAGGGATAGTACAACAAAGCATGGATAAAGGATTAATAATGAAGTTTAATGAATGATGCTTTTATGTGTTGAGTTTTTATAATTATGATGTAGTGGTATTTTATCAATGATATTATTATATATTATAATTATTATGAGAATAATGAAACGCCTAATGTTTATTCTATAGTAGATTTTGTTTTCAAAACATGGAAACATATTTTAGATGGAATTGATAACTTTGAAAAGTGGTTTCTTAAAAAGGTGGTAATTTTTTGAGACACTTGTTAAAGGATATATGATAAAGGGATAAATAAAATATTGGGTTAACATGTTCTTGATGTTAAGGAAATGATATTAAATTAAAATTATTTAATATTTTGGAAAAAAATAAGTTTTATAGAAAAACATAGGGGTTAAAATTTGATTTGATGATTAATTATATTTTTAGGATATTCATAATATTTTTGGGAATGTTATAGGACTAATATAAATATAGTTTTAGTAAAAAAGACAACCTGATAAATCTATAAAGGTCGTAGGGCATGAACCCACAACTGAAGGGGGACAAGGGTGAAATTCCTACCACTTACCTATATGATGTATTTTTTAGTATGAAATTATGTAAATGACTTGAAATTTACATATTATGTTTATTGGTGATATATTTTTTATTGTATAGAAAACTATGGGGCTAAAAAGTGATTTGGTTATTATATTATTAATGTTATTTCACAATAAGTTCACTATTTTTTGAAACATGTATGATTAAGGTAAATAGAATATTATGGGATTTTATTTTAGGATTAAGGATTGAGTTATATTTTAGAGGTATATACAATTTTAATGTGGATTTATGGTGATTCAATTCATTTGTGGAAATTATTATCATATCTTATAGATTATATGACTATGTCATATACATTTTTGGAATGTGACTTTAAGATTGATCGATGTTCTTTGGCGATAAATGTTGGAAGAATATGTTATAAAATCATTCTAATCTTTGGGTTTTAATTAAAGTTGAGAGTATTTTGAATAATTTTAAGGATAATTATTTATAGAATTATTTAGTTTTAACTTTGGGTATTGATGTTGAATTTTGGAGATTAATGTATTATTTATTCACATAAAGGTTTATTCATTTTGGTAATTACCTTAACATGTGCTAACCATTTTGGTTTTGGTTAACGTCTAAAAATTTTATGAATAACTTATTATCGTTTTTGGATTATGTGACCTGTTAGAAGTTGATTTTAGTGTTTGAGGCATAAAAATAATCTTAAATACTCATCATTTGGTAAAAAAGAAGAAATTTTTGTGTAAATTGATTAATTCATGAAATTTTAATTATCAAGTATATTTCGTTATATTATAAGTCTATATAGTAAATGAATTCTTCAACTATAGTAGAATGATCTTGAAACAAAAAAATCATATTACCTCCACTTCTAATGAACTGGTAGTATTTTTATTAACATTCTCTTATTCATCACTTTCTTATGATCAATGATCTCCATCAATATCTATCTTTAATTGGATATTAAATTTCTCCTCTATTTCTATATTTTCGCTTCCCACTAATGTTATCCTATTTTGAAACCTATTTATGTGTTAATCCATATAACATTTGTATTTCTTTTAAGGTATTTTAAAATTTCAAACCTTTGATTACCAAGAACAAGTTAAAATTACAAGGACACAATTTATTAAAGGGGGAGAATATAAAATCCAAATATTTTAAGAGAGTGATTCTATTTGATAGCGTACAAAATACACAACACTGAGCGTAAACGAACCGTGAAATATTATTATTTAAATATGATAATTATAACATAATCATTGAAATGGTTTGTATTAATAAGATTAAAAAAATTATAAAATATATATAAAGTTCCCAATCAATGAAAATTTATTGATTAATTCTGAGGAAACAATCACTCATTTTTGGTAGCGTCATTTTATGCTTCAGAAATACATTTCCTTTCAAAATAATTTTTATTTTTTTGTGAGAAAATATTGTAATTTAATTTTGAAACATTTATAAATTTTATTTTTGAAATTATAATTTCAAAATTATATTATATTTAATTTTTGATATTTTTTCTGAAAAGTTTGAATTTTTAATGAATAGTAAAAAATGCTGATTTTTATTGAAAATTGTATTTTCATTGCAAGTATTTAAAAATTCAAAAAAAAATTATATTTAAAATGTAATTTTTTTTTATTTTGATTAAACATAATCCAATTATAGTATTTTGAATATATTTTATACTTTAATTTGGTATAAAAATATTTTTATACTTAAAAGGGCATTTTTATGAAAACATATATTCCATCACATTTTTCCAATTTAATATTAAATTAAATTATTTCAATTATGTGTTTTGAATAATTAAAAATGGATTATATATTTTAATTATTATGTATAAATTTGGTAAATAATTCCCTTTTATTTTTATTCATAATGAATACTAATCATAGTAAATTTTGTTAGCACAATAATGGTAAAATGGGTTGATTAAGAGTAAAAATAATGTGATAAGGACTAGAAAGTATCTATTACACTATAATTAATTAAATTAGATGGTTATATTTAATCTATAATGATAAAAAATTTAATATATTTCCTTTTTTTCCGTATGGATATGAATTTGACCTTTATAATATTTTACGTTAAGAAATGTATAAAATATAATTCTTTTTGTTTTACTATCTTTAAATATTTGAAATAGGGATAAAAATAAGGTATGTTCAGTTATAAAATATGAATTTTAAATATGATTTTTTTTATTTTTCATATTAATTTATTTATAATTTTTAGGGATGAAATAATTAACTTAAATTCCTACGCAACACAGATACAGTATTTATTCAATTAATAGAAAAATAAAATAAATGATTTTAAAATTATAAAATTAATATTATTTAAAGGAAATATTATGTTCCATATTTTTTAAATAAAAATGACATACTATAAAGGTTTTAATTTATTATATTCAGATTCCATTATTATCATGTATTTTTAAAAGTCAAATTAAATAAATTGTTCCAAAAATATAATTAATGATATTTTATAATAAATGATATTTTATTAAGTGATTTAAAATTCATAAAAATGGTATTTTTGTCCAAGTTATTGTTACATGGTTTAAAATATCATCCATGGTCCATTTAAGGGTCAATTTTCCTTTTATAGTAAATTTATTAACCCCTTAAGAGTAAAAAACTATTAATATCACTGTAATTTTCAAAAGGATTAATAGGGGTTAAAACATAGAGATAAGGGATAAAATATAATATAAAATATTAAACATTTTATTTTATGAAATTATTTTTACTCACTATCATCGTAGATTCTAATATTATCAATTTTCATCCATTTGAATATAAAAATTAATTTATATTAATTTAATATTTTAAGATATTCCAAGAGTGTCCATCCTATCTCTTATAAAAGGAAACCTCTTCTTTTATTTTATTTACAATTATAGAACCCCATTTTAATCCAATTCCATATAAAATATCTTATTTATATACCTCCCCATGTATTATATTCCTTGGTTTGATTAAAAATCAACTTAGGAAAGCTTTTGGTGTAAACATTAGGTGGTTGTCTGAAGAAGAGGTATAGATCATAACCAAGCATTTTCATTTTATTTTCTTTGATAAATTCTTCAAATACTATTCAAACATAATTAAATGATAAATTTTTTGTATTTAATATAATTAAATCTTATATATTTTAATGTAATCACCTAAATCTATCACTGATTCCATCAAATGGGAAACAAAAACATCGTTTGTGTGTACGATGGACTACCGCCTCACGAATCGATGTAATTTATTTTCCATCACCACATATCATATATAGATATAATTATGAATTTCATTTATATATATAATATTAATTAAATATTTATCATTATTAAAATATAATATATCATTCCCTTTTATACCTTTCCATTTAGTGAAAAATGATAATATCGTTCGTGCATACGTGTGGACTACCACCTCTATGAAGCGATGTGATTAGTTTTTCATCACCACAACACATTGATGATATATATAAGTATATTTAAATAATATATGATATTTATGATATAATTATCATTGTATAAAAATAAATTATTACTTACCTTCTTTCTATAATGATTATCAAAAAATGGAAACGTTACTCATGCGTACGTAAGGCCAATCATCTCCATGATTATAACATAGTTCATTTTTCATAGCCATATTTCATGGTAGTTTTTAAAATTATTATTAATGAATAAAAAAATATAATTATATAATTTTTATTATTCTGGGTATTTTTTAATAATGAACTTATCGACCATAGTCAGCCTACCAAATTTATTTTTGACACATGAGCCAAATATCATCAAAACATACAACATGAATTTAACTGATTAAGTATTTATATATAATATGATATTAAATAAAATAAAGGAATAATGAATTTCAAAACGTTTATTAACAGATTAATTAATTGGCTTAATTTTATTATTCAGGAATATAAAAAATGTATGTTAAGAGTCGTACTTAAGGTAAGAGATTTATTTTAAAAATCTTCTTTTCAAGTGTCCCTTCAAACTATTTTTCTTCCATATACATATTTTTTAAATTTCATATTAATATATGGAAATAAATTATTTATAAAGAAAATTTAATGTCACTTTTGTAATTTCTTTCAAAGGTTCTCAAAAGGAATCTTATTACGTATTTTATACAAAATGTGTTAACTTTATTTACAAAAGACAAAAGGAATGTTGTAATTTAACATATACAGTGACAAAGACTTTTCCCATCATTGTAACTATTATTTGAGATTTGGATTACATTATAATATTCCATGTTCTCTTCAAGTAAAACCCCTAATTTCCTTATTTTGGGTATTTTATCTTTTGAAAATGGGTTTTTAAAATGAAATGGTAATTTGACCTTTTAATGTGTTTTGTATATGTGTTCAAAAGATTTTTTCAATGGTTTTATGATGAAAAGGTGAGAGATTAACATACTTTATACCATATATGGTCCTCAGACATTTTTTACGAGGATTTTATATCCAAATATAGCTCATTATTATGGGTAAGCTAGATATATCTCATGATAATGAGTGATCCCGATATAACATATATAATGATTATGCCTAGATATCACTTCAATGCATTGAGTGATTATTATGTTCTCTATATAATTATGTTGTAAGTTGAACATATGGTTATTCTAACATTAAGGGTTCTAGGAATACGATCTCCCAAGGCACCTACATGAATTTTCTGTAATTTTTAATGAGTTTTTATGTAAATAGTTTGATTTCAAAAAGGTACGATAATGACTCTTTATTTAATGAAATTATTATACCCTTTTAGGGTAAAAATATATTTTTTAAGAAATTTCTTTACATGTTTTCTCATGTTTTATAAGAAAACCTCATGATTTTGGTTTTTATATTATGTTTTCTTATAAAGTGTCTTATAAAAAACATTGGGTATAAAAACTATTTTCATGTTTATGTTAATAATTATTTTAGTTCAAGGATTATTCGGTTAAATAAAAACTATCTTTTTAATATCATGGTTTTAAAAAGGACTAACAGGTTTCTTTCTTTTTCTATGTAACTTACTAAGGACGAGTAAGTAAAAGTATGAGATGAAGATGAAAATTTTGATGATGTGTAATGAAAATAAAACTTTTTATATCTTAAAAGTTTTGTTTTGTGAAAAAAAATGGATAGTAAGAAGAATTTTCTAATTTATTTATATAATAGTATTTTATGTAATGGGTTGACCTAATTATCTAAAACTCAAAACCTAAAATATATTCATGAAATAAAGAAAGTGATTTTTGTTATGAAGACCCTAGATTTTGTAATGTTTAAGGTCGAGTCCTTATAATTGATGGATTAAGGAATCCTAGATTAGACCAAAGTGAGGTTAAAGTCACTACCCTAACTGGTATTCACCAATCTAGTGTGAATGGAAGTAACCACACCTTGAGAGTAATGATTTCAACCTCTTAATACCACCTAAAGGAAGAACATTCATAAGGAAATATTATATTCAAACCCTTGGAAGGAAGAGAGATCAAGAGGCATATAATACCACTAAAGTGTCGGTAGAAAATTAAAGGAAATGGAGATCCTACCTTCTGTTAGCTAATGATAGACTTTGACAGTAAATCAGTGAAAAATATCAGTAAATATTTGGGTTTAGTTTGGACAAGATGGTATAGAAACCCTATCCTTTTACACATTCTATTAAATTATTTTAATCATAATTAAATATAAAATTTCAAGCCAATAGTCGTAAAGTCTAGTGTCTTTATAAGATTGGATACATAATTTGAAAATATGAAACCAAACTAAAAACTTCTTTTTATTTAATATTAATAATGAGGTCCCAACTTATATCTAGATTGTACATGTTCATAGGATAACCTGGCTAATAGATTAACAAAATTGATGATCTAAAATTCTATTAAGTAAATAAACATAGGAATAAAACATATCACATTGGTTAGAAGGTAAAACCTGATGTGATAAAAGGCTTGGAACATGAATAATCATAAGGAATAATAACATGTATAACATTGTAAAATGTAATCATGACATAATAGGAATGTGGAAACAATATATATCATGACATAAACATGATTCAAGGCTATCTTCCAAGACATGGTGGATAAAGTCTCATAAAATAATCAGGGTAACTTCTTGTCCCAACATGACGTCTGATGAGACTAAACATCACCCAATGCATTGGATAACTATCCAGTAATACCCATCATAACATGTTCATGAATATTTTTTCATATAAATAATCATACATAAGGAATCAAACTTAAATATAAGAGTTACCTATGGAAACAATTGGGTATCATAATCATGTCAAAAAGGCATAACATAAGGGTGTATCATAATAGTTTCCATTAAGAATTGAAAGGAATAACTTTTAAAAAAATTTATTTCTACTTAAAATAAGGATAACATGACCTGGATACAAAATTTTGAAACATATAAACAGAATTTATAATAAGTAAATAAAAATAAATAATAGTTACATTGGGTAAAGAGAGAGAACGCATAACCCAAAGGAAATATGGTGGTTTGGAAAGAAACCCTTAGCTTTGTCCAAAATGGTTTTGCACTTAATCATAATGTCCTGGATAATCAGATTAAATACATTAAATAATTAATTAAGAAACTTTTATATATGTGATTCTCGCTCAAATTTACCCAAAAGAAGAAGGTAGGACGGTCCTTGTAGTCTAGTTTGGGTTGTCGAATCCTCAAACACCTATGAAGTACCTACAGACACGTGCATTCTATGGATTGTTTTGGCTATGAAGTGGCCAACAGAGGTTGATTTAAGATGGTTTTTGAGGATCACTAATAGATTTATGTTAATTCAAATTAAGGTAATGAGTTGATCTGAGGTTATCGCTTGGGGTGGATTGGATGAATTCCTTTTTTAATGATTTCAATTTCTTATAATTGAGATGGATTCATTTAAGAAGATCAAATGAAATCATCATCTATTGGATTAATTCCTACACACCCTAATACTAATCACCTATACACTTGAAGGATCAAAGTTTTGAGTACTCCAAGGTAGAGGTTTGTATTAGCACTTGAAATGTGTGACCTTAAATTCAATAAGGATGAAGAGGTTTTTAAATCATCAAATAAAAATCTCATTTAAAAGAAGTGATTATCCATTAATGGAGTGAGAAATAACACCCAATCCAGACCCTTTCTACTCCATTGGATCAACCCATAAGTGGGTTATCCCTCCATTGATTACATCTCTTCAATGGAAGTGGAAAGTAGACTTACGAGGGTTGAATTGAAGAATTAAAAAAACAACAACAAAAATCGATCACTCCACCGTTGTGTGATAAATATCACAAAGTATGATGTGAATAAATTCACACCTTGAACCAAAAGTATCAACGTGATATGTATAATTACAGAATAAGAGTAGAAGAAGAAAATTTATTAAGAAACTAAAGTGAATTGAACAACATACATATTAAAGACAAATTTGAGACAACAAAATTGCAGCATAACATTATAATTGAACAAAGCATCCAAGATGAAAAACTCCACCAAAACTACCTTAAATAGGAATTTTGGGAGCCTGGGGTCGATCCTCCAATAGTACAAAAGATCTCACTTGAGTATGGTAGGCCTAGGGTGGTGGAAAGTAAGGGAGAGGAGACTTTTCCACCCTTGACCCGAGGTGGCAGCCAACTTTCCTTCACCGAACATACGCGCTCGTAAGACCATCTAGATGGTCGAATCAGAGTGGGACATAGAAGAAGAAAATGGATCTACGGATGTCTTATAACCTCCTGTAAAATTGGGGCCCATTTGGAGTTGTGGATTTATAGATATGATTATATTAGTGGGATGTTTTTCTGGGCCACAGAATCTGGCCCAGAATTTTATCACTAATTTGGGCCGTCTAAATAAACACCATGGAAGCCGAATTAGCATTGGATCTTGAAGAGTGATTTGTTCCTATACATTTCTTATAGAATACCACGAAATTTTGGATTCATTGGGCCTGAATGTGGGGCCCCACACTCTCATCAGTGGGCTGGTGTCCAATCTGCCTTCTCGAGAATTGCTTCCTTTCATTGCCAAATATCTCCATCATCCTTTATGAATCATTCATTGATCCTTTAATGAAAAATTTTCCTATTGAAGTGAATATCCAGTTCAAAATAATATCAAATTAAAATATGTATAATTAGATTCCTTAAAATTAGATGAATCAATGGATACTTCAAATGATGTTAAAAATGTACCACATAATAGTGCATTTTAAGAAGGTATTACAATCATAATGTGAAATGATGTTCAAAGTGTAAAATGCACTAAAATGGTGTTTATGAATAATAAAGAACATGAATATTATGTATATTAACAATGAATATTAGCCTCATTTAGTGGCTAATCAATATGTATTTGAGTTAGTATAGTTTTATTAAGTTCATTTATGGCCCTTTTGATTCATTATAATATATAATTTTATTTTTGGGAGCATTCATTTCCTTGGTTTTCATGATCAGTTACTTGTATACAGGTATGGAAAATTATATAAAATGAGAGTAATTATTTATAATTGAAATTATAGATTATTAATGATCATTCAAAATTTTAATTGGTTATATATATCACTTGTTTATATGAAATTTTGATGAATCATTAGATAAATAGTTAAAGATAATGGTTTGGGTTAATTTTGTTGGTTTTTAACCACAATGAACTTGTTTTATTTTATCATTTAGTATTTTGTAAATATGTTAGTTCCAGAACATAAAAAGGGTTATAATATAAATTTAAAAAATATCAACCATTATAATGGTTTTATGACCATATTTTAAGGCGGTGATGGAAAATTAAAACTTTTCATCCTTGAAGGTAATAAAATAACACCTCAAGATGATGTTTCCATTTATAAAATAAAAGAGAGAGGTGAAGGGATTTGAGGATGGATTATTGTATTATCGTAAAAACATTAAATTATATGTAATATAATGGATTTATCATTCCATTTTAATGAGGGGAGTTTAGGGTAGAATAATAAAAGAAAATAACATGAAAAGAAATTAATAGAAAAGAAAGAGGAATTTACCTCTTGAATTTATCCTCCTTGAGAGCCTCCTTAGGGAAAAGGTTTTGGCCTTCTGATGATACCAAAGGATCCTAGATGTGGGAGATGGGATTGGGAATGTATTTCATCATAATTTTTGTAATTCTTAAATCTTTATATGTGTGAAGAGAATAAGTGGCGAGGGGTGGTATTTATAGTGGAGGAGAGGGGTGTTTTCTCATTATTTTATTCATTAGTTTATTATTTTTCCTCAAGATAATAAATAGTGATGATTATATGAATAAATACAGTAAATAGAGAAGGGTAATTTGAGATTACGGTTCTTACATTGGTGATGACTCAAGGAATTGTGTATTTAACTTATAATGTATATATACCACAAATTACATTATTTTACTATTCACCAAAAAATCAAGTATTTTAGTAAAATATCAAAAATTTACCCGGACCATTCCTCAAAGTGTATAATTAAAAAATGAACTTCTCTTTATGAAAAAAATCTAAATATGAAAAAAATAATTTTTAATTAAAATCATAATTTACTTGGAAAATACATATTTTAAAATCATAAATGATTTTATAACACTTTAAAAAATTAATTAAGGTCTCATAAAATTCTCATAAAATAATAAGACAACAAAATATTAATTTATGAATACATTTTATGAAAATAAATTTTCTTTTAATTTATTAAATTAATCATAATATTTTAATTGAATATTTTTGAATTACAAAAATGCCTACACTTAATTAATAAGTTTTAAAACATATTTTACTTATACAATGATATAATTATATCATATTTTAATTTATAAGATTACTAAACTTTATTTATACTTTCATGGGTGTGGTTACTATTCTATTGGCCAGATTACTATTCATAAGGGTCTTATTACTATTCCAAAGGCCAAGTTACTATTTCATCGGTATGGGTTTCTTAAATTCTAGATATACCTCACGTTTCATTAATTATTCATTTATAAAGTTTGTATTGTGTTCTTTATGTGATTTTATGTGATTTATACTATATAACATAATTATAAGAAGGGAAATTTCCATTGATATAATTATGGGTTGTTACATTCTTCCTCCCTTATGAAGTTTCACCCTCGAAATATCATTTTACATTCTATGTTGAAAGAAGGTGGGGGTACTTCCCTATTATCACTTTCTTAGGTTCCCATATTGCCTCTTCATACTTATGGTTCCACCATAGTACTTTGACTAGATGATTAGTCTTGTTGCATAGAACTTTATCATTATGCTCCGAGATCTATTTCCTAGCATATACTCTTATGGGCATTTTTTCACTTAATAATGGTTCATAATTAGTTTATGAACTTACTAAAGCATATCCCTTGAGAGTGTCAAACCATGTGTGTAGTAAGGCCCACTGTCATGTACCGGGTTACCCTAAATCAGGCTCAGGTCACCTTGTCAGAGTTGTTACCCCTAGGTATATCTCTTCCTGAACTAGGTCCACTTGTAGTATCCAAATAAGTATTTTCATGATAAACCACTTACTCTATACTAACCAAAATTTAGGGGTGTTTTCTTATACTTAGTCTTATCCCTAAGGTTTTTACTATGGTATTCTAATACTAATACCAAAAAAACTAAAATTTTCCTCCGATACAAACTATAGGGACCCTAGACATTCACACATACTATTATAGGATTTTAAACATAATTAAACATCAAATTAAAATCCAAGTATCATAAATCCTAGGGGCCTTGGAAGATTAGGTACTTAATTTGAAAACATGAAACCAAACTAAAAACTTTTTTTATGTAATATCTATAATGATCTCACCACTTCCATTGAGATCATACATATTCATAGGATAACTTGGGGAATACATGAACGAAATGGATGATCTAAATGCCCAATAAGGAAATAAGCATATGAATAAAACATATCACATAGGTTAGAAGGAATAAAATGATGGAATAAAAGGTATGGGACAAGAATAGTCATAAGGAATAATAACATGGGAAAATATAATCATGACATCATAGAAATTTTTCCACAACATATAACAAACATGAGTCGAGGCTAGCTACCAAGACATTCACATGATCCACAGCCTGGTTGGTGAGGAATCCTTAAGTGAATCCAAGAGACCAGAGATAAAATATAGGAAATGGCATTTTTTTAGGGTACTAGAGCAGGTATTATAGAAGGCACTATAGTGGGTACTAGAACATGTATTGTTCTGTACTATAGTGGTTGGAACTATTCACCCATTTGGGCCTGCGAGCCACTAGTTTGGTGCTCAGGTCTTTCAAGGCCTTCGGTCCACCCAATACCTTCTATATAGTAATGATTTTGGGCCACCTCAAGGCCTTTAGACCTTCTCAAGGCCTCCGGTCCACATGAATTTTAGATGCACCATACTGACTTACAAGGAACGAGGTCCTAGATGAGGATTCCGAGCAGGATAATTCCTCATATCAGAGATAATAGTACATGTAAGAATTATAAGTTATGAATATTCTATCGGTACTAGGCCTATGCATCCCTGTACAGGACAGCTAGACGACCATTCAAGTGATGGTGGAGTGTTGATCCTGATGTTGGAGCTAGGGAGGGTTAGTTTCAAGTAGTCGACGTCTAGGATGAATTCCTTTAAGACCTTTGGGTCTAATAATATCAATAATCCTATGTTCTATGTAAAGTTTCCCCTTAAACCCTTAAAATGTAGATTATAAAAAATGAATAAAATATAAATGTCTTCGGACTATTCAGGCAAGATGCAAATACATGGTGGCAAAAGTCTCGTAAAGGAATCAGGTTCACTTCCTCTCTCAACATAATGTCTCATGAGACTAAAAATTACTCAATTAATAGGATATATATCTGTGTAAACCCATAATAACATGTTCATGAAATTTTTTTCCATGTAAAGAGTCATACATAAGTAATAAAACATTAACATAATGGTTACCCATGGAAATAATTGGGTGTCATAATCATGTGAAAAAGGAATAAAATTATGGAGTATCATAATGGTGTCCATGA
The DNA here is from genome assembly GCA_963277665.1 of Viscum album. Taxonomy (NCBI): domain Eukaryota; kingdom Viridiplantae; phylum Streptophyta; class Magnoliopsida; order Santalales; family Viscaceae; genus Viscum; species Viscum album. The sequence continues at coordinate 1,242,692,302 of OY728156.1, read as the reverse complement.
AATAAAGGATTCAAATTATATATGGGAATTAATAAGGGAAAATAGTCATAGATCATGATAAGGTATGTCAAACATAATTTAATACATGTAAAAATAGTGTTTAAGAAACTTTAGAAATAAAACATTTTAGTGAGATTTAATGAAAATATTGAAGATTCATTAAAAAGGACAAGGAATGATTATTTTTATAAAACCAAAAATGAACCAAGATATTTTTTTATGATAAAATAAATGATTTTATAAAAATAATGGTTTATTAAAATATATTATGGATGGTACTTGAAAATGGGTAAGAAGACAGGAAATATCCTTTAATTGGGTTTTCTTATCAGGGGGAATTGAAAAGGGAACCTTTTTAGAACATATATTTCCACATCAAAGGAGTGTGATATGATCTGGATGCATGAGTTTGGAAAATATTCTTTGAATTTATAAAAATTATATAAAAATAAATAATATTCACATTGGTTAAAGTGAGATAAAACATAAATTGAAATAAATTTGGAGGTTAGGAAAGAAACTCTTACATTATGTCTAAAATGGTTCTGCACTTGATCTTAATATCCTAGATAATCAGATTAAATGAATTAATTAATAAATTAATAACCCTTTATAAATGTATATGATTTATTATAATTTTATTAAGATCATTTATGGATATTTTTATGTATTATAAGATATAATTTCATCATTTGGGGGTGTTAGTTTCTTTGGTTTTCATAATCGGTTACTTGTTACATGTATAGAAAATTATGTAAAATGAGAATAATTCTCCAAAATTGAAATTATATGTTATTAATTATCATAAATAAGTTTAAATGGTTATATATATATATATATACCAATTTTTAAGAAATTATGATGAATCATTAGATAAATATTTAAAGATAATCATTTGGGTTAATTTTGGCAATTTTTGACCACAACGAACTCATTTTGTTTTATCATTTTGTATTATGTAAATATGTTTGTTTAAGAACATAAAAGGGTTTTAATATAAAATTTTCAACCTTTTTCATCCATTATAATTGTTTTATGACCATCCTTGAATGTGGTGATGTAAAATGAAAACTTTTTATCCTTGAAAGCAATAAAAGAACACCTCACGGACGACGTCTCCATTTTTAGAATAAAAGGGAGAGGAGAAGGGGATTGATGATGGATTATAAAAATAGAAAAATTAAATTATAGTATATATAAGTTAATATATTTATCATAACATTTGTATGAGGTTTTCTGAGGAGAGAATAATAAAATAAAACGAATATTAAAATAAATTAAAAGAAAATAAAGAGAAATTTACCTCTTGAATTTCTCCTTCTTGAGAACCTCCTTAGGGAAAAGGTTTTGGACTTTTGATGAGACCAAAGGATTATGGATACGGGGAAGGTCATTGGGAATATATTTTTGTATAATTTTTATAAGGATAAAATCTTGATAGGTGTGGGTAGAAGAGGTCATGAAGGGTGGTATTTATAGTAGAGGAGAGTGGTGTTTTCTCATTATTTTATTCATTAGTTTATTATTTTTCCTCAAGAAAAGAAATAATTATGATTACATTAATAAATCTATTAAATAGAGAATGATAATTACATATTATGTTTCTTACATCACTGATGACTCAAGGAATAGTGTATTTAACTTATAATGTATATATATCATAAATTAACGTATTTTATTATTCACCAAAAATTTTAAAAAAATAGAAAAATACCAAAAATTTACACTAACCATTTTTCAACCTGTATAATTTAAATTTGACCTCTATTTTATAAAAATAATTTTCAAAATCTGAGAAATTTAATTTTTAATTAAAATCATCATTTACTTAGAAAATACAGATTTTAAAATTATAACTGAGTTTATAACACTTTATTCAATAATTTTTAAAACATTTATTTACTTATACGATGATATAATTATATAATATTTTCATTTATAATATGTTTAAATTTTATTTATACTTTCATGGGTGAGTTTACTATTTTATTGGCTGGTTTACTATTCATAAGGGTTATATTACTATTCCAAAGGTCAAGTTAAAATTTCATCAGTATAGGTTCCTTAATTCTAGAAATACATCTTATTTAATTAATTATTCATTTATAATGTTTTTATTTTATTCTTAATGTGATTTTATGTGATTTATACTATATGAAATAATTATAAAAAGGTAAATTTCCATTGATATAATTCTACGTCGTTACAGCTGGAGAGAAAGTGGAGAAAGATATCTCAAATGGATCTTGAGGCATCCAATGTGGGGTAAAAACTAGGTTGAGATTAAGGGGGTAAAATGTTGTTGTGAAATGACACATTTTCCCCCAAATCAATAAAAATGCCCTGCAATCTACCGGGTACCCAATATAGGTCCATCGGGTACTTGGTGGGGCTAACAGAAGCCATGCACCCCACTTGGGACCACTAGGTACCTGTTACCAATCCACTGAGTATTATGTGTTCTTCCTGTAACTAGGGGCCATCCTTTTTCTATTTCTCCCTTCTCCAATATCTTTACTTTTTACCTTAACTTCAAGGTACTCCCAACAGAGAAATTAAATATCAAAATAAAAGGGGAAAAATAAACCTGGAAAAACATGGGTCTTTACAGTCATGAAAGGTCCTGATCCAAATTTTAAGGATTATTGTAGTATATATAACAAATGTAATTTAGTTAAACAGATGAAATTAAATTGATACTATAAAAATATGGACCACTATAGAGATCCTGGAATTACATTAACATAGTTTTTATTGTGTTTGATTTGTCTTTAAACTATAGTATATTTGTATAGATAGACACACACTATCTCATTGTTCTCTGAGAAATAATACAATACATTTTGGATCTTCATGGATATATGGTATTTTAAAACCATATAAATCTATGTGTTCATGTTATGTGGGTTCTCACATTATTAATTATTCTACGTATTATAACACACACTCATGTATTTTGATACATTGTTCATATCAATATACTTTAGCTTGAGAAGCCATTACATCATATTACAATTGTTTTGTGTGGTTTTCCTTACATACATACTATTTTTTTATCATGTAACATAGACATCGTCAATTATTAGAAAAAAATAATATTTTTATTAGTTTTATTTTTAATTTGAGAAACACGCACTCTATTGAGCACAACCCACCCCATATCAATTGTTAGTATAAGGCCCCAACCATAAACATTAAGTGATCTTTGTTTTTATTCAAGATTTTAAATTCTTTAATATTGAGGATATTTTAAGGTTTAGATTTTATATAATTATATTATAATCGATACATAACATCTCATATTCAACAAATTGGATACTACTAAAACATTAATCATTTATTTCATAATATAAAAGTTTAAAAAATATAACATGATTTATTTTTCCTTAAAAATATTCATAACTTAAACATGACTCACTCCTTTATATTACCCATCTTTATACCCAGTGGAAAATATTTTAAAACTTGGGATGATCATAAAATACATAGTAATGGACATAAAGAAAAATCATTAGTCCAATGAAAACATGAAATCCATTAAAACCCTTTTCTTAAAAACTCATTAGCATGCATAGAAAAAGCACATAGGTTTATTGGGAAATAATTACCATATCACTCTTACATTAACACTTAAAAATGGAATAAAATTACAGCTAACTTTTATCTCTAGAATATCCAATGCATTGGAGAGCTATAATAGGGCTCACACATCATATCTTGTGCTATAATGGAGATCAACCCATCATATCTTGACCTATAAGGGGGTTTAACCCAACATATATTGAGATATAATGGAATAAATCCATAATAAAAAATCTCCAAGGAAAATATCATGAATAAAACCCTTGAAAATTCTTTCAAACCCATCAATAATACACTTTCAGATATCAAAATACCCTTTTCAGGTAAAAATCACATTTAAAATATAAAAAACGCACACATAATAATGAAATAATATTCTTAGAAAAGAAATATGAAAACTTATAAATAAAAAATTAAAGTAATAAATCATCATTAAAGTGTTATAAACCTCTCATTCTGTATAAGTTAAAAAAATATTCCCTTTGACATTTTTAAAAAGGGTTAAAAAGGAACTTTAAATGAGGGTTTTTAAAATATAGTCTCTTAATCTAGATTTGACTCATCACATACAATATTTTTCATACTAAATAAAAAACATAAGTTAATTATTTACTTTTAAAAAAACCTTTTTAAATTTTATTATCACTTATTATCATGTTATAACAATAACATACTTATGTAAGTTCATGTTGGACATTTTAATGATATTCGTTACCTGAGTCCAAAATGAATATGGTATGATGTCAATAATCAAATTATAATTATTCCATAATATTCAGAATAATATTCATGACATAATAATAAATTTTCTACATAAATTATACTTTTAAATCCATTCATTAAATATATATATAAAAAATGATCTATGTTATAATCATAGAGATGGTAAGTTGTACGTACACATAAGTAATGTTTCTATTTTTCAATGATCATTATAGAAAGAAGGTACTTATTATTTTATATTTCCATAATTATAAAAATATCTTTAATATAATATTAATAATTTAAATATACTTATATATATCATCAATGTGATGTGGTGATGAAAAATGAATCACATCACTTCGTGGAGGTGATAGTTCAAACGTACGCAAGAACGACGTTATAGTATTTATGTGCAGAGAAAGGTCAAAAAATAAATGATATATTATAATTCAATAATGATACATATTTCATTAATAACATATATAAACATTAATTTCATCATTATAACCAATCTTAAGAGACGGTGATGGAAAACGAATTTTATCGGTTCGTGGGGTGGCAATATGTCGTACACACAAACGATTAATTCTTTTCCCATTTGATGGAAATGGAGATGGATTGAAGTGATGATATTAAAAATAAAAATATCATTATATTTATGATACTGGATTTATTATTTAATAATTTTGGAATAATATTTTATGGAAGTGGAAGAATAAATAAAATATAAACACTTAATAAAATACGATATCTCTCATTCAGAAGACCCCCTTTGCTTAACAACTTAACTCCTCTAAGGAGGGTGTTATGAATAAAATAAGGCATATAGAATGTGTATAGGTATTATATAAAGGTATTTGGGTAGATTTTTTTGAACCAAAAAGGATTTTAAGTGTTAATAAAAAAGCAGAATGGGTGCCCTTTTATAAGAGAGGGGAGGGGCACATTTGAATTTTTTTAAAATATTAATTAATTTTATTTTAAAAATGGATCCAAAGTGACCTATTTAGAAGATACAATGGGTATAGGTAGAAATATTTTCATCCAATAAAAATTATAAATATTTTTATTATTTTTTAATCCTTATCTTTTTTTAAACCTTATTTTGCCCTTATAATTATTACCATGATATCATGTAATTTACACTTTGAGAGTTAGTATAATTACTATAAAATGTCAAAATAATAATAAAAGAATAATTTATGAAATTTTAAGACTTAACCCAATTATTTGGATGAAATTTGTATTTTTATAAATTTTATATCATTTAATAAAATATTATTTATTTTGAAATATCAATAATGTCAATTTTGACACAATTCATTACTTGAATTCTTAAAAACATCATAAAAACAAGATAAAATATAAAATGTACTTCTAAAACATCAATAACATGTCAAATTATTCTTAAAAATTATTTTTTGACATTTATCATCTCAAATTATATTTATTTTAACATTTTTAATATCAATTATTTGATATTTCCTTTAATTAAACAATTACAGCATCAGCATTGTGTGCACCTTTAATTTAATTATTTATTCTATAAAAATTAAAAATAAATCATCATGATAAAGATATATATTTTATATTTCAAAATAATTTTTTAGTCTAATAGATATCTTATGTAACCTCATATTAAAAATATTTCACTTATTAAAAACAAAAGTGTGACAAAATTGACTTTTCTTTGAATATAAAATTATAAATGTCAGTCTCTCATCCAAGTGGATTTAAAAGGTTATAAATTGGAAATATGGATGATTTTGGTTGAAAAAAACTCATAAAATTAAATTATTACAAGTTTTAGTGTAATTTTATAATATTTATAATATTATTTTTACCCTTAATTACACAATTTATGATTAACTCTGTTAGTAAAGATATACTAAAGTTACTATTCATAATGTCCAAAAATAAAAGGGCCTATTTTATAAATTTGGAATGTATTATTACAAATATGGAATCAATTTTTTAAAATTAAAAACATAGAAATTATATATATTAATAAAAAATTAATCTTGTTGATGGAACGAGAAAATGGGGTTTTAAAGTAAAAACATTCAAAAGTTCTGAAAGTTTTTCTATCCAATTTAAATGTAAAATTGATTACAATGAACTTAATTGGATTAAATGATAAAATATTGATCTAACTATACTTTTAAACCAATTAAAAATATAATTTTACACTATAAATTATTTAGGAGAAAAATCTATTTTCAATTAAAATGCCTTATTTGTTTCACTATTCATCAAAATATGAATCTTATCTGAAAAATACCAAAAATTCAACCAAAGTAAATTTTGATATTTATATTTTGAATAAGAAGTTTATTTTGTTAAATATATTTTTTAAAAGTGTCAAATAAATATATTTAAAAGAATAGTGCCATCAAAAGGTGGCAAAACTGTCTTTTTAGAAAAATAAAGTTTTTAACCACAAAACTATATTTATCTTATACTCTATTGAACAAAGTGTGTATTTTAATTACTATATAATTAATAAATATAAAAAAATATAAAAAAATATTTTTTCATTAACACGGTTGTTACATTTTACCCTATTGGAAATTAAGTTCTCATAATTTTTATTTACTTATTAAATATGTGTTGATATATTTACCTCATCGCATTTTTAGATTCCCATGTTAGATATTCATCCATTTGGTTTTTTCATTAAACCTTAACTTGATAAATCACCTTATTCTACAGCTCTTTCTCTCTGTGGTCAATAACATGAACCATTTATTCCTCAAAAGAATGATTCTCTTCAAACTAAACTACTTGTGGACTCAAAACATGTGATTGATCTGGTATATACTATATTAACATTGAAACATGAAAAATATTGTGTACCTGGAAGAAAATTATAGGAAAAGTCACTAGATTGGAAATTGATCCAACTTTATCTAAGATTTTATAGGGTCCAATGAACCATGGACTCAAATTCCCCTTCTTACCAAAATGTATCACACCTTTCCTTTGAGAAACTTTGATAAAAACATGATCACCTACCTCAAAAGAAAGACCTTTCCTCCGGTTATTTTAATAACTTTTCTGCAAGGTATGGGATGTCCTCATGTTATGCTAAATAAAATGAACTTTATCTATCATTTCCTCTACCCATTCTAGTCCCACAAACTTCCTTTCACCTACTTCATCCCAAAATGTTTGAGTTTGATAATGCTATCCATATAATTCCTCGAATGATGTCATCTATATACTAGAAAGAGAATTTTTATTATAAGAAAACTCAACCAAATAAATATGTTGATCCCAACTTTTCTGGTAATCCATTTAACAATCACATAGGATATCCTCCAAGATCTGAATTATTCATTCTAATTTTATATTTAATTAAGGATAAAAAAGTTGTGATGAAACTTAATTCAGTTCTCAATAACTTCTAAAGGATTTTCCAAAAATTAGAAATTAACCTGGGATCATGATCAGATACAATAGATAAGGAAACTCTATGTAACTTGATTATCTCTTTAATATATAACCAAGAATGTGTTGTACCTCTCGTACCCCTCGTAGTTTAATTTTCATGATCACAATCACTCTCTTATTTATCTAATCTTGTTTTAAGTGTTTTTGGATGATAGGCATGATTTCAGGTTGCCAAGGAATTGGGTCAAGAAAGCCAGAAGGCAAAAGTGGACTGATTTCAGTCCACCGGCCAACCGGTGGATGACCACCGGCCAGCCGGTGGAATCTTGACAGAAGGCATCCCCTATGTCCAGACCACCGGCCGACCGGTGTCCCATCACCGGCCAGCCGGTGGAACCCAGACAGAAGGGACACCTACTGTCTCACCACCGGCCAACCGGTGGCCTCCTCACCGGCCAGTCGGTGGTGCCTGGGCAGAAGACCTCTCCATTTTCCAAAGCACCGGCCAACCGGTGGCCAAGCACCGGTCAGCCGGTGGAGCGAGTCAAACTAGCCGTTGGGCTTTGACCAGACCTGTTCTTTTGACTCCCAACGGCTCCGAAGACCTCTCCAACGGCTCCGAAGACCCCCAAAGGCCATTTAAGTGTTCCTATCCTATAAATAAAGGACTAGGAAGCCCCGGAAACACAAGTAAGCCCACGGGAACATTTTTCAATCATTTGGCAAACCTCCAGCGGATTCCTTCATGGAACCTCAATTGCTCCAACCCACTTCCACTTCCAAGGAGCACCATCAAAGAAGCTTGGGAGCGCCCTTCATCAACTTCATCAATCCATTGGCGCCCAATACTTCTCCTCTTTACGGTTTTTATTATTTTATCATTTTGAGAATTATTTTGAGTTTGTGCACACAAACCCCTCTTTCTCTCATCCTCCCTTTATTTGGGTTTTCACACCACATTCAAGGTGTGAAGAGGTTAGTCAAGCCTTCCCTTTAAAAGGATTGAGTCATAGGTGAGCTAGCCTTCACCTGTAAGAAGGCTAGTGGGTTCTTGCTCAACCATTAAAAGCAAGCTGTAATAAGTTCTAGACTACCTTAAAGTCTAGTGGGTTTCTTGCTAAAACCATTAAAAAGCAAGCGGTAGTAAATCTCTCAACGGTTGAGTTGGGAGCGGAGACGTAGGCTTTGGTTTAAGCCGAACTCCGTTATCAAGTTTTGTGTCTTGCCTCTTTTATTTCCGCTGCATCTTTAACTTTGTTTTAAATTCTTAATTATTTTTAAAAAGGCAATTCACCCCCCCTATTGCCATCACTCTCCGACATAACAATTGGTATCAGAGGAAAATTTGAGTAATACCTTAACCGGTTTCAAATTCAAGATCCATTGTGATGGCTTCATCTTCTTTCGCCCCCGAAGGTTATTCATTGGGTCGTGCTCCTTTTTTTGATGGAACCGACTATACCTATTGGAAAACCCGCATGTCTACTTTTCGTAGAAGTATAGGTTATACTATTTATAGAATTTTCATGCATGGTTACTCTCTCTCTTCTCCCGATGAATCCAAATGGACTCAAGCCGATATTAAAAATTTCGAGCTTGATGGCAAAGCCATGAACGCTCTACATTGCGGCCTTGATCGTAATGAATTCAATCGAGTTTCCACATGCACTTCATCTCATGAAATCTGGAAACTATTGGAGGTTACCCATGAGGGGACCAAAAAAGTTAAGGATACTCGATTGGATATGTACCGTCAAGATTTTGATTCTTTTACCATGCATCCATCTGAAAATATAACTGAAATGTTTACACGTTTTTCTGATGTTTGCAATGGGAGAAAGTCCCTTGGTGATGATGTGTCTGCAGAAACGATGGTCAAGAAGATTATTTAGATCTTACCAAGTTCATGGGCACCGAAAGTCATGGCAATTCAAGAAGCAAAAGATGTCAAGAAAATGCCGGTCGAAGAGCTCATCGGATCCCTCATGACCTACGAGATCACCATTAGGAGGCAAGCTGAAAAGGAAGGCAAACCGATCAAAGTTCCAAAGAACATCGCCTTCAAAGTTCAAAAAGAAGAAAGCTCCTCCTCCTCATCGTCTTCCTCTTCAAGCGGCGATTCCGAAATCGAGAACCTTGCCCGAAAAATGCACAAATTCATGAAGAAGCATAAGAAGAAGAAATCCCACAAGGCTCAACCCAACGAAAAATCCGAGCCCGAGGTAACATGTTACGGGTGTGGCAAGAAAGGCCATTACAAGCCCGATTGTCCACTCAACAATAAAAAGGCCAAGCAAAAGGAAAAGAAAAAGGCATTCAAGGCCACATGGAGTGATAGCTCCACATCCTCCTCCTCCGCCTCAAGTGACAACGGTAAAAAATGCCTAATGGCATTTCATGAGGTAACCTCTTCCGACTCCTATTCCTCTTGTTCTTCCAATTCTTTCAATCATTTATCTTACGAAGATCTCCAACATGCTAGAGATCAATTGGAGTAAGGCTTTCAAGAAGTTTCATCCAAATTTATTGCTTTAAAAAAGAATTTCAAAAATCTTTCTTCCGAAAAGGAACAACTTCTCAAAGAAAAGGAGGAGTTGTCCCTCAAGGTCCGAAACCTTCCCGATGTTGATTCTATGGAATCAACAATCAAGGATTTAAGGAAATCCCTAGCTAAGTTCACCGAAGGTGAACATAACATTTCGAAGCTCCTTGGTTCCCAATGCGTATCTAGAACCACCCAAGGGCTTGGCTATTCCAAGCAAGCTTCCTCTTCCCATGCTCCTACTATTTTTGTAAGGGGGAGCTCCCAATATAAATTTTGCAACTATTGCAAAAAGATCGGGCACTTAATTTACGAGTGCGACTGCAAAAATGCCCGGTATGGAATGCCCAAAACCATTTCCTTTAACGATGAATTTCATAGGAGAAGACCCACCACAAGAAAAGTTTGGATTGAAAAATCCCTTTTAGCGAGTCTCTCCGGACCAAAATTTGTCTCTGTTCTAAAATCCTCTCCCCGGTGATTTGTTGTTTTTATTTAGGGGGAGTTAGGATCGTTTAAGCCTTTTTTCTTTATATTCAAAACTTTCAATTCAAAACTTTCAATTCAAATCTCAGAAATTTCAATTGGTTTAAAAACTCTATCTTGTTTTTCAACCTTTACCTCAATCAAGTTTTATGCCCCGTGCTATTTTGATAATCACAAAGGGGGAGAAATTCATGGTTGATTGGGGGACAAATCTTTCTCTCAGGCTTTGCTTTATCCTTTAAAGCATGCCTTTCATTTCAGTCTTTTACATTGCTTGTTTTGGTGATTGTGATCATCAAAATAGGGGGAGATTTTTGTACCTATCGTACCCCTCGTAGTTTAATTTTCATGATCACAATCACTCTCTTATTTATCTAATCTTGTTTTAAGTGTTTTTGGATGATAGACATGATTTCAGGTTGCCAAGGAATTGGGTCAAGAAAGCCAGAAGGAAAAAGTGGACTGATTTCAGTCCACCGGCCTACCGGTGGATGACCACCGGCCAGCCGGTGGAATCTTGACAGAAGGCATCCCCTCTATCCAGACCAACGGCCAACCAGTGTCCCATCACCGGCCAGCCGGTGGAACCCAGACAGAAGGGACACCTACTGTCTCACCACCGGCCAACCGGTGGCCTCCTCACCGGCCAGCCGGTGGTGCCTGGGCAGAAGGCCTCTCCATTTTCCAAAGCACCGGCCAACCGGTGGCCAAGCCCCGGTCAGCCGGTGGAGCCAGTCAAACTAGCCATTGGGCTTTGACCAGACCTGTTCTTTTGACTCCCAACGGCTCCGAAGACCTCTCCAACAGCTCCGAAGACCCCCAAAGGCCATTTAAGTGTTCCTCTCCTATAAATAAAGGACTAGGAAGCCCCGGAAACACAAGTAAGCCCACGGGCACATTTTTCAATCATTTGGCAAACCTCCGGCAGATTCCTTCAAGGAACCTCAATTGCTCCAACCCACTTCCACATCCAAGGAGGACCATCAAAGAAGCTTGGGAGCTCCCTTCACCAACTTCATCAATCCATTGGCACCCAAGACTTCTCCTCTTTACGGTTTTTATTATTTTATCATTTTGAGCATTATTTTGAGTTTGTGCACACAAACCCCTCTTTCTCTCATCCTCCATTTATTTGGGTTTTCACACCACCTTCAAGGTGTGAAGAGGTTAGTCAAGCCTTCCCTTTAAAAGGCTTGAGTCATAGGTGAGCTAGCCTTCACCTGTAAGAAGGCTAGTGGGTTCTTGCTCAACCATTAAAAGCAAGCTGTAATAGGTTCTAGACTACCTTAAAGTCTAGTGGGTTTCTTGCTAAAACCATTAAAAAGCAAGCGGTAGTAAATCTCTCAACGGTTGAGTTGGGAGCGGAGACGTAGGCTTTGGTTTAAGCCGAAATCCGTTATCAAGTTTTGTGTCTTGCCTCTTTTATTTCCACTGCACCTTTAACTTTGTTTTAAATTCTTAATTATTTTTAAAAAGGCAATTCACCCCCCCTCTTGCCATCACTCTCCGACCTAACAGAATGTTGATCTAGAGATAGTGTGTATCGAATAGGAAAAACATGAGCATATTTAGTAATTTGATCAACAATATCTCAGATTGTATTGTTACCTCAAGAATTATTTGGTAATCCCACTATAAAATCCATGGATATATTTTCTCATTTCCACTCTGTCACTGGAAAAGGTTGAAGCATCCCCTTTGGCAACTATCAATCTTTTTTAACCTATTGACAATTCAAAAAAATTATGGTAAAGTCATCAATATATCTTTTCATTCCATCCCACCAATAATACTCTCTAAGGTCTCTGTACATCTTAGTGATGCCAAGATGAACTGCAAATGGAGATCTATGAGCTTCACATAACAACCCTTTATTAAACTATGAATCACAAGGCACACATAGTTTCTTCCCAAATCTCAAAACACAATATTTATCAATGTTAAATTCAGGAAAATTACTCTTTTGAACCAATTCTACCATTTTCTACAACTCACGGTCTTCCTTCTATGCGTACATAATTCTATCTAATAGAGATGATTGCATTGACAAAAAAAATAGAATAATTTCATACACCAACAACTTCCAAGACAAAATTCATCAAATCATTAACTAAATGGTCACATTCCAAACGTTTCGTGGTTAATGTAGCATTACTTTTTAGACTCAATGCATCATCCACATTGTTTTCTTTTCCAAGATAGTAATGAATTGTGCAATCATAATCCTTTATTAGTTCTAGTCATTTACTCTATGTTATGTTCAATTATTTTTTAGTTAATATATACTTAAAACATTTATGATCAGTATATATTTCACATTTTACTCCACAAAAATGATGTCTTGAAATTTTTAATGAAAAAATAACAGCATCTAATTTCAAATCTTGTGTAGGGTAATTTAACACTTGAGGTTTCAACTGAAGGGAAGTATAATCAATTACCTGGTCATTATATATTAGTACACAACCATGTCCTTTCAACGAAGCATCACTATAGATGAAAAATTCATCATTTCAAGAAGGTATATCCAGAACTGGAGCATTCACTAATCTTCTTTTAAATTCTTGAAATTAATAATCACATTCTTTTATACAGATAAACTTAACAACTTTTAGAGTTAACTTAGTCAGTGGGCTACATAGCCATGAAAAATTTTCAACAAACCATCAGTAACATCCTACTAAACCAATAAAATTATGAATCTTGGTTATATTTGTGGGTCTTTTCAATTCTTAAACACTTTCATTTTATCAGGATCAACGGTTGTTCTATATTTAGAAACAATTTGACTCGGGAAATAAATTTGTTGCAACCAAAATTCCCACTTGCTGAATTTCTAATACAGTTTCTTTTCATTTATGTTTTGAAAAAAACCCCTTATATGTTTTTTATGCTCCACTTTAATTTTAGAAAATAAAAAAATTTCATTAATATATAAAACCAAAAACTTATCCACGAACTCCTGAAATATTTTATTCATAAGATTTGTGAATAAAAAAGGTGCATTAGCTAACCCAAACGGTATAACTAAAAATTCATAATTCCCATATCTAGTTTGAAATATAGTCTTCAGAACATATGCTTCCTTTAATTTTAATTGGTGGTACCACAACCTCAAGTCAACCTTTGAAAAATATTATATTCCCTAGAGAATATAAAAAAATCATTTATATGAGGAAAAAGGATACTTCTTCTTAATAGTGATGTTATTCAATCCTCTCTAATCATCGTAAAGTCTCATTGAACTATTTTTATTTTTAACAAACAAGAAATTATCACCCCATGGTGAATTTCTAGGTAGAATGAAACCTTTATCTAATAACTCCTACAATTTCTCCTTCAACTCTAAAAGTTACATCTGAGCCATTCGATAAGGGGGTTTATAATTTGGATTAACATCAAGAACTAAGCAAATAGTAAATTCTAATTCTTAGTCATGTATAATACCAGGAAACTCATCATGAGAAACATCCAGATATTCATTTACCACCAGAATATCATTAATCTGAACATTTCCTTTATTTTAAGCAATTTATGCAAGATAACATTCATTTTCATCTTTTAACAGGTTCTCATATTCTTGATATGTTATTAATTTTATGGGTTCTTTCTTGTATACAAAACAAAACCTTTTTGAAAATAAAATTCTTTATCTCTACAATATATATGAGCATGGTAAATAGATTTCAATCCATACCCCAAATAATATCAAACTCTACAAGAGGAAAAACATCGATGTCTATAGGTAAATTCTTTCCACATATAATTATAGGAATATTTATATAATTTCTTTTTACCTTTATATTTCCCCCATGTGTTTTTACCATATGTTATGGCTTCATTTCATTAGGTGGAATTTCTAATTTACTAGAAAATTTCTCAAAAATGAAGGAATTAGTAGACCAAAAATAAAACAACACATTATCATATTCTATAAAAACAAGAAATATACATGATACCAATTTGTTTTATAGCTCAACATCTACCTAATTAGTTGCAATGGATTTTTTCACAACCTTTTGTTTCAAATATAGTTTATTTCCCCAATGAGTGGCTAAATTTAGACACACGTTAGCAAAATGAACAAATTCCTTACAGTTAAAGAAACTCACCATTGTTTTATCATTAATTTTCTAACCATTTTACTTGTACTCATGAGACATGTTTCCAAACATTCCACATTAGTATCACTTCCTATAATTTATAAGAAATTCTCTAGGATTATTTTTACCACACTTTTCATAAGAAGGGAATTTGATTTTCTTACCTCCATATTTCTTTGATGAATTTTTCCCCAATATCTATCAATCTGACCACTTATTATTCTTATCATTATGAGCCACATGTGTGTTAGCAAGCTCCATCTCATCTTTTTCACCACAATGAACAAGTTTATCGTAGATTTTAAACTCTTATAAAGCCAAATATATTTGTAAGAATGGATTCAAACTAGGGTAAAATATATTAAATTTACAATCAATGTCTCGAATAAAATATGTTATGTACCTCGAAAATCTCATAAACTTGTATTCATACGTAGCCACAGAATCATCATATTTTTGGCCCAGTTCAATGAAATTTTTCTCCATTCTGAGTTGACCAGTTTTAGGAAAATATTTTTCCATAAAAAAACTCTTAAAATAATCACATTCTAGACTGTCAAGATCATATTTTTATCTGGTATTCTTAATAAGATAACACCATTGATCGGTTTTGACCTTTAAAATGATAAAGGGATAGGGTTACCTTTTAGAATTCCGAACATCCCAAGACTTCAAATATATTTTCTAGAGTGTTGATCCATCGTTCGACTATCACTAGATCTGAGGTTCCACTAGAAATTAGATGATGATACCTCATGAAATTCTACACTACTGATATATTCTTATGTGGTTGATCTATTTGATCTTGTTCATAGATTCCACCTCCATTTATAGCTTGTGTTAAGTAATCCATTATTGCAAAAAACAATTTAGTTCTGATTCCGACCATATCATGGTGCTTATTTGGAAGTATGTTTTCCACTTGATGTCCTCCCACTATAGCTTTCATGTTTCCACTACAGAAAACCATTCTAAACAGACAAATCCTAGACAAATCAACATGAAAATATTCAAATTATATAACATTTTATCTTTTGCATAAGGTAAATCCTTTCAAGGGAATGTTATTAATATTACCCCAACCTCAAAAATTATATAAACCGACCTTTGATGCCATCTATAAGGCCCCAACCTTAAACATTAAGTGATCATGAGTTTTATTCAAGAATTTAATTTCTTTAACATTAAGGATATTTTAAGGTTTATAGTTTAGATAATTATTTCATAATTCATACATAACATCTCATATTGATACAAAACGGATAATGCTAAAAAAATAACCATTTCTTCCATAATATAAATGTTTTGAAAATAAAAGATAATTTATTTTTCATGAAAATATCCATAACTTTAACACGACTCCCTCCTTTATCTTACCCATCCTTATACCCTGTGAAAAAAATTAAAACGTGATTATGGAAGAAAAGGGAGATATCAACAACATGAAAGATAGTCATGATGTCTGGGTTTAAAGTATAAATGATTTTATTATGTTCTAATTATGAAATAGGATTGAGTTAGTATTAAAAAATCATAAGGACATATTTCATATATTTTATTTATAAAAATAAATTATTAAGGAATAGGATAACAAAGCATGGATAAAGGATAAAGAAGGAAGTTAAATGAATGGTGTTTTTATGTGTTGAGTTTTTAAAATTATGATGTAGTTGTATTTTATCAATGATATTTTGAAATATTATAAATATTATAAGAATAATGAAACACTAATGGTTTATTCTATAGTAGATTTTGTTTTCAGAATTTGGAAACAAATTTTAGATGGAATTGATACCTTTGAAAAGTGGTGCCGTGAACAGGTGGTAATTTTTTGAGACACTCATTAATGGATATATGATAAAGGGAAAAATAAAACATTGGGTTACCATGTTCTTGATGTTAAGAAAATGACTTTAAATTAAGATTATTTTATATTTTGGGAAAAATAAGTTTTATAGAAAAGGGTGAAATGCCTACCGCTGACCTCTATAATGTATTTTTTAGTATGAAATTATGTAAACAACTTGAAATATACATATTAAGCTGATTGGTAATATATGTTTTATCTTATAGAAAACTATGGGGCTAAAAAGTGATTTGGTGATTATGTTATTAATGTTATTTCAAAATAAGTTCACTTTTTTTAACTGTATTTGATTAAGGGAAACAGAATATTATGGGATTTTATTTTAGGATTAAGGATTGAATTATATTTTAGAAGTATATACAATTTTTATGTGGCTTTATAGTATTTCAACTCATTTGTGGAAATTATTATCATATCTTGGAGATTATTTGACTATGTCATATACATTTTTTATACGAGACTTAAAGAGTGATCGATGTTCTCTAGAGATAAATGTTGGAAGAATATGTGATCAAATAATTCTAATATTTATGTTTCAATTAAATTTGAGAGTATTTTGAATAATTTTAAGGATAATTATTTATAGAATGATTTAGTTTTAACTTTGGGTATTTTTGTTGAATTTTGGAGATTAATATATTATTTATTCACATAACGGTTTATTCATTTTGGGAATTACCTTAACATGTGCTAACTATTTTGGTTTTGGTTAGTGTCAAAAAAATTTATTAACAACTTATTATCCTTTTTTGGATTATGTGATCAGTTAGAAGTCGATTTTAGTGCTTCATGCATAAAAATCATCTTAAATACTCATCATTTGGTGAAAAAGAAGAAATTTTGGTGGAAATTGATTAAGGGATGAAATTTTAATTATTAAGTATATTTCTTTCTATTATAAGCCTATATGGTAAAGGAATTCATCAACTATAGTAAAAAGATATTGAAACAAAAAAAATCATATTACCTCCATTTCTAATGAACCAGTAGTATTTTCATTAACTTTATATTAATCATCACTTTCTTATGAGCAATGATCTCGATCAATTTCTATCTTTAATTGGACATTAAATTTCTCCTTTATTTCTATATTTTCACTTCCCACTAATGTTATCCAATTTTGAAACCTATTTATGTGGTAATCCATATAACATTTGTATTTCATTTAAGGTATTTTAAAATTTCAAACCTTTGATTACCGAACACAAGTTAAAATTACAAGTACATAATTCATTAAAGGGGGAGAATATAATATCCTAAAATTTTAAGAGAGTGATTATGTTTGATAGCGTACAAAATACACAACACCGAGCATATACGAACCATTAAATATTATTATTTAAATATGATAATTATAACCTAATCATTTAAATGGTGTGTATGAATAAGATTAAACTAATTATAAAATATATATAAAGTTCTAATCAATGAAAATTTATTGATTAATTCTTATGAAACCAGCACTCGTTTTTTGTAAAGTCATTTTATGCTTCAAAAATACCTTTCTTTTCAAAATAATTTTTATTGTTTTTTATAAGAAAATATTGTAATTTATTTTTGAAAAATTTAGAAATTTTATTTTTGAAATTATAATGTCAAAATTATCTTATATTTGATTTTTCATTTTTTTTCTGAAAAGTTAGATTTTTCAATGAATAGTAAAAATACTGATTTTTATTAAATAAATTGTTTTCTTTTCAAGTATTTACAAATTCAAATTTTGTTCTGAATTATATTTAAAATGTAATTTTTTTCTTTTGATTAAATTTAATCCAATTATATTCTTTCGAATATATTTTATACTTTAATTTGGTATAAAAATATTTTTATGCTTAAAGGGGCATTTTTATTAAAAGTTATATTCCGTAGTGTTTTGAAAATTTAATATTAAATTAAATTATTTCAATTATGAGTTTTGAATATTTAAAAATGGATTATATATTTGAGTTATTAGCTATAAATTTGGTAAATAATTCCATTTTATTTTTAGTCATTATGAATACTAATCATAGTAAATTTTGTTACCACGGTAAAGGTAAAATGGGTTGATTAAGAGTAAAAAAAATTGATAAGAACTAGAAAGTATCTCTAACACTAGAATTAATTATATTGGATGGTTATATTTCATATATAATTATCAAATATTTAATATATTTCCTTTTTTTCGTATGGATATGATTTTGACCTTTATAATATTTTATGTAAAGAAAAGTAAAAAATGTTATTCTCTTTGTTTTACTATATTTAAATTTTTTGAAATAGGGATAAAAATAAGGTATGTTCTGTTATAAAATATTAATTTTAAATATAAAATATTTTTATTTTTCTTGTTAATTTATTTATAATTTTAAGTGATGAAATAATTAACTTAAATTCCAATACAACGTCGATACAATATTTATTAAATTAATAGAAAAATAAAAAAATGATTTTAAAAATGTCAAAAGTAATATTATTTGAATGGATTATTATGTTAAAATTTTTTTTAGATAAAAATGTCATACTATAAAGTTTTTAATTTATTATATTTAAATTCCATTATTATCTTGTTGTTTTAAAAATCAAATTAAATAAATAGTTCCAAAAATAAAATTAATGATATTTTAGAATAAATGATATTTTATTAAGTGATTTAAAATTCATAAAAATACTATTTTTATCCAATTTATTGTTATATGTTTTAAAATATCATCCATGGTCCATTTAGGGGTCAATTTTCCTTTTATAGTAACTTTATTAACCCCTTAAGAGTAAAAAACAATTAATATCACTGTAATTGTCAAAAGGGTTAACAGGGGTTAAAACATAAAGATAAGGGATAAAATATAATATAAAAATTTCCAAATTTTATTTAATGAGATTATTTTTACTCACCATCATCATAGATTTTAATATTATCAATTTTGATCCATTTTATTATGAAAATTAATTTATATTAATTTAATATTTTATGATATTCCAAGAGTGTCAATCCCCTCTCTTATAAAAGGACACCTCTTATTTTATTTTATTTACACTAATAGAACCATATTTTTAATCCAATAACTTATAAAATATCTTATTTATATAACTCCCCATGTATTATATTCCTTGGTTTGATTAAAAAACCAACTTAGGAAAGCATTTGTTGTAAACCTTTTGTGGTTGTTTGAAGAAGAGATATAGATCATAACCAAGCATTTTCATTTTATTTCATTTGATAAATTCTTAAAATATTTTTTAAACATGATGAAATGATAAAATTTGTGTATTTAATATAATTAAATTTTATTATTTTAATGTAATCACCAAAATCTATAACTGATTTTATCAAATGGGAAACAAAAGCATTGTTTGTGTGTACGATAGACTACTGCCTCGCGAACCGATGTAATTCGTTTTCCATCACCTCATATCATAGATGGTTTTAATCAGGGGTTTACTTTATATATATATATATATATAATATTAATTAAATATTTATCATTATTAAAATATAATATATCATTTCTTTTCATACCTTTTTATTTAGTGAAAAATGATAATGGCGTTCGTGCGTACGTGTGGACTACCACCTCCATGAAGCGATGTGATTCATTTTTCATCACCACATCACATTTATGATATATATATAGGTATATTTAAAAAATATATGATATTTATGATATAATTATGATTATATAAAGATAAATTAATACTTACCTTCTTTCCATAATTATTTTTGAAAAATGGAAACTTTACTCGTGCATATGTACGGCCTATCGTCTCCATGATTAGAACATAGTTCATTTTTCATAACCATATTTCGTGGTGGGTTTTAAAATTAAAATTAATGCATAAAAAATTTAATTATATAATTATTATTATTCTAGGTATTTTATAATAATGAACTCATCAACCATAGTCTGCCTACCAAAGATATTTTTGACACATGAGTCAAATATTGTCAAAACATCCAACATGAATTTAACTAATTAAGTAGTTGTATATAACATGATATTAAATAAAGTAGAAGGAATAATAAATTTCATAAATTTTATTAATAAATTAATAAATTAATATAATTTTATTAATCAAGAATATAAATAATATATGTAACGAGTCGGACATAAGGTAAGAGATTTTTTTAAAAAATCCTCTTTTTAAGTTTCCCTTACAACTATTTTTCTTCCATATCCATATTTTTTAAAATTTAATATTAATGTATGTAAATAAGTTATTTATAAAGAAATTTTTATGTCAATTTTTTAATTTCTTTCAAATATTCTCAGAATAAATCTTATTACGTATTTTATACAAAATTTTTTAACTTTCTTTACAAAAGACAAAAGGAATATTCTATTTTAACATATACAGTGACAAAGACTTTTCTCGTCATTGTAACTAATATTTGAGGTTTTGATTACATTATAATATTCCATGTTATCTTCATGTAAAACCCATAATTCCATTATTCTGGGTATTTTCTATTTTGAAAATGGGTTTTTAAAATATAATGGTATTTTGACCTTCGAATGGGTTTTGTATATGGGTTCAAAAGAGTTTTTCAATGGATTTATGATGAAAAGGTGAGAGATTAAATTTTTTTATACATTATATGTTCCTTGGACATTTTTTATGAGGATATGTGATCCAAATATAGCTCATGATTATGGGTGAACCAGACATATCTCCTGATAATGAGTGAACACGTTATAACTTATATGATGGGTGTGCCCAGATAATGCTTCAATTCATTGGGTGATGATTAATTTATCTGGATAATTATGTTGGAAGTTGATCGTATGGTTATTCGAACTTTAATAGTTCTATGAAGATTATGTCCCAAGGCACCAACATGAATTTTCTATAATTTTTAATGAGTTTTTATGTAAAAAATTTGATTTAAAAAAGGTAAGTTAATGATTCTTTATTTAGACGAATGATTATACCCTTTAGGGTAAAATTGAATTTTTTTAAAGAAATTTTTTTTCATGGGTTCTCATGTTTTATAAGAAACCCTTATGATTTTGGTTTTTATATTATGTTTTCTTATAAAGTGTATTATGAAAAACATTGGGTATAAAAACTACATTCATGTGTAAGTTAATAATTATTAGAGGTCAACATTTATTATGTCAAATGAAAACTCTCTTTATGATATCACGGTTTTAAAAAGGACTAAGAGGTTTCTTTCTTTTTCTATGTACCTTACGAAGATTTTTTTTCTCATCCCACATCTTAAAAAAACATAAGGTTTTAATGATTAGTAAGGAAAAGGATGATTTCAAGATGAAAATTGTGAAGATGTGTCATGAAAATAAAACTTTTTATATCTTAAAAGTATTGTTTTGTGAAAAAATGGATATTAAGCAGAAGTTTCCACTTTATTTATGTAATAGTTATTTATGTAAGGGGGTGACCTAATTATCTAAAACTCAAAACCTAAAAGATATTCATGAAATAAAGAAAGTGATTTTGGTCTAAATACACTAGAATTTGTGATTTTTAAGGTTGGGTCCTTACAATTTATGGATTAAAGAATTATAGATTAGACCAAAGAGAGGTTAAAGTCACTACCCTAACTGGTAATCACCAATCTGGTGTGAAATGAAGTAACCACGCCTTGAAAATGATGATTTCAACCACATAATACCACCTAAATTAAGAACTGTCATGAGGAAATCTTATATTCAAACCCTTGTAAGGAAGATAGATCAAGAGGCATATGGGACAACTAATGTTTCGGTATAAAATTAAAGGAAATGGAGATCATACCTTAGGTTATCCGATGATAGACATTGACAATAACTCATTGAAAAATATCGGTAAATATTTGGACCTATTTTGGATAGGATGGTATAGAAACCCTAGCCTTTTACACATACAATTACATGATTTTAATACTAATTAAATATCAAATTACAATCCAATGATCATAAAGTCTAGTGTCTGTAAGATTGGGTATATAATTTGAAAACATGAAACCAAACTAAAAACTTCTTTTTATTTAATATTCATAATGAGGTCCCAAATTATATCAAGCTCATACATGTGAATAGGATAACCTGGGTAATACATTAACAAAATTGATGAGCTAAAATCCCATTAAGTAAATAAACATAGAAAAAAACATAGCACAATGGTTAGAAGGCATAACATGGTGGGATAAAAGGCATAGAACATGCGTCATTATAAAGAATAATAACATGTATAGCATTGTAAAATACAATCATGACATCATAGTAATGTGGAAACAATATATAACATGACATAAACATGATTCAAGGCTAGATTCTAAGACATGGTGGACAAAGTCTCATAAAGGAATCAGGTTCACTCTATGTCCCAACATGGCATCTGATGAGACTAAACATCACCCAATGCACTGGATCACTATCCAGTAATACCCATAAAAACATTTTCATGAATATTTTTTCATATAAATAATCATACATAAGTAATCAAACATAAATATAAGAGTTACCTATGGAAAGAATTGGGTATCATAATAATGTCAAAAAGGCATAACATAAGGGAGTATCATAATGGTTTCTGTTAAAGAAAAGATTTAAATCATACGTCGAAATTCATAAAGGAAAATAGAAATATATCATGATAAATTATTTTAAACTTAATTTAATACTTGTAAAAATAGTGTTTAAGAAACTCTAGAAATAAAATATTTTAGTGCAGTTTAAGGAAAATAATAAATATTACTTAAAACGGTAAAGGCAAAATAGTTTGTATAAAAACATAAATGAACCAAGATAGTTCTTCATGATAAAATTATTGATTTCAAAAAAAAAAATATGGTGCCTTAAAAATATTATTGATGGTACTTGAAAATGGGTAAGATTTTGGGAAATTCCCTTGAATCGGGCTTGCTTATTATGAATAATTGAAAGGAATAACTTTTTAAAACATTTATTTCCCCTTAAAATAAGGATAACATGACCTGGATACAAGATTTTGAAACATATAAACAGAATTTATAATAATTAAATACAAATAAATAATAGTTATATTGGTTAAATAGAGAGAACACATAACCTAAAGGAAATATGGAGGTTTGGATAGAAACCCTTAGCTTTGTCCAAAATGGTTTTTCACTTAATCATAATGTCCGGGAAAATCATATTAAATACATTAAATAATTAATTAATAAACTATTATATATTTATTTGATTTAGTATAGTTTTATTAAGTTCATTAATGGCCCTTTTGATTCATTATAATATATAATTTCATTTTTGGGAGTTTTCATTTCCTTGGGTTTCATGATCAGTTACTTGTATACATGTTTGGAAAATTATATAAAATGAGAGTAATTCATTAGAATTAAAATTATAGATTATTAATGATCATCCAAAATTTTAAATGGTTATATATATCACTTGTTTATATGACATTTTTATTAATCATTAGATAAATATTTAAAGATAATGGTTTGGGTTAATTTTGTTGGTTTTTAACCACAACGAACTTGTTTTATTTTATCATTTAGTATTTTGTAAATATGTTAGTTCCAAAACATAAAAAGGGTTATAATATAAATTTAAAAAAAATCAACCATTATAATGGTTTTATGACCATATTTGAAGGTGGTGACGGAAAATTAAAACTTGTCATCCTTGAAGGTAATAAAAAACACCTCTAGATGATGTTTCCATTTATAAAATAAAAGAGAGAGGTGAAGGGATTTGATGATGGATTATTGTATTATCATAATAACATTAAATTATATGTAATATAATGGATTTATCATTACATTTTAATGAGGGGAGTTTAGGATAGAATAATAAAAGATAATAACATGAAAAGAAACTAATAGAAAAGAAAGATAAATTTACCTCTTGAATTTCTCCTCCTTTAGAGCCTCCTTAGGGAAAAGGTTTTGGCCTTTTGATGATACAAAATGATCAAAGATGTGGTATATGGGATTGGGAATATATTTTATCATAATTTTAATAAGTCTGAAATATTTAGATATGTTAAGAGAAGAGGTGGTGAGGGGTGGTATTTATAGAGGAGGAGAGGGGTGTTTTCTCAATATATTATTCATTAGTTTTTTATTTTGCCTCAAGACAAGAAATAGTGATGATTCCATGAATAAATATAGTAGATATAGAAGGTTAATTGGAGATTATGGTTCTTACATTGGTGATAAATCAAGGAATAGTGTTTTTATCTTATAATTTATATATACCGTAAATTATTGTATTTTACTATTCACCAAAAAATCAAGTATTTTAGAAAAATCCCAAAAATCTACCCTAACTATTTCTAAAAGTGTAGAATTAAAAAATAAACTTTGATTTTTGAAATTAATTTTTTAAATATGAGAAAAATAAATTTTAATTAAAATCATCATTTACATGGAAAATACATATTTTAAAATAATAACTGATTTTATAACACTTTAAAAAATTAATGAAGGTCTCATAAAATTTTCATAAAATCATAAGACAACAAAATATTAATTTATGAATACATTTTATAAAAATTCATTTTCTTTTATATTATTAAATTAATCATTATATTTTAATTGAATATTTTTTACTTACAAAAATGCCTACACTTAATTAATAAGTTTTAAAACATATATTTACTTATATTATTATATAATTATATCACATTTTAATTTATTAGATTCCTAAATTTTATTTATAATTTCATGGGTGTGGTTACTATTCTATTGGACATATTACCAGTCATAAGGGTCGTATTACAATTCCAAATGTCAATTTACTATTTCATCGGTATGGGTTCCTTAACTTATAGAAATACCTCTAATTTCATTAATTCTTCATTTATAAAATTTGTATTATGTTCTTAATGTGATTTTATGTGATTTATACTATATGAAAAAACTATAAGAAGGGAAATTTCCATTGATATAATTACAGGTTGTTACATTCTTCCTCCCTTATGAAATTTCACCCTCAAATTTTAATTTTACATTCTAATTTGAAAACAGGTATGGGTACTTCTCTATTATCGATTTCTCAGGTTCCCATATTTCTTCTTCATACTTATGGTTCCACCATAGTACTTTGAACAGATTATTAGTCATGTTCAATAGAACTTTATCATTATTCTTCGAGATCTATTTCCTAACATATACTCTTATGGGAATTTTTTTACATAATAGTGGTTTGTAATTAGTTTATAAATTTACAAAAGTATATCCCTCGAGAGTGTCAAACCATGTGTGCAGTAAGGCCCGCTATCGTGTACCAGGTTACCTGGAGTCAGGATCGGGACACCTTGTCAGAGTTTCCACCCCTAGGTATATCTGTGCCAGAACCACGTCTACTTGTAGTATCTAGACACTTATTTTCATGATAAACCACTTACTCTATACTAAACTAAATTTAGTGGTGTTTTCTTATACGTAGTCTTATCCCTATGTTTTTTTGCTATAGTATTCTAATCCTAATCCAAAAAAAACTAAACATTTCTTCTGATACCAACTATAGTGACCCTAGCCTTTTATATATACTATTATATGATTTTAAGCATTATTAAACCTCACATTACTATCCCAATATCATAAATTCTAGTGTCTTTGGAAGATTAGGTACATAATTTCAAAACATGAAACCAGACTAAAAATTTATTCTATTTAATATCTATAATTATCTCAAAACTTCCATTGAGATCATACATCTTCCTAGGATAACTTGTGGAATACATGAACAAAAGGGATGCTCTAAACACCCAATAAGGAAATAAGAATTGGAATAAAACATAACACACAGGTTAGAAGGCATAAAATGATTGAATAAAAGGTATGGGACATGAATAATCATAAGTAAGAATAATATGGGAAAATATAATCATGAAATCATAGGAATTTTTCAACAATATATAACAGACATGAGTCGAGGCTAGCTACCAAGACATGCACATGATCCTCATCCCGGTTGGTCAGGACTCCTTAAGTGCATCCAAAAGACCCAAGATAAAACCAAGGCAGTGGAATTTTATTAGGGTACTGTAGTAGTCATTGTAGTGGGTACTATAGCAGGTATTGTTTGGTACTGTAGTAGCTGGAACTATTCACCCGTTTGGGCCTTCGGGCAACCGATTTGGTCCTTAGGTCTTTCAAGGCCTTTGTTTTACCCAAGACCTTCTAGACGTTAATGATTTCAGGCCACCTCAAGGCCTTCAGGATATCACAAGGACTTTGTGCCACCTCAAGGCCTCTGGTCCACTTGAATTTCAGATGCACCATACTGACTTACAGGGAAAAAGGTCCTATTTGAGGATTTAGAGCAGGATAATTCATCATATCATAGATAATAGTACATGTAAGAATGATAAGGTATGGATTTTCTACAGTACTTGGCCCAGTAATACCTGTACATGATAGCTAGCCGACCAGTCATGTGATGGTTGAGTGTTGATCATGATGTTGGAGTTGGGGAGGGGTAGTTTCAAGTAGTCATTGTCTAAGATGAATTCCTTTAAAATCATCAGGTTCTATAATATCAAGAATACTACTACTTATGTAAAGGTTCCCTTTTATCCCTTAACAAGTGGATTATAAAAAATGAATAAAATATAACGGCCTTCAGTCTATTCAGGCTAGCTACTAATACATGGTGGACAAAGTTCCGTAAAGTTATCAGGTTCACTCCCTATCCCAAGATGATGTCTTATGAGAATAAAAATTACCCAATTCATTGGATATCTATCTAGGTGCACCCATAATAACATGTTCATGAATATTTTTTCCATGTAAAGAATCATACATAAGGAATCAAACATAAACATAATGGATACCCATAGAAAGAATTGGGTTTCATAATCATGTCAAAAAGGAATAACATTATAGAGTATCATAATGGTGACCATGAAAGAAAGGATTAAAATTGTACATAGACATTAATAAAGGAAAATATTTATATATCATTATAATGGATGTAAAATTTAATTGAATACATGTAAAAATAGTGTTTAAGAATCTTTAGAAATAAAACATTCTAGTGAGATTTACAGAAAATATTGAAGATTCCTTAAAACGGACAAGGAATGATTATTTTTATAAAACCAAAAATGAACCAAGATAGTTTTTATGATAAAATTATATATTTTATAAAAATAATGGTTTATTAAAATATATTATGGATGGTACTTGAAAATGGGTAAGAATTTGGGAAATTCCCTTGAATTGGGTGTGCTTATCCGGATGAATTGAAGAGGGAACCCTTTTAAACATATACTTCCACATTAAAGAAGTGTGATATGATCTGGATGCATTATTTTGGAAAATATTATTATGATTTATAATAATTATATAAAAATAGAGAAGATTCACATTGGGTAATGTGAGATAAAACATAAAATGAAATAAATTTAGAGGTTAGGAAAGAAACACTTACTTTATATCTGAAATGGTTCTACACTTGATCTTAATGTCCTAGATAATCAGATTAAATGAATTAATTAATTAATTAAGAACCTTTTGTACATGTACTTAATTTATTATAATTTTATTAAGTTCATTTATGGACGTTTTTATGTATTATATGATATAATTTCATCATTTGGGAGTGTTAGTTTCCTTGGTTTTCATGATCAGTTACTTAATACATGTATGGAAAATTATGTAAAATGAGAATAATTCTACAGAATTGAAATTATATGTTATTAATGATCATAAATAATTTTAAATGGTTATATATATATATATATATATCACTTTTTATGAAATGAGGATGAATCATTAGATAAATAGTTAAAGATAATCATTTGGGTTAATTTTGGTAGTTTTTGATCACAACGAACTCATTTTGATTTATCATTTAGCATTATGTAAATATGTAAGTTTAAGAGCAGAAAAGGGTTATAATATAAAATTTTTAACCTATTTTGGACATTATAATTGTTTAATGACCATCCTAGAATATGGTGATGGAAAATGAAAACTTGTCATCTTTGAAGGTAATAAAACAACACCTCACGGATGATGATTTTATTTCTAGAATAAAATGGATAGAAGAATGGGATTGATGATGGATTATAATATTATCATAATAAAATTATAGTATATATAAGGTACTATATTTATCCTGACATTTGGATGAAGTTGGGTGAGGAGAGAATAAGAAAAGAAAAGAAATTTAAAATAAATTAAAAGAAAAGAAAGAGGAATTTACCTCTTGAATTTGTCCTTCTTGAGAACCTCCTTAGGGAAAAGGTTTTGGTCTTTTGATGAGACCAAAGGATCCTGGACTTATGGGTGGGTCTTGGTAATATATTTTAGAAGAATTTTTATAAGTATAAAATCTTGATATATTTGGGGAGAAGAGGTCATGAAGGGTGGTATTTATAGTGGAGGAGAGGGGGTGTTTTCTCAATATTTTATTCATTAGTTTATTATTTTTCCTCAAGAAAATAAATAGTGATGATTCATTTAATAAATTCAATAAATAGATAAGTATAATTCAATATTATGGTACTTACTTTAGTGGTGACTCAAGGAATAGTGTATTTAACTTATATTGTATATATATTGTAAATTAGCGTATTTTATTATTCACCAAAAATTCAAAAAAATTATAAAAATACCAAAAAATTAAACTATCCATTTATCAAAGTGTAGAATTTTAAAATGAAATCCATTTTATGAAAATAATTTTCAAAATATGAGAAATTACAACTGATTTTAAAATTACATGGAAAATACAGATTTTAAAATTATAACTGAGTTTATAACACTTTATTTAATAATTTTTAAAACATTTATTTACTTATACTATGATATAATTATATAATATTTTAATTTATAATATGTTTAAATTTTATTTATACTTTCATGTGTGAGGTTACTATTTTATTGGCTGGTTTACTATTCATAAGGGTCATATTAATATTCCAAAGGTCAAGTTACGATTTCATCGGTATAGGTTCCTTAATTTCTAGAAACACATCTCATTTCATTAAT
This sequence comes from Viscum album, assembly GCA_963277665.1. NCBI lineage: Eukaryota > Viridiplantae > Streptophyta > Magnoliopsida > Santalales > Viscaceae > Viscum > Viscum album. The sequence goes on along the minus strand of OY728156.1, from coordinate 1,242,662,711 downwards.
TATTCATTTACAATGTTTTTATTGTATTCTTAATGTGATTTTATGTGATTTATACTATATGAAATAATTATAAGAAGGTAAATTTCCATTGATATAATTCTGGGTCGTTATAGATGGAGAGAAATTGGAGGAAGATATCTCAAATGGATCTTGAGACATCCAATGTGGGGTAAAAACTAAGTCGAGATTAAGGGGGTACAATTTTTTTGTGAAATGACACATTTTCCTTCAAATAAATAACAATGACCTGAAACCTATTGGGTACCCAATATAGGTCCATCGGGTACTCGATGGGGCTAACAGAATCCCTACACCACACTTGGGACCACCAGGTACCTGGAACCAGTCCAATGAGTATTATGTGTTGTTGTTGTAACTAGGGGACATCATTTTTTCTATTTCTTCATTATCCAATATCTTTCCTTTTTACCTTAACTTAAAGGTACTCCCAAAAGAGAAATTAAAGATCAAAATAAAAGGGGAAAACTAAACCTGGAAAAACATGGGTCTTTATAGTCCTAAAAGGTCTTCATCCAAATTTGAGGGATTATTTTAGTATATCTAAAAATTGTAATTGAGTTAAATAGATGCAATGACATTGATGCTATAGAAATATGGACCAGTATACTGATACTGGAATTACATTAACATAGTTTTCATTATGTTTTATTTTTTTAAACTAGAGTTTATTTGCACACAAAGGCACACACACTCTCTCTCATTGTTCTCTCGGAAATAATACAATACATTTTGGATCTTCATGAATGTAGGGTATTTTCAAACCATATAAATCTATGTGTTAATGTTCTGCGGGTCCTCACATTATTAATTATTCTGCGTATTATAACACTCACTCATGGGTTTTGATACATTTTTCATATAAATATACTTTAGCTTGAGAAGCCATCATGTCATATTACAATTGTTTTGTGTAGTTTTCCTTACATGAATATTGTTTTTTTGTCATATAACATAGACATCATCATTATTAGAAAAAATTTGATACATTTTTCTTAATTTTATTTCTAATTTGGTAAACACACACTCTATTGAGCACTACCCACCCCATATCAATTATTAGTATAAGGCCCCAACCTTAAACATTACGTGATCTTGAGTTTTAGTCAAGATTTTAATTTCTTTAACATTAAGGATATTTTAAGTTTTATATTTTATAGAATTATGTTATAATTCATACATAACATCTCATATTCATATAAATCGAATACTACTAAAACAATAACCATTTATTCCATAATATAAATGTTTAAAAAATAAAACATGATTTATTTTTCATTAAAAATATTCATAACTTAAACTTGACTCACTCCTTTATCTTACCCATCCTTATACCCAGTGAAAAATATTTTAAAACTTGGAATGAGAATAAAAATATTAGTAATGGTCCTAAAGAAAAATCATTAGCCCAGTGAAAACATGAAAGCCATTAAAACCCTTTTCTAAAAAATCATTAGTATGCATAGAAAAATCACATAGGTGCATTCAGAAATCATTACCATATCACTCTTACATTCACCCTTACAAATGGAATAAAATTACGGTTTATTTCTATATCTGGAATACCCAATGAATTAGAGATCTATAATGGGGCTCACCCATCATATCTTATGCTATAATGGGGATCAACACATCATATCTTGAGCTATAAGGTGGTTTAACCAAACATATCTTGAGATATAATGGGATCAACCCATAATAAAAAATTTCAAGGAAAATATCATGAATAAAACCCTTGAAAACTCTTTCAAACCCATCAATAATACACTTTTAGATATCAAAATACCCTTTTCATGTAAAAATCAATTTTAAAATATAATAAACACACACATAATAATGAAATAATTTTCTTAGAAAACAAATGTGAAAACTTATTAAGAAAAAATTAAAGTAATAAATCATCATGAAAGTGGTATAAAACTCTCATTCCATATAAGTTAAAAAACATTCCCATTGAATTTTGTAAAAAGAGTTTAAAAAAAACTTTAAATGAGGGTTTTGTAAAAAAAATTCGCTTACTCTGGGTCTGAATCATCACATACAATATTTTTTCGAACTAAATAAAAAAGTTAAGTTAATTATTTAATTTCTTAAAAACCTTTTTATTTTTTATTATCACTTATTATCATGTTATAACAATTACTTAATTATGTAAGTTTATGTTGGACGTTTTGATGATATTCATTACTTGAGTCCAAAATGAATTTCGTATGATGTCAATAATCAAATTGGAATTTTCCCATTTGATGGAAATAGAGATAGATTTACGTGATGATATTAACATAAAAAATCTCATTATATTTATGATACTAGATTTATTATTTAATCATTATGGAATAATATTTGAAGGAAGTGGAACAAGAAATAAAATAGAAACACTTAATTAAAAATGATATCTCCCCTTCAGAAGACCCCCTTTGATTAACAACTTAACACCTCTAATGATGGTGTTATGCCTAAACTAAGGTATCGAGAATGTGGAGGGGTATTATATAAAGGTATTTGGGTAAATTTTTTCCGATCAAAATAGGGTAAGTGTTAAGAAAAGAGGATAATGGGTTCCCTTTTATATGAGAGGGGAGGGACACATTTAGAATTTTTTAAAATATTAAATTAATTTTATATTCAAAATGGATCCAAAGTGACTTATTTAGAAGATACGATGGGTATGGGTAGAAATATATTCATCCAATAAAAATTATAAATGTTTTTATTATTTTTTAATCCTTATATTTTTGATTTAACCCTTATTTTACCCTTTTAATTATTAACATGATATCATATAATTTACACTTTGAGAGTTAATATAATTACTATAAAATGTCAAACTAATAATAAATGAGTCATTGATGATATTTTAATACTTATCCCAATTATTTGGATGCAATTTATATTTTTATAAATTACATATCATTTAATAAAATATTATTTATTTTGAAATATCATTAATAACAATTTTGACACTATTCATTACTTGATTTATTAAAAATATAATAAAAACACTTTAAATTATAAAATGTACTTCTAAAAAATAAATAACATGTCACATTCCTCTTAAAAATTATTTTGTGACATTTATCATCTCAAATTATATTTATTTTAACTTTTTTAATATCATTTATTTGATATTTCTTTTAATTAAACAATTACAGCATCAACATTGTGTGCGCCTTTAATTTAATTATTTATTCCGTAAAAATTAAAAATAAATTATCATGATAAAGATAAATATTTTATATTTCAAAATAATATTTTTATTCAAATAGATCTTCTATGTAACCTCATATTAAAAATATTTCACTTGTTAAAAAAAAGTGTGACAAAATTAACATTTTTTTTGAATATAAAATTATTGATGTCACTCTCTAATCCAAGTGGATTACAAAGGTTATAAATTATAAATAAGTATTATTTTGGTTAAAAAACACTCATACAATTAAATTAGGAAAATTGTTAGGGTAATTTTATAATATTTATAATATTATTTTTACCCTTAATTACCCAATTTACCATTAACTGTGTTAGTAAAAAAATACTAAAGTTACTATTCATCAAGTCTAAAAATAAAAGGGGCCTATTTTATAAATTTGGAATGTATTATTCCAAATATGGAATCAAATTTTTAAAATTCAAAATATAGAAATTAATAAAATTAATTAAAAATTAATCTTGTTGGGGGAATGAGAAAATGGGTTTTTAAAGAAAAAACAAACAAAAGTTCACAATGTTTTTCTATCCAATTTCAATATAAAATTTATTACAATGAACTTAATTGGATTAAATGATAAAATATTGAACTAAATATACTTTAAATTCAATTAAAAATATAATTTAACAATATAAATTATTTAGAAGAAAAAGTTATTTTCAACTAAAATGCATTATTTGTTTCACTATTCTTCAAAATATGAAGCTTATCTGAAAATAAAAAAAATTCAACCAAAGTAAATGTTGATATTTAACTTTCAAAAAGAAGTTTATTTTTTTAAATATAATTTTTAAGTGTCAAAAAATATATTTAAAAGAATAGTTCCATCAAAAGGAAGAAAATTTTTCTTCTTATAAAAGTAATGTTTTTAACCATAAAACTATATTTATTACATATGCTATTGAACATAGTGTCTATTTTAATTACAATATAATTAATAAATATTAATAAATATAAAAAAACTTATTTTTATATTAATTCGGTTGTTAAAATTTCCCCTATTGGAAATTACGTCCTCGTAATTTTTATTTACTTATTAAATATGTGGGGTTATATTTCCCTCATCACATTTTTAGATTCCCATGTTGGCTCTTCAACCATTTGGTTTTTTCAGTAAACCTTAACTTGATGAATCACCTTATTCTAAAACTCTTTCTCTTTGTTGTCAAGAACCCAAACTATTTATTCCTCATAAGAATGATTCTCTTCCAACTGAACTACATTTGGACTCAAAACATGTGATGGATCTGGAATATACTTTATTAACATTAAAACATGAAAAATAGTGTGTACCTAGAAGAAAATTATAGTAAAAGTCACTCGATTGGAAACTGATCCAACTTTATCTAAGATTTGATAGGGTCCAATGAACCATGGACTCAGCTTCCCCTTCTTACCAAAACTTATCACACTTTTCCTTTTAGAAACTTTGATAAAAACATGATCACCTACCTCAAAAGAAAGATCTTTCCTCCGGTTATTTTCATAACTTTTCTGTCTGCTATGGGATGTCCTCATGTTCTGCTAAACCAAATGAACATTATTTATCATTTCCTCTACCCATTCTAGTCCCATCAACTTCCTTTTACCAACTTCATCCCAAAATGTTGTATTTTGATAACACTTTCCATATAATGCCTCAAATGGTGTCATCTATATACTAGAATGAGAACTTTTATTATAAGAAAACTTAACCAAATAAATATATTGATCCCAACTTCTCTGGTAATCCATTGAAAAAGAACATAGCATAGCCTCCAAGGTATGAATTGTTAATTCTAATTTTCCATCTAATTAAAGATAAAAAGTTGTGATGAAACTTAATTCAGTTCCCAATGACTTATGAAGGCTTTTCCAAAAATTAGAATTGAACCTGAGATAATGATCAGATACAATGGAGAGGGGAAATCCATGTAACTTGACTATCTCTTTAATAAACAACCATGAATGTTGATATAGAGAAAGGGTGTCTCTAATAGGAATAAAATGAGCAGATTTAGTCATATGATCAACAATAACTCAGATCGCATTGTTACCTCAAGAAGTATTTGGTAATACCACTACGAAATCCATCAATATATTTCTCTTTTATACTCTGGCACTGTAAAATTATGAAGCATCCACTTTGGAAACTATCATTATATTTTAACCTATTGACAAGTCAAAAAAATTATCGTAAATTCATCAATATATCTTTTTATTCCATCCCACAAATAATACTCTCTATGGTCTCTGTACATCATAATGTTGTCAAGATGAAATGAGAACAGAGAACTATGAGCTTCACATAACAACCCTTTATGAAACTGTGAATCACAAGTCACACATAATTTCTTCTCAAATATCAAAACACTATATTTATCAATGTTAAATTTAGGAAACTTACTCTTTTGAACCAATTCGACCATTTTCTACAACTCATGGTCTTCTATATGTGTGTACTTAATTATATCTCATAGAGAGGATTGCATTAACACATAAAAAAATAGAATAATTTAATACACCAACAACATCCAAGACAAAATTCATCTAATCATTAACCAAAGGGTCACATTATAAATGTGTCATGGTTAATATAGCATTAATTTTTAGACTCAATGCATCTTACACTTTGTTTTATTTTCCAAGATAGTAATGAATTAAGCAATCATAATCCTTGATTAGTTCCATCCACCTACTCTATCTCAGGTTCAATTATTTCTTATTTAATATATACTTAAAAAATTTATGATCAGTATATATTTTCACATTTTACACTACAAAATGATTTCTCTAAATTGTTAGTTCAAAAATAACATCATCTAATTTCAAATCTTGTATATGGTAATTTAACTCATGAGGTTTCAACTGAAGGGAAGTATAATCAATTACCTGGTTATTCTATATTAGTACACAACGAAGTCCTTTCAACAAAGCATCACTGTAGATGAAAAATTCACCATTTCAGGAAGGTAGATCATGAACTGAAGCATTCAATAATCTTCTTTTAAATTCATGAAAACAATAATCACATTCTTTTATACAGATAATCATAACAACTTTGATAGTTAACTTAGTCAGTGGGCTACATATCCATGAAATTTTTTCAAAAAACCTTGGGTAACATCCTACTAAACCAATAAAATTATAAATCATGGTTATTTTTGTCGGTATTTTCCATTATTAAACACTTTCATTTTATCATGATCAATAGTTGTTCCATATTTAGAAACAATTTGACTAGCGAAAGAAATTTGTTTCAACCAAAATTCCCACTTGCTGAATTTCTCATACAGTTTATTTAATTTTAAGTTTTTCAAAACAACCCTTATATGTCTTTCATGTTCCTATTTACATGTAGAAAATACCAAAATTTCATCAATAAATACAACCAAAAACTTATCTAAGAACTCATAAAATATTTTATTCATAAGATCCATGAATAAAACAGGTGGATTAGGTAACCCAAACGGTATAACTAAAAATTCATAATGCCCATATCTAATCTAAAATTTAGTCTTTAAAACATTTACTTCCTTTAATTTCAATTTATGGTACCCCAACCTCAAGTCAACCTTTGAAAAATATTTTAATCCTTAGAGCTATTCAAACAAATCATCTATATGAGGACAAAGGATACTTCTTCTTAATAGTGATGTTATTCAAAGCTTTGTAATCAACGTAAAGTCTCATTGAAATGTTATTAATTTTAACAAACAAGATAGTATCACCCCATGGATAAGTTCTAGGTAGAATGAAGCCTTTATCTAAAAACTCCTATAATTTCTCCTTCAACTCTAAAAGTTACATCTGAGCCATTTGATAAAGGGGTTTAGAAATTGGATTAACACCGGGAACTAAGTCAATAGTAAATTCAAATTCTCGGTTATGTATAATATAAGGAAACTCATGCAGAAAAACATCCAGATATTCATTTACCACCAAAACATCATTAATATGATCATTTCCATTATTTTAAGCAATATAAACAAGATACCATTCATTTCCATATTTTAATAGATTCTAAGATTCCTGATATGTTATTAATGGTATGGGTTCATTCTTGTACACAAACCAAACCCTTTTTGAAAAGAAAATTCTTTATCTCTACAATATATCATAGCATGGTAAATAGATTTCCAATCCATACACAAAATAACATCAAACTCTACTAGAGAAAAAACATCAATGTCTGTAGGTAAATTCTTTCCACATATAATTATAGGAATATTTTTATAATTTTTTTTGCCTTAATATTTCCCCTATGTGTTTTTACCATATTTTATGGCTTCATTTCGTGAGGTGGAATTTCCAATTTACTAGAAAATTTATCAGAAATGAAAAAATCTGTACACCTTGAATAAAACAACACTTTGGCATATTCTATAAAAACAAGAAATGTACCCGATACCACTTCGTTTGATGGATCAACATATACTGAATTAGTTGTAAAGAATTTTTTCACACCTTTTTGTTTCAAATATTGTTTATATCCCCCCTGAGTGACTACATTTATACACACGTTAGCAAAATGAACCAATTCCTTACAGTTAAAGCAATTCACTATCATCTTCTCATTAATTTTCTAACCATTTTACTTGTACTCATGAGACATGCTTCTAAACATTCCACATTAGTAGCACTTACTAGAATTTATAATACATTCTCTAGGATTATTTTTACCACACTTTTCATAAGTAGGGAATTTTATTTTCTTACCTCCATATTTCTTTGATGAATTTTTCCTCAATATCTATCAACCTAACCACTTCTTATTCTTATCATCACGAGCCACATGTATGTTAGGAAGCTCCATCTCAACTTTTTCAGCATGATGAACATTTTTCTTGAAGATTTTAAACTCTTATAAAGCCAAATATATTTGAAAAAATGGATTCTAACTAAAGTGAAATTTATTAAATTTACAATAAAAGTCGCAAATAAAATTTGGTATCTACCTAGAAAATATCATTAATTGGATTCATATGTAGCCACAGAATCATCATATTTCTGGCTCAGTTATAAGAAATTTTTCTCCATTTTGAGTTGACCAATTTTAGGAAAATATTTTTCCATAAAAAGACTCTTAAAATAATCTTATTCTAGAGTGTCAAGATCATATTTTTCTCTGTTATTCTTAACAAGATACCACCATTGATCAGTTTTCACCCTTAAAATGATAAATGGATAGGGTTGCCAATTAGAATTATGAACACCCCATGACTTCAAATATATTTTCTAGAGTGTTGATCCATCCTTCGACTACCACTAGATCTGAGGTACCACTGAAAGCTTGATGATGTTACCTCATAAAATTATACACTATTGATATATTCCTATGTGTTTAATCTATTTGATATTGGGCATAAATTCAACCTCCACTTATAGCTTATTTCAACTAATCCATTATAGCAAAAAACAATTTAGTTCTGATTCCGACCATCTCGGGGTGCTGATTTGGAAGGAAGTTTTCCACTTGATGTCTTCCCACCATAACTTCCATGTTTTTTCTATGGAAACCCATTCTAAATAGAAAAATATTAGACAAATCAACATGAAAATCTTCAAATTATATAACATTTTAACTTCTCCATTAGTTGATTCCTTTGAATGGGAAATTTATTAGCATTACCCCAACCTCAAAAGTTATATAAACTGACCTTTGATACAATCTATAAGGCCCCGACCTAAAACATTACGTGATCTTGATTTTTAGTCAAGAATTTAATTTCTTTAACATTGAGTATAATTTGGTTTTATAGTTTAGATAATTGTTTCATAATTCATTCATAACATCTCATATTCATACAAAACAGATACTGCTAAAACAATAACTATTTCTTCTATAATATAAAAGTTTTAAAAATAAAACATGATTTATTTTTCATGAAAATATATATAACTTTAAAATTACTCCCTCCTTTATCTTACTCATCCTTATACCCTACAAAAAAAATATTAAAACATGATATGAGAAAAAAAGGCTCAATAAGGGACATAAATAAAGAAATCATTAGTCCGGTGAAAACATGAAAACCATTAAAACACTTTTCATAAAAACTTATTAGAATGCATATAAAAATCATATAGGTGTCTTGGTATATCATTACTATATCACTCTTCCATTCACCCTTACAAATGGAATAACCTTATGATCAACTTCCATCACTAGAGTACCCAATGATTTAGAGAGATATAATGGTTCTCACCCATCATATCTTGAGCTATAATGGGGATAAAACCATCATATCTAGAGCTATAATGGGAATAACACATAATAAAGAATTTCCAAGTAACATATCATGAATAAAACCTTTGAAAACACTTTTAAACCCATGAGAAAATCACATTCATGTGTCAAAATACCATTTTCATGTAAAAACACTTTTAAAAATAAGAATTGCGCACATAATAATGTAATCATTTTTATAGAAAATAAATATTAAAACTTAAAAATAATGTATTAGATTAATAAATTTTCATAAAAATGGTAGAAACCACTAATTTCATATAATTTAAAAAACATTCTCTTTGACTTTTGTAAAAAGAGTTAAAAATGAACTTTAAATGAGGGTATTTAAAAGAAAGTCCCTTACCCTAGGTCTGACTCATCACATACAAGCTTTATTTAATAATAAACTTAGGTTAGTTATTTAATTTATTAAATACCTTTTTAAAGTTTATTATCATCTATTATCATGTTATAACAATTACTTAATTATGTAAGTTCATGTCAGACATTTTGGCAACATTCGTTACTTAAGTCCAAAATGAATTTGGTATGATGTAAATAGTTGAGGTGGAATTATTCCATCATATCTAGAATAATGTTCATGACATAAAAATAACTTTTATAGTTCAATTATAATTTTAAATTCATTCTTTATATATGGATATGAACAATAATCTATGTTACAATCATGGAGATGGTAAGTCGTATGTACCCATTAGTAACATTTCCATTTTTCAATGATTATTATATAATGAAGGTAATTATTATTTTATCTTTTCAGAATGATCATAATATCATAAATATTATATTAATCATTTAAATATACTTATATAAATCATCCATGTGATGTGGCGATGAAAAACGAATCACATCGCTTCATAGAGGTGATAGTTCACACGTACAGATGAACAACATTATCATTTTTATTAGCATAGAAAGGTAAGAACATATATGATATATTATTATTTTATAATTATAAATATTTCATGAATATAATATATAATCATTAATTCCATTATTATAATCATTCTTGAGAGACGATGATAGAAAATGAACTTTATTAGTTTGTGAGGTGGTAGTAAGTTGTACACACAAACGATTAATTCTTTTCCCATTTGATGGAAATGGAGATAGATTTAGGTGATGATATTAAATTAATAACATATAATTATATTTATGATACTAATTTTTTTATTTCATCAATGTGTAATTATATTTTAAGGAAGTGGATGAAGAAATAAAATAGAAACACTTGATTAAAAATGATATCTCTCCTTCGGAAGACCTCCTTTTATTAAAACATAACACCTCTAAGGAAGGTTTTATGCCTAAAATAATTCCTCTAGAATGTGAGTAGGGATTATAGGAAGGTATTTTCTCATATAATTCTAAACTAAATATGTTTTTATGTTTGAAGAAAATAGGATAAGGGGTGCCCTTTTATAAGAGAGGGAAGGGGTACACTTGGAATGTTTCAAAATATTAAATTAATATTAATTAATTTTATATTCTAAATGAATCCAAAATGGATTATTTAAAATATATTATAAGTATGTGTCTAAATAAATTCATCCAATAAAAATTAGACATGTTTTTATTATTTTTTAATCCTTGTATTTTTGTGTTAACCCTTATTTTACCCTTTTAATTCTTACCCTGATATCATGTAATTTAGACTTTGATGGTTAATATAATTACATTAAAATTTCAAAAAAATAATAAATGGGTAATTGATGATATTTTAAGACTTATCATAATTATTTTTTCAGAATTTATATTTTTATAAATTTTATATCATTCGATAAAATATTAATTATTTTAAAATATCAATAATGTAAATTTTGACAGTATTCATTACTTGACTTTTTAAAAATATCATAAAAACAATATAAATTATAACAAATACTTCTAAAACATCACTAACATGTCCAATATATATTAAAAATTCATTTATGACATTTATCATCTCAAATTATATTTATTTTAATATTTTTAATATCATTTATTTAATTTTTCTTAAATTAAACAATTACTACATCATCATTGTGAATGAAATTAATTTAATTATTTATTCTATGAAAACTAAAAAAAAATATCATGATAAAGATAAACATTTTAGATTTCAAAATAATATTTTTAGTCAAATAAATCCCCTATATAACCCCATATTAAAAATATTTCACTTGTTAAAAACAAAAGTGTAACAAAATTGACTTTTCTTTGAATATAAAATTATAAATGTCATACTCCCATCCAAGTGGATTAAAATTGTTATAACTTTGGAATAATAATTATTTTGTTCTAGAAACACTAATCTAATAAAATTAGGATATGTTTTTGGGTAATTTTATAATATTTATAATATTATTTTTAACCTTAATTGTCTGATTTACCTTTAACCGTGTTAATAAAAAATTACTGAAGTTACTATTCATAATGTCCAAAAAATAAAATGGAACTATTTAATAAATTTGGACCTTATGATTCCAAATATTTATTCCATTTATCAAAATTTAAAACACATAAATTGCATAAATTAATTCAAAATTAATCCCTTTGACAGAATGAGAAAATGAGTTTTTAAAGTAAAAATGTTTAAAAGTTCACAAAGTTTTTAGATCTAATTTCAATGTGAAATTGATTCTGATGCACTTTATTAGATTAAATGCTAAAATATCGATTTAACTATTCTTTAAAAACAATTAAAAATTTATTTTAACACAATAATTTATTTATAGGAAAAGTTGATTTCAATTAAAATGCAATATTTGTTTCATTACTCATCAAAATAAAAAACTTATCAGAAAAATACCAAATATTCAACTAAAATAAATTTTTATTTTTTATTTCAATGAATATGTTTATTTTTTCAAATATAATTTTTAAAAGTTTTAAAAATTATATTTAAAACAAGTGCTCCATCAAAAGGCGGAAAACTGCTTTTTTAGAAAAATAATGTTTTTAACCATAAAACTAGATTTATCATATATACTATTAAACATAGTGTCTATTTTAATATATATATGTTTAATAAATATTAATAAATATAAAAAAATACTTATTGTATCATTACAAGGGTTTTTATATCTGGGGTGTTGGTAAATGATTCCCTTTCATCGGATTAGTTATCCTTGTAGTTTTCTCTAATGGTACTGTAATGGGTTATGTTTTGTCTTATGTTTTTACTATAAGATTTCACAAATGTTTATACAAAGGGTATTCCACTTTTTACTTCTAAATGAAATAATTAAATTCAATCAATTTAATCATGTCACATGTAGTGTCTTCCATTCATGTTTTCTCAAACCAAGTAGGGACCTCATCCAAACCGGTGCCCGGCCTAGTCTGTGGCATGCCCCAAAAGGTGTTCCTAATCCCAATGGGATGGAAACAAGTGTCTGGGTACCAATAAAATAAATTTGGAATAATTTCACCTGGTTACATAAACATAATTAACCACAATAATATATAAACCAAATTTGAAAAATCATAACCAAACATGGCATAAAAATTTTACAGATTCAAGTTTACAAATTTAAATAAAAAACAAAATGGGCTACATCAAAAGTGGAACAAACAAACTATCTCAATAACCACCATATGATGAAATGATCATCTTCCTCATGCCACCACCACAATACCCGCAAGGGAGTACCCCTAGTATCCCAAAATACCATCTCCAAGCACTTGGATTTTACTTGTTTCAAACATAACCAAGTCTACTTACACCCAAAGTTGTAAGTAGGGTGTGAGTCAAAGCCTGGTAAGATGATACCCAACAAAATTTTACATGCTATAAACATTATAAGATAAATTAATATACATGTTTTATAAATGAAAATAAATATCATTTTTATGGAAACCATTTTTAAGGGAAAACATGCTTTGCTTTTGAAATAACCAATAAGGTACATCGTATGACGATGGTAGGAACGATATCATAACAAAGAACTAAGAAATAAAAAAATTCTATAGGCTCTAGCTCTGGTGGGACCCTATAGAGACCGTATCTCGGTGAAAATTGGTATAGAAACCATAATCATACATGTCCTTGTGCACAAGACACTAGAAAGAAGAAACATTGAAAATTATAGTGGTCTCAAATCATCATAAATGTTTATTTATTGTTTTAATCATCAATCCCACTTGGTGAATCTGGCCTGAATCCACATTCAAAACACTACAAAACTAGTCCTAGTCCTCCCACCTAGATACCTAGGTTTCCCTTCATGATCATTTTTTAATCCGCATGTCATAAGGTTCAAAACAATTTACAAAAACATATGCCAAGCAACACAACCATGCGTGATAAAATGTTACTTCCCCAATAAAAACCACATTTAAATCACAATGCACACCAAAACCACTCTAAAACATGATCCACACCACTTGAACAATTTATTAAACATTTTTCATAAAATATAAATCACATCAAGATACATAACAAGGGTTTACACATGAAATATGCCACGTTTCCTTTAGAAGAACCATTTTCAAGACATATACATGTAAAAATCCATTTGAAACCAAACACACATAAAATTCATATTGAAATGGGTTTCGCACCATCTACACATTTTATCAAATTCCTTCATGACACAATATAAGGAAGCACATGTGAAACACCCATGGAACATAGCCAATTTCCTTTGGAAACCCATTTTCAACACCAAAGAACCTTAATGAATTTTAAAAAAACATTTCTCACCTCACATATAATCCATGGAACATAAAAAAGAAACAAAGAAAGCATATTAAAATCACCAAATAATGTTTAAGCATAGAACCACCTACCTTGAGTGAAGAAACTTTCAAAAAATGGATGAAATCTTCAATCGCACCTCAATCTTACCCCTTTATAGGATAGATCAAACATAAAACGTCAAGATCGAACCCAGAAGATTAAAATATAACCCTAAAAATGACACCCTACCTAATAAAGAAGTGAAAACCAAAATAAAGAGGAAGAAATCCCTAGTAAATAGGGGGGAACAAAAAATAAGGCACTTACTTGAGGGTTTCTGGAGGAATCCAAGCCAAATATCGCACCAAAATGGACCCCAAAGGAGGAAGGAAGAGGGGGAGGAAAGACTAGGGTAGAAAATCCCAAGGGGGAGAAATGGGTGATTTTAGGTTTATTTAGAAGGAGGGTAGAATGGTATAATCAACATTTTAATGAGCTGGAAATCACGCACAGTTTGTCCGCACAGTTTTTCTAACCATGCGACTACCATTCTTCCCTCTATGCCTAAGAGGTACCTACAGCATGGTTGGCCCGCATGACTTGACTTACTATGTGGAATTCATGCAGTAGCTCACTACCCCAAAACCATCACCTACCGTACGGTTACCTGGGCAGGGATGCACAATTTCTCCCAACTGTAATTCAACCTTGTGCCACATGCAATATAGACAAGAACCTTTTAATTTTCTCCAAAAAACACATGGTAAACCCAAAGGGAAAGGCCTATACCAAAAATAAATATAAAATTACTCCAAAATTTGCAACCCATCACACTTAGTTCTCTAGATAAACACTGAAGGCCAAACTTGAACCAGAACCAACAAAGAAATTTTAAAACCTGGGTGTGAAAATTTTCCCCACCATAACACTTTATGCCCCTAAAAATCCATTCCATGGTTTGAACCAAAAAAAATGATACTAATCCATATCTGAAGGGGGTTTCCATAGAACATCGCATGAGAAGGAAACAAGGACACCCAAAAAGAAAAAGAGGTTCACAATTTTGAAATCATGAGGCTAGAATGGTCTCCCTACCATGCTCCTTCTTCACCCCTAAAAGGATATGACACCTCCAGTTGATTGATCAAGATAAAATAATTCCTCACAATTCACAAACCAACCTCTCAAAACACAAGCACTTAAGACATTTCCAAACAAGAAAAAAAACTCAACTACTAATTTAATATTGTCATAAAAACATGAAACACAACTTTTACAACTATTGACTCAATTACGATGATTGGGAACACCCTAAAAATCCCAACGTTTACTCAGAAAGAGAACTCATGGACAATAACTCCTAAAAAAAACTTCTTAAGAATTATTTTACAACCATGCATCAACAAAACCGTTGGGAACTCTCCTACCACAAATCCTACTCAAGGGAGGGACTGGAGAATATATAGATCCAAATGAGACTACCTATCTGCAATCCAATACTAGAAACTAAACTGGAATACCACTATGGGGATGCACGAATAGACTCCCCACCATTAGAGTAAACTATCACTGATTTAATCTGGATGAAATTTTAGTGATACCCGAGGTGGGTCTCCCCACCATAATAACCATCCTTGTAACATCTGGTTACCTTGATTGAGTATGTTTTCCCTTTCTCTATGTTCCCTTTTGGTTTAAAGTCTTTATAAGTGGTTTTATGGATTTTCTGCAGGTTGTAGAGTAGATACACCTCGTGTAGTAGAAGTAAACGTTGTGTACTGGTTGATGGATTCAAGTCATGAATGGGGAGATCACATTGTGAGAAATTAAATGCTGTGTACCTGTAGTACACATCATGTAGGGGTTAAACAGAAAAATTTTAAATGAGGAGATGGGTTTTTTGCGTAACTTATCCAGTGTGGCCTACACATCGTGACCAAGGGGTACATGTTGTAACTTGGCCCCCACCCAACAAAAATTCACGAGTTTGGATATTTATCTCATCCCTCTCTTCCCAGAATTCATTTCTCTCAACCCCAGGCTTCTCCTAGGTGATTTTTAGAGGCAACACTCTTTCTAGATTGATCTGATCAACTTTGGATATTCGTTGTGTATGTGGTGCATCTCTCCAAGTAAGCATTCTTTCTAGTTCTTCATTATGGTTGATCGCGATAGAATCCTAGCTTTGTGGTACCAGATCTGTTGATCTATTTTGGATGTTTCTTCTTGGTTTCTTTTAGATCTATTGTGAGATCTCGTCATGAAGCCCTTTTCCTTCATTTTTCATGGTGTGGTGAGCATTCATCCTCAAGGTATGTGGGTTTCCACTCTTCCTGCAACCACTTACGTTTATATTTGGATCAATCTTAAGATGTGGGGATTTGATTTTAGGGCCTTTGTTGACATTGTTGGGTTTCACTCTTCTTGGATTCCATTGTGGGCATGTGCGGCCCAAACTTTGAGGTAGGTGGTTCTGTATCTAGACTCTAATAATGATCCTTATTATTATTTCATTATAAATTGATTTATAAAATTGGAATGATTATTTGTGTGTGTTAAAAAATGGTTTTGAAAGAGAAATGGGTTTTCCCTAGATTTTGATAAATTATTTTGAAATGGTTTTGAATGATTACCAAAGCATCAAAATGAATTGTGAAAAAAAGAACATTGGTTACCATGGGTACTTAGGTGGAAGGTTTAGCTTTAGTCCATTTCCATTGTTTTTTATTATCAAGGGGGTATGTCTTGGGGATTTCCTCTGTTTCCTAGTCATGTTGTTCTAGAGGACCGATATTGACATTTTGGGGGGATTACTTATGGGTTATTCCTCTGCTTCCTAGGATCAATGTTCTAAGATCAGTTTTTGTGCAATTTATTACTATGGTATGAGTAGTCTATGACCTGGTCCTATATTATTCCATGGTGTTGTGATACTTGTGCTTCTATTTTTTTATTTCTTGGCTTTCTGATTTAGCCATTATATTCATTTTTATGCTTGTGGAAAGTGATATGGAAAAATATTCTTTGAAACGAATATACCTTCATTTATTTAGAACTATGGGAAAATGGAAATGTTTACCATGTTTTGAATAAAATTTCTTTACCACTTATCATGCCCTGTTTTATTTTAAAATGAGCATATATGATTTTTTATACAGAGACTTGTTATGGAACACATGGGTGGGATCCTACTGAGCTTGTTATCTCACACCATGTGCACCTCGTCGACAGTCCATAGACCATTTTTTGTATTCCAATGCAGGGAAAGGCAAGGCGCTTTAGTGATGCGGCAAGGTTCATGTCATCTATTATGGGTAGCTGGTGGTGAGATGGTGGGGGTTTTTCGACGCCATCATTTGGAGTAGTCGTTGGTTGTGGTCCTTTATAGTTGGAATTGTCTTTCAGAGTTTTTTCTAATGTTACACTTGTTTTGTTTCTGTTATCTTTCTTATAGTTATGGAATATATATTTGTTAGTCTTCTGATGGTCAGGTCTTTCTTTATATATTTATTCCATGGTGTTTTTCAGGTTGTGAGAAATTGTTCCATTGGTTTTACCATTCGATGTCTGGGTGCTTATTTCCAGCACATGGGGATCGGAGACGCCCTTCAGGTATGTGATGGATCAGGTTGGGTGCCTAGTTTAATGGAAACCTGGTTTGGTTTGTTATATTTTGGTATCATAGGATGTATTTTATCAAGATTCTTTGTCTTGGGATGTCTGTTAGATTGGAGATAGGTTTGTCAGTACTTGAGAGTTATATTGCCTTAAGTGTCTGGACAACTCTTGTCGTGATGAGACTCAAGATTCCATGGGATATTGGGATGTGTGTCTCTATTATTGGTTTTTGTTTTAAAAATCTTAGTTTATTTATAATGGGTTTTCTGGTTTGGACTGAAATTTATTCTGTTTTTTATCATTTTAATGTTTTGGTGTGTAGAAGTATGCCTCTGAGATGTCTTCCACAGGTTCCTCATGAAGGTGCATCTAATGCTCCTCAAAGAAATCCACCTATGGATCAGAATCTCTAGAAACTATCGTACGGGCAGTTCATGCTGTCAATCAGGATGTGCCATGAGTTTAGAACACGATGGTTGAATTACATCTAGGAGCTGAAGGAGAGAGAGAGAGAGAGATTGTAGGAGTTCTTGGGTGAGAATATATCATCCTTTAAAGGATAGAATGAACCTCAAGAGGCATAGGATTAGCTGGATAGGATCGACCAAATCATCAACTTCTTAGGAAACCTAATAATATCAGGGTGAAGTGTGTGGCATTCAGACTCTATGGTTCTGGCAAGAGTTAGTGGGATTCTATGGTCCAAGAAGATAGATGTGTAGGTTGGGATTAGAAGGGTTTAAAAACCTTGTTCTTTAAGTATTTTTTGTAGAATTACTAATGTTGGATAATTATCTGGAGTTCCTATCATTGTAATAGGGAGACCATTCAGTGTCGGTGTACACTAAATGATTTTCTAAGCTTGTCTATTTTTCTCCCGACATGGTAAAGAATGACCATCTTAAAGCACCAAAGTACCTACAGGGTTTGCGATCGGATATTATATCATAGGTGTTTATGTTGAAGCTTTCTACCTATGCAGATACAGTTGGCAAAACTGTGATGGAGAAATTAGCTTGGAAGGAAATGTTAGCGTTGCCACCTCTTCTCTTCCATCTGGTGACTGATTCAGTGGTGTGCATGGGAAGAATATAAAGTGGAAGGATCATCGCAAAAGTGGTGGAGGTGGGTATCAACAGTGAGCCTCCTCTACATTATCCATTGAAACTAGAAATGTGCCTCTAAATTTCTATTAGTCTGGAAAGGGAGAGAACACCAGATGTTATTTTCCTATTATCGCGAAGACATACATTATTTGTGGATGTATTGGTCATATACATCGTTTCTATTAGGATATAAATATTTCACATTATGTTCAGGGTTCATAAGCTCCAAAGTCTATTATGGTGAAGTCTAAAGCTTCAAAGACTACAAGGCTCTATCCATAGTCCTTAGAAGTGAAGCATTTACACACAGTAGATGAGTGTCCGGTGGATATTGATGCATGTCTGGCAATAGTGAGAGGTTTTCTTCTTATTACATATTCAGTAGAAATTTCTTTATTTGATATTGGTGCCTCCCACTCATTTATATCTACATGCTTTTTTGATGTGCTTAAACATCCAACAGAACTTATGTCCTTTACAATGAAGTTAGAGACACCTCTTAGAAAGAGTAAAGTGCAAGGGTTTCGGTGACCTTATTGTCCATTAATGATAGCCGATACAGAGTTGGTCTAGGATTTTCTCATTCTTGATTTGGATCATTTTTATTTCATCATCAGTTTGGATTGTCTTGTCACTCATCGAGTTGAGTTTGATTGCTATCATCGACATGTTTCTTTTCTTACTGTCAGTTGTAGATTTCATGTGTTTTAGGGAGAGTGGGACCCGAGGTCTGGTCATACAGGTCTTTCTCGCCCAATTCTCATGAGGTTGTTGGTTTCTTCTGTGTTTGATTTCGATGATGTTTCTTCTATTGATGATCATTTTATTATTATTTGAGACTTCCCGGACATTTTCCCAGATGATTTATCTGGTCTTACTCCAGATAGAGAGATAGAGTTTATGATTGACCTAGTGCTAGGTACGCAGCCGATATCGATGTCATCTTATAGTATGGCACCACTGGATATGAAATATCTCAAGGTTCAATTGGAAAAAATATTAGAGAATGGTTTCATTTGCCCGAGTGTTTCTCCTTGGGAAAACTCTGTTCACTTTTAAAAGAAAGCATAAGGTTCACTTCAGTTATGTGTGGACTATCATAAGTTATACCGTTAACGGTTAATAACAAATATCCTTTTCCTCGTGTGGATGATTTTTTTGATCAGTTGAAGGGGGAAAATTGGTTCTCAAAGATTTATCTTTGGTCAGGTTATCATCAACTCGGAGTTTGAGAGTTTGATATACCAAATATGGCCTTCAATGGTAGGTATGGCCATTTTGAATATCTTGTTATCCATTTTATTCTAACTAACTCTCTGGTAGTTTTTATGGATTTGATGAATCAGATATTCTATCAATATCTTGACACTTTTGTGGGAGTGTTTGTGGATGATATTTTGGTTTATTAAAAAACCAAGCATGAGAATGAGCACCATCTGAGTTTGGTTTTTGAAATTCTTTAAAGTCACCATTTGTATGGAATGATTTCAAAATTTAGTTTTTGGATTCAATAAGTGATGTTCTTGGGGCATAGAATTTCTGAGCATGGATTATCAGTTGATCAAGAGAAGGTAAAGGTTATTATGTCTTGGAAGGAACCGCAGGGCATCTTTGAAAATCAAATATTCCTAGGTCTTTTTGGGTACTACTAACGGTTTATTAAGGATTTATCTAAGCCTTCATCATCTTAAACTTCTCTTACCAAGAAGGTGGTAAAATTCACATGGAATGCAATGTGTTAGTATTCTTTCAATGAACTAAAAATGACTTCTGAAATTTGATCCTATTTTGATCTTACCTGATCTTGGTAAGGGTTATGTAGTGTTTTCTGATGCATAGGGTGCTAGTTTGAGATGTGTGTTGATTCAGGATGATCATGTGGTATCTTATTTCTCTATTCATCTTTGGCCGCATGATAAGAACTACCCCACTCATGATTTAGAGCTTGTTACGGTCATGCATGCGCTTAATTGTTGGCGACACTGTCTCTTTGGGGAGAAGTTCATGATGTTCTTTGATCATAAGAGTCTAAGTGATATCTTCTCTTAGAAAGACTTGAATCTTAGATAGAGACTACGGATAGAATACCTTTATATGTTTGACTGTGACATCTCCTGCACCCCAGGGAAAGGGAATGTTATTGTTGATGCTCTTAGCAGGAAGGTACTGTCACATGATGTTATGGAATCGAAGGAGTAGAATATTATGGGGATTTTCTCCCAGTTTCACTTGGATTCTTAGGATAATGTTTTAGGTATGGTTCAAACCAGTTCTCAGTTATCACCATCTCTCCTAGAGTCTATTTTTCAATGCTAGTAGTAGGATGATGAGTTTTAGAAGAGGTGGAAAAGACTTTATGTTTGGGAGACCATTCCAGGTTGGCCTTCTTCAGATGGAATATTTTACATCAAGAAGCGAGTTTCCATCCCATCACCTACAAGAAGTTCAGTACTGTTTGATTTCCATATCTCTTTGTGGGTTGTTAATCCAGGAATTGTGAAGATGTATTCTGACATGAGAAGACAATTCTGGTGGTTGGGTATGAAGTGTGACATTGCAGATTATGTGTCCCATTGTTACACCTTCCAACGAATAAAGGCAGAGCACTTGAAACCCTCTGGTTTACTTCAGCCTCTTTGAGTGCCAGTTTGGAACTGGGATGAGGTATTCATGGATTTTTTTGGGGGGTTCCATGGATACCTTGAGGTAAAAATTCTATTTGGGTGGTTATTGATCGGTTGATGAAGTGTCCTCATTTCATTATGATCAAAGATACCACTAAAGTTGAAGATCTAGGTTAATTGTATGTGCAAGAGGTCATGAGATTACATGGGAGTCCTTCTAGAATTATTTCAAACAGGGATCCTAGGTTTACCATAGGGTTTTGGAGAAGCCTTCAAGAGGAAATGGGAACTCATATCAAGTTGATCATATCTTACCATCCATAGACAGACGGTAATACGGAGCATGTAATTCAAATCCTGGAGGATATGCTTTGTGTCTCTGTCTTGGATTTTGGTGGATCATGGGATATCCATTTGGGACTGCTCATGTTTGTTTACAATAAAATTTATCAATCATCGATAATAATTTCTCTTTTTGAGGTGTTTTATGGTCTGCCATGAAGATTAACTCTTTATTGGGAAGAGGTGGGAGAAGTAGCTTTGGTTGAACCTAGTCTGGTTTTGGAGACGTCCGCGAAGATTCAAGACATTCAATGACATCTGGTTATAGCCCAGAGTTGACAGAAATCTTATGCAGATTGGTGATTTCATCCTTTGTATTTTTCCGTAGGTGACTGGGTCTTCTTGCAAGTTTCTCCTCATTTGGGTCACTGTCGGCTTAGAAAATAGAGAAAGTTGGCTTCGAGATATGTTGGAACATTTGAGATCACTGAATGGATCGGGAAGGTTGATTATCGGTTATCATTCCCAGCACAGTTGATAAACTTTCATGATTTTTTCCACATATCTCATCTCGAGAAGTATCATCTCGATCCTCATTACATTCTATGTTGGGAAGAAATTGAGCTACAACCAGATGTTTCTGTTTTGCAGGAACCAGTTGAGATCGTTGACTCTCAAAAGATAGTCTTGAGTGGGAAGTCAATTATGCTGGTCAGAGTACTATGGCAACAAGGATCAGATTCTCATGAGACTTTGGAACATGAGTCTTTGATGAGGGAGTAGTGGCATCATCTTTTTATAGGGATTAAATCTTCCACATGACTTCCCGAAGATGAAAAGTGTCACGACCCGACCCTACCCGGGCTCGAGCCGCAACTACCCCAAGCCCGACTCCATAGGCCAGGGGGCTGGTGACAAGCACCAAAGGCTAAACAACATGGGGAGGTCTTTGCCTGAGTACCTGTACACACACACGCATCAATCTCAATGCAAAAGTGTAGAGTAAAAGGGAAAGTAAAGTACTAACTGATATACACAACCACAAGAGTTTATCGACCTCTAAACAGTACAAAGTGAGTGTTGAAGGTAAACTGAAAAGGAAAAGGGAAAAACATGTGCCCAACCATAATAGTGCCACAACCCGACAACAGGTAAACAAAAGTAAAACATCTTGGAGAGTCCCACACCTGGAAAACAAAACCGAAAATAATTGACAAGGATAACCACACAAGGAAATCAAAGCATAGATTCGCATCCAAAAGGACAAAATTATTGGGGTTTCAATTACATGATACCACCCTACCTCCTCACAATTAAAGAGTATCTTTCAAACCACATTGTCTGCAATAAGAAAACGAGGCCTCTATGTCTCTCCAAAAAAAAGGGGACCGTTAAAGATATAATATCCACACAAAAATATTAAAATTTCTCCATTTCCATCACTAAAGAAATAAGCTAATCCAAGGTCCTTCACACCCCTGGGATTCTTCACTACACGCTAGATTCACTCTAGGGCATATGGCTAGAGCCATGATGTTTGAAACATCTCCTACACATAGTCCGGAATTGAAGATCCACAATCATAACACTTTCTTTGGTTTCATGAGAGACCACATAGCATTCCAGGTGGAACCATGAGAACACCAATCACCATGGAACTCATTTCGATCCAGCATAGCACTTTCACCGAGACAGGAACTTAGAAGTTGCAAATGTGTCATCCCTTTTCACCTCTGACGTGAAATAATGAAAGCAATAACACATGGAGGACACCTTCATTTGGAATGGAGAAATTTGAAATCCTTGAAAGAAATACATGCTTCTGTTAAAACATATGTTTTTTAAAAAATCCACATCATCCGCCTTTACATTTAGAAGAGAACACAATGCTAAAAAACTATAACAAACAAAACTATTACTAAAAAATAATTACAAGGAATGGTACGTTAAATTGATCCCCAAAAAGCACAAAACTTCTACAAAAATATGTGACGGCTTCTTACGAACAATTTTTTTGACCTTTATGGCACAGCATGGTCCCCTACATTGAAGAAACCGATGAAAGCTCCAAAGGCTCTTTAAGGCCATGTCCAAAACCAACATCCTTGAGCCGCTTTTCACTCTCCTTGATTGAATTCCCTTCACAACATCCAGATATGACCTTTGAACATGGAGGTGACAAACATCACCTTTAATGACCCAGACAACTCAGGGAAACTAGAGTTTCTTTTAAATTTACACATTCTCCCTTCTGCATCATGAGGATTCGAATGATTATAAAATATATGAGAGTTCAACATCCGAAACTTGAGAATAACGTCCTTACATTTATCAAATAGAGGGTCTGTTAATGGTAACCTGCTCGTAGCTGCACCACAATGTCCATCAAAATATTGTGGAGGGGGAATGCACTTGGCAACAAGGGAAACTGAGGACCCACTCAAACTAGTCTTTCGGCCAAAACTCTCTACAAACAAACCCCTAACACACAATGAGAACCAACTTAAAGGATTCCCATTACATTTCTCAAAATAACCCACTAACCATTATTTTCTAAACCAACTCATCCAAAAGAAATCAAACTTTAAAGACCATTGAAACAATAAGAGTTTTCAAACTCAAACACCACGTAACTACTGGTTATCAAAACATCACATTTTCTTTTAAAAGAACTTTTGAAAAGAAAATAGGCATTGTGGGATGCACACTCACCAATGGTATTCCACGGAGCCCCACACATGCATATCCTTATTCCAAACCAGGAACCCATCATTCTGTGGAAATATGGGCACCTATACACCTATACCATCAACCATCCACATTTTCAAAAATATCCATGCATGTGGTCAGTAATGGAAATTCCAAAGTTCAAACAAAACTTTTACTCTTTATTAAACAAAACATTCAACCCACACTTTCAACCTTTTAATTTCAAATCCCATGTGAAAATTTCATAAAACTTTTAAAAAGTTCACTAACCACCAAATAAATAAGGAGATCATTTTCAAAATCGATACACCATTCCATTTCATTTATTTCCAAAATATTAATCCCATGACATTCCATTCAAAATCACAATTCATTGCATTCAAATATTCTTGATGATTCAACAAACCCCATTTAAAATATTTTTCACCGGTTCAATAAATCACTCTGAAGACTGATTTCTAAGACCCATCTAGAAATAGTTCAAATTTTAAAAACAATAAATTTTGATAAACCACAAGTTTTAATTATGAAAATTCAATTATCACTAAAACCATCCCCCATTCATTCAAAAAATTATTTTATAAAAATACACTTTTCAAAATCTTCCTTCAAAAGGATTCTAAAAAACCATTTTTCTACCTTTCCAAAACCAAATCATTACCACTTAAAAATTCAGTTTTCACAGTTTTCAAAAAAGGGGTTTTCAAAATAGTTTTTCATACTCAAGGAATGCCCAAAATAGTTCACAAGGGGGGAACTAGTCTTGATGGGTGACTTGGCTATATGGTCGGTGGCCATATTCCAAACATGTCATTGTCATAGAGAGTCTTCTAGGACCATGTCTCCGACTCAACATGTCTTGTCAGGCCTTGCGAGCTCATGGAGACCATTATCCTAACACTCTTTTAATTTCCCAAATACAAAACAACCCGTAAGTACCAAATAAACTAAAAGAAACCTGATTTCCCATGGAAACTCAAGTTCTGTCACAAGGTGTGTTGGTCAGGCACCCTACTCATAACTATAGCAACAAGTCCCAACAATCCTAGCTCTGATATACCTAGAATCTTCCCCAAATAACATGACCCAAAAAGAGATTTACCTGCTCTGATATTATTTTTTCATGAACCAAGTCGGGACATCATCTGAACCGGTGACAAACCCGGTCTATGGCATGGCCTGAAGGGCATTATCGATCCCCATGGGCTGGTAAGAAGTGCATGGGTATCGGTAAAATACATTAGGAAATATTTCACAAAGTTACATAAATATAAATAACCATCAATAATATATAAACCAAAGCTGAAAACTCATAACCATACATGGAATAAAAAATTTCTAGATTCAAGCTTACAACTTTAAACAAAAACCAAAATAGGCTACAAAAAATGGGAACAACCAAATTATCTCAAAAACCACCATATGATGAAAGGAGCATCATCCTTGTGCCACCACGACAACACTAGTAAGGGAAGAACCCTAGCATCCCAAACCACCATCTCCAATCACCTTGTCTTTACCTATGTCAAACATAACCAAATTTACTTATACCCAATGGTGTAAGTAGAGTGTAAGCCAAAACCCAGTAGGATTCCACTCAACAAAAGGTTCCATGCTATAAACATTATAAGATAAATTAACATGAACGTTTTATAAAATAAACTAAGATCATTTTTATGGAAATTTTTTTTAAGGGAAAACATGTTTTTCTTTTGAAATAACCAACAAGGTACACCGTATACCGACTGTAGGAACGATATCACAATAGAGAACCAAGTTATGAGAAAACCCTATAGGCTCTAGCTCTAGTGGCACCCTAGAGTCATTGTATCTCGGTGAAAAGTGGTATAGAAACCACAACCATCCACATCCTAGTTCACAAGATACTAGATAGGAGAAACATCAAAAAATTATAGTGGTCTAAAATCATCATAAATGTTTATTTAGTGTTGTAATCATCATTCCCACTAGGTCAATTTGGACTGAATCCAATTTTGAATCACTAGAAAACTAGTCCTAGTCCTCCCACATAGATACCTAGGTTTCCCTTCATGCTCAATTTTCAATCCACATGTCACAAGGATAACAACAATTCACATATGCATATGCCAAGAAACACAACCATGCTTGATAAATCAATACTTGTACAATAAAAACCACATTTAAATCACAATGCACACCAAAACCATTCTAAAACATGATCTTCACCACTTTCATAGTTTAATAAACATGTTGTACAATTTATAAAGGACATTCAAGATACACAATAATGGGTTCAAACTTGAAATACACCCTCTTTCCTTTAAAATAACTATTTTCAAGACATATACATGTCAAAACCAATTTGAAACCAAATGCGCATCAAATTCATATTGAAATAGGTTTGTTTCATCTACACATTTTATCAAATACCTTCAAGACACAAAACAATGAATCACATGTGAAACATATATGGAATATAACCCATTTCCTTTGGAAAATCTCTTTTCAACACCAAAGAATATTGAAACATTTTAAAAATACAATTTGTGCCTCATATATAATCCAAGGAACATAAAAAAGTAGCAAAGGAAGCATATTTAAACCACCTAATAATGTTTGAGCACGAAATCACCTACCTTAACTGAAGAAACATCTCGAAAATTGTGGAAAACATAAACCAAACCTCAATTTCACCCTTTTAGAAGCAAGATCAAACCTAAAACGTCAATATAAAAACCAAAAGATTGAGATCTAACCCTAAAAACGATACCCTACCCACTAGAGAAGTGAACCCCAAAAGAAAGAGGAAGAAAGCCCTAGAAATGAGGGGGGACAAGAAAGAAGGCACTCACTTGAGGGTTTATTGAAGAATCCAAGACAAATATCCCACCAAAATTGATCCCAAGGGAGGAAGTAGGAAGGGGGGAGGTGTGCCTATGGTAGGAAATCCTGAAGGGGGATAAATGGGTGATTTGGAGTTTATTTCAAAGGATGTTGGAATGGAAAAATCGACATTTTAATGATCTGGACTTTGCACATGGTTAATCCACACAATTTTTCTAACCGTGTGGTGATCGTGTGCCCCTCTCTGCCTAAGAGGAACCTACCACATGGCCTGACTTATTTTGTGCAAGTCGAGCAGTAGCTTACTACCTAAAACCATCACCCACCACATGGTTGCCTGGGTAGGGGAACACAGTTTCCCCTAACTGTGCGCCAACCGTGAACCACATGATGTATGAAAAAAAAACATTCATCTTTTCTACAAAAACACATGGGAATCCCCAAGGGAAAGACCTATACCAAAAATAAATATAAAATTATCTCAAAAATTGCAACTCATCACACCCGGCTCTCGAGAGAAAAATTGATGCCCTAACTTGAACCAGAATGGAGAATAAAATTTTAAAACCCAGGGGTGACAGATGAAATGTGAATCATGAAAATCTAACAATACATGGTTTTTAATACATTCAATTTAGTGTAATTTTACTCCTAAATCACCCAAATAGGACTCTAAATGACCTAGTTTTTTTCAAAATAGTGTTGATGGTCGAGATTGACTAATGGCATAATGTTAATGAATATATGAAAAGGCACATCGGATCAAACATTTGAAAACTATTATAAAAGTTGTCAATGGGATGAATAGTATCGTTGTTGTGGGGAGTGCCCCTGCATGAGAGGCAATCCCCACACAATTGCCTAGGTTCTATTGAGTGTTTAGGTTTGTTAAAATCGGAAATGCAAAAACCATATTTATTAACAGTTTAATACATAAAAACTGATAAAAAAATAATGTTTGACTTGAAATTCCATAACATAAAATGAATATATTCAAAATAATTCAACAGCAGTGAGCAACACACTGACATTGTCAATACAACAATAAACTATGCTCTTAATTCTCATTAAAACAGAAGACATAATCTGTACATGATGATTCATCCAAAATATAATCAAACAACA
Organism: Viscum album; assembly: GCA_963277665.1. Taxonomy (NCBI): domain Eukaryota; kingdom Viridiplantae; phylum Streptophyta; class Magnoliopsida; order Santalales; family Viscaceae; genus Viscum; species Viscum album. The sequence continues at coordinate 1,242,634,300 of OY728156.1, read as the reverse complement.
ATGAGAATTAAAATTCTAGAATCACATATATATTTCTATAAACAATCAATAGGAAAGTATAAAGGCCACATTAGCAATGATGAATAATCGGGCAACACAATGCCCTAAAATGCTTATAACCATTTGAATTCCAAATTCAAGAAGCAAGCGTTCAGCTGTATACAGGTCGATTAAAATGTGGAAATTGAAAAGCAGTAAATGAAACAGAGTATTTACATGCTTCATCCATTCAGCCTACGTGCACAGGGCATGATCATCATGGGTTTTAACTACGAAAAATGAGTGGAGTGCAAAAAAAATTGAAGGACTGAAGCACAACCAAGCGGCATCTACAAAGCATTTAAATTCCACTAAAGAGTAAAACAAGTCAAGACCCCCTTACTAAGGTTTGGATTTACCTCATTCAATTCCTTAGCACCTGGACTATCAATTTTTTCCATGTTCACCACAGGGACCATATTCCTCATCTTCCTAGATTTTCAATGTTGTTGTGCACCATCTACGCACAGTGCAGTTCTTCAAGCTGTCGCTGATATCCATGGTCAATCAAAATCTGGGGTTATTGATGTCAATCCTTACCACAACCATCCAAAAGAGCCACCATGGTCTTCCATCGAAAATCCAACAAACCCTTGAGATGGTAAAACTTCCTCCACCTTGAATCGAACACCCGAACCAACATGGATATGCACTGCAAGATCGATGGGAGGGGGCGTCTACTTGTTGAAAGAACCCCAAAACCAGGGTTTCACACACCACCCTAGGAAAACCATAATTGTGCTCCTCTTATGCAACTGATAAATGAACAAGAAACACCACCTCCATCTATGGTTGATTTCAGTGAGCAGCAACACAGATCGACCGAGGTATCCATGGAAATCCTTCACAGCAAGGTTGTCGATGCGGTCTCCCTCTGTCAGGGGTCATTGACCAAAACCTCTCCCCGTGAGTTAGGAACTCGCCTCCAATGTTTCACCTACTTCTTTCAAACTGGGATCGCTCAACCAGAAGCCTTAATTGTGGTGATAGGGATCCCGATATCTAAGAACACTTTGTTGAAAATTCAGATGACGTGTGATGCCCACTACCTGACTCACCAATATATATACCGCAGTGAGGCTAGGTTGAGATAACTTGTCTTGATGTTTTCTCATCAAATCGGATGTGGTGGAGACGATCAATGAGGGAGGGTAATGTGGCCAGTTTAGAATGTCGAGGAAGTTCCACTGTGTAACAAAAAATCTCAACAGAAAAAGGCATATTAAAATATGCATTTAATTAACAATAAAAAAATGAATATAAAAATTCACAAATATCCACCTTGGAAATTAAATACCTGAACAACTATAATATGAAAAACGACAATCTCCACCTTGAAAATTAAAATATAAACCAAATGATGATTATGTGCCACCTAACATCATCAACATGGGTGTATCTGAGAAAATAAACAACCTACCGGATATGACCCAAACAGTCCCCCTACAATGTATCTATTGTGATACATGTCGCCCGAAGCTGAATGGTATCTATAGAACTGCTAGAAATGATCAAAGTAAACATCTATAAACATAAAAAGAGCACATAATTTCACTTACCTGATTCACCTTCTGATATAATGACAAGGAGGAAGTCCGACCAGCAAATCACATGCTATAACAGGTCCCCTAAAACTGCTCACTAGTGCCTGCAGAACACCAAGAAAACAGAGTAGTACTATCCTCACACAAAACATGGAAAGAAACAAAACATATCATAATTTCAGAAATAATGAAACTATAAAATAAAACAGGTTAGAGAAAATAAAAATAAAAAGGAGAGAGAACAATAGAGACACAAATCTCAAAGCAAGCAAATTGCTCACTCAACCTGAATCTAAAACAGACCCAGGAAACTCTTCACCGGAGGAGAAGACACAGCCTAGAACCAAGCCAATAAGAGAGGTTCCTCAAAACTGGGTACCAATGCAAATCCCATATAGTCCCAAGAGTCCTATTGGAAAACTCTAGACCCACGATAACACCAGTGATCCAAGGGCAGCATGCCACTGACCAAAAAAACCCATCTCAGTCTAGCTTCCTAACGATATCTAGAAACCGCCTAAAATCACTAAAGAGATCTCGAAAAAACCGCCATGAAGCTTGATCATCACCAAACATATTCACATGACATTGTCACTCTAAACACTGCTCAAGACCAAACACCACTCGAAACGACTCACGGCCTAGAGAAACCAGTCCAAAACCAGGACATATTAGAGGAACAAACCTAGCACTAATTACCAACTCACTCTTTTAAGGCTATAGACAGAAACATGAGAAACGCAAAGAGGGAATACATGAATAGTAAATGAAACAACCCAAAGAGTTCTCAACCTAATCCCACAAAGACATATAGGACCAAAGGACCAAGAACCATCGGCTTTAAAACCGAGACACGCCACCGGGACTTTCGATGCATGACACCAGAAGATCCTCAACAGATGGATTCATAATATGCACCATAAGAGACGAACACCTAAAAAAGAGCCAAAAAAAGGTATCCTCGCACAAAATTGAAATTACAAGGACACATGCAAGCAGTCCCAACATCCTAGGACAGATCTAAGAACATGAGAACAAAGGATAGAATCCAGCTAGAAACTAGGGGAAAACAAGCCTCTAAAGGACCACACATCATAGTCTAGACTTACTAACGGCACACGGTTCCCGGGAAACCAAAAAAATCCATTAAACGGGTTCGAACGGTAAACAAATAATCTTGGTGATCATCCAAGCAACACTGCACCCACAAGTTCCCAAACCTAATCACTGAACTCGCAATGAGACCATACCCTGAGCAAACAGTCGTAAAGGATGCGAAGGAACATATAAGAGAAAACATAAGCTCATATCCTAGGCAAATGTAAGACACTAGAGACACAAGATCCTGCCAAACCATTACGGATAACCAGTTCTCAAACATAGACAAACCTCACACAGAACCTATTCCCACCCCCAAACCCTAGACACACATAGGAAGCAACTACCAAGAGGCATATTTGAGGTTTAGAAAGGCAAAGAGAACAATAAAACAATAAGGAAACAAACTATCAAGAATAGAATGAAATTATAGCCTAAGAGTGATAATGACCTAGGTGAACAAAATAATCAAATCATGTTGAAACATGTAAAATCCACTAGAAAAACATTTGAATGCAATGAAAAATCAATTTCAAATTTTAACAAATTGAAACTTAAACTCAATTACGCTCTCATACCACTTCATTGTGGGGACTGACCCTATACGAGAGGCATTCCTCATGAAATAGCCCAAGATATATTGGGTGTTTGGGATCATTAAAATCCAAAACATGAAAACCATGTTTATTAACAATTTAATACAAGAAAATCGACAACCAAATAATGTTCAACTTGTAATTCCATAAAATCAAATGAATATATTCAAAAGAATTCAACAGTAGTGAAAAACATGCTGACAGTGGAAATAAAAAAATAAATTATGCACTTAATTATCATTAAAATAGAAGACACAATCTATACATGATGATTCATCCAAAATAGAACAAACAGCAATGAGAATTAAAATTCTATAATGAAATATATAAGTCTAGAAAAAAACAACAGGAAAGTATAAAGGCTGCAGCATCAATGATGAATAATCGAGCAACACAAAGCTCTGAAATGTTTATAACCATTTAAATTCCAAATTCAAGAAGTGAGAATTCAACGGTATACAGGTCGATTAAAATTAGGAAATTGAAAAGCAGTAAATGACACAAAGGATTTACGTGCTTTGGCCATTTGGACTACGTGCACGGGGTAGGATCATAATGGGTTTTCACTATGAAAAATAAGTGGATTACAAATTTAAAAACCTGGTTCTTATTCTTGATGTACAAGTTTCTTCTTACGTGTTTTGAAAAAATAAGGAAAATGGGAAAAATCCCAAATTTTGTGACTACACGTCGTGCACTTTTCCACACTCCGTGTACTTTGGCCGTGTTGGATGGGTACACAGGGCATGTAGGCATGTTGACAATGAAGGGTGTAAAAATAGACTACACGCCATGTATAGGGTATCTACACACTGTGTATTCAGTCGGCAGGTGAATAGTAAGGTGATGGAGGTAGTCACCAGTGGAGCGACAGTACACGTCGTGTAATCATGGAAACACGTCGTGTACTCATGTTGACAGATGAACAGTTCGGCGGTGGAAAAATTTGCCTCAAAAGGAACAGTTAAATGAGAAAAGTACACTTTGTGTACTTGAGAGTACACACCGTGTATTTTTTTTCTCTTAAAATGGGCAGTAGCCTCCTCTGTTCATAGAAGAAGCTTAGAACGCTGGAAAAGCTCGGGAGGACAAACGAACCTTGGAGGATCAACCAATCGTGCACCGAGAATCTGTTTCTGCTTCCGTCGATCACATTGGGACCGTACGGGTAATCCCTACCATCTCCTTGTGTTGTTCTTACCAATTATTCCTCTAAGGGAAGTTATTTACGTTTGAATGAGATTTCTCTTATCCCAGATCTACATCGTTCTTGAACGTTTCGGGAGGCGTCATTCATGTATACCGATCAGAGACGATCAAGGTAGGTGGTATGATATTTATTGCCAACAATGGTGTTGAAATTGTGTACGGTTGTGCTACGAACCCATGTTGGGGTGTCGTGTGGCTGAGGCCTTGGCTGTTTTAAATACCGAAAATTGTATACGTAATTAAATTTAATTATAAACTGCTATTTGGGATCACTGCTTGGATCTAGGACCACCCCGGGGGTGCATTCCTCTGTTTAGCCGTTTGGCCAGGATACCCAAGGGTATACCATGATTATATTGTGCATTTCATTTACCTTGAGAGGAATTGTATATAAATTTCTTGCTTATGTGTTGGGCTCGTCCTGGTTTCTTGCTTAGCCTGTGGGCAGTGTTTCCTTTAGCCTGAGGGTAGTGGTTCTTTTAGCCTGAGGGAAATATTTGTTATGCCTGTGGGTAGTAGATTTTGTGCCCATGGGAGACACTTCATATGCCTGAGGGGAATATTCATTTTTCATGTGGGAAATCACCTGTGGGTTCCAATTCTGATTACCTGAGCGTAAGGATGGTATGTCGGAGGACAATGTTATCATAAATATTCACCGTGGTGTTTCCATATGTTATACCTGCAAAGTTAAAGCATGGGATTGGCATGGTTAAATGAATATTAAAATGGCAATGTAACTGGTAAAGTTATTTACTTTTGAGTACTGCTTAGTTTATTTCATTTACTACTGCACACTATTGTTGCACATTTTCGCTGACAATTGGGCACGAGCCTTTGGTGGGTGCCTAATGGGATTTATTTCTCACACCTTGTTTGGATCATGTCTTCAGCCCAAATAGACTATATTTCTTCAGGTGTCGATAGGGGCAAGGGTCCCTATACAGGTACATGATTGTAGTAGAGGAGTAGGAGAACATGGGACCGAGATTTGGCTTGTGATGCTGCAACGTTCTGTTTACTCTGCTTTATTATGTTTTGTTGAACCTCATACATTGAGTTGTATTGTATTGTATTGTATTGTAGTGTATCATGTTTGGCTGTTTTCATAAAATTAGAGACATGTTTCATCATTATATATAACTGTTGGTTATCTTGTACTACAGTTGTTCATTTCTAGTTCATATTGTTTACTGCTTCCGTTGTAGTATGTTATTTATCTTTTCCGATGCGCTACTGTAACATCCCCAGTATGTAATGAATAGTAGATATTTTTATCTACGTCTATTAATGAATTAGATAGTGTTTTAGAGGCTTAAAATGAAAATAAATTCAATCTTAAGCATGGAATACCGTAATATTTCTTAAAAGATTGTTTTACTGCCTTTTGATGGCAACCCATTTTTAAATATATCTTTTGACAATTTTATAAGCTATGTTTGTCAAAAAAAAACTTATTATTTATGATTGGGACATCAAAATTTACTTTGTGTGAATTGTTGGTATTTTTTCGATAAAGTTCAATTTTTAATGAATAGTGAAAATGTTGTATTTTAATTCAAAACCACTTTTTAATCTAATTTATTTATATGATTAGATTATATTTTTAACTGGTTTTGTAGTGGAATTAGAATATATTTTTACCATTTAATAAAATGCTGGTCATTGGAATCAATTTTACTTTGAAATTGGACTTAAACTGGTGTCAATCTTTTGATACTTATTGTTTCATAAAAACACGCTATTTGTCATGACAGCGGGAATTAATTAATAAATTAATTAATGTAACTTATATGATTTTAATTTTGTAAAATAGACATCATTTTTGAATTCAGAATATCAAATATATCTTAGGGTGATGTTTTGGTATTTTTCTGAAAAACATCAATTTTTGATGAATGGTGAAACCACTAAGTGGTAGTTAAAGAAACTGATTTTTCATTTAAATGAAACATTGCCACTTCTGTGATTTGATTTTCAAAAATCCAACATACATGGTTGTCATTAAGAATTAAAATTTGGTTCAATGAGATTAAAATAATTTTTTTGGTGAATAGTAACTTATTAAGTTTTTAATCGCGATTAGAGGTAATTAGTGTAGTTTAAGGTAAAAATAATGTTTTAATAATATGTGATGAGCTTGACACATGTCCTACCCTCATTGGATGTGTCATGGCCGACCAATTCAATCCATGGGTCATCTTGGGGACCCCATGGAGCTACTTTGGTTGGGAAATGACATAAATAACTTTTTATTTAATGTAAAAGTAAAAATGACACAAACATGAGATGTTTTACTAAAAGAATTTTTACATTGGGTTATACAAGTCAGATTTTTGACTATAAATATTCATTAGAACTATAAAAACATTTTCTACATCATGATATTTTTTTATAATTTTTAGACATTAAATAAATTAAATTATTTATGACATCATGATGATGCAGCGATTACCTCATTAATAAAGGATTTAAATAAAATGAAGAGATAATGTAAAATCTAAGACCTACACATGTCCAAAACTTATTTAATGGGTATATTTAGAACCCTTATCACCTTAGTCTCTAATTATATCAATTTGGGACCTTTTGAATCCGAAACACATTTTAAAATAAAGTAACATTCTTTTACTTTCCAAGAATGCCCTCCTCTCCTCTTATAAAAGTCCCCCACCTCTACCTCCTTACCCACACTCCCAAAGCCTTTGGATCGACCAAACCCTGCCCATTTTGTCTCTCCACATCCCTCTATTACTCCGTGAAGCCTCACTTTGGGCATAAGTCTTCCCAAAGAAGCCTTTGAGCTCAAACCAAATGGAGTTACTCGATTTTAAGGTAATGTCTTCACTTGAGTCCTTTTGTTTTATTTTGCTTCTCCAACCCCCTAAAGTCTTTTTATTCATTTATTTTGTTAAAACTACAGTATCCTCAATATACTAGGATGTTTTTATAATAAGGATTCGAGCTACACTTACACACACCTACATCTAATGGTTAAAGGACATACGGTTTTCATCGATGGTGAATTTATGCCTCCTGAAACGATGATTGTTCAACATTTTTTTAACACCTTCAAAGGTGTCCATTAAGATGTCATTATATTTATATATGATATATAATATGTTTATGTTTTCTTTAAGCTTCTGTATTTTTTATTTTGGGCATACCTTTATGGTTTCCATTATGGGTAAACGTGATTTCTTCATTTAAGGAAGTGCGGACTACCGCCCCCTCAAAGTGATTTGATTCGTTAAATACCATATGTGGGACGTATAAAGGATGGAACTATGATATTATATATGATATTATACTGGAATTATAATATACGTCTATATCATTATGATTCCATTCTATAAAATATGAAATAGAAATGAAAGTAGCGTTTATGCATACGTACGGCTTACCGCCTCCATGAACGGTGCATTTCATTTCTTACCTCTAAATGATTATGTAATATTATAAATGCATGTATATACTGGATATATATGATATATACATCATGATTATAATTCTGGATATAATGGATACATGAACAACTTGTAATTATAAAGGGTTTATTTTTGACTCAAGTACCAATGATCGTTAAAACGACAGTTATTAACTTAAATAATTATATAGTGTTCATGACATGGAAATAAGTGATATAAAAGGAATAATGAATTTGAAAAAGGTTCTTAAGCAAGTAGAAATTAACTCATGTTTATTATTCAGGACATTAATGAACGATCGAGTCAAGTCGGACCTGAGGTATGGGACTTCGTCTCAATCTCCTTTCATTGAGGAATATTCTGTTTTATACACAACCTTATTTTATACGGTGTATAAAACCCTTTGAATTTTACGTTTATCCAAAAGAAATCTTTTTTATATGAACCTTTTTACTAAACGACAAAAGGGAATGTTTATGTCGTATGTATGCGGCGACAACAACTTCTCCGCCGCCGTGACCATTATTTGAGTTTCAGCTTCCTCTACAAGCCATGCCTTTTTTTAAAAGAAAATTAAATACCATGTTTTAATTTTATTTTATTTTGGTATTGAAAATGGTTTTCATAATTTATTTATATCAATGTGTTGTATTGATATCTTGTGATTGAATGGTGGAAATGTTATGTTTCCTTTATGCATGTTTTATGTGATACGATTATGTTGAGGTTCTTGGGAATTATTATGAAGATGGGTGGTTTCGTGATAAACTAAGGGCGGGTGAGCTCGATATAGCTCTCCAATGCATTGGGTAACGCGAAGGATTGAAACGTGATGGTTTCTCTGAAGAGATTTAGGGAATATACTGTGATGGGTATTCCAAACGTAACCAAGAGGGTTAATCCCTACGTAAGAATGTTATGAATGCCTCAAGTTACCTTTATGTCTTATGATGTCTATGATTTATTCATGATTTGATGAGGTATGTTAAAGTGCTTATGTTTTATGGGTAAAGTATGATTTCATTCTTATGTAAATATGAACTTATGTTTCCTTTCCATATTTTTATAACCCATACTGAGCTTTTTATGCTCATCCCATGTTTTTTTGAAATGTTTTTCACAGGTCAAGGGAAAGGTACATGATATGATGACAGTGTCAAGGAAGTGTCAAGAATGAATCCATGTTTTAATTTAAATATGTTTCCATTGATGGGAAAAAAGAATACTATATTTATGTAACCACTTTGTTTATATGTGGAATGTAATGAAAGTTTTATGATCTAATTATCTAAAACTCTAAACCCGAAAAGATCCTCAATGTGTAACCTTGTAATAACTCAAGATTAAGTAAGGTTTAAGGCTGGGGCCTTATAGCTACACTTTGAAAAATGAGGGCATAGTTTCCCCACTATCAGACCTAGGACCTCGCTTCAAGTCGGCAACCTCTGGCGTTTGGGGAAATGCGCTTGATGTCATGTGACCAACCAAGTTCGGGGCACCCATTGAGTGGCACCCGGATCTGGGACGTTACAAAGTGGTATCAGAGGGGTTCTTTTCTTTGACTTAATATTTGGAGCCTTAGACAGGGATAGGATGGAAATGGTAGATGGTAATAAGCTCTGCTCGGGAGTAGCAAACCTGTGTATTGGGAAAAGTCAGTCCACCTTGGTTATTGCAATTTTTTTTTGATTTTGCAATTTTACAGTTGATTTGATTTTCACTGTTGGGTGACGCACTTGTGATGTGCTATTTATATTTTATATATGGGTTCTCTTTAGTCTCAACCTGATGAGATGAGGGTATTCCATCTCATGCATCATTTAGGCACAAGCTAGAAATCACATGTCATGCATTCTTCCATGCCATGTAGATGCATTAGAAATTGCATGTTGTTGTGATAGTTGTTGTGCTAGGAAAGCATGTTGTTGTGATAACTAATTTGATAAATACCTTTTATTTGATATGGTATTTTTGTGTGGGGCTGATAAAATGAATGTCAAACTTTGGTTCTTGAGGAGTATGGGCCCTCATTGACCAGAATTTGGTGGATCATTGATTGTTTATCTTGTTATAACACGCATAAGATGCCAAAAATTGATTCACAGGGAGTATGGTCCCTCACGGAATGAAATTTGGCACTTAGGTGTTGGTTTTAGTGTTTTTCTAGGCTCTGGAGAAGTTTCTAAGGATTGATGTCTGAAAAAACCCAGAATACACGCCATGTAGTTTTGACTACACACCATGTATTCTTCTGTTCAGGAGGAAGAGAAAAAAATGATGAGTACATGCCGTGTAGTAGCTACCCGTTTCATAGGTCATGTGGGAAGAGACATGGGATGGGGAAGTTCTAGATGGCACATGCTGTGTATTTATTTCACACGTCGTGTTGTGGGGACCCTGTGTCTGTCCATGTAACTAACATCACGGACGGAGGAAATATTTTCTTGTACACACCGTGTACATAATGAACACACCATGTAGTGTAACCTGGGGACCCTGATGTGTAGCTAACAAACACGGGTCGGTGTTAACTCTTCTTGAACACGCTATGTACCTATGGGACACGCCGTGTAGTCTTGACCGGGGAAAGACCATGTGAACCTGGCCGTGTGGCTGGGATGATGGAGTGGTGTACATGCCATGTGCGGGTGTAACACGCCGTGTAGTGTCAACTGAGTGGTCAGCTGTGTCATTAACAATACGGGTAGTTGGAAATTAATCCTTAAACTCTGTGTAGTTTTGTTTAAAGGAGATTCATGTGGCTAAGCTGTGTAGAGGGACTTGGGTAGGGAGGAAAATTCAATTACACACCATGTGTGTGGACAACATGCCATTTGTTTGGGGTGTTACACGACCAGTTTAGCTAGAGTACACGCCCATGTGGATGGCTTTTGAGAACACGTTGTGTAGTATTTATACACGTCGTGTAGTCAGGTTAAATCTTCAATGCTTCCTTTTTCATGTTCCTTCTTTGGTCTCCTCTTTTTCAGTCATTGTTAATTTTGATTTAAGGTGTGTGTTTGACCTTGTAGAGTCATGCCGCCGAGATGACCTCGAGTTGTTTTTCAGGAGAGCAAAAACGATTATACTCTAGGGATAGTAGGTCATGGGCTACCAATGGATCCTCTAGCAGGGCCAGATGTGGTGCCAGCTGTTATACCAGACACAGGCGTGGAGGCATAGTTCTGTGAAGGCTTCATGCGGTTTATGTAGACCTTCCAGGAAGCACCACAGGCTGCCACATCTATGGCAGAGCTCACTCGTATATTCCAGCAACAACATCCACCTATGTTTTTAGGGGATGGTGGACCACAAGTTGTGGAGTCTTGGCTGGGTTCTATGTAGACGATATTCAATCATCTGGAGACACCTCCAGGGTGGAGGGTCAAGCTCGCTACATACATGTTGCGTGATTCTGCCAAGAGGTGGTGGGATACTACCACCCAGTCTATGCATCACTGTGACATGGCATGGGAAGATTTTCAGGAAGGATTTTATGACTTCTTCTTCCTAGAGATGCTGCGGGTAGATCGATCTCGAGAGTTCATGAATTTTTAGTAGGGTGCTATGTCAGTGATGGATTATTCCGCTCGTTTCACCGAGCTTCAGCGTTTTGCACCCGTTTTGGTGGATGACGAGGCGTTGAGGGCTCGACAATTTGAGGATGTTCTTTGGTGTGACATCCGAGTGTTGGTGAATGTTTTCTGGTTTCTTATAGTACATGCTATTGTGAACTAGGCACTGATTACTGAGCGGAACCTGCGGGAAGCTAGTGGTGTGGGCTTGGGCGGTTCGACACCAATTTTTGGTACTATTTATACCGGTAAGAGGAAGAGGAAGATGTATTTCTCTCACGGCGGTAGTACTGGTCATAATAATACTTCAGGTGGCTAGTTTATTTGCTACCAGTGTGGTAGAGAGGGGCACAAGAGACCTCAGTGTCTTTGAGACCCAGTGGAGTGTCGAGCTTGCAGCAAGATGGGCCATATACAACGCTTTTACTGGGCGTTTCCACTAGTGGCTAGCGAGAGGGGTTCTGTGTAGACTTCGCGTGCCGGATAAGGACCAGCAACTTCTTACCAGTCGGGCAAATGGGATGCGTCAGGACGTACGAGCAGAGGTGGGGGTTGTGGTCGTGGTAGCCAGACACCAGGATCTCAGAGGCAGCAGGGCGGGTCAGCTTAGGGTAGCCAGGCTGTGTCGTAGGGTCGCGACACTAGGCAGGTATATGCAGTGCAACAGACCCAACAGGAGTAGGATCCCGGACCTTCTGATGTCAGAGGTACTATTCTAGTAGCTTCTTTTTTATCTTATGTGCTTTTCGATATGGGTGCTACACATATCTTCTTATCTGTGCCCATTGTGGAGAGTCTTGGGCTCTGTGTTTCTTCTTCTTCTGATGTTATGACGCTAGACACTCCGTTGGGGACTAGAACGGTTGGTGTGCGTCAGTGCAGGGAGATCCCCCTAGATGTTGGTGGGTGTCACATTCTATGGGACCTCTATGTCTTAGAGATGACGAGCTACGATTTCATTCTTAGGATGGACTGATTGGTACCCTTTCGAGCCTTTGTGTATTGCTATCGTCGTAGGGTGAGTTTCACGTCACCAGAGGGTGGAGAGTTTCTATACAAGGGTGAATGGGATGTCCAGGTGAGCTGAGCTGGACCTGCGCATCATGGGTGAGGTGGAGTGACAGCCTAGATTGCGGTTTTATATTTGGATGATCAGGGGACTTGTCAGAAGGTTTTCCCTCCAGTAGTTGATCGTTTCAGGGATGTCTTCCTTGATGACTTTTCAGGTCTGCCTCCGGAGCGGGAGGTGCATTTCTCAATTGAGCTTGTGCCAGGAGTGGCACCGGAGTCCATTCATCCTTATAGGATGGCTACACCTGAGTTGCAAGAGCTTAAGAGGCAGTTAGAGGAGTTACATGAAAAGGCTTTCATCCGACCCAGTACTTCTCCTTTGGGTTCGACTGTCCTGTTTTCTAAAAAGTTGGACGGTACCCTAAGACTTTGTGTGGATTATCGGAAGTTGAACCAGTTGACAGTCAAGAACTGATATCCCTTTCCTAGGATTAATGATCTTTTTTATCAACTTTGGGGAGCATGAGTGTTCTCGAAGATTGACTTGAGATCCGGATATCATCAGTTACGTGTTAGACCATCAGATATACCGCTTACAACTCTTTGGAGCAGATATGGTGTATACGAGTACATAGTTATGTTGTTCGGACTCCCGAACGCGCCATCAGTTTTCATGGATCTGATGAATTGTGTGTTCCATACCTATCTAGATTATTTCGTGGTAGTCTTCATAGATGACATCTTGGTGTACTCTCACACTCGGCACAACCATGCCACCCATCTTGAGATCGTACTGAGTACATTGAGAGAGCATCAGTTATATGCTAATCTCTCAAAGTACCACTTTTGGATGGACCAAATTCACTTCCTGGGTCATATCATCTTAGAGGTAGGAGTTGCAGTAGACCCAGAGAAAGTGAGAGTAGTAGTTTCCTGGGAGCAGCCTAAGAACGTGTTTGAGATACATAGTTTCTTGGGGATGTCTGGTTACAACATGCATTTTATACAAGACCTCTCCCGCATAGCAGTGTCGTTGATGGGTTTAACTAAGCAGGGTGTGATGTTCGTTTGGTTAGAAGCTTGCGAGGCAGCCTTTCAGGAGCTGAAGGGAAGGTTGATATCAGCACCAATTCTGATGCTTCCAGAGTAAGGGAAGATCTATACAGTTTACTGTGATGCATTAGGTATTGGACTGGGAGCAGGGTTGATGTAGGGTGATCGAGTTGTTGCGTATGAGTTTCGGCAGTTGAGGTCACATGAGAGGAATTACCCAACGCATGATCTTGAGTTGGCTGTAGTTGTTCATGCGTTGCGCTGTTGGAGATATTATCTCTTGGGAGAGCATTTTATGGTTTTCACTAACCACAAAAGTCTCAAATACATCTTTACTCAGCATGACTTGAACCTCGAACATCGGAGGTGGGTTGAATACCTACAGTCCTTCGACTTTGAGCTTGCCTATACACCTGGTAAGGGTAACACAGTTGCTGATGCACTGAGCAGGAAGACTCAGATACATGCAGTTCATGAGGCCAGTGGTGAGTGGAATCTTATAGATTTGTTCTCTAAGATGCATTTGGAGGCGCATGAGAGTCAGTGGAAAACATACATTTAATCCTTAGCTGTGACTTCTACCCTCCTAGATAGAGTGAGGATGAGATAGCTATCTGATTCAGAAGGCCTAGTTCTATGGGGGTCAGTGGAAAGTGAGGACCCTCCTCCTGGATGGATGATAGGCGATGATGCGGTACTGTGTGTCCATGGATGAGTGTGGGTTCCAGGGGATATACGCGAGGAGATGATGTGGGAGTTTCATGCTTCAGCTTGGGCAGTTCATCCTGGGATCACCAAGATGTACTGCGACTTGAGACGTCAATATAGGTGGCCAGGTATGAAAAGAGATGCAGCTGGTTTTGTTACTAGATGTTCCACCTGTCAACAGGTGAAGGTGGAGCATTAGAGGTCAGTCAGACAGTTATAGCGGTTACACATCCCAGAGTAAAAATGGGATGATGTCGTGATGGATTTTGTGACTGGGTTATCGAGGTCACCTCGAGGCAATGATGCCATGTGGGTCGTTGTGGACAGACTAACAAAGGTAGCTCACTTTTTGCCAATCAAGGAGACCTTCGGTGTTGAGAAGATTAGAAAGTTGTATATCCGAGAGATAGTGCGTCTTCATGGGGTACCTCATTCTATCATTTCTGATAGGGATGCCCGCTTTACGTCTCGTTTCTGGAAGAGTTTTTAGAGGGAACTGGATACACGGGTGCTTTTGAGCACAGCTTACCACCCTCAGACCGATGGCCAGTCAGAGCGTACGATACAGGTGCTTGAGGACATGTTATGTGCATGCGTCCTGGACTTTTGGGGATCTTGAGAGAATTATAAACCCCTGGTCGAGTTTTCCTATAATAATAGTTTTCATGCAACTATTCAGATGACACCTTACAAGGCTTTATATGGTAGGTCATGCCGATCACATTTGTGCTGGTTAGAGGAAGGTGAGGCAGCTTAGCTCAGAGCATGCCTTGTGAAGGAGACTTCAGAGCAGGTCCAGTTGATTCAGAAGCGGATGGCTACCACACAGTCTCATTAGAAATCTTATGTTGATCACCGAAGACGACCCTTGGAGTTCGTGGTTGGGGATCGGGTTTTCTTGCGTGTTTCAACGATGTTGGGACACAGGAAGATCAGGAGATAGGGTAAAATTTCACCGAGGTATGTGGTACCGTTTGAGATTTTGGAGAGAGTCGGGCCGGTTGCCTATCGGTTGCAGTTACCACAGAGGTATCAGGGCATGCACGACGTCTTCCATGTATCTCAGCTACATCGTTATCATTCAGACCCGTCTCACGTCTTTCATCCTGAGGAGGTTGATCTTCAGATCGATGCATCCTTTGAGGAGCATCTGATTCGTATCGTGGATATGAGCATGAAGGTTCTCTGAGGCCGGTCAGTTCCTCTCATACGGGTGTTATGGCAGCATGGTCGATTGCAGGACGAAACCTGGGAGCAGGAGACTGACATACGTGCACAGTGGCCAGAGTTGTTCACAACTTTATCTTCACCACCGTTGGAAGGGCAATATGGGGACGAATTTCTTTAAGGGGAGAAGTTTGTAAGAACCCAGTTCTTATTCTTGAGGTACAGGTTTCTTCTTACGGGTTTTGAGAAAATAAGGAAAATAGGAAAAATCCCAAATGTTGTGACTACACATCGTGCACTTTTCCACACGCCGTGTACTTTGTTTGTGTGGGATGGGTACACAGGGCGTGTAGGCCTGTCGACAATGAAGGGTGTAAAAAATAACTACACGCCATGTATAGGGTATTTACATGCCGTGTATTCAGTCGGCAGGTGAATAGTAAGGCGGTGGAGGCAGCCGCCAGCGGAGCGACAGTACATGCCGCGTAATCATGAATACACGACGTGTACTCATGTCGACGGATGAACAGTTCGGCGGTGGAAAAAGTAGCCGCCAGAGGAACAGTTAAATGATAAATGTACACGCCGTGTACTTGAGAGTACACTCTATGTAGTTTGTTTTTTTCGCTTAAAATGGGCAGTAGCCTCCTCTGTTCATAGAGGAAGCTTAGAACGCCGGAGGAGCTCGGGAGGACGACCGAACCTTGGAGGATCAACCAATCGCACACCGAGAATCCGTTTCCGCTTCCGTCGATCAGGTTGGGACAGTACAAGTAAGTCCTCCCCTCTCCTTGTGATTTTCTTAACAGTTATTCTTCTAAGAGAAGTTATTTACGTTTGAAAAATATTTCTCTTATCCCAAATCTACGTCGTTCTTGAACGTTTCGAGAGGCGTCGTTCACGTATATCGATCCGAGACGATTGATGTAGGTGGTCTGATGTTTATTTCCAACTGTGGTGTTGAAATTGTGTATCGTTGTGCTATGAACCCATGTTGGGGAGTCGTGTGGATGAGGCCTTGGCTGTTTTAAATACCTATAATTGTATAGGTAATTAAATGTAATTATAAACTACGATTTGATATCACTACTTGGATCCCGGACCACCCTGGGGGTGAGTTCCTCTGTTTAGCCGTTTGGCCAGGATACCCGAGGGTATACCATGATTATATTGTGCATTGCATTTTCCTTGAGAGGAATTGTATATAAATTGCTCGCTTATGTGTTGGGCTCGACCCAGTTTCTTGCTTAGCCTACGGGCAATATTTCCTTTAGCCTGAGGGCAGTGGTTCTTTTAGCCTGAGGGAAATATTTGTTATGCCTGTGGGTAGTAGATTCTATGCCTGTAGGTGACACTTCATATGCCTAAAGGCAATATTCGTTTTGTCTGTGGGCAATCACCTGCGGGTTCCGATTCTGATTACCTGAAGGTAAGGATGGTATGTTTGAGGATAGTGTTATCATAAATATTCACTATGGTGTTTCCATATGTTATACCTGCCATGTTAATGAACATGCTTGGCATGGTTAAATGAGTATTAAAATGGCAATGTAACTGGTAAAGTTAGTTACTTTTGAGTACTGCTTAGTTTATTGCATTTACTACTGCACACTATTGTTGCACATTTTCACTAACAGTTGGGAACGGGCCTTTGGTGGGTGCCTACTGAGATTTATTTCTCACACCCTATTTGGGTCATGTCTTCAGCCCAAACAGACTATATTGTTGCAGGTTTCGAAAGGGGAAAAGGTCCCTATACAGGTACAAGATTGCAGCAGAGGAGTATTAGAGCATGGGACCGAGATTTGGCTTGCGATGCGGTTGTGTTCTGTTTACTCTTCTTTATTCTGTTTTGTTGTACCTCGTACTTTGAGTTGCATTGTATTGTATTACAGTGTATCCTGTTTGGCTGCTTTCATAGAATTAGAGACATGATTCATCATTGTATATAACTGTTTGTTATCTTGTACTTCAGTTGTTCATTTCTAGTTCATATTGTTTACTGTTTCCGCTATAATAGGTTATTTATCTTTTCCGCTGTGCTACACTTTGACAAATGAGGGAATAGTTTCCCCACTATTAGACCTGGGTCCTCGCTGCTAGTCGGCAGCCTCTGGCGTTTGGGGAAATGCGCTTGATGTCATGTGACCAACCGGGTTCGGGGCACCCGTTGAGTGACACCCGAATCCGGAACGTTACAACAAAATAAAATTGAAGGACCGCAACACAACCAAGCGGCGTCTACAAAGAATTGAAATGATAGTAAAGAGTAAAACAAGACGAGACCCCCCTTACTAAAAGTCGGATTTACCTCAGTCAATGCCTCAACGCCTGTATTGTCAATTCTATTGCCCACTGTCAATTCACATCGCAGTTCTTCTAGCCATTGCTGATATCTCTGGTCTGTCAAAATCTGGGGTTACTGATGTCGAGCCTTACGACAGCCATCCAAAAGGGCTCCCAAGTTCCTCTATCGAGAATCCAAGAAACCCTTGAATAGGTAAAACTTACTCCACCTCGAATTGAACACCCTAACCAACGTGGAGATGCGCAGAAATATCGAAGGGAAGGGGCGCATGCTTGTTGATAGAACCCCAAAACCAGGGTGTCACACACCTCCCTAGGAAAACCCTAATTGTGCTCTTCTTTTGCGGCTGATAAAAGAACAAGAAACGTTACCTTCGGCTACAATCGATTTTGGGGAGCAGCAACACAGATCGGTCAAGGTATCCATGTAAATCCTTTACAGCAAGGCTATGAATGCAGTCTCCCTCCGTCACCGGTCGTCGACCAAAATCTCTTTTAGCGAGTTGGGAAACCGCCTCCAAGGTTTCTCCCGCTTCTTGCAAACTGGGATCGATCAACCATAACCCCTAATTACGGTTCTAGGGATCTTGAGATTCGGGAACACCTTGTAGAAAATCAAGAAGACGCATGATGCCCACAGCCTGACTCACTGATATATATACCGCAGTGTGGCTAGTGTGAGATATCTTATCTTGAAGTTTTTGCATCATATCAGATGTGGTGGAGACGATCGACGAGGGAGGTGAATGTGGCCGGTTTAGAATGCCAAGGTGGTTCCACTATGTAACAAAAAAACTCAACAGAGAAAGGCATATTAAAATATGCATATAATTAACAATAAAAAAATGAATATAAAAATTCACAAACATCTTCTCATAAAAGGGGTACTATCATGCCTTCGTTAGCTATCATGTTGAGGTATGACACCACTTTTTTGAACACTAGAATGAAAACACTGACATGAATAAAAACGAAAAAATAAACACAATATTTTAATGTGATTCAACCGAGCATCTTCATCCACGGTGGTGGGGATGTTTATTCTTCTAAGTCTGTTTATTAAAGGTAACACTGATTTCATTAAATTTCCTCCAAATGGATATTTTGGTTCAACAAGGCATCTTCTCCTGTGGTATGTTGTTATTTAAAAAACATTTTTAGACGATTTAAAACCGCCCTAAGCCCTCATTGAACTAAGAATTTTTTTTGAGATATATTATAATTATGATAAATTAAACCCTTTTAACCCATTTTAATGATTCCTATAATTATTCTGGGAGATATATATATATATATATATATATATATAAGTATACTTTTTTAATATAGAGAGCATGATACATTGATCAATTGTAGACAAAACATGTGTTATGTAACGTGAATGTTAATATATTTGTTAATGTGATATTTTTAAAATTTAAAAATACAATTAAGATAATCTAAAAAATGCATTTTTCCATTTCAGGACATTGAGATGGAAGATTATTCGGTGGCCTGGGGATAGCTACGGGCGCAGGATTGGTCAACAGTGTTGGATCGAATGGTCAGATATAGTCGGTTGACTTGCAGAACCCATATGTCCATCGGAGGCGATCCGGATTTTTTGGGGGACGATCAAATATCACCATTCATAATTATTAAAAACAAATACAATAATTCATTAAAAATTCTCTTCACCTTGTAGTATGTGCACGACATATAGTTATTTAAATCGATTAAGATAATTAAATGGTACCTCGAATTAACAAGTTTGCATTAATTAATTTATCAATTAAAAAATTAAAATTACAGAATTCTTCTCTCAAACTCAGCAGCACGCTCAGCTTGGAACTCGGATCGGCCGGGTCACACCCCGGGCACCGTCGAAGCGTTTGAGCTAGCAGCTGCAGATTCGTGGGCGAGCTCTCAAAGCAACGGTCGAGATTCCTAGCAGCTCGTCCTGGGATCCACGTGGCAGAATGTCTGGGAGCCTTGGGGTGAGGGGATCCGAGCCGGGTCGCGAAGCTCCTGGTGGGCCAGAATCCGGAGGACCCCCTCGGATTCGAGTTCATCGTAGGGTATGATGAGTGGGCCCAGGTTGTAGAGCCTGAACTCCTCCTCTGCCCGGACCAGGAGGCTTCGGAAGAGGGGGCGGTTCAGGTTTTCCACATACACCACGAACCGTTGGTAGCCGGGGCCTGCGTACACTGCCACGTGCCCAGAGGGGACGTAGGAGGGGGTGCCGGCGAAGGCAGTGGCCTTGTTGTGCCAACGACGGAGCATCTCCCGGAGCCACACGATGTTGGCGGGCATTTTTTCTGGCAATGAAGATGTTGGGTCAGAAACAGATTGGTTTCAAATATAAACTCAGTTGCGACAACAAAAATTTGTGAGAATCACCAATGTAAACGAAGCGCCAAACCAAATAGTAGAATAACAAATGTGGACACAAATTTTAACGTGGAATAACCCTCCTTTAAGGAGGATTAAAAAACCACGGGGCAACTCCGAGAAAAATTCACTATGAATCAGAGTGTACAAAAATCCAAGTTAAACCCGAAACTTGAATCACAAATACAGCATAAAAACTTGTGCGAAAAACCACACCTTAATATGCCTCCATCGCCTCTCTGATAATAGTCGGTGACAATACGTCACCCTCCAGAGATCCAAATCGAACTCGCAGCATCGTTGCAGCACCTCGTTGCACAACCTGATTTTCCGCTGCTCACTGCTACCCGCACCATAGAAAACAGTCACCCAAGTATCTGCTCTCTTTGGGTTTTCGCACACCACCAAATTGTCACTTCCTTGATTCACTGCTTCCCCTTTAATAGGATCCCATTTGCCACATATCTTGATTGAAAAGGAAATGTGAAAATATCTCAAAAAGATATCATGAGATATTACCTGAATCTCAAGCTGGCAGATACACAGTAGAAGAATCTTGAATTTCCAAAAAAATATATCTTCAAATCTAAAAGATACATCGTATCAAAAATAATGGAAACACCCATGTGTGGGCTGGACCCCAAAAATCTCCCCCTTCAGCCCAACGAAGAAGTAGATCACATCCAACAAACTCAGTTGGAAAGAAAACCGGTTGGTATCGCACCAACCTCCATCCTCTGCAGAAAATATGACATCCCTCTTTTGCATCTCTGACGGAAACCTGAAAGCTCCCCCTGCAAAAGAAATCCAAATGTCGAAGTCTTCTTCATACTTATGTCTGCACCACTAATACCAGAATCAACAATATCTAGCTCCCCCATAACTATGATCGCCACATAATGTGGAGCACCTGCAGTAATTACTTGCTCCCTCTGCTCAACATCCTTCGAGAAGTCAAAAACACTCAGCACATCATCTCAATCATTGATTTCCATTCTTTTTTCAATAGTGGCACTCTCTGAAGAAAATGAATTAGGTGTAAGATCTGAAACACCTGTGATGACAAGCTTCGGCTTCCACACCTTCTTCAACTTAGTCGACGATCTTCGACTCATGCACGACAATCGACACTGCCACAAATCTGACGAAGTCCTCTTCAGAACTGGATTCGTCACATCACTGCATGCCTTTACATCTGTCCTGTAAATCATGTCATCCATTTTTTCGCACGCATAAACAATCGATCCTCTGGACAAAGTCCAGCTTCCACTGCTAAAAGAACTCCTGAATCCATCAGTATCAAGAGAACTAGAAGATAAAAAATTATAGTGAATACCTGGCACATGTCGCACATCCTTCAATGTCAGTGTACAGCCTGCATTCGTAGTGATAAAAATATCACCAACACCAATGACATCAACAAAATCTCCATTTCCCATCTTCAATCTACCAAAGTCACCTTCTTCATATGAATAAAATAGTCCCTTCTTTGGTGAAATATGGTATGATGCTGCTGAATCCACCACCCATTCGGTGTACAAATCAGACCTGCGACAATCAATGCCAACTGAAAGTAAATCACCCTCACCCTGAACAAGACTTACGACGGTATCCTCAGAATCGGTGTGGTGCGCCTTCTTTTCCTTCTTAAGCTTTTTCAATTCATAGCAGTGTCTCTTCACATGACCCTCCTTGTTGCAAAAGCAGCACTTATCCTTTCTTCTTGTCTTTGACCAACCTCTCTGACTACCGCGTCCATCTGCCACAACCAGAGTACCACCATAACCTGAAGATTCACCATCATTGGTCTTTCGTCGAGTCTCGTTCATCAACAACGATGAAATAATATCATCCAACTTCAGTGTTTCCTTCCCAAACAACATTGTGGTGACGAGATTATCATATGAATCAGGCAACGAACCCAAAAGAAGCAAAGCCTTGTCTTCTTCTTCCATTTCAACAGGTACCGCGTTACCTTTATCATCAATCTTGACCACCACCAAGGATAGCTCCATCAAAAGTTTGGTGAACTCGTCCAGATGGTTACCTAAATCTCCATTCTCTGGAATTTGAAAACAATACAACTGTTTCTTCAAATATAAAAAATTTGTGAGGGATTTTGATTTATACATGCTTTCAATATTCGCCCAGATCTCCTCTGGATCTGTCAGATTCATCACTTCCCGTAGTGTATTATCACCCAAATACATCTGAATAGTGCTTTTCACCAACTCTCGAATATCCTTCCAATCATCATCAGTCATCGTCTCCAGCTTCTCTGAATTTTTCTTCAACGCCTTAGTTGTCTTCTCACAGACCAAAATATTTTTAACTCTTTGCTGCCAAAGTGTAAAATCATTTTGCCCGTTGAATAGTTCAATGTGAGCAGAAATCCCACGGCGTGAATCCCCCATATTAATCAGTATGAAGACACAGATAACCTCCTCTGATACCAGATGTTGGGTTGAAAACAGATTGGTTTCAAATAAAAACTCAATTGCGACAAGAAAAATTTGTGAGAATCACCAATGTAAACGAAGCGCCAAACCAAACAGCAGAATAACAAATGTGGACACAAATTTTAACATGGAAAAACCCTCCTTTACGGTGGATTAAAAAACCATGGGGCAACTCCGAGAAAAATTCACTTTGAATCAGAGAGTACAAAAATCCATGTTAAACCCGAAACTTGAATCGCAAATACAGCATAAAAACCTGTGCGAAAAACCACACCCTGATATGCCTCCGCTGCTCGCTGCTGCCGCTGCTCTCTGATACCAGATGTTGGATGGTTCCATTCATTAATGTGATGAAGGGAGAGATTGTTGAGATTCATCTAATTTATTGATGAGAGAGGAAAATTATTAATGGGGAGATTTATATCACCATTAATTGAGAATTTTCTCCCAACATTAATGGATATTTAAGTCTGAATATTAATGGATGGAATAGTGGATGTTGACTGCCTTAAATAATTATTATGGACTTGGTGTCTATATAAGGGGATGCAGAAACATATTTTGAAAGAGAGAAAAGGGTGTGCCAGCAAGATGTAGCCGGCAAGGGAGACCCAGAAAGGGGTTGCCGCGTTTGCGGTGGCTCGTGTGGCACGACGACGATGGCGCATCAGTGTTTGACAGGTGCAGAGAAACAACAACACAATTGATGATAGAGGCCACATATCGAATGTCTTCCTAATAGCAGTGATCAGGTGGCGTGTCCCGATTAGAGATCAGCGGTACATCATAATGGCGAGATCATTCGGGTGTCGCAAGCTGGTGCGAGGTTGACGCATGTTCAGGTGAAGATCTCCGAGGTAGTGACGTTTCGTCGAAAGAAGGGTGACGTTTTGTCACAGATTGATCTTCCGATACATAGCGTCAGCGGGATGTTTATCAGAGAGAAGGCAGAGGTGTATTGGGGTAAGGTTTTCACACAGGTTTTCTATGCTCTGTTTTTGTAATTCACGTTCGAGCATTACTTGGATTCTTTTACTCTCTAATTCATAGTGGATATTATTTGAGAATTGCCCCGTGGTTTTTTAATCCTCCTCATGGGAGGGTTTTTCCACGTTAAAAAATCCTGCGTGTTGATTTCTTCATTCTGCTTATATCGCTTCGGTTTTCTCGGGATATTTTTGGCAAGAAATTTTCGGCCCGGATACAGGATTCTCCCCCAACAGAAGATTGTTGATGGGAAGGGAAAGCGTCAGTCGAGAGGCTGAGGTGAAGGTAGAGTATAATAAAATATATAGGGGGTTTTTTTTAAATGCACTCGGCTTTTAGTGTAATGAAGATACTACTCCTACTCTTCATTTATTAAATTATATCAAAAATAAATAAATAAATTTTGGACAACCTAAATCACAATAAAAGTAGTATTTATTTTAAAATGATTAAAATAAACATTAAAATGCTAATCTAAAATGTGATCAAAATGAATAATATAATAGTATATTAATTTTATTTATTATGTTAATTTGAATATTATATAGTTTTATACCTACATTTATTATGTGACATTTTTCTACACACAAAATATAGACGTTTGGCCACTTAGTTGTCAATAAAATGAAGTGATGTTTACGTTAAAAATACAAAATGCTATGGGTGTTACTGAGGGGACACACTAATCAAATTCACCACCTTTTGGTTAATTATGACTATAGTGATCACATTTTTAATTATATTTACTTGATAAATTTATAATCTACACTAATACATATATGTCTTTTATCAGCGTTAAAATTTTATTTCATAAACCCAAAAAAGTGCTAATATTGCATACACTGATAAAATTAAGTATCATTTATTTTCTTTTTTTTAGTGTTGGTGAAATTTTTTCAAATTTTTGATAGTTAAAACTTTTTTTAAGAAAATGTAGTATTGACACAATTTTTTTAGAATTTTTTATACCATGTATTTTCAATATCATTTAAATAAATTAAATAATATCATGACATTATTATTATTTACTTCAATACCCACTTCAATGTTCCACTGGTGAGTAGTGTAGATGAATGTACTTATCTATGTTACATTATTTAAAAGTTTGACTACATTTAATCCAGAATACATTGTACTTTATATAAGAATAATTTTTATGATATAGGATTTCATGTAATGATAATATGTAGTTTAAATGATACGTTTTGATTTTCTACTATACATTATTTTTTTCATAATCAGACTTGTGATTTGAATAATTTTTTCCCAACTATAAAAATTGATTATTCAAAAACCAATTTCATCACGATCACTTTCATCAGTTCCCTCTTTCTTTATCATTTGGGAAAATAGAAATAGACCTACTATGATAATCTAAAAAACCACTGAGAGAAACAATACAAATTTGGTGTTTGAGGTGTACTTATCTTTCATTCCAATTTGAAGGGGCAACATCTTTTTGGGATTACTAGATTTTTTTCACCCTCATGTGACCCACATTGCCTTTAATTGAAGGTATCCATGCCTATCAAAACTTGATGAGTCTTTTATAGGATGGTGCATCACTTAATGATTTTTCTTCTTGTGTTTAAAAATTGGAATAAAAATTAAATTTATACCATTATGACAGTTGTGAAATTTTAAAAATTGGGTACAACCGCGAAAGTGGCACACGACACAAATTTATTCGTCATGCATTTTTTTTCTTCTCACTATTTGTGGAGGCATTTCCTCAATCCATCGCCCCCGTCCATTTGCTCCAGAGGTTAAACACGTCGCTGGTTCTGTTTAGGGTTAGGTGGTTCAGGTTTCTGGCAGGGGGTTTTCATCACCCCTACAGAGCCTTCATCCAATGAGGGTTCTCGGCTCTTACTCAGCTCCCAATCTGGTGAAGTCCCCCTAAATCACATCTAGAAAAAGATTTGTGGTGCGATTACAGTTTTCTTTCATCTGCGACTTCACCCTCGACTACGCGTTGATATGCTAACGTTGTGTGATGAATCAGATCTGTGACCTTTGTGACGTCGACCTACTGCGCGACGAGGATCTATTTCATGGTGAAGACTTGCTGCGTGATGAGTCTTGTGGATGGTCGACCCAGAGAATAACATGAATTTTAGGACCATATGTTGGTGATTCGGCTACAACGATCTGCATCAATGATTGAAGTCTTTGTGGCGAAGACCAGGGTTCCAATAACTGGGCGACATTCCATTCTTGGTTGATTCGAGTTTCGATGGAGAAGAACTTATCTGAATTCAGGTCAGGTCTATATTCAGTGCAATATGTGGGCGTTGTGGAGGCCCATAATGAAGGAGGCCATTCGCACATGTTTTCCAAATCATTTCCCAGCGCCCTTCCTGTGCATTTTTGGAATCAGTGCCCTACACATCATCTTACCATGTCTTCAAATGAGGTACATCGAGTCTGTGATAAGCAGACTCAGATTCATATTCTTCAACTCTTATTGTATTGAGTTATTTCGGATTATGTGTATTGTTAGTGATTTACCTCTGTCGGTATATGCCCTTCATCTTGTATTTTTTTATTTAGAGCATAACAAAAATGTGCGAGTCGGGTGGGACGTATGACCAAAAGCGGTCCGAAGCACAATAAATCTCTGTGTCATTTACTACTTTCTTTCAGCTTTTAATTCGACTTGTAAATTTATGAACATCACTGCTTCTAGTTTTAATTCAAACATGTTAGCCTGTTATATCTATGGGTTTGAATTTGAACTGTTGATTATGGAAGCTATTTGAGCCTTGTTTTAGCTCGGGTTATCATTGATGATACTGCCTTGTAAATATGGAATTTTATTTCTCATTGTTTCTAGTTTTATTAAATCAGTGTTGTAACAATAATGTTTTCTTTTTTATGAGAATTACTACAAGATTGGACACCCATGTATTAGCCACTTCCCATATGCTTTTTATATCTGCCATGCATGACTTTTTTTTCACCGGTGTAAATTCATTTGAATTATTTCATTTGATGTTTTGATGGAAATTTGATCATGTGTATTTTGTTTATTAGTTTTCATTTATTAAACTGGAAACAATCATTATTTTCATGTTTCTGATTTTAGCGAACCAAAACACCCAACAGACCACGAGCTATTGCATGGGGACTCCTCTCACGTAGGGGTGCCCCCCACAACAAAGTGATATCAAAGCCTAATTAGGTTTCAATATTGCTTCGTTAAAATTTGAAATTGCCTATCCATTACTTTCAAATGTTTTTACAGTAGATTTTACATTGTAGCATGCTTTGATTGCATCTGTGTCGTTAACTCTCTTGGGTTGAAATTTTGTTCTATTGCTGATAGTTTGTTTCCATTCTGTTTCCATGTTTTCTTTTCATGTCTGAGCCTCAAAGATAAATCTTGGTAGTTGCTACCTATGTGTGCCTATGGATTCTGGGTAGGAATGGGTTATATGTGAGGTTGGCCTATGTTTGAGAGTTGGTTAGGACTAATGTTTGGTAGGATATTGTCTCCAGTGTCTGCCTGTTTCCTAGGAGACGAGCTTATGTTAGCTCCGTAGTGTTCCTCTATGTTCATTAGGACTGTTTTCTCAGGGTACAGACCTTTAGCGAGTTCAGTGTTTAGGTTTGGGTAGTTTGTGGGTGCAATGTTTCTTGTATGATCACTAAGATTCTTTGTTGTTGGACCCTTTTTAATGGGTTTTTTTGTTTCTTTGGAATAATGTGATGTTAGTAAGTCTAGACTAGGATGTGTGACCCTTTTGCGGCTTGTCTCCCCCTATGTTTCTAGCTGGCTCTCAACCTTTTGTTCTCGCGTCTTAGAGCTGTCCTAGGATGTTGGGATCGCTTTCATGTGTAATTGCAGTTTCCTTTTTGTTTAAGGATACCTCCTTTTGAATTTTGTTTAGACGGTTGTCTCCTCTGATGATGATTCTGAATCAATCTATTAAGGATCTTATGGTGTCTTGCATTGAGAGTCTTCCTGTTAGAGTTTTCAGGTAGCATGTCTCGGCTTAATGCCGATGGTGCTGGGTGCTTTGGTCCTCTTCTGTTTTTGTGGGTTCAGGTGGAGACCCTTCTCTTTTGTGCTTCCCCTCTCCGTACTTCTCCTTTTATTTCTTGTTTTCTCCGAACTGTTTTATTTCAGAGTTGCATTCTTTGTAAATTTCTGAGATATTTTGTTTCTTGCCTTTTTATCCCGTGAGGATAGATATTGCTCTATTTATTTGTGATTTTTAGGCACAAATGAGCTGTTTTGAGGACCTCTTATGGAATATGATTTGTTGGTTCTGTCTTCCTCATTGGAATCATCTCAGAGGGAAACTCAGGTAAGTGCAGGCAGGTGCTCCTGTTTATGTTTAGATCCATTTATTCTGAGCATGTTTAACATTTGTTTAGGTATCATTCATTCAGGGCGCCATGTATCGTTGTAATACCTGTTAGGAGAAAATTTGGTGTCATTCCCTGTTACAGTTTCCTGTTTATTATTTGAGTCCAAGATTGATGGTTTCAAGTGCAATAACATCACCAATTTTATATGAAAATGATAGAGATTTTTTAAAATTTTATTTTCTTTTAAAAATTTCCTTTTAATATTTTTTCCTTGTGCATTTTTTCTGATCATTCGTGGAGGTAGAAACCCAATCCATCATGCCCGTCCATTTTCTTTGGAGGTTACACATGTCGCTGGTTCTGTTTAGGGTTTTGGCTTCATGGAATTTTCTCTTTATGTATATTGTTAGGCGGTTCAAGTTTTTGGTAGTGGTTTTCATCACCCCTGTGGTGCCTTCATTCGACGAGGGTTCTCGTCTCTTGATCCAGTGAAGTCATCCTGCAGCGCGTCCAGACAAAGAGTTATGGGGCGATTATGGTTTTATTTTGACAACGACTTCACCCTCAACTATGCATAGATCTTCTCTCATTGTGTGACGAATCCGATTTGGTACTTTCGCGACGTCGACCTGCTTCACAACGATAATCTCACTACTAAAAAACAGTAGATTAGTGGAGGTTTTTTTGAAGGGGTTATGCATAAACCTCTCTAAATTTATTTTAGAGGGGGTTATGCACAACCCCTCTAAGTTTTTAGTATATTTTAATTTTAATATTTGGTTGGATTTGAGAGGGAGTGTAGTTTTCAGGTGCAGCGGAAGCTCGTTGAAGGATGTACCCAACATTAATTTTACCGTTAACAACGATCAATTCGTGATCCTTCATGATGATAAAACAATGGATATTCAGAATAGAACGAAGAAAGAAAAGGAAAGAGGGAAGTCTCGAAACCATGGAGAGGATCATCATATGTTGGTTATAATTAATTTAATTAAAAAAAAGAATCACCTTGATGGAATTCTCTATCCGTTGATGTTTCCGGTCATGATCTGATGTGATCCGTTGTTGCATCACAGATTCCAAGTGTAGGCTTCCTCTAGTGGTTATACATACGTGTTCCATGTATCTCTAGATGTCACCGAAAGAATCTCTGGGTGCTAGCACGGAAGAGCCCTCACTTGCGATGTTTGCCTTCAATCACCTTGAGAGCCGCTTCTAAAGAGTTCTCCTTAATCCGGTGGAGGAGGATCTATCTTGTAAATTGAGAGCGTTTTTGGAGGAAAGAAGTTCTCTTTTGGCTTGAGAGTTTTCTCCAGATCTGTTGTGCACAACCACAACGAATGAGTAGGATTAATGAGAATAATATAATTGGGATTTATAATACTTGTGTGATTCTCTCTGCCTCTTTTTTCAGTGGAATTAGGCGAAGCCTACCTAAAGTTCAAGGTTAGAGTCTAGCAACATGCTAATGCACCCATAAAGAAAGAAGATATTTCCGAAATGAAGTGTAACCTCCTACAAATGCTTACCATGTAATGTAATCCTTTTTTCTTGATATCTCCAATCAAGCAGGTTGCATGTTAGTTTCATCAACCCATGTGCTTGATTATTCTTTCATTGACATCCTGGAATTGAATTTTCCCATTCCTCACAATGGCCATGGATTTATTTAGGCTACTTCAATTCCATCCAAAGGATTGAGATATCAACATTCATTATGGAACAGAAGAGACAAATCCTTTCTCATATTATCTATCAATGTGGTATTACTCATGAGGCACCCAACTAATCCTACCTCATTGCGGACAGTGTGTTGTCACAATTTTTGTCAATACATCTATGTGCGCGAGTTGTAATACCCATTAATAATAATATTAAAGTATAAGGACCAATACACATGTTCGCAGATAGGTATATCCAATGACACTATGAAATGTGGATTTCCTACTGGCGGGTCTCATTCTCATAATATCTTTCTGGATATTACTAAGGGCACACACCATGAGAAAATGCCTCAAAGTTTTATGAGTCCTCACCACTAATGGCCTGTATTATTTGTGTCCTTCAAATAACATTATCTGGCCATATAACGTATATTCAAGAATAGTGTTATGACACATCCAGGATCTCATCATAGCAGAGATCCGCTATGACCCATTAGTGCAACAACTATCCTTAAGACATTATCACATGCATTGTCACGCAGAAGAACAATCAAGATGTGATAAAGTAATTATTAATATTCAAATTCATGAATACAAGTTTATCATAAAGTACAAAGTAGTTGGTTCTAGTTCACTAACTCCACATGGAGTTGTGTCAAAACCACCACAAATTTAATAATTAGTGGCTCTATATGTTCGATTATATTTTAAAGGCGCTATATATATATATATATATATATATATATATATTTGTTTGGATATATATTAGAGGCTATATATATAACATGAAAATTATTTTTTATAAGGAAATAGTGGGGGTTCACAACCCTCTAATCTCCTAAATTAGAGGGTCTTGATGAACTGTTGTTAATCCCTTAAATTAGAGGGGGGTTTTGAACCCCTTCTAATTTAAGATATTAGAGGGAGTTTTGAACCCCCTCTAGTTTAAGATATTAAGAGGGGTTGTGAACCCCTCAAATTTATGACATTAGAAGGGGTTTTCAACCCCCACCAATTCATGAAATTAAAGGGGTTCATGAACCGCCACTAATCATTTTGATTAGAGGGGATTTTTAACCCCCTCTTAATTTTTATTTATTTTTTAAAATAAAATTCATATAAATTTAAATTTTATAACATATATATATTTTTGTGTGTGTGTGGGTGCACATGTGTGGGTACACACACATATATTACATAAAAACATTTTACAAATTTATTTAAATTCATTATAAACACACACACACACACACATATATATATAAAGACAATATATAAATACTTTAAATAAATACTTATATATATAAACAAAAATGTACACATATAGAAATATTGGCATACATAATATAAATGTAATTATAAATATATTTATTCAAATATGTAACAATTACATATTTCTATTTGTAAACCCATCTTAATTTTTATTTATTTTTCAAAATAAATTTCATATAAATTTAAATTTTTTATTATATATATATGTGGGTGCACATGTGTGTGTACACACACATATATTACACAAAAACATTTTATAAATGTATTTAAATGCATTATAAACAAACACACACACAGAAAAGACAATATATAAATACTTTAAATAAATACTTATACATATAAACAAAAATGTATACATATAGAAATATTGTCATACATAATATAAATGTAATTATAAATATATTTATTCAAATATGTAAAATTTACATATCATTTTATAAATACAATTAATTTTTATTATGATTTATACTATACTTATATTATATTAAATACATTTATATTATATTATGTATATGAATAAATATATATATTATATATTTATATTATATATATTATATTATACTTATTTTATTATATATAAATTTATATACATTATATAATTATTATATATATATTTTAGTATACCATATTAATTATAAATTGATTTATTAAATATATATATATATATCATTTAATTATATTATATATTTGTAATTATATGATTGTATTTAATTGTATTTATATGTTTACATAAATATAATTGTTTAATTTTATGTACATTTATATATATTTATTTGTATAAATTGTATTTCATATAATATTAATTATATATAACATAAAATCATAAACATATTATATAAATATATACCTAAATATATTTTATTTAAAAAATAAATCATATAATTTTTTTATAGATTTTATAATTTATAATACAATAATAATAAATATATTGTTAAATAATATTTTTATGATTTTATATTATATATAATTAATATTATATGATATACAATTTATACAAATAAATATATATTATGGTACACAGTATTATGCAACTATATTAATTGAAATACACATATATTAATGTACAGATAATGAAACAATTATATTTATTAAAATACATATATGTATTAATGTGCATAATAATAAATATATGTATTAAAATACATTATATAAATATTTATATAAATTGTATTTAATATAATATTAATTATATATTTGTATAAATTGTATTTCATATAACGTTACATAAATATTTGTATAAATTTTATTTCATATATAATATTTGTCTAAATTGTATTTCATGTAATATTAATTATATATTACATATTAAAATTTATACAAATAAATATATATTATTTTACATAATAATAAATATATGTATTGAAATACATTATATAAATATATTAAATAAATAAACATGTACATAATATATAAATATGTATTTAAGTATATAAATAATTTACATAAATATATTTAGAAATATATAAATATATGTGTATATACATAACATGAATATAATTATAAAAAATATACTCAAATGTATGTAAATACACATATATAATATATAGTTTATATAAATCTATAAATTTAATATAATATAAATGTATTTTAATATACGCATATAAATTTATAATATAAAAATGTATATATTAAATTAAAAAATTATATATGTATTTAAATATTTATTGAAATAATATTTATTTTAATCAGTTTCATAATATATATGAATACAATGATGGTAGTTAAAATACTATTCAAATTCATTTTCCATAGTGCTATATGCATTGGGTGTATGTTGCGGCGGTCTGGGCTTCGTATCACAGCATAGAATTTTTTCTAAACTTTAATGCTTGTGGGGGAGGGCTTTAGGGTCACAGGTGAACAGGGAGGGGGTGTGGGGGGCTGTCCACGCAGGATTTAAATCGTCTGAGGTTGGGCACCCCAACCTGAGGGTTAGGTTGGGGTTTGGACAAAAATTCCCCCATTTTGCATTTTTGGGGTTTTTTTACGCTGCCCCCCGCTGGAAATTCCCGTCAAAATTTCCAGTGGAAATTTCCTCCGACGTGGCGGTAGGCCATTGGCCAACCTGACCCTTAGGTTCAACCGTGAACCTGAGACGATTTAAATCCGGCCACACGAGGGTGTGAATTAGAGGGAGAACGAGTGAGTCAGGTGTGAACCGGAGGGAGAACGAGCGAGGCCACACTAGAGGGGATGACCCACGTGTGTTGACTATAGGAACATGTAGGGGGTGGCATGAACTGTCGGGAGCAGGGAGGACCCTCGTGTTTGAACTGGAGGGGAACTGGATGGAATGGGAAGGTTGGGAATGAGATTTAAAAAATAAAAAATATATTATATTTAGAGGGGTAGAGGCGGTTCTAAAACCCACCGCTAATATAGAACGTGAATATCAATTAGCGGAGGTTACCGCCGCTAATTTCAACAACAATTTAGAAGGGGTTAAAACCCCCCTCAAAATGAAATTTTGTACTGAAATTAGAGGGGTTTTTAACCGCCTTTAAATGAACAACCGCTAAATGTTATGTTAGTTTACCAGAGGTTCCCTAAAACCGCCTCTAATAGGAGTAAAGGAGCACATTAGAAGCGGTTCCTCATAACCGCAACTAATGTGTTTAGAAGGGGTTAAAACCCCTTCTAATGGGGTATTTTTTTTGTTGTGTCTACATCGCGGTGAAGCTCTAATGTGCGACAAGCCTTGCAGATGATCGACCCGGACAACAACATGATTTTGAGGACCAAACATTGGTGATTCGACCGCGACGATCTGCATCAATGATTAAAGACTTTACGATGATGACGAGAGTTCCAAAATCTAGGCACACATTCCATTCTTGCACGATTTGAGTTTTGGTGGAGAAGAACTTATCCGAATCCAGGTCATATCTAGATTCAATGCAGTGTGTGGGCATTGTGGAGACCCAGAATGAAGGTGGCCATTCACACACGTTTTCTATATCTTATCCCACCACCCTGCCAGTGCATTTCTGGAACTAGTGCCCTACACATCGCCAGACCAAATCTTCGAATGAGATACACAGAGTCTCTGTGGTAAGTAGACTCAGTTGAAGATTCATGAACTCTTATTGTATTGAGTTATTTATGATTCTGTGCATTGTTGGTGATTTTCCTCTGTCTGGTATATTCCCTTCATCCTGTATTGTTTTATTTTGAGCATAATAAAAGGCGTGAGTCGGGTGGTGTTCTTACCTTGCATGTAGGACCAAAAGCGGACCGAAGTACGTGAAATATTCGTGTCATTTACTACATTATTTAATCTTTTAATTAGACTTATAAATCATTGAACTTCATTGCATCTAGTTTTAATTCAAATATTCCATCCTATTATATCTCTGGATTTGAATTTAATGTGTTGATTATAGAAGATATTTGAGCCTTATTTTAGCTCTGTTTTTCATTGTTGTTGCTTCCATGTAAATCTAGATTTTTATTTCCCAATGTTTCTAGTTTTATTAAATCTGTATTGTACCGATTATGTTTTCTGTTTTATGAGAATTATTTCAACTTGAATACCCATGTATCTTCCACTACCCATATGCAGTTTATATCTTCCATGTGTGACTTTTGTTCATTGTTTTAAATTTATTTGAATATATTTCATTTGATATTTTGATTGAAATTTGAACATGTGTTTTTTTATCAGTTTTCATGTATTAAACTAGAAATAAACATTATTTTCATGTTTTAGATTTTAACAAACCAAAACACCTAATAGATCTTGAGCTATTTCATGGGGACTCCTCTCTTGCAGGGGCGTCCCCCACAACAGTGGTTAAATTAGATAATTTGTTACTATAATCCACTGTAATAGTTGAATTTGTGATTTCCTTTAAAGATGGTGGTTTGAGAATTGGGGTCCATTGTAGATGAGAAAAAAATCAAATGGTTATTGACATAAGTGTGTTTTTTTATTAAAAAATATCATGCTTCATTTATTATCCTTTTCCCGATAAAAAATTAAATGAAAGATAAAAACTATAAGGTAGAAAAATATTAGGGATTTTAAGATTGAAATAAGTCCCACATGGTTAGTTTGTCGATTTTCACACTATTTTATAACAGAAACATTAATATACTTTTTTTAGTTACTTGTATGGTAGAAAGTGTGTGGTCATTCATGGAATGATGACTCAATTATCATTTAACAATCTATGTTATATGTAAATTAGAAAATTAATGGATTAACATTCCTATTTTTTGTTCTTTACATTCTTTCTCTTTTATTGAATATTTGATTCTATATTTTTTCCTCATTGTTTGACAATAAGTGAATGATATTGAACATTTTTACTGAAGTACAAATCAGAAACAATAACTTAACTGTAGTTCAATTGTTACGAATAAAGAGAATTAAAAAATATTAATTTCTTAAAGAGGTAGAAACAAGATTCATCCTAGAGGGAAGTCACTAATAAGAGAATACAAGAGCTTATGCATCATCATGGCACTATATTGCATCAGGTAATCAACGGGAAATCATTAAGCCTCAAACATACATGGATTATTAAAAACCACTTATGAAACATACCACTTATGATAAATGTTTATGTATAAGTGTTTCAGATTGTATGTGGTGTTCTCTTTTTTTATGCGATCCTATTTTATTTCTAGTGATCTTAATTTCCATTATTTTTATTTTTATTAGGATTTATGTATATGGTATTTTCCCTTGAATAGTTAGCAAGTTTTGTGAAGGGGGAGAAACTTGAAATGGTTAAGCCTATAATAGAAAAAAATTATTTAATCCCATTTCTAATCAAACACAAATTTAAAGAGGTTAAAATGAAAATCATAAAAAGATAATTCTTAGAATTTTTAGTATTTTAATGTGTGTTGATACCATTGTAGTGTAATTGTATTTTTATAAAATTGGGAATTTGTGTTAGTTCATGAATGTTTTTAGTATTCTTAGTATGGTATATTACCATTTTTAAATTTTTTAAATGTAAGGTGTATTCTTATATTCAAATATTTTTGTCTTAGTAATAATTTGATTTGATGACATTCATAGTTATATTTTGTATCCCTATTATCTATGAAACAACATAAACTTATAGATTTAACTCAAACTTTTCATACTGTGTTTCTTATCCGAATAAATTTTATAGAATGCTTGTATTTTATAAGAAAATTACATTATAGAATGAAATCAGTGATCTTTCCCTCTAAATCAAGCAAAAACCCTTTTACCTGGATTTCTAGATGAGCAACATGCCATTTTTTTGGGATTGAGGTTGATAATACTGATGATGTTTGATGCTTATATTACTGGCATTGTGGAAACTGCATGAAGATGGTAGCCTATTGAAATGTAATATCTGTCGCAATATTTTTTTCATTTAAGTATCATACACTCCCTCCTATTTCTACAATTTCATTATATGTTTTTTAATCTTCATTGTTTTTCTATGTCAATATGAATGTTTGATAACATTACTTGTAATGTTTTTTTCAAACGTAATTATGTGATCATTTGATGCAGTAATTCACTTATACTTGTATTTCAGTTTTTATTTCAATATTATATGTTTTCAAGAATCATATACATAACTATATTTCAGCATAATGTTGTGTTATTTGATTATAATACTCATGGGATGATATAACACTAAATCCTTCAATTTTTTTTGAAGAAACATCATATGAGAGAAAAAGTGAAAATTAGTTGAAAAATGAATGAAAATATTCAAAAAAGAAATTACTTCTATTATATAAATTAAAAAAATAAATATCATCAATAAAACCATGATAATAACAAATGAATATTATTAACATTGAAAGAAAACAATAATAGATGGGAATAAAGTAGAAAATTCAATGTATTTTAACTCTTAATAGAAATCATCGATCAAATAATCATTTTTGGATATATATCATTATCATCATATACATTTTCAATAATACATACACAAAATACATTCAATGCTATCATCACCGTCATTTCTCTCATTGATTCAATCGTTCGAACCAAAATGTTGACAATGGTTGAAATTACTGAACTATGAACGTGAATATATGAATAAAGAAAGTGAAAATTTTGAAGAGGGAATATGTTGATGATGGAGGGGAAAATCAAAAGTTTATAGGGGACTGAAAATATTATAGGAAGAATAATATTTTTTATGCAAGAAAAATCAAGAGAGAAATTACATGGGGAGGGGAGTTCGATATAACAATATTAGAGATTAGTTTTTTAAGTATTAATGTTGGTTATTAAATAACCAACAGGAAAAGAGAATATTTTTAAATCAGTTATTTAGTAACCGATGTGGAAAATACTTTTATCACTAGTTATTAAATAACCAATGTTAAATGTATGATGTTAAAATTACCTTTTTTACTAATGGGTGCTTATGTTTTGTTTTGTTTTTTAGTACATGGAACATTACCATAATAAAAGGGTTTTGGAAACCAAAAAAAACTGAACACTAAAATCCTTTAGTGATCACCTTGTGACCGTCAAATGATATTCACTTTTTTCTAGTCACTAAAAGTTTGAGAAACTTTCGTTTGATTCTCTCCAAATACTGCATATACCAGAAAAAATTTTGTTACAACTGTGGGTATGGGATGTCATCATATATGTAGTGTGGGTCTATAATTTTGAGTGTAAACCATGATGTGGGAGAAACAATGGTTGATGAGTGTACTGGTGTAAATAATTAATCAAAGGAACCAAAAAAGTCAAGGGCACACACTAAGCATTAGTTTAGGGTAAGAACATGGTCCCAATTGAGGGAACTGGTGATGAAAAAGTGGGTGTGGGGCATCGGTCGAGTTTATTAGTGTGGGTGTGGGGGTTGTATATGAATGCGACTAGGGTTGCAGAAATATTAGTGAAGGGGGAGAAATAGAAATATCATTGAGATATTTTTTCAATGTAGAGGAAACTATTTGGAGATCACTAATACAACCTATAACGATCACCAACTGTTCACTCCCACATGATATGATTTCCTAATTCTCCCATAAACGGATTTCATCCTAGAAAATGTTGTATTTTTCTTTATTTTTCGAATCAATTATTTTTCTCATAATAAAACATAGATTGATGTTATGTTTTTTTTGAAATTTCACTGCATGAAATTTCAATACAAAAAAAATATTGAATCTGGTTATTTTGTTGAATTAATTACTTTCTTTTATGATAAAAAATTGAATAATATTATCTATGATTGATGAGTAGGTTTGCTTAATTTTGATGTTTTTATCCAGTAATATTTTTATTTAGTCATGAAATTGTCTTGATATATATGATGTTCTTAGACAATTATTAATTAATTAATTTTAATTTTTTTCAATGTAATTAACCATTATGAGTTCAAAACCTGAACTGGCATTATTATGCAACTTGAACAATCATATCATCTCTTATTGACACTTTTTTTTTAAAAAATTAGTATTATATTATATGGAATCGTTCATGTTTTGGGGGGAAATGTTTAATACATAGTTTATGTTGATTTATGCCCCTATATGTATTGCAATTAAGTGAATTGAATTTTGTTTATACGATTCATTTATTTCTCATTTGCATGGGGTGTTTATATTTATCATGGAGACTATTAATGCGGGGTTTTATTTTCTTTTGATCAGAAATTTTTCATACCCATATATATGTTTTCCTTACATTGAAAGTGGCTAGTTATTTGGACCATTGATGAAAGGAGATCTGATGGCCATGTTCTCTCCTTGGTGTGTTTCTTTTGCTTAGCTTCAATCTGGGGTACCACCCTCGTGCCAATCTCATGGCGCCATATGTCATGTATTCCATATCGCATTCTGTTATGTGAACCGTCGACTTTGATCTAGGTCATCCACGCAGATGCAATCCCATGACTCTTCCAGACTGTCTGACGCTCCCCTGACACACCATCATGGCTCTATCTACACAATGATACTGGGATCGACTCTCTTTGTTTGGTGTGTTTTGTTTGGTTCAT
Organism: Viscum album; assembly: GCA_963277665.1. Lineage (NCBI taxonomy): Eukaryota > Viridiplantae > Streptophyta > Magnoliopsida > Santalales > Viscaceae > Viscum > Viscum album. Next base: position 1,242,595,532 of record OY728156.1, on the reverse strand, counting down.
CAAGATTTATCCTTGCATGAGGCTCTGCTACGATTTCTGTGGCTTCTTGGAGAAGAAGGAGGAGGACTAAGGGGTTCCGACCATCTACACTCCCCTTTACCGAGCTCATTCCACCTCCTACAACTGGAGTACCTCTCTGGTGGAGATTCAGTGGATATCGACTTGGTCTTGGGTTCCATAGGACTATGCATCATGAAGGTATTAGATCTTCACATATTTTTCATCATAATGAGGTTTCTGTTTTTTTTATTGGCTCTGTAGAGATTCAATTTCTTCTTTCATGTATAGATATGTATTCTTTTTTGTGTGTGTTCACGAGTTCTTCTAGGAGTGGATGACATTGAATCTACGTGAAATGTTTCACCACTAACACCTTGTTCAACAAGGATGGCCTCCTCAAATAGTTTCTCTAGTTTTTATTTCCTTTATTTGAGTCTATATTTTCTTTTATTTCTTTTTTGCTTCATAATAAAAGGCTTATCAAGGTGGTCTTCTCCCCATGCACGTAGGATCACACTGATCCTAATCCCATTACATTTGTTGTCATAAACTTTTATATACTCTCTATTTTTTTATTCCAGTATCTCGATTTTCGAAGTAATTTTTTCCATTTCATTGTCTCTAATTGATTTATTGAACATATCAAATAATTAACCTGACAACATGTGATAGTGGATCTGAGATGTTTTAGGGTTTAAGCTTTTAACCCTGATAAGTGTTATCAGAGCCTAATGTAACATTTATAATGGGTTCCACGAAATTTTATATTGAAAATTTTGATGGTGAAAACGATTTTCATCTTGGGAAAATTAAAATGAATGATTTGCTAGACCATAACGATTGATGCCCTTGATGGTTCTAGAAATAAAATCACCACCCCTGACCCGGATGGTCAGACTGCCACCACATACATTGACGTCTCAGAGGAAACTCTTAGGATGGACCGTAACATTATCTTTTATCATTAGGAGATAAATTTCTTATATAAGTTACATAAAAATCTCTTACTGATGGTATATTGTCTAGGCATGAATCCACTTATACGACTTAGTCCCTTATTGGTAGATTATATAATAAAATGGGATTATATACTTTCAAAATGTTCCTTCGAACATCAATTAGGATGAAAATTGATGAATTTGATAAATTCTTGTTAGATCTAGCCAACATAGACATTAAATTGGATAATGAAGGCCAGCCATTATACTGTTAACATCATTAGATGATTCCTTTGATATTGTTCAAGACTCTATGATGTATGGAAAATATACACTTACTCTTGAAGAAGTTAAATTTACTTTACTCTACAAATACCTTCAAAAGAAGGGTAGTGTTAAGAATGAGGTTGAGGGTTTAAGTATTAGGGACAAAAGCGAGTCTAGAGGTAGAAGTGAGTCTAGGGGTCGGAGAATAGAAATGGGTCAGCCTAAAAAGAAAATATATATGTCTAAGAGAAAAATAATCAAGTTTTTTAAAATTAAGAAACCTATACACATTAAGAGGAACTGACCTAATTAAAAAGGTGATTATAGAGATAATAATAATGATCATTCCTCACTAGTTGACCCGTACTTTGACAATACCGATGTTTTGAATGTATCTAAAATTTCCATCGTTGACGAATGGATCCTAGATTTAGGATGTTTATTCCACATGTGTCCTTGGAGGTAATTATTTACTAAGTTGAGGGAAATTAAATTTTTTGAGGTATTTCTAGGGAACAATAGGAGCTGTCTTCGTGAGTAAGATTCCATATGCTAATGTAGAAGGAAGACTTATGTATTCTATGGTATTTTCTAGGTCAGACATTGAATTTTTTGTTTGTATTTTTATAAGGTTTATGGGGAAACATGGTAAGCCTCATTGGCATGAATTTAAATGGAAACTCAGATATGTCACCATGTCTAATAAATTGGGCATTCGATGTATGTCTCTATGTATGATAAATTATTCATCTGATATGGATTAAATAGTAGTTTTGATAATGATATTGTTGGTTTTTTTAATCTGATTATGCTACAAATGTTGACACTCAAAAGTCTATTAGTGGTTTTGTATTTCTTGTATATGGAGGTTCAGTCTCCTGGAAGTGCAATATGCAATCAATGGTTTCACTCTCCACTACCGAGGTTGAGTATATTGCCTTGACAGTAGCCATAAAAGAGGCTATATGGTTGAAATGTTTTATTTTTGAGTTGTCTTTATCTGAAAATAGGATAGTAGTCCATTGTGATAACCAATATGCATTACATTTATCTAATAACTATGCATTATATGGTATATTGAGTCACATTGAAATTAAAATTCATTTTTTTAGGGATATTATAGAATATGTGATGGTGAGTGTCACTAATATACCCACTAGGGAAAATCTGGACTGTTGATTGAAGGAGATCTGATGGCTATGTGGGCTCCCAGGTATGTTTCTTTTGCTCAGCTTCAATCTGGGGTACCACCTCCATTACAATATCAAGGTTCCATATGTCTCGTGTGTTGTCCAACCTTTAGTTTTGTGAACCGTTGACATTGGTCCAATCCTTCCATGAAAATGAAATACTGTTACTCCACCTGACTGTCTGATGCTCCCCTGGCATACCATCATGGCTCTATCTGCGCATTGATGTCAGGAATGGCTCTCTCAGTTTGGTGTCTTTCATTTGGTTCATTGAGATCCCTCATAGTGTAAGGATCTACTATGAATTCCGTGGCTTCTAAGAGAAGAAGAAGGACTAACGGGATTCATCCATCTTTGCTCCCCTATGCTGAACTCATGTCGCCTCCGGCAACCGGAGAACCTCCTTAGTGGAGATTTAGTAGAGATTGACTCAATCTTGGGTTTTAGAGGACTATACATAAAGAAGGTTTCATATCATGACCTATATTTCATCATAACCAGTTTTCAGTTTAGATTCCTGGCTCTATAGTAAATCAATTTATTCTATCATGTATATATATGCATCCTTTGTGTGTGTGTGCATGAGTCCATCCAGGAGTGGATGAAATTCACTCTACATGACAGGTTTCACCACTGCTACCTAGCTCAACAAGTTCAGCCCTCTTGGATAGTTTCTCTAGTTATTTGTTTCATTGAGTATGTATTTTCTTTGCTTACTTTCTTACTTCATTATAAAAGGCTTACCCATGTGGTTTTCTCACCGTGCACATAGGATCACACTAATTTGAAGCACGTTATATCTGTTGTCATTTACTTTTCTGCACTCGCTATTTTGTTGTTCTAGTAGCTCGATTTGAGAGGAAATTTGTTCTGTTTCGTTGTACCCAATTGGTTTATTGAACATATCAAATAATTAACCTGACAACACGTGGCAGTGGATCTTGGATGTTTTAGCGTTTAAGCATTTAACCCCAACAGTTTATTTGATTTTATAAAATATATTAGCTAAAAAATTATAGGTAGAATAATATTTTGTTATTTTAAAATTCCAAATTACTGTTCAAATCAAATGTTTTTTTTGTTTTTATTATTTTCTTAAAATGATAAAAATGTTTCATCTATTTAAATTTGTTATGATGCTAAAAATTTGGATGAAAATATTCAGTAAAAAAATATTTATTATTAAAGGTAATTCTTAATGGAATATTTTTCCACCGTTACGAGACAAGAATGGTTGTCTGTCAATATCTGGTAACACCTATGATTTTCCTATAGTTGAGTATGAATATCCAATAGTGAAAATCTAGGGATATAATATTCCTATGAATCTATGGAATGGGAGGGAAAGAGTGAAATCGCTTGATACCCTTTTTAAAGAGAAAAATATCATGTTTTTATTCTACCATTAATATTATTGTATTTCATGAACCATGAGACTTAGAATGGATCAATGGTCTTGAAACTGATGTGGGGGGGGGGGGTAAAGCCCTTATATTTGAGTGTCAGCCAAATACCTTTCACTTATAAGGATGGTCCTTAGACCATAAATTTCCCAAATACCTTACATTTAATGGTTGGCCCATAGGCATCAATAATGTATGCTTAGGTCTATATATGTTTTAGTTATAAAAATTCTTGAGGGTTAACCCGATGAACTTAATAACATCATATTAAGTTCAAGTCTACTTGAAATGACCTAGAGGCCTTTTGATTCTACATAGTCCCTTGACTTCATTATAGATATCCAAGTATTGACATGGTAGGTGGGGTAACTATATAGAAAGTGACTCTAAGACCAAATATACACACACATATATGGATATAACAGTGTGTTTAAAAGGTTTATCATCCATTCAATACATGGTTTCATCCATGTGCATCATGGAAAACATGTTAGGGTACATCATGTATGGTTCTCTTCAAATGCATCAAAATGTTTACATCATGATTCATCTTGTTTCATTATATAGTACTATCAATGTTCCACACTTTTCACACTGAATATGTAATTCCTTATCCTTGCACCAATCCACCCAACTCGATCCAGTATTTCTATAAGGCCCCAAATGTGCTCCCCATTCGCTAAATCTTGGAAATTAGTGATGAGGGATTAAAAAAATATCATTAGGGAGAAATTTACCTTAAATATCAAAACTAAAATAATAAAAAACATATAATTAAAAAATAAATAAAAATTTAAAATGTATATAACAAAGAAAGTTAGCCACCTAGATAATAATCATGACCCACCAAAATAATATACATTTCATGCCATGTCAAACATGTTATACATCAAACATAATAAGATTTCCAATTGGTCAAATATGAACATCATATACATTTAAAGTAAACAAATACGAAGACTTCGACTACCCAAATAATGGACATAAGCCTCACCACTATATACACCTTCAAACATTTGTGCTCAGCTTTCATCATCCAACCAACCAAAGTAGGATATGATCCTTAATAATCACATGGTATTGGATCTATATGTATACAAAAGGTCTATGTGCAAGGTGTGAGTATAATGACTCAATATGAGGTCACCACCCAACCTCTAAAATTTTTTATATAGTAATTATGAATGCATGTAGTTGTGCACTGATAACATTAAATATTTTTCAATGCACCAAAAATGTCATGCTTATGAACCAATCAATCCTATAAGACATACATTCATCAATAATCATGAAATTCATAAATATGAAATATTGTTTAGTTACTTATATAAACACTCAACCATACCCACTTACAAATAAGTCAATATGGTTAACTAAGGAATGAAGTATACCATTATGTAACATTCACTTTCCCTTAGACCTCAAGGAAATAGTGTAATAGTATAAGGTAACCTCCCTTGATCATAATCCAAGGGGAATAACATACAACTATTTCCATAGAATGATATATAGAGTATGGGTAAACTTATATCACTCACAAGCAAAGAGATAGGGGGATACAACCAAGGTAACATCATATCACTCATTGATCAAGAGTGAAGAGTGTCACAAACCAACCCAGGACATCCCTGATCTAGAAAATCAAGATAGACTGTGACATGAATGGAAGATCATTCTTGATCCCCATAGGTTGATGACTAGTTCCTAAGCATCCAAGAATAACTTTTAGTAATGATTTATCCCAAAATAAAATTACAAACATGGATCTTTAAAGAAATAGGTAAAAACAACATTACAACAAATATAATAAATAAATAAAAACTTTGAACAAGTGCACAATAATACAAGACATATCCAAATAAAAATATGAGATCATAGGAGCGTGACAGGGGCAATGAATGTACAGGTATAAGGGATAAAATATAATAAACCAAAATACTGCAACGCATATCCATGTGAGATGTGGGTCAGCATCCCACTGTTCCACTACCATAACCCATACCAGACTAACACGAGAACCCACCGCCTCTAAGCGATACCTTAACTTTACCTATACTAGATACAAAAAGTCTATACATATAATTAACCAGTCTTAACATACATAGAAATTACATCACTTTTGTATAATACTTAAAACATAATACAAATAGATTCCCAAATACCATATTAGTATAATACATTGGGATACATGGAAACATAAACACTGGTACATAAGTGAACTGCATTATCTCCCAAAAGGTTCTTCTTGACTAACAACCTTGTCATTAACATCATAATTAATACATATCTACATAAACTAGAAAGGGAAATATAAAAATGGGTGAGACCAAATTCTCAGTAAAGGTAAATAAGGGATACATGTCAAAATAAACATGAGTATAGAGGTATGATAATGTGATCATAACATTAGACGATCTTACCCTACATATCATAATATTATAAACATGAATCATGTCATAAAGATTGATAGTTCATAATACATGAATCATAAGGAAATAAATAACATAATCCATGAAATAATAACATAGAAATAAGACATGGAATTGTGCCATGCACATAAACATATAAAAACCTTATGTCAAGGAAGCCCACTAAGACCTTTGTAACATGTCAGTCTTGGGATAATCACCCGTGTACCTACTTCGTTCTTGGGATTCCCTCCCACGTACCCTTTTATTTATGGCTTGGTATATCCTCCCATGTACCCTCTTATTTTGGGATTGAGATTTACTCCTATTTACCCTCTTATTTCAGGATTGTGATTTCCTTATATCCACCCTCTTGTTTTGGGATTGGGATTCCCTCCCATGTACCCTTTGATCTAATAAAACATTTATTATTACCTAATGCATTGGAGGTGGGATATAGGTTCCCCCATATCATAATTAAATCATACATACATGTCCCATAGAATCATAAATAATAATATCATAACCCTGATATAAAAATGGGTGTCATAAACATGAAATCATACCTTAACCTGTGGAAAAAGAAACAGGTCTCAAAATAATTTCATCAAATCATTACCCATGAAAAGAAGCGTTTTTCATTGTAATATAACCCATGAAAGATAAATAGATTTCATAAAAATCATTCCATAAAAAGTAAACCATTTAAATAAAGAAATGAATGGAAACATTGAATCATTTCTCCATAAAGGCATTAGTAACACCAATGGATGTTATCTTAGATGGGAAATAATTTTGAAATATCTTTTAAAAACACATCATGAGGAAATTACCCTCTCCTTTTAAAAAATTCTTCATAAAACATAAAACATTTTGAAAACCATTTTCTTGAATATAAACATGAAAACTTATAAAAAATTAGTTGAAAAAATTTTGAAATCCATTTTCCTTTCAAAACTTTTAGAGAATCTTAAAAACCTTTTCAAAACCATTTTCCTTGAAAACTTATAAAAGAATCTTGAAAACCTTTTGAAACCCAATTTCTTTGAAAATATTTTGAAAACATATAAATAAATATTGAAAATTATTTGAAAACCATTTCATTGAAAATCACTTTTAAAACTTTTTCTTAAAATTAAACTTTTAAACATTCAAATGAATATTCAAAGAAACGATGATGGGTAAATTCAGACATTCCATACGAGGTAAAAAGAACGTTCCTTTTTCACGATAAAAATGTAATAAAAATGCCTTGTTTGGCAAGAGACAAGAATATTCCTTTGAACACATTGGTAAAAAAAGGGTAAAAGTGTATTTTAATGATCATCGAATATTAGTAGAATATTTTGGGAGTCCCTTTTTGGAAATCATGGTTTTAAAAGAACACATATTTCCATCCTAAGAGAGAGGTAAGGTCATATTTTATTAAAAACATTTTATTAATTATCATAAGTACCAAAGAGTGAAAATATGGTAATAATAAATTAAGGCATTAAGACTAATCAAATGAGAAGAAAATTTATGAGTGTTTTTGAAATATGGATCATAATATTTCATTAATAAGAACACGATCTTAAACAATCTCGATAAATAGTGAGATCGTTTCAATAAACTCTTACCACATGGTAAATTTTAATCATACTACCCATGTAGGAAAATTAAATTACATGGATATAAAAATATCATGAAAATAATAATATTAATGATATAACATTTCTATGGTAGTTTATACACGTCACAAAAAAATATTTTTATAACATGGCATGTGTCTTAAAGAAGGAAAATTGAGACAAAATTACTCTACCGATTTGGTAACTTTTGAAAAGTAAACCACATCATAGGAAGATCATAAAATGTTTATGTAAATAACAATATATTTAATTATAATAGTTATATAATACACTCATGGTAAGTATATACACCACACAAAATAAGTGAGTGGTAAAAAATGCATGTATCTTATAGAAATAATGAGTGAGATGAATTTCCATTACCTTGTGTCTTGACTCTCATCACACACGTTCAAACCTCATGTATAATAAATGTAACTTTATTATACATATTTTATAGAACCATATTCTTATATATAATACCATATATATTTTTATAATGGCTTTATATTACCTTCTTGTTGACAATTTCATGTTAAGGTTACACTTCGGGTAATATTCACTTGGCTTTTCGGTTGTGTCTTAATTTGTTATATCTTTGGTCATTATACTTATATCATGATATCCAAGATGTAAAACCGGATATAAATATCATTTATATTCAGTATATTTATATTAAAATTATCTATACAATATAGATGTATGAAATAGATCACACTGTTCATGGAGAAGGTAGACCGTACGTACGCATGAATGATGTTTCTGTTTTATTATCGTATTGAAAGAAAGAGAATAAATGAAATATATGTATACATGAATATAATATAATTAAAATTGAATTATTAAGTAATATATATCATATAGGTTCATTAAAAACATTTTTAATACATTCTATGTAGTGTGTGAACGAATCCCATCACTTTGAGGGAGCGATATTCCACACTTCCTCAAACAAAATTATCGTATTTACACAAGATGGAAAAAATAAGGGTATTTTCTAAATAAAAATTACAGATGAATAAACACATTATAAATATCATATATATCATATATAAATATATTTTTCTTCATAATGTCTACCATGAGGGGTAGTAAAGGAAAAATGAACAATCATCGTTTCATGAGGCAATAGTTCGCTGTACACGTAAACAATATGATCATTACCCATTAGATGGAAGTGTGTGTAAGTGTAGGTATAACCCTTAGAAAAAAATCCTACTATTTTGAGGATGCTATTTCTTTTAATAATTAAAAAGTATATTTTAGGGGGTGGAGAAATAAAATAAAAGAAAGGAGTTTGAATAGGGATGTTACCTCTTATTCAGGTAACTCCTTTTAGTTTGCACTAAAAGGATTCCTTGGATATTTATGACAAAATAGATTATTAAAGGAGGGAGGGAGATTTTTTTAGGATCTAATTGGGAATATATTTTCCAAACGTAAGTATATTGTTAGGTGTGAGGAAGTGGTAGGAGAGGAGACCTTTAATAAAGGAGGATGAGTGGCACTCTTGTAATATTTTAGAAAAAGGGAAACCCCACTAATGATTTGTTTTGAAAGTGGATCCAATAATAGTAAAATTAAAATAAAATAGAGTATAGGGTCAAAATATGGCCAAAACAATGTATTTTTAACATGTTTATAGATCATATTAGGCTTTTAAGTTTAGGGTTTTGTCCATTGTTAAGCTTAATTTCACCTCAATCGTTGTAATTATTTTTAATTATCATCACTAATAGTTTTGGTAAAAAACTAAGTTGATATTATTAGATATTATAAATTATTTTTATTTAAAATATGGAATCAATTTTTACAAATTCCAATCACATAAGTGGAAGAAATTAATTTAAATTTTATCCCGTAGATGGGAAGACAATGCAGGTTTTTAAAGTAAACATGTTCAATTGTTTGATAAAATTTTATAACCAATTTCAATAAGAAATTGATTCCAATGAAATAAATTGGATAAATCGATAAAAATTTGATCTAATTAAACTTTAAAATCAATTAAAAATAAAATTTATCCTTATAAATAAATTATATGTAAAAAAATATTGAGTTAAATTTTAGTACTGTTCTATATTCATTAAAAAAATAAAACATCATACAAAAATACCAAAAATTCACCCTAAACTATTTATTATTTTTTAAAAAAATGAAGTTTATTTTGACACATAAAATTTATAAAAGTGCAAAAATTTATATTTAGAATAGGTTCCCCAATAAAAGGCAGTAAAAGTGCCTTAATAAAAATATAGTTTTTTATGTGTAAAATTTGGTTTGTTCTTATCTTATTCATATAAAATATATTATATGAATATCAAAAATATTTGATTGAATATAATATATATATATTACATTAATATCACTCAATAATTTTAATTAATTAAATTTATTATGATAGAACAACTTTTTGAGAATAAAAATAGTTTTCTATGAAAATATTCCCTTTATATTCAATTAGTTCATTGTAACTAATGAATACATTTTATATTTTTTTAAGACATATGTTTTCATAATTTAGTTAATACTTTTCATAACCACTAAATTATAAACTAGGTTAAGTATTAATATATTAAATAATAATATTTTAATAATATATTATTGTTTGGTAAAAATTGGTCTTGCGTGTTAAGTAGGCTGTCGAGATAATTCATTCTTGCATGTAACATAAGATGACCTTAGTGTTCCATATAAAGAAATATAACCATTACATTTCATGTGGTGAAAAATTAACTTAAAATTTTGTACAATGCAATCCAAACATAGTGCATTACTATATATAAAATAACTATTTTCAACGTTGCGTGAAATGAAAAATATTAAAAATAATTAATTAATTTAAGAAAAATAATTCACCAAATCTCGGGGTGTTAAATTATACCCCTTTAAAATGAATTTCACCCTCAAAATTCCTTTTAGTTATTAAAGATTTAATACTTAAAAAATTTCCTTTATTAGAAACCCACATCATAAAAATGAATACTAAAACATTGTTTTAAAAAGGAAAGTTGGAAACATAATGGTTACCCGAAGTAACATATAACTGGGTTTACACATGGGAGAACATAGGTGGAAAGTGAAAACATAGAAATGTAAGATAAATCTAACCATCATGTTCTGATGGAGAGAGATATAGAATAAGGTCAGGATAAAGTTAACAGTCACAAAGCCATAAATCTGTGATGAACTAAGGGACCATCTGATTCATCAGAAAAAGAGGTAATAGGATATCATTTTTGGTTTCAAGATCCTTTTTCTTAAAGTTAAATAATTTTCATGAGAATATATACATACTTTATTCCATAAAACTTCATCCTTTTTTGTGCCTTGATTAACTTTCACTTCATCTTATAACAGGAAATAAAGGTGGATTTGTCATTCCTAAAGCATTATTAGATCACGAGATCCATAAATAGAATGATAGGTTATAAATCTATTTTTTCATAACAAAAGGTTAGAATATGTTAACCAATATTTCCTAAATCCACATATGGAGAGATAATAATTTAAATATCCAAAAATTCAACTGAAGTTTAATCTAAACATTCTATAAATGGATAACATTGTAACCCTTCCAAAATTCTTAAATCCAATACTTTATAAATAAGGTCACAAAATCATCTTAAAAATTTTCCCCCATATATCACAAAATATCTCTTGGTTATCCCATTCCAAACATGTGAATACATTCATTATTTATTCTCGTGGAACATGGTAATAACCTGAATTACCATAAATAATTTTTGGAAACTTGTATGTTTACTTATTCCAAAGGTTACTGGATATATTCATTAAATAAAAGTAGTTTTAAACATCATCCTTAATGAAATACAACACATTGTAAACCAATCAATAATCAGATCCAAGGTAATCAGTTCCATCCAGTTTACTTTATTGAAATCTCTCATCTCTTTATCCAAAAAAAACAAAATTTTCTCAACATCTTGATCACATTAAGGGTTACCTTACCTTAATCAAAATATCACTTCTATATATATTCATCACCATTAACCATATCCTTTTCAATAATTAATGAAAACATATACTAAAAATACTTATATATATTTCATGATTCATAAAGCATAATCTTTGAATTCCAAAACATAAGTACTTCATTCATACAACATTATTCGTAAACAATTACATAGGCTTCATAAAATTATTCCTTAATACCTATTTCCTAGAATATAAAATATGAATAATGTATTAAAGTTCCTAATATTCCATCTAATCATTCTTCTTAGGATTAATATAAAAAATATTAGAAGAACATCACATACTGTTCACATATCATTTTCAGTCTCTTTATCTTCAGAAGTATAACCAATACTCATACCACCTTCCTTATTTTATTTATGAGATTTTCACATGGAAAATTTATTTTCACAGTGCTCATAATTTCCACATCTGAAAAATTCAATGTTAACCATGTTCCTTCTTGTTCTCTCCATTTAATAAAACTATAAATCACAGGGTGATAAACCCAAATCATAAAAGAAAACAACACAATCACGACAAATTACTTATGTGATGTCTAAATCATGACACCCACCTTTTAATCGAAAAAACCATAGGTTTAACATAGGTTTTTCATAGTCATACTATATTCAAATACTTCATAATGGTTCATGAAGAGTGTGAAAATTTCCAAAGCATATCCCTAGGGACTATCAAAAAAGGTGTGCAACAAGACCCATTTTCGTGTACCAGATTACCCTAAGTCAGTCCTAGGAAATGATGTTGGAGTTATTACCTCTAGGTAAATTTGTGTCCGAGCCACATCCACTTATATTATCTAGATATGGATGTATTTCTAAGAAACTACTCACTATATCCTTTACCAAAATTCCAGGACATTTTCCTATAATTTTTCTTATCATTAGACTAATCCTTAGTACTTAGAGTTCCCACTAATGTTTTCTCATCCTACATTACAAAGGATAACTAAAACTTCATTTAGATACCAAATATAATGACCCAGTATTAACATACATATACATTACATCACTTTTACAGAATATATAAAACAAAATTCAAACAAACACCCAAAGACCGTATTAGTCTTCTACCTTTGGAAACATGGAAACATAAAAATCGGAAAATAAGTGAACTACAGTATCACCCACTAGGTTATTCATGACTATAAACATTCTTAGACACATGATACTTAATACATATCTCCATAACCAGGGAATGGAAACTTAAAAGGGGTCATCTCAAGTGCTCATTAAGGGTAAACCAGTGAGACATGTAAGCATAAACATGAGTATAAGGGTATGATAATGTGATCATAACATTTAAATATCATACCTTGTATATCATAAGATTAAAAACACGAATCATGGAATAAATATTGATAGTTTATAAGACATGAATCATGAAGAAATAAAGAACATAAGACATATAATAATAACATACGAATAAGACATGGAATTATGGAAGGCACATAAGCATACAAAAACCCTATTTTAAGGTAGCCTACCAAGACCTTTGTAACTTGTTAAGATTGGGATAATCTCTAGTGCACCTTCTTTAGGCTTGGGATTCTCTCCCATGTATTCTCATATGTTGGGATTGGGATGTCCTCCTATGTACCGTCTTATTTTGGGATTGGTATGTCCTCCTGTGTACCCTCTTTTTTTGGTCTTGGGATGTCCTCCCATGCAACATATTATTTCAGTCTTTCTATTCCCTCTCATGTACCCTTTAATCTCGTAAAACATTTATCATTACCCAATGCATTAGTAAGAGATATATGTACCAACCATATCATAATGAAATCATATATACATGTGTCAAAAAATCAGAAACAATAATATCATAACCCATGAAATAAAATTAGTGTCATAAACCAGAAATCATACCTTAACCTATGGAAAAGTAAATAGGTTTCATAATCATTGCATATAATTAGTACCTTTGAAAAGAATCAGGTTTCATAGACATATATCCTGTGAATGAGAAAATGATTTCATAAATAGTATTCCATAAAATGTAAACCATTCTGATAAAGATATTAAAAGGAAACATTGAATCATTTTTATATAAAGGCATGAGTAAGAACAAATGATGTTATCTTATATGGGAAATAATTTTGAAATATATTTTAAAAACATTTCATGAGGAAATTATCCTTTCTCATTTGAAAAATCATTCACAAAACATAAAAAATTTTAAAAACCATTTTCATGAAAATAAAATTGAAAACTTATAAAGGAAGCATTTTAAAAAATTTGAATGCCCTTTCCCTTAAAAACTTATAGAGGAGCCTGAAAACCTTTTTAAAACCATTTTCCCTGAAAACATAGAAAATAACCATGAAAAACTTTTGAAAACCACTATCCTTGGCAAATACTTTGAAAATTTATAACGAAAGCATGAAAATTATTTGAAAACCATTTATTTGGATTTTTTTTTAAAAAATAACTTTTTAAACATTCAATGTAATCTTTAATGAAATGATGGCAGGTAAATCCGTACAAGCCTACGATGCAGAAAAAACATTCATTTTTCATGGTAAAAATGTTAAAAATATTCCTTGTTTGGAAAGAGACATGAAAATTCCTTTCAAAACATTGTTAAAATAAAAAAGGGTAAAATTTTATTTTAATGATCATAGGATATTATAAAAATATTCTTATATTATCTTTTTTGAAAGCATGGACGAACATAGATTTTCAACCAAAGAGAGAGGTAATGTCATATTTTCTTAATTCTTTTTATTAATTATATTATGTACCAATAAGTGAAAAATTGTACAAATACATGAATACATTAAGACTAACCATATGATAATAAAATTGATTAGTGTTCTTTAAATATGGATCATAATATTTCATCAATAAGATCATGATCATAAACAATCTCTATAAATGATGATATTGTTTCAATAAAATCTTACCACATGGTAACTTTGAATCATACTCCCCATATAGGAAAATAAAATTACATGGAGATTAAAATATCATTAAAATAAGTGCATTAATGATTAAATATTTCAAATATAGTTTATACACCTCATAAAAAATATATGTGTATAACATTTCATGTGTCTCAAAGAAGGAAAATTGAGACAAAATTACTTTATTGATTTGGTATCTTTTGAAACATAAACTCCATGACAGAAATATCATAAATTTTTTATGTATGTTCTTATTGATTTAATTATAATAAGAATATAATACATTCATGGGTATTATATAAACCACAAAAAATATGCAAGTTGTGAATAAAGCATGTATCTCACAAAAATAGAGAGCGAGATGAAATTCTCTTACCTTGTGTCTTGACTCTCATTGAACACTTTCAAACCTTAAATATAATAAATTTTAGTTTATTATAAATCTTTTACAGAACCATATTATTTTATATAATACCATATATGGTTTTATTACGACTTTATATCACCATCTTTTTAATAATTTCATGTTAAGGTTACACTTTGGTTAATATTCTCTTTGTTTTTTGTTGGTGTCTTAATTTGTTATATCATTGGTACTTATACTTATATAATGATTTAAAAAATGTAAAACATGATATAAATATAATTTATATTTATTAAATTTTTATTATAATATTCTAAATAATATAGAAGTATTAAATGGAATACACCGTTCATGGAGACGGTACCGTATGTACACATGAATGTTGTTTCTGTTTTAATGTCGTATTGAAATAGAGAGATTAAATTAAATATATGTATATATGTATATAATATAATTATATTAGAATTATTATTTTATATATATCACATATTTTCAGTAAACAAATTCTTAATACATTCCATGTAGTGTATGAACGAGTCACATCACTTTGAGGGGGCAGTAGTCCACACTTTTCAAACAAAATTAACGTATTTACACAAGATGGAAAGAATTATGATATGTTATAAATAAAAATTATAAAAGAATAAAGTAATGATAAATATAATATTTATCATATATAAATATAGTTTCCATTATAATATCCACCATGATAGGAGTTAATGGAAAAATGAACAATCATCGTTTTGTGAGGCGGTAGTTTGTTGTACACATAAACAATATGTTCATTACCCATTAAATGAAAGTGTGTGTAATTTTAGGTAAAATAATTAGAATAAAAACATAATTTTATATTTAAGATACTGGTGTTGTTATAAAATCCTGAAATAAGGATATTTTTTTGAGAAAGAATATAAAAGAAAGGAGCGTGAGGAGGGATGTTTTCTCTTATTTGGGTAT
This sequence comes from Viscum album, assembly GCA_963277665.1. Lineage (NCBI taxonomy): Eukaryota > Viridiplantae > Streptophyta > Magnoliopsida > Santalales > Viscaceae > Viscum > Viscum album. Next base: position 1,242,579,491 of record OY728156.1, on the reverse strand, counting down.
CCCCTTTTGGTCTGCACCAAAGGGATTCCTTGGATGGATTTTTGCCCAAAGGGAGTATTGAAGGGATAAGGGAGGGATTTTGAGGATCCAATTTATTATATATTTTCTGAACTTAAGTGTCTTTAGGGGTGTGAGGAATTGGGAGGATAAGAGACCTTTTATTGAGGAGGAGTGAAACTCTTGTAATATTTTGGGAATTGAAAAACCCCACACCATTTTTTTATTTCATGTGGATCTGATATTTGTAAAAAGTATATACATTGAAATATATTGTATAAATATATAAATAAAATGGATTTGGGAAAAATTTATAGTTCATATTGGGCCTTATTTTCAGGGTTTAGTCCCATTTTATGCTTAATTTCACCTTAATCATTGTAATTGATTTTAATTAACTTCACTAATATTTTTGGTCATAAAGTAATTTGATATTATTAGAAATTAGAAATTATTATTGTTTCAAATATTTAATCCATTTTTACAATTTCCAATCACAAAAGTGGCAAAAAATAATTAAAATTTAATCCCTCTGATGGGATGACAATGCGATTTATTAAAGTAAAAACATTCAAAAGATTGATGTGTTTTTATTACCAATTTCAATATAAAATTGATTATAATGACATAATTAGATTAATTGATAAAATTTTTATCTAATTAAACATTAATATAAATTAAAATTTTAATTTAACCTTATAAATACATTATATAAAAAAGTAGTTTTGAGTTAAATTTCAGAATTTTTCACTGTTTACTAAAAAATGAAACTTCACAGAAAAATACAAAAAATTAAATGTAACCTAATTTTTATGTTAATATTTCAAAATTGAATTTTATTTTGACATATAAAATTTATAAATGTTCTAAAATTTATATTTAAAATAGGTTCTCTATCAAATGGTGGTAAAAGTGCCTTAATAAAAATATTGGTTTTTATGTGTAAAATTTTGTTTGTTCTTATCTTATTCCTATGGAATCTATTGGATGAATTTAAAAAATAATTTATTTAATATATATAAATATATAAATATATATATTACAATAGTATCACTCACTAATTATAATTAATTTAATTTTTTCGTATAAAACAACTTTGTGAGCATAAAAATATTTTTTTGTAAAAATATTCCCTATATATTCAATTGGTTCATTATAACTAATGAATTCATTTTATATTTTTTAAACCATAGGATTTTATAATTTAGTTAATAATATTCATAACCACTAACTTAATGGCTAGGTTAAGTATTAATATATTGTTATTTGGTAAAATTCATTATTTCATGTTATGTAGGCTGTTGAGGGAATTCAGTCTTGTGTGTAATGTAAGCAGACCTCAATGATCCATATAGAGAAATATACCCTTTATATTTCATGTGGTACATGATAAAAATGTAATTTTGTATAACACAATTTGAACGTAGTTCTTTAATATTGTTAAAATAACCATCTTCAGTGTTTTGTGAAATGAAAAATATAAAAAAGAATAAACTAATTAAACAAATTCATAAAATATTAGGGTGTTACAATACACACCCATTGGGTGCATTTAGGGTGCAATCACAAATCCAAGTAGGGTCCCACCAAGTATTCCATAAACCAACTTTATTAAATAATCCAATTATTCTCATTAAAAAAAATAAGAAAATTGAGATAATATTTTCATAAATTTGAATAAAATAAGATGATAAAACACATTTCAATAACTTAACATAAAGCCATTAAAAAATAAACATTTTAAAAATAAAACATTCTAGCACTATGGTAGTGATTCAAAAGGTGTATTAGGTTAGGGCCAACTAGGATCCTCACACCTCCATGACCAATGAAAAATAACCAAGTGTGCATTCAAATCCATAGAACTTGGGCCTAGTTGTTGGATATCACTAACATGCATCTCCCTACATTGATAATGTTTTTGTTAGAGTTATAGTGCATATCCCATGTTAGTGAGGCTAACCAAACCTATCCATGCTTGTTCTAAATTACCCACCTAATACCAAGGATCCACTGGGCTATCCCCCTCTCAAAGATGCACCATTTTCACAATTAAAAACCACTTCATGGGGTGTTTCATCAATCAAAATTGAGATTTATCATATACAATATAAAAACCCCCAAAACCAGGCCCATATAATATCTGAAAAATCAATTTTAGCATAAAATAATTTATAAAATACATTATAGTTTTCAAAGAAAAAAATACGTGCCTTTAAATAATTGAAAACCCAATTTAAAAATGTGAAAGAAATCAAGGTTCATATGAAAAATCAATCTTACTAAACCACCCACATTAAATAAATGGAATTTACCACAACAATAAGGGATCCATAAGGTAAATAATTAAGATACTCCTTGGTGGTAGGGGAAAATCCTAAACCACGAATATTCATCAATAATTTTGATCCAATAAACCCTAGGCCACCATAGCCTTTTTGTAGAAATAAAAACATAAGAGGAAGGAGGAAAGATCAACAAAAGATAAATAAATACACTTACCATGATGACCCTTGAAGATCTAGGGTAAAATACCACCAAAAGAACACGAAATATGGAAGGATTAAGCAGTTTATATGAGAGAGACATAGCCAAGTTCAAGAATAGAAAAGGAAGGATATAATAGGGTTAAATTGAACCAAAGGAAAACATGGAAAAATAATGTTTTTAAAGATCGAACAACATGTCTACATAAGAAATAAAGATTCATAGAATGTATCTCTTCAACTAGATTGGTTAATGGAATAGAATAGTGGTTTGCACTTTGAACTATAATTATGAAAAACAAGCTCTCTACTTTTAAAACTTGATGATGTGAATGATTAATTAACACCATGAATCACTTTAGTAGTAGTGTTATTACTCTCCTAAGTGATAAGACGCCCAAATAACGGGTAAGATCAGTAAGATATATAAATATAAATCCAAAAAATAATTTCATACCTAAATGAAATATTGAGATGTGATAATTATACCCACCATGTTGTCTTCTACCTTCAGAAAGTTAAGTTAAAGATGCTTGATACAAAAAATAAGTAAGGTCATTGCTCTCTCATATTTGATTCTCACTCCCACGTTTCATGAGAATGAACTCCATGATTCCATATCATTCAAACCAATGAAATTGATTTCCCATATAGGTTCTTTTCTAGGGAATCAAAAATATGAAGTTGTTGCTCGACCACAAAAATATTTAGATCCAAGTCAAGATCCTCCTAATTAAGAATATGAGAAGGGTTAGGATAATATATCTTGATCTGAGGCACATGAAATACATTTATTAATTGAAGTCAAATTATTTAGTAAAACTAATTGATAGGACACATTTCTATTCCAATAAAAAATATCAAAATAACCCATGTATATCAGATCTAACATCCCTTCCCTTTTAAGCCATTTGTTACACAACCTAGGAACAAATTTCAAGAACACATGATCACCAACCGAAAAATCCAAAGGATAACATCAACAGCCCACTTAAGATTTTTTCCGACTCTGAGATTCCAACAACCATTGATGAATAATTATATTTTTTATTGTCTCTTGAACAATAATCAGTCTAACCAAAGAATATTCATTGATCTCAGACAAACAAAGGTGTGATTTTAAAGGTCGTCCATACAATGCTTCAAATGGATCCATCATGATTGAAGAATGATACCTATTGTTATAGGATAATTCGACAAGTCCCAAATGATAATACCAAGCACCTAAAAAGTCTAGGATTCATGCACAGATCCTATCCTCCAAAAATCTGATTTTCTTATTATGTTTTTCATTCTGTCTGAGGATAGTAGGATGCGGTCAATTTAAATCGAAATCCTATCACCTCCTGGAGGAATTTTCAAAACTAAGAGGTAAACTGAGGGTCCCTTCATTAAATGATAACAGATAGTACCCCATGCATCCACATAATATCCTAATCATATAAATTCCCCAACTCCTCAACCTTAGTGGTATCCCAAATTGGAATAAAAAGAGAAAACTTGGTTAATCATTCAACCACCACTAATATTTAATTATTCTTTGGAGAGTCTATAGTATTTTGAAAATGAAGTCCTTGGAAACCTCATCAAATTTTCATATCAATGCAGGGAGAGATTGAAGTAAACCAGAAGGCTTTTGGTACTTATATTTTATCTATTTACATAGATAATAATGAGACATGAAATTAGCTATATATTTCTTAAAACTAGGATATAAAAAAAATTCATGTCATAATACATCTAAGTAGTGCCTAGGTGAAATCCCCTCCACTAAAAAACGACAGTCTTCCATCAAAACCTTTCTCATAGGTGAGGGAATGACATACTAGTTTTTGAAGCAAAGACACCCTCAGGGAAGAGAGAACACTCATCGATGGTATCCGAACCATATAAATAATTCTTGATATTATATAATTCATAATCTCACTATGGATCATAGAAAATTAACTCAAGAAGAGATGGAATCAACTAATTGCTCACTAGAGAAAAACTAGTCTCTTTATCCTTTTCATCTAAGTGCATGTTAGTGAATAGTCCCATGAGGTTCCATTCATCCCGTGATTCAATCATGGACAAAGAGGTCATTTTTTATAAAAAATCTTAATAAAAAATATTCCCATTCCCTATGATGTAATTCATGTTAATGTTAAATGACTAGTGTTACAACATCCACTAACTCTCCATATGATTTTGGTCCTTTCGAGAAAAGATATAACTCATTTTTTTAGTCATAATAGATTGTTAAACATTCCCCAAAAATGTAATTCCACCAACTCTTAAGATCATGCATGATAGATAAATTTCTAGGTCATAGTTAAGGTAGTTCTTCTCAAGTATCCAAATATTACGAGAGCCATAAACCACCACATGATCACCATTCATAAGAACACAACCTAAACCTATGTTTGAAGTATCAAAAAACACTGCATAATCCTATCCATCTTATGAAATGATAATGATAATATATGAGGTAAAATCCTATTTTAATTCATCAAATAAAGCCTAAAATTTTTAATCCCAAGGTAATTCTACTCCCTTCCTGGAAAGAGCAGTAAATAACAATTCCTTCTTTGAGAAATCCATTAAAAATATCCAATAATACACTAATAGTCCTAAAAAAATTTTAATCTCAAAAAAATTCAATGGATCCTCCCATAACATGAAAAACATGATCTTTTCAAGGACGAACAAGATTCCATTTTATGATATCATGTCTCCTAGTAATTTCACTTCTTGGATCCATAAGTGAAACATTGAAAACTTATATTAAGGAAGTGATCTCTCCAGGCACCCAATATAGTTCATAGATGGAGATCATGTTCCTTACTAGTCATTGAATAAATTTAGATGTCCCCATGAACACCATTACGAAGGAATCTAGTTATTGGTGAAATTTCTAGTTCATTAACACCATAAAGATTGAGAGAGAATTAGTTAAACCAAATGAAATCACAAGATACTCAAATTGACCGTACCTACACCTGAAGGTAGTATTTAGAATGTTTGAATTCATAATTCTGAGTTGGTGATATCCATACTAAAGATTATGTTTCGATAACCATCTAACTCCATTTTACTAATCAAACAATTCATTGATGTAGGGTTAAGGGGTACTTATTTTTAATTTTCACTTATTTGAGATTTTGATAATTGATGCATAAACAGAGAGTTCCATTGGCCTTCTTGGAAAATAGAACTAAATCTACCTATGTTAATACACTTAGATGAATAATTTTCTGGGATTACAAATCATCCATCTAAATTTTAATCACACAATATTTTATTTGTTTCATATGGTAGGAAGGTATGAATATTGTTTGGTTCCCTGAAAATAATTCTATAGAGAACTCTACTTCTCTTTCTAGAGTATGATTAGAGAAGCGGGTTGGAAACACCTCAAGAAACTCCTTGACCACTGAGGGAAGTTCACACTATAGTTTTTTCATTGAGTTCAATAGAAAATGAGGAAATTTATTTACCAATATCTGGTAGAGGTGGTCCCTCTTGGAAAGACCTCAGATCCCACTCCCATTGAAACACGTCAGAGTTCCCATCAGGGGTAGCAAAGGATACCTGATGATGATAATAATCACTCCATGCCTTAATTTGAAAATTTCTAGTCCATCCTGATAATAAAATCATAGAGATCTATTTCAAGAACTATGAAATCCAAATTCTAACTAAAATTTATATATAGAAAATATGCATGAGGTGTATCATAATCTATTTTATCTTTTCTTTATGAGATGCATTGTTAGTTCCATGAAATATAACACATGTTCCATAGATTGATTTAAAATATTCATAAAGTAGGTTGATATAAAGAAGTTAGAGGCCCTTTTATCAAAAAATAGTCATTATAGAAGAATAAATATGAATTGTACCTCTCACAATCATAAGACCTACCTAAATTTTCATTGGAGACTCTTCTAATGCAAGCAAATAATTCATTTTAGAAGATTATTGCTACTCACCACTAACCTAAGGACCAACCTACCCTCATTTTACTTCATCCATGAGATGAGTTCGCCTTTCCTCCATAATCATGTGGATGGAAACCCACTGCCTTAGAAGCATATAACTGCACCACTAACCCCCTTGTGATTAAGATCCTGAACCACTATGCTAAGAAGATATGTCCTACCAAAATCACAAAAAATTATCTAGACATACACATGAGAGGAAAACATTCAAATCTACTGATCAAAAACATTTTTTTATAACTAGTATTACCACAATGTTAGTAGGTCAAAGAACCTTTGTTAGCCACTTCAGAGGGCACAAAATAAGTCCACAACTGGGATCCATTGCCCCTTCCTTAGAAACATCATTTGAATTTCTCTTCCTTAAATAAGGGCCACTATAATTACCACTAGATGTGGGAGAAATCCCACTAATCTCGAATACTCTACTTGATAAAGTTCTACCATCAGTTCCCTATCCAAAACCTCAAAATAGGTGGAAATATTTACCATGAGGACATGAGAATGAATATCTAGCTGCAACACTATATGAATCTTTTGGGCCTTTACATTCTCATTCGATACAACCTCAGGCAAGAAAAGGGAATGTTTGAAAAAATGGTTGACATACACCATTATTATCCAATCACCTTATTTAAGGGTGAGTAACTCCATGAACATATGCAAAACCATTAATTCGAGGTAAAGACGCATTTAATCATTTTTTACTCTAATCCCTATTGTTTCTTTTCATGAACCACAAAATCCCAATACGTTTAACTAAGGCCTTGAAGTTTAAATACAACACAATTCACCTTAGTGGAATCCAAAGTCCTTAAAAAGTTATAGATTATTTAAATTTTCCCCAACCGATCCCCCACATCATCAGGATCACTCGTCCAATAGAAGGAAAGTGGTTTTTAGTGGATAAAATATTAGGATATATATGTATTTCCACCCTTATTTGGAGCCACTTCTCTAGATTGAGTGGGTAATAGAGCTTCACCTTAGTCCATAACACTGACTACATACACTACATCCTCTATAATATTCTAATAAACCAGATTATTATCTCTTGGATGTTATCCAAAACACCATCCAAATTATTCACTAAAAGTATTCTATGGACATGGTGTGACACAATATCAATGAAAGAGGGAATTCACCAAAAAAGAAAAAATGTCAATCTGAATCATAGAAAAACCACAAACCATAATGAAAATAAAAATAAAATCAAAACATAACTAAAAAACAATTTCCTAATATCCCATGATAACTTAAGTCTCATAATGAAGAGATCTGGATAGACACTCGTTCATAACATACTCTTTATGTTATGATATTACTAACTCCTTTATACTAAAACTTCCTAAATCACATATATCAAAACTCACCTTTGAAACCCATTTTTCATGAACCGATCTATGACATCCCTAATTCAGACACTTGAGCTAGTTCACGATATGAACCTAAGGGCGTTCTTGATCTCTATAGTCTGGAGACTGGTACTTGGGTTTCCAATAACTAATTTTGGGAATGATTTCTCCTAAAATAACATTCAAAACCAGGACCTATCAAGAAACAAGGAATAAAAAAATATTACCATATATATCATAAATAAATGAAAACATTGAACAAGTACACAATATTACAAGGTAAATCCAAATCCAAATAAGTTATTAGATGAGTTCCATCGAGGAAATTCAAATACTGACCTAATGGATAAAATAGAATAAACCAAAATACCATAACACATATCTATGTGACATGTGAGTTAACATACCACCATACCACCACTATAACCCATACATGACTAAAAGAAGAACACACCATCTCCAAGTGGTTTCTTTCTATTACCTATATCAGACACAACAAGGTCTTCACACACTCATTGGGTGCATATAGGGTGTGAGTAAAAATCTATGTAGGGCCTAAAAAAGTATTCCTTATGTAGAATTTATTAAAAAACTAAATTTTCTCTTTAAATAAGTAAAAATAGAAGAAGATAATCTTTTCATATTTATTCATAAAATAGGAAGATAAACCACTTTTCATCAGTTTAAATTAAAGGCATGAATAAATTACTAATTTGAAAATAAACAATTCTAGCACCATGGTAGGGAGTCCTAAGGCATGTCAGGTTATGATTAACTATGATTTTTACAACTCCACGACCAATGAAAAATAGCTATGTGTGCATTCACATCCCTATAACTCAGGCTTAATTATTGGGGATCAGAAACATGTACCTCCTTGCCTTACCAATGTTTTTGTTACAGTTTTAGTGTATATCCAATGAAAGGGAGGGTAACTAAGCCTAGCTATACTTGTCCTAAATTAACCATATATTATCCAAGATCCCATGAGCTTTATACCACTAAAGGGGATCCATTTCCAAAATTATAAACCATTTCATTAATAAAAAATCATATTTATCATATATAATATATCCAACCACAAAACTAAACCCAAACCATGAATTTTAAATCAATTTCAGAAACAAATAATTTTTAACCTTCAAAAAAAATTCAAGGAAATGAATAGACACCTCTAAAAAAATTAAAAATCAATTTAAACATGTGTAAGAAAGAAAGGTTCATATGAAAAATCCATTTATGGGTCAAACCATAAGAATTACTTGGAATTTACAATATCCAGATAGGATCACAAGTAGAATAGTGATGAAACTCCTATATGAGAGGAGAATAAAGTAAACCATAAATCCCAATAAATAAATTTAGATCCAATAAACCCTAGGCCACCATAGACTTTGGGTGGAAATAAAAACATAAGTGAGAAGAGGAAATATGATTGTAAGATGAAGAAATGCACTATGTGTGATGATCCTTGAAGATCTAGGGAGAAATCATATTAAATCACACCAAATATAGTGGGAGGGCAGATTCCATATGAGTATATGTTCAAGAATTGAAAAATGAAGGAGATAATATGGTTAAATCAAACCAAGGGAAAATGGATAATGTCAATGTTTATAAATTTAGGTCAAATGGTTCATGATGAAAAACATAGATTCACAGCATGAATCTCTTTGACTTGATTGGTTAATAGTGTGAACAGGTGGTTTATATAGTGACACGTAGTTATATAAAATGGAAAATCCACCACAACACATTCATGATATGAATAATGTATTATATAATGAACCAACCCAAGTCAACTAGGTAAGCCACCTAAGATGGCCCATCATGGTAGTGAGGTGAAATAAGATAACAAAAACCAAGTCTTGTATAAAAAAACAAGACATACAACCACAGTATGAACCAGAAAAAATAGATACATATGAGATTCATACAATATAATCCAAACTAGCCAAACCATAGATCATGACAAGACTATACAAAAATGTCTCTATGTGACCAATGTTCACCTCCAATATATCCCTCTATAATGGCCACGCAAAAAAAGAGATGTTGACATACTACATAATGCCATTCCATTTATCCAAATCCTTCAATACAACATATATAACTACTCAAATAAAAAAGTTGGGTGTGATCATAAAGACTAGTAGGATACCACCATATATTCTATACAAGGTCTAATAAAAATAATACAACACTTATAGCTTTTAAAACAAAAATAGTTTTACACAACATTTTTATAAATCTAAATCCATTTGTAAATAATTTCCTTTGGTTTTTCATAAAATCTGTTTATATTAAAAAATACCATAACATGAAATGTAAGAAATCATATCGACACACCATAAGGATAGAAAGTAAAAAAAATATCCATGAAATAACCCATCATGTGAAACCATGTGATACAACATCATGTGAAAAAATGGAGAGCAACTATCCATGAAAAAATCCATCTTGCGATAAACAAGCCATTAATGAAAAAGCACCCCATATGGGACCTAGACTATGGTAATACATACTAGTCATAAAAGAAACCAAAATTATGCATATATTTGTACCAAGTGATATTGAGTCCTACCATAGTTTATCAATATCACAAAAGCAATCCCTAGTGGTGCCACACACACTAAGGTCACCTATGTTCATTTCCCGACACACCCAAGGTTCCTAATGTTCCATGTTTTTCAAAATCCATTTAAAAAACAATATAAAAATTTATAAAACATTTTCAAAACCAAAATAATACACTTTTTTGTTTGAAAACCCATTTTTGTATCAAAATAACAATTCAATAATTTAATCAAACAATTGGTGTGCAATAAAACCCATTTTTAAAAAAGAAACACTTTAAAAAAATGATTTCTTTCCAAAAAATCCATTTTAATCAAAAATCATAGAAAAAAATTCAATGAATAAACCAAATTAAATTATAATAACAATAAAAAATTCATCTAATTATACCTTTATATAGAAACACCAACCTCAATAATGGATATAGAACCTATCGCCTTTGAAAATGAAGACTAGGGAAGAGTAGATCAATACTTCATGGACTTATATCCATAAGAAACACATAAATCATCTGTAAAAACCCTTAGATTAAGAATTCATTTCCCCTTTGGGTTCCGCAAGACAATAGGGGAATATATCCATTGAGAATCTAAGAAGAAAAATAAAAACCTCATAAAAATGAAACATACCTTGAGTTAATCCATCAAGAACAAAATAAATCCACCTAAAATCCAAAGATAGAATCCTCTAGAATACTGGGGAAGGATTTGGTTAAGACACTATGATATTTTGGGTTCATTATTGGTTAAAATGGGGTCTTGATTATTTTTAATTAAAATTCAAAGCATTAAAAACCCGTGCGCATGGTTTGCTGGAGAGGCCACATAATTAGGAGTAACTGTGCACCTTAACTATGCACCCTATATAGATATTCTATTTCGGGTTCATGATTTTTAAAACCTTGTACCTACCGTGAATAACCCCTCAATCCAAGGTTTGAGGGTTTTCACTAGGTGCCCACAAGATTTGGACAAACCATGCACACCTTACAGTGGCTCAACATAGGCTGTATGGTTTTCTAGGCTAAATTGTATGGTTTTTCGCAACCACATTCCAATCATGAACAAACCCATGAGTCTTTATTTCATTAAAAACTCTTGAAATTACCCTAAAGAAAGACCCAACCGAAGAATAGTCAAACAATGATTAAGAAGTACCTATAAGATAGTAACAGGATGTTACAATCTCCCCTACATAAATTATTTCTATCTTTATAAATTTATCAAGATTATGGTCTCACAAATAGATGACACTACAATATATTCATCAATGATCCCCCATATCCCATGTTTCATGGCTATCCTATATGCACTTCCACAGTACCTGAACCAAGGGAATCATTTTACCTCACAATACCTTATCATGGTATTCCATAATCTGAACTGGTTTCTCAAAAATATTTGTATTGGGATCAAGATCAAATTCTTCCCATTAAATAACATGGGAAGGATCTAGGTGATACCTACTCATTTATAAAACATGAAACACATCATTGATCAAAGTCAAAGGCGACTATAAGTCTAACTGATATGCCACCTTTTCAAGTCGCTCCATAATAACAAAGAGTCCAAAAAAAATTGGGGCCAACATACCCTTCTTACCCAACCAATGATGTCTCAATAAAGATTATAATCTAAGAAAAAATTTATCACCAACCTCAAAATCATTTGTTTAATGATGATGGTCCGTGTAATATTTTTTGACGCCTCTGTGTTGTGACCAACCTCTTTTGGATCAACTGCACCTTTTTCGTCATCACCTGAAGGATAATTGATTATCTAATTAAATATGATAATATTAATTGATTATATTTTAATTATCATTAATTTAAATTTCTATAAACACCAATTTTATTTCATTTTATATATTGAACTTCATTTCACATCCTTGTACAACTCATATATAAAGTGTTTCAATTTGGTCCAAATGAATCATCTACTGGTGGAAATAATTATTTTAATTATATGAATATGATATTTTGGAATATGATTGATAACTTGGTTTGGAAAATTTTATCTTTTAGGATCAATGGATGAATCATAAGGGAAGATAGACATTTTTTTCCATGGATGCTGAAATTTCTAGAAAACAATAATGGGCCTTAAGCCCATCAAGTGAAATTGGATCCCACAAATCAGGCCCAATGAAGCTCAAATTTTACCCATAGATGGAGAAAATTATGGGGATAATTTTGTTAAACTATTTAAAAATCTAATTTTGAATTTTTCATGGTGATACATGCGGTCAAATATGATGATTAAATTAATGTCCAGATATGAAGGCCCATAAAATCATCCCACCAATTTCATCATAACATTCAGATGGAAAATCCAACCAGTTTGAAATATATACATAAATTATAGGAAATATTGAAGATCATATTTATATTATATTACCCCTTCATATTTTTCCATATTCAATGTACGATTCACATGTCTAAAAAGGGGATGAATATGGTCTTAATTTTGCAGTCAACATCAAAAAGTCAAATTTACTTTCATTTCTCACCAAACATTTACTCTCCTAATTAACGGGGAAGAAATTTATTGATGGGGGATAGACCCAAGGTTCATAATATTACTATTTTAGGTGCTTTTGGTGATGGTATTTGGGGATTCATGTTTTATTTTTTCAATTTTAATTTTTCACTTTCATTTTAAAATTTCTTCTTCAATTTTTCTTATGTAACTTTTTCATTATCATTTCGTAATAAAAGATATTATTCTTCTTCTTTTTCATTTATTATTTAATTATTATTAACATGTTGATACCATTGAATCAATGTGTGAATTTATTCACACCAAAAATTTTTGAAATTCCCCACACAACAGTGGAGTGTATGTTTTTTCTTGTTTTTCATTTCATTAATTCCACCTTTATAAGTCGACTTCCACTTTCCATTGAGAGAATTTCATTAATGGAAGGATAATTTTTTTTTGATTATGTGAAGTTTATTGGGTTTGAAAGGTATGTTATTTTATGTTATCAAATTCTTAAATTAGTTCTATAGTTTGAGAGTTCCTTTCATTGACTTATTTTATTCTTCATCTTTTCCGACTTTAAAAGCTACACATTTTGAGTGCTACTATAATACAATTACACAGAGTGATCAATAAAGTGATAATATAATATAATTGATTATTATCTTTAGTATTGTATATGAATTAAATCTGATAATGATATTTGGGACTTATCTCATTGATTTGATACCTCTTGAGTAGTTGAAAATAAAATTCATCGAAAATAATTACATCCATTCCAGAACTAACAACAAACTTGGATCAACCCATATTCTTTAATTATTTCCATTAAAATAATTAGGCATTTAATTCTTAAATTTAAAACCATTCTCTTATGAACTTTTGTATTTTAGTTTCACAATATAAATCAACACCAAAGTTGGAAACTTCATAACCAAACCTCCATCATCATTGAGTGTCTAAAGGTTACTTCTTAGATCGCTATAGATTGGACCCCTAAATTCACTACAATGACCACTGCTACTAGTAGGGTAAATTTGGGTGTCACTAATACTCAACCCAAGAAAGGAACTCTCTCCCAACTCTACCCAGCACAAGTAATATCTATATAGACACCCATACAATGATTAAAAGGGATACATATTTATCAAAACCCAATAACTATTGTAATATGTAAATTTTACCAGATGAAAACAGTTTTTCAAAGATCCACCAAAATCAAGCACACATGCCTGAGCATATCCTTGAGAACCTAGATAGATATCTCTATATGACCATCCATTTTCAGATGATAAGACACTCTCAATTTCAACTAGGAACACATCACCTCTTGAAAACCTTCTCAAAACATGGATGTGAACCTTTGGTCCCTTTCAGAAATAATCTTAGAGGGAACCCCATGTGTTATCACAATATCTCAGATGTACAAGCCGTCATGTTGTTCTAATTTTTTCATCTTATTGATAGGTAATAATTGATCTGATTTCATGATCCAATCAATTATCACCTAAATAGCATAATTATAACTAAGATTCCATAAAAAACTAAAAAAAAGTCTATAGAAATATTATCCTAATTCCATATCTGAATGAGTAATGGTTTTAACAAACCAATAATCCTTTCGTATTCCACCTTAATTTTTTGAAAAGTGAGACACCATGATACAAAAATTTCAATTGACCACTTCATCACTGGACACTAATATCGATGTCTCAATTCATGACACTTCTTGTTATCCCTAGGGTGTATTAACCAACATGACTGATGTCCACTATCCATCAAATCCTTCCTTAGAGAAATAGGAACAACTAATCTACTATGGAACCAAAAAGCTCCACTATGAGACCAAGACCACTCACCCATGGTCTCCCCACCATAAAATATTTTTACTAAGTTTTTTCACTGGGAATATTTCACATTCTCAAGATAAAATATATCCTTGAACTAAAAGTTAGTTTTCAATGATACCAAGAACACATTTCCACCAACCTCTTCCACTCCCAAGATTATATCAGCAAACAAACTCATTAGAGACAACACCTCAACTAATTCCTTTATAGCTTGTGTTGTAAATTTTATTCTAAACACATTGAAAACCGTATTACATTTTCCAAAAGTGTATAAAATATCAAAATCAAAAGTCTAATGATACTCTACCCAGTGTCTCTGTCGCAAGTTCATACCCCTCTGCGCAAAAACATATTTCAGGGTATTATGATCACAAATACATAGTAAAACTCTCCCTAATGAGATTGTAATGCCACGTTTTGAGTGCATGCATAATATATGATAACTAAATATTTAGGGTAGGGTGGTTATTATAAATAGGGAATAACTAGAGAGAGACACAATTCACTACCTATTTACCTTGCATAAAGACACACCCCAAAACCATACTAAAAGTATCATAAAAAACCTTATATTCCAAACCTCGTTCCAGAAGAATAAATAATGGTTCTTAATTCAACCTCACCTTTATATCATAAAAATATCTCAAACATTTTTCATTATATTTAATCTTTAGACCCTTACATGTTAAAGTTGTAATCAAAGATGCGATCTTGTAGAAAATCTGAAAAAACCACTTACAGTATCCAGCCAAAAACAAGAATCTTTAGATCTCATACATATTTTTGGGATTATAATAGGACATAAAATCCTATAATTTATCAATATCCATTGATACTCGCCTCTCATATATGAAAGTCATCAGAAATTTTAATTTCTAGATCCAAAAATTACACATGGAAAGCAACCATAGAGATGATGTTCCTTCAAGGATTAAAGAATGATATCAAAATAATCCATATTATTCTCCTCATACTTGGAGTACACCAAAATATCATCCATGAACATAACAAAAAAAGTGTAAGAACTGATGAAATATTTATTTCATCAGAATCAAAAATACCGTAAGAGTTTTAGTGAGACCAAATGGAATAACCAAAAACATGAAATTCCCATACATGCTCCTAAACACTATGTTAGGTATATCCTCTTCTCAGAATCTCAACTGGTGGTACATTGACTGAAGGAAAATCTATAAAAACCAACATGCTCCTCTATGTTTTAAAAAAATATCATCAATCATAGGCAAATGATATTTGTTCTTAACGATCACTCGATTTAATTTTCAATAATCCATAGAAAGTCTAAAACTCTTATATACCTTATCAGAAAATAGGATAGGAAAAGATCATGGAGACACAATAGGATGAATAATTCCATTAGCCTCTATTTCATTAAGATGGAATTTAATTCCCACCAACTCAGCAGGTTCCATTCGATAAAATGGCATAGAAATAGGCATAATACTAGGGAGTATGGAAATATTAAAACCTACCTCTCCCTATGGTGATAAACTAGAAAAATCATCTTGAAAGACCTCATGGTATGCACTCACCACTAAAGGAAGTAGTCTACCCAAAAATGGGTCAATGATATCAAGAAACATCTTTGAAAACCGACACAAGATTACCCCAACATATAGAATAAAAAGACACTCCCTTCCCAATATAGAGTCCCACTCATAATGAAAAACATGAGTGTCCCCATCGAAAGATAAAAACTGAACTCAGTGATGATAAAAATATATCTGGTCCTTAATGATGATCATCCAATCCATGCCAAGTATTTTGTTGAATCCGTCAATATCAAGAACTAAAAATTCCCATGTCACCTCATTGTTGGCTATCACCACCTGACATGCAGAACTCATGAAACCATGTTCAGAACTCTTTCCTAAAGGAATGAAAATATCCTAAAAGAACAAAATAAGTTCTGAACATAATCCCTACATAGATAGTAACTTTTATGATATAAAATAATGAGTTTAACCTATATCAAAATAATCCAACATCATATAAGAATAAATAAACATTGTACTTCTAATAGTGTTTACACTTGCTTCAAATTCCTATGGCACAAAATCCGCTTCATAAATCCAACATGTCTTAGCCACATGAACAACCCCATTAACCTTAGTATTAGACCCACCACCCTTGGAATCATTAGTATTTACCTACAAACCCTTGGTGATATTGTATACGGTATTACTTCCCTAGGACCTCTTTTCACAAAAATGACCAAACTATACACAATGATGAAGAGTCTTAAGAGCCTCCACACAGTTAGGATTAGTATGACCACTTTTTCCACAATGGAAGAAGATAACCTTCCATTTTCCTAAAGAATCCCCTAAAACCAACCTAAGAGAAACGGTAAATCCTTGAGATTTCATTTCTGACCAGAAAATACACCCTGGCTAACAACTGCACCAACCATAACTCCACCCAAACTAGTATTTCCAGCTATTACTGCCTTATCCAAAGCTTGTTTGCCAACTACATTCATGAATGTTAGAAGACACATGAGAATCACCATCAAACACATATCAATCCTTTGTACCAACTCAAACATACAAGCATTTAAGTACTCATTATTGATTACCTCCAATTATAGATTCACTAGATCAAAAAATATGTGGAATACTCTATAATTATATACCCACCTTGCTCTAGGGTCAGAAACTCTTGATTATTTTCTGCACATAACTTCTCAGGATAAAAATACTGATTGAATATTTTCTTTAAATAAGTCTAGGGAAGACCCTCATGAAACATAGATTGAATAAGAGAATCCCATAATCTTCTTCTTGGTTCTTTGAACATATAAAAATTTAAAGATCATCTCAATACTCTCAAGACACTCCTTATATTACTAGGGACCCTTTTCACCATGGAATATGGGTGGATTCTACTTATTGAATTTAGATCCATGATCCACAAAATGTTCTAGGTTCCCAACACCCACTTTACCCAATGTATGAATTAAATAGATTAAATATTTAAGAAAAAAAGGGTCCATTGTAGGATTCACCTATGGATCCTGTCTTGTAGCTTCCTCTCTCAAATTTGGAAGATCTATTCTCATAGGAATTTCTTGTTAAGTAGAAGACAAGGACCAAACAAATTTAGAGCATATATAAAAATATTAATAACCACATCAATAATTTACATTCTTGAATCAAAAGATCAATAATTTAAATAAATCATGAATTCTATGAATGAAAAAAACCCATTAATAAAGAACAAGTCCATTCAAATAAACAACCCATCCAGTTCATTCAAATGAACTCAAAATCTATGTATCATACTCGGTAAGAATTTTATGACCACCCATGGTAACTTGAGTTTAGGCACAAAAGTGAGCTGGCCAATCACCTTTCCACACTTACTACTAAAATTATGATGGCCCTAACTCCTGTCTACCCAAGACAGTAAACCAAAATTAGGAAGTTTTAACACACTTAATTAAGACCACCCCTTTAATACCAAATTATAATGAATCAACTAGATTCAACTAGGTAATCCAACCAAGCCATCCCTTCATGGTATTGAGGTGAAAAAATATAATGAAAAACAAGTATTGTATAAAACAAAACAAGACATACAAACAGAGTAAAAAGTGTAAGAAATAGATATATCTGAGATCTATATAATCAAGACAAACTGGAAAAATAAAAAATTATGATAAGACTAGACCAACATGTTACACAATTCACTCACCTTTACCTGAATCCCACAATACAACATCTATAAACACCTAAAGAAAAATTAGGGTGTGAGAATAAAACCCATTAGGATACCACCACTGATTATATAAAAGGTCTAGTAACAATAATGAAATATTTCTAGGTTTAAAAAAACACAGTTTTATAAAGAATTATCATAAATCCAAAACCATTTGTAAATTATTTCCTTGGTTTTTCATAAAATAATTTCATATTTACAAATCCTGGAATATGAAAAATATAAGTGATAAATTAGAAAATCATATCCACACACCATAAGGTAATAAAGTAAAAATGTATCCATGTAATAATCCTTCATGAAAAACTATGCGATAAAACCTCATGTGGAAAACATGTGAACAACTATCCATAAAAAAATAAATCATGTGATAAACAAAACATAAATGAAAAATCACTCCACATTGGTCCCTAAACTATGGGAATATATACTATACATAAAATTTTCCTACACCAAGAATATATTGGTACCACCCAAAGTCAATCCCCGTTATAGTCTATCAATATAACAAAAGTATCCCCTAGTGGTTCCACACACATTAAGGTTACCTATGACAATATCCTAACACACCCATGGTTCCTAATGTGACAATTCTGTCAAAAGCCATTTCAAAACCATGATCAAAATTTATAAAAAATATTCAAATCCAAACCAATCAAGTTTGGTGTTTGAAAACACATTTCTGAATCAAAACCACCATTCAAGCATTTAATCAAACACATGGTGTGAACAAACCCCATTTTAAAGAAAAAACCATTTAAAACATGATTTATTTAAAAAAAATTATCAATCACAAACCAAATATATTAAATTAATACAAAAAAAATTACAAGAAAAATAATAAATTCATATAGTTATCCCTTTGTATAGAAACACCTACCTCATGAATGGAGGTAGAAGAAATTGCCATAAAAAATAGAGACTAGGGAAGACTCTATCGGGAACTCACAAACCTAGATCCATAAGAAACACATAAATCCATACCATTATATCTAAAATAAAAATCCCCTTCGAGATAAAAAAGATAATAGGAGAATAGATCCAATGAGTATCTAATAATATAAGGAAAATCTAGATAAAAAATGCAACATACCTTGAGTTGATCTATCAAGATTGAAGGAAATTCACTTTTAATCCCAAGAGAGAATCCTATAGACCACTGAGGAAGAATTATGTCAAGGAACAATGAGATTAGGTGGTCGTTAGAGGTTAAACTAGGGTCCTGGTTATTTTTAATTAAAAATTAAGTGCATTAAAAATATGCTTGCATATTTTTTTGGAGAGGCCACACTGTTAGGGGAAACCATGTACCTTATCCGCGTGCCCTATACAAATATTCTATTTGGGGTATGTAGTTTTTCCAACTAATTTTTTCAAAACACATGACAACTATTCAAACCACATTTGTCCATGGGTTCACGATTTAAACTGTGTGACCACATGGTTTGGAAAAACCGTGCGCTCCTTCTAGTGGATCAACATAGGCTGTATAATATTCTAGTAAAAAAACATGGTTTTCCCTAACTTTGAACCAACCGTACATATCCACATGGGCCCCAAACATTATAAAAACTCCTTAAATGACCCCAAAGCAAGACCCAACCAAAGACTAGTCAAACGATGGGTTAAAAAGTGCCTGTAAGAAAATAATAAAATATTACATATTCACACAATGAATCCAAACAATAATTTAATTCCAAAAAGAAATATCATGTATTGAAATATTTCATATGAATATAGCCACCACGAAGTCATATAAGGTACATGTTAACCTCATATGTTTATAAGACATGAGTGTTCGACATACATCCATGAAAAATAGTTCTATTTTTTAGGGTAAACTCTCCCCATCATAGGTTAAGAGGGATCAATGTACAACCATATTTTAATTATCCCATAGTTATCAGGGAAAAAACCAACCCTTAATTTAAATAATCAAGTGTCTCCATTATGACTGAAAATATTTAAAATAAGGAAAGTCACATAGGTATCTAACCCAATTGAAAAATAATAAATGAGATAAAAATTACAAAAACCCATGTGATATGATATAAATAAACATCTCTAATTATTAATAAACTCTTAGATCAAGTATTCACCACCATAATCTAATTAAAGCATCATAATACTTTTATCTAGTTTATTTTATACATTGATTTTAAACTCTTTAAACTTTTCAAAGGTTTCAAATTTTTTTTCTTAATAATTACATAACCATACATATCTAATTCATTAATAAAGCATATGAAGTACTTATACCCACCACGTTCCTTTGTAATAATTAGTTTAAATACATCACTGTGTATTAGGTCTAATAGTATATTATCCCTATCGAATTTTCTATTAAATGGCACTAGGGTCATTTAAAAACAATTTTTTTATTTAAAAAATTTTTTCAAAAAAAATAGATTATAAAAATCCACCTCTATGTAGTATTTGTATATCTTTATCATTTATATGCCCATTGAATAAATACAAATGTTAATTGGTTTTACAATCATCTATTTTGACCCTATTATCCTAAATTTTATAAATATAATTTTCCATATAAAAAAATTATTAATTATACACTATATTCCCAATGCCACAAATCATTTCATTCATGTGTATAGAAAAAATCCCTTCTTTAATTATAAAAAAAATCTATTCATATAAAAACAAGATATATAGATAAATATCTATTTATGGTTGGAACATGGTAATAGATTTCGTGTTCTAGAATTAATCATCTAGGAAGATATTGACCCCATGCACCAACTTTAAATATAATAACTCTTTATCCAATTCAAAAATGTATATATATTTTTATTCTCATCAATTATATCATATTTCTGAGTTTTTTCACAACATAAAAAAATAATTATGGAAACCGTGTATCCAAAAACCATGATTCAAAATTATAAATATTTTTTTATAACATGTTGGAGTTCTTGTCCAGGGAACAAATGTTAGTACTTTGATTACATGTATATTCAATGATTTTAATATTAATAACATATTATTACATATTATTCATTTTTCTACATGAATTTAATGTAATAACCCTAGGGTATCTTTTACATTGATAAGGTAATATTAGTTCCAACCTAATGAGAACCTTGACGTTCTATGAAAATATTCTTTAATATAGTTCTACTTCTAGATAACATTCTAAAATAGGATATATAGAACATGGGTGATATGTGTGAGTATTCATAAGTGTATGAGGTTTCTTCTCATGAAGTTCACACTTGATAATCTCCCCCTCATCATTAAAATTATAAAAGGGTGATAATTACAAAAAAGTGTATGTATATTAGTTATCAAAAAAAGGAATTAGCTGATAAGATTATAAGTAATTAATTATTAATTTTCTTCAATATTACTATTTTATAAATTTAACTCACTAATATAACATTTGAAAATATTATTTTAGGATGGCCTTATAAATAAAACCAAATAGGGGACTTATATCCTTGATTGTAGGATGGATATTATTACCACTTATTTGGGAAATACAGAACACCTGAGCTACTTCAGAGGTTTTAAGGAGGGTATCCATTTTAGAAATGTTTTTTTCATGCCCCTAGTGAGGAATCGATGGGGGGAAATATAAGAGAAAAAAAAATTATTTTATGGTTGGGTTGAGACCCTTGAATGAGTTTATATATGATTTAATTAAATAATCTTTAGTAGTTATGCTTATAAAATCAATGAGACAGATGCATCCTACATAGCCTGCCTACCCAGATCTGCCACATCCTCATTCAAACCTAACTGTGTACTATGACTTTAATAATATAGAACCCCATGTACATATTGTACCATACCAAATTGTATATCATTGTGGGGATTATGTACATCATCATGTTATTTAGTCAGTTTAGGTAAGAGTAGCGGTAAATGATATTATTGATCCAACTACTCCAATATTATTTTCTATTAAGGAGGTTTTCATAGTTGGGTAGAGTATTGATCATTTTTTACATTGGCCAGGTAATATTTTTTTTCAATCCAACATACATGGTATGTATTTTTTAATTTTTTATTTATAATTAAATTCATAATTACTTATAATATTTTATTAAATATTCTTTATACAGTATTATCTTTAATGAAATGAACCACTACAAAGGAAATAAACATTTCAAGTTTTACCCCTATCAAACACTCTTCAAGGTGTTCATGGGGTAACAAATTTAACAAACATATTTTATATATTATATAATTATTATACTTTTCTCATGATTGATAATATATGTATAAGATATTATATATTATATATATTTAAAACCGACATTATAGTTGCTGTAAAATATGAAGAGATCACTATACTCATGTTGTAGTTGTTTTCCTTGTAAGTAAATTTAAATTAATAATTTAATTTATTTATGTAAGCATATGTTATATTAACTTAATTAATTACTTTTATAATCATGAATATTCACACTCTTTGCATCCAATGTGATTACACTTTTGTTTATGGTTTTATGGATCCAGAATACATTCCAATAGTTGTGTAATACTTGGACCAAAATTTCAAAATTGAATATATATATATATATATATATCTAAAACATTAAAAACACATAGACTACATGTTGGTTTGTTCCATTCCTTGACTGGTAACAAAAAATATCAAATTTTGAACCATAATCCACTATACTATTATTAATATTAATTTTTTAATATTTTTGTGGAAATTAGATGTTATGAATATATTTCCCAAATGAATGCAAATAATATTGGTTACGTTATTTATTTGGAGGTTTTCAAATAATATTTAACATGTTGTTAAATAATAAAGTCATATTCTATTTTTTTTATTTAATATTAATATTTTCATTTTACATAAGTGTTGATAATTAATATTGGAAATTACAATTTTTCATTGATTGAGTTCAATGAGGCTCACTATCCAATAGTGGGAAAAAAATTGAATATGTTATAGTTCAAGTAGATAAATTTTATATCAGTGAATACTTTATTTTTTTACATATCTAGTGTTTTAGTTTTTAAAATATTATTTCATAAACACAATGACACCATCAATGAGGGAATTTTGAATATAGATTTTTTTTACATTTCATTTATGATATAATAATGATTGTGAGAACAACTTTTGAAAAGATTGTTTCATTATAACACATATAATTTAAATAGATATGTTATATTTTTAAATTCATAATAATTTATATTGTAGATTTTTGATGATGGTTCATCATATATATAAAATTACTTGAAACACCCTCAAAATTTATTTATATACTATTTTCTAAGTTTGAATAATTTGGATATTTAGTTTCATTTAGATGCATATTTATAAAAAAATGTGGTGAATGTTTTCAATGAGTTTATATACTGATTTTATTTTTATATAGTTTTCTTCTTATTTGGTTATATATGTTGTGTTTATAGGTATGGAATTATGTATTTTACAATATTTTTTTTAAAAAAAAATCCATCTTTCGACTTCATTTTTTTGTAAAACTAACATGAAATGCCTCGTATATTTTATGTTTTACAAAGGATTTCAATATTAGTTTTATAAAAACCTACATTCAAACCCCCAATTTATAAACCACCTATATTAATTTCTCATTTTAAAGGATGTTGAATGGAAAAAATCCCAAAATTAAAGGTGTTTTTCCACTAGTGTCCCCCACATTCAAAATATTTGGGTTGACGTTTGATTTTTTACTTTTGCCTACAATATTTGTAATTCCTAGAGATAAGGGACATAATACAATTTTTTTATATTTAGAATCGTCTTCATTATCTTATAATTTATTCAAGCCCATTTCCTCATTTTCTGGTTCTTATATTTTCACTTCCTCATAGATTCAAAAGCTATCTCCTAATTAATCTTCTTTTTCAATGTTGAAGACTTCCTCATTTCATATGAAATAAGATTGTTATGTAGTTAATCAAGGGATAAATAATATTTATCTTCTAAAGTTGTGACTTTAGGATCCAACATGTATGGAAAGTTCTTTATTAATTTTTCTAAGAATAGTTTAATCCTCCAATACAACCCTAAATCTTATGATGATGCTAATAATTTCCTTAACCTGGGTGAAGTAATATTCAATAGTTTATTCTTTTATCATCTTGATATATTCTAAATTTTCTTCTATATATTTAAATATTTGTTTCCTTTTCTTTTTTATTCTCATCAAAGAGTATTTCTATATTTTCCTAAGTTTCCTTCACTATTTTGTGACCCATAGCCTTCATATAAATATTTTCTAATAAGGACATTAGAATATAATTTCAATATTTACTATCAACATCAAGATTCTGTTTATTGGAAAATAACATAGGAGAATCTTTCTCCATGCATGAAAACCTTATAATAGCTACATCAATCACCTCTAAGAAAAGTGAAAGAAGATAGGGTATCATTCTATTTATCTATCCATGAAATATATTCCACCAAAGGTAAGAACACATATTCTATTTATTTTGTTGATATTATCCATAAAAATAATATAAGGAGAAAACAGGGGGAACCCCTTTGATACCAATTGAAGTTTCAAAGAGAATCTAGACCACTAAGAAGGTGGATTTGAATCAGTGGTGATTTTGTAAAATTTCATTTATCCTAAAATTACCCTATATAACTTGTTAAATTTTTGATCCTATTAATGTTATACCCCATCCTTGCTCATATGAAATGATAAGAAAATAATGCATGTCATAAAAGTTTTTACAATGTTTAGTCTCAATGTGGGTGCCTAGTTCTTGTTGTGTTTACTATCATAAATAAAAGTATATCCACTATATAATAAAAGTGAATACAAATGATACAACTCCCATTAAACTCCTTTTGTCTCTTGATAGGAAATATTATTGGCTCCCACGAGTTATAATATTTTCTTCTATTTTTAAGGAAATTAACAATAAGAAGTTTGAATTCTTCTCACTACAAACTCTATCTAGAATCCCTCTACTTAGTTATTATTTATCTAAAAATCTTCAATCTAGAAATCACCCATCTAATTATTCTTCATCTTGAACTTCTTCATCCATTACACCTCTGTCTGGCACACCTCAGTCTGGTATGTATTTTTCTAGTATACCTATATCTAACGAACCTCCATAAAGTGCACCTCTATACGATAAACCCCTATTCGGTATGCTCAAAATTTAATTGGAACATATTTTTATGG
Source organism: Viscum album (assembly GCA_963277665.1). NCBI lineage: Eukaryota > Viridiplantae > Streptophyta > Magnoliopsida > Santalales > Viscaceae > Viscum > Viscum album. The sequence goes on along the minus strand of OY728156.1, from coordinate 1,242,553,871 downwards.
TCTTATCACACTTATTTCTCTATAGGTATATATCAAAAAATTTAAATATTTATGTCTTATTAGTAGTTCACAATTATCATGCACCCCCTTATATACTCATACTTCTTATAAATAATAAGGAAGTGGTGTGATCTCCAAATTTGGATTTCCTACTCAGGTAAAATTACATTTGACCACCTTAAAAGACTATGAAGAAGTAAAATTAAAAATTCTTCATAATATTCTACTCAAATATTGACTAGATTTATGATCATTGAAAGTAAAACTTAGAATCATAATAGTTATTAGAGTGTATAAACATAAATGAAACTCTATCTGATACCGTGTACAAACATCTCCATTCTGTTCTATGTAAGAACTTCTTTGTATGATAATAATCCATGCAATGAAACTTTTTAGAGATCCCATTTATTAGAAAACCATTGATATATGAACATAATATTTTTTTAGTAAACTTCATATTTCTCCGCATTTAGTACAACTTCATATTTCTCTCAGTCTAACGCATGTTTATAGTTTACACTCATAATGTATTTTCCATCCAATAATATCAAAAGTTATTTCCTTCCTATAGTATAATGTTTTCCAATGATTATTCATTGGTTACAACATCCAGATTTACCCATATGATGTAATCACAAATGTCCATCTAGTAATATTCATATATTTTTTCCATCTAGTTTTTTTATTTGATGATCTTGAAAACATCCATATGGTGGATTCAAGAAACTTCACTCAGTTTGGTGTAAATTTTTATGGTGATAATTTTCTCTCTCTATCTGGTTCTTCTTTTTTAGGTCATATATTCCCACTATAAATTTATGATTTTTTTATAGATTCACGAATCTCCACTATACTCAGTGATATTTTTTTGGTGCATTAGTTTAGTAAAATCCGCTTGATCCACAAATTTTTTTAGAAATCAGGATTTCAGAATCCTTGAGTATTAGAAAATAATCATCTAAATTAATAACAACTAACTCAATACTATTAATGATAAGGTAGAAACTCCTTTTACTAAAACAAGAAAACATTCACAAACAAGATGTTGATAGAAAATAACACAATCGTTAAACAAAACAAAGGATATAAATAAATTTATATTTATTATTAATTTTTATAAGATCTATATTTATATCCATATTTCTAGATATCAATTATCTATAACATCTATTTACAAATTTACAAATAATTCTTTGTTAAAATTAATTATTTTGGAGTTAACTGTTTTTTTTGTCATGCATGTTTTGATTCAATAGTTCCAATCCTTAAATCTTAGTCATGGTTTCAACACCGTAATAATTTTAATCATGTCAGATATATCATATTTAAACATTAAATACACTTTTAAAATCATTCATGTAATTTTCTTATGAAAAATTAAATATGTCGTTCATGGAGGTGGAAATCCTCAGGTACCAATGAGCCATGTTTTCATTTTTCCTTAGATAGAAAGAAAAGAAGTTAATTAATTATTTATAGTTATATGGAATTAATTATGTATTAAATATCATAATTATTAATTAATTCCATCCATATAACCATCCATATCATATGGTGATGAAGAATGAATTACATCGCTTCATGGAGGTGGTAGTATACATATACGCATGAACGATGTTTTCATTTTCCATTAGATGGATATGAGATATAAATTTTTTGTCAAATTAACATAACAACATTTTATTATAGTAAATATATTTATTTAATAATATTAATATGGTTACATAATATTTTTATGAGGTTTAATAAGAAATAAACTTGAAATATCTTGCTAAGAACATACACCTCTTCCTTGGATAATATCCTTTGAAAAACACCCTAAGGCTTCTTAGATGGGACTTATGGGAATAAAAAACTATAGGTAATATATAAGGGTTCTATGAGGGTATTTGTATAGATCATTGTTGATATAATGTGCTCAAGTGGTGTGTATAATTGATAATATGAGGTTCCCTTTTTTAAGCAAGGGGAGTGGAAAACTTATAAATATCCTTAACTTTAAAATAAAATAAAGTCATTTTCAAGGAAAAGTGGAACCAAACGGAAAAATATTAAAATATAGGATAATTTAATTTTTAAATAAACTTAAATAATCAAATTTATATAATTTTTAGTGGTATTTTAATCCTAATCTCTTAGTTTAACCCTCTCGTTAACCGTTTTAACTCTTACCATGGTGACACAATTATTACTATGATAACTATTCATTATTAATAAAAATGAAATTGAACTTATTAAATAATTTTATTATGATTATTAGAAATACAGAATTCATTTTATAAGATTAATTTATATATTTGGTAAAAATTAATTTTAATGTAAGTATGTAAAAAGTAAGGAAAAACTATTTAAAAAAGAAATGTATTTCTAAGACTAAAAATGAATGTATACCAAAATCATGTATGCGATTTATTATTATGAAATTTATTGGTTTATGAATAAATAAATGAGGTTTATTTATCTTTATACCAATTAAAAACAGAATGTAACTTTATAATTACTTAATTTATAAAAAGGATAAAAAATATTTTTTTTATTAAAAAAACCTCACATAGGTTTTCAAATGTCAATCATAGGTTTATAAATTAAAAATTAAAAATTAAAAATATTTATTTTTCTTATTAAAAATATATTTACTCTATAAAATGGTTTTACGATCTTTCAAGTCATTATTATGCCATAATTATGTCATAAAAGTGATTGTGTTTATAAAAACAGTAATTTTCATTATTTGCCTAAAAATATTTTTTTTCAAAAATTCCCAAAAATTTACTCTAAGATAATAATGATATTATGAATTAAAAAAATAATTTTATTTCATAAAATTAAAATTATAAAATGTATAAATTTATATTTTAACTGAAATTAAAAAATATAAAAAAAAATATTTTCTAAAAAAATGACCCATACAAACTTTAAGGTTTCTTAATATTATTTCATATTAATTTACCATGAGTGTTAATTTATTTTATTTGAAAATTATTTATTCATAATGTATTGATGCTTAACATTAATTTTAATATGGTATTGATCACTTTAGTTTGGTTTTTCATATCTGATAATCTATTCAACATAGTTTTTATTTAAAGTAATTCATACTAAAATCTCTGGGTGTTATTGGTTAAGCTATTTATCTTGGGTAATTTTGTTCATGAACATATGTGATAGGATTATAGTTCATTTTTATTACCATTTTATAACTTAACTATCATTTTATATGTTTATAAAACATATCTATATCGATCCACAGTTTTCATAAATATATATTACATATTATTTAGATGAATATTCATTACATAACATAACGATCCACACTAAAATCATATAGGTATAGTGCCTTTGTAAACATGGATACATTAAGAACCAATTCATAAGTGAACTGCATAATCTCGAACTAATTTATTTACAACTATCACCCCTCTTAGACTTATCATACATAAAACCTTTATTTGTAACCTATGGAAAGGAAACTCGAGAAAGGGTGATCTCAGATGCACAGTAATGATAAACAAGGGAAATTAAAATGATCACATAAGAATAACATGAAAATAATGGCATGAGAACATGATATTAAAAATTTAAAATCATAACCTATATATCAATAATCATAATCTTCAGACATGTAATAATGATTTATAGTTTGTAAGACATAAACTATAAAGGAATCAAAGAACATGAGCCATAGAATCATAACACTAGCATAATACATAGAATTTTTACACACACATAAGTATAGAAAATTTTTTCCTTAGTATTAAAGAATCATTAATAATACAACAATAGTGGAATAGTTTCACTCACCAAACCATTATAGTAATCATAATTCACTCCCAATACTATCGAGTGGACAAATTAGTTTATTCAATTTTCTTAACTCTCCATTCCAGTCCTTTTTATGTCATAAGATATCAATCTTTATCCAATGAATTATAGGGATATATAATTTTGGTCCCACCCATCATGTAATCATAATCCATTAATATGTGTACCATAATATTATAAACCAATCATCAAATCATAACTTATGAAAATAGTATGGGTTTTATTAACATTTCATCTTAATATATCCCATGGAAAAGAAATGATTTTTATCATCATTACATCAATTCATCATAGTATGACATATGTAAAAGGAATGAGTTTCATAAACATATTTTCATCATAATCATAAACCATACAGAGAAAGGATAAGGATGTTATCATTGAATCATATCCCCATTAAATCTCAAGTAACATCAAAGGATGTCATAATAGTTATAAAATGATTTTAAATGATAGCTTGGAACATTTATTAATAAAAATATACTTTTCACTTTGAAATCACTTATTTAAAATATAAAAAATTTCAAAATATAAATGAAAACATTTTCTTTGAATATAAACTTGAAAACATGTAAATAAATCTTTTAATAATTAAGTGGTAATGTTGGAAGGAAATACCATTCATGCTGTATATGTTAAAACAAATATTCCTTTCAAATTTTTGATAAAAAGTAAAAAGAGACTTGTTTGGAAAATGACAAGAAAAATACTTTGTAGTTTTTTAAATTTAAAAATGGGTAAATATTAATTTTAAAAATCAGTTTTTTATATTAGAAACATTCTTTAAAACATTTTTAGAAAACATTGAAATGGAAGAAAAATGATTTTCGACCGAAGAGAGAAATATAGTCAATTTTCATTATAAATTTTGTTTTGGTATATTGAGTACATAAAGAGAGAAAAATGAAAGGAAAACATGTATTATGAATAAATCACTAGTTTAGAAGAAAATTCATGAGTTTCTTGAGAGATAGATAATACTATTTCATCATTGGAAACCCAATTATAAACAATATTGATAAACAATTTGATTGTATCATAAAACCCTTACCACTTTGGAAACTATTAAATGATAAGCCCCATGAAATAAATAAATTTATAATGATATTTATATCCCATAATTTTCATGATAACAATAATAATATAAATTCATGGGTAGTGTATACACCACATAAAAGAAACAAGTAGTTTATAGGGCATGTGTCCCATAAAAATTAAAGTGACACAAAAATACCTAGTCTCAGGTATCAAATTTCATTATACACATTTGACCCTCATTTATAATAAATATAGGTTAATTATTATTATATTATATAATAATATTCATACATATCATATCATATATTATTTACTTAGAACCTTTTATCACCCGTTTAATAATAGTTCTTTGTTGACATCACTATTTTGGTTAATAATTGCTTCGTTTTTCATGTATATTTTTTTTGGTAGTGTCACAACCCAACCTAAACTGGGGATTCAGTTGAAACTACCCCAAGCCTACCTAAATAAGATAGGAGGTGGAGAAATTTTTTGAATGAAATATCCTAAATGGGAGGCCTTTACCTAATGTACATGTACAGACATACCCGACCATCTCAATGAAGAAGTACACAAGAATAATAATAAAAAGATAAAATAACTAGAATATAAACCAAGCATGATAAACCTCTAGGGTGTATAAGAGTAATATATTTAAAACTGAAAATTAAATGGTAAAAAGTAAACATCCAACTAGAAAGATGTCCCATCCTTAAAAAACTTGAAAATAAATGTGCTAAGAGATCCTAGCTATTGATATCTAAGCTCCAACCACCATCTGCAGTCCAATTCACCGAGTATCCCTAAGCTCCTCTGAATTCACCACTGACCTATCCATTGCCTGCATAATACTGTTGGATCGAATAGTAGATATAAAAGTCTATTAGATGGAACAATACAAGAGGGGGGGGGGTGAATTGTAGGTTTAAAAACCTTTGAGTTTTAGTAACAAAGAGATTAGTTTAAATGATCTTAAACTAATACAAATAAAAACACCCACAATTGTATTGAATGTAAAAGGTATGATGTATTGTAATACTATTGTAAAGTAAAACAATTGTATTCAAGATGAACACAATAATCAGAGTAATACAGATATAAATGATTCTACCTTAAAGCGTATAGAACCAATCAATACAATATGTAATAGAATGATTGTAATTGAAACAATTACAATTGAATATGTAAAGAAGAAAGGAAACAATACAAATCCCTTTCTAATACAAGTAACAGCGGAAATGTAAAAGTAATACAATTATTTTAACCCAAAGAGAAGGGTTATCCTTTTACCTAGGATAAAAGGTCTGTCTCACCAACACCTTGGTGAGCCCTCGATACGATGATCGGCACGTCTGTCTGCCTATCCCCGGCAGCCCTCGATACGATGATCGGCACGTCTGTCTGCCTATCCCTGGCAGCCCTCGATACGATGATCGGCACGTCTGTCTGCTTATCCCCGGCAGCCCTCGATTTTGCAGGTAATCGGCGCATCTGTCTTTCAATTACTTGAAAGCCCTCGATACGATGATCGGACGCACAAAGCTGATGAGAGAAGTCACAGTGTCTCTCTCTAGAATCTTTTTAGTTCACAGAGTCTCTTCATTCGTTCTCTTCGTTCATCGTTGTGTTCTCAGCTTCAAATGACCTCCTATTTATAGGCCTCAGGTTCCAACGGTCATATTGCCTCCAACGGTCATATTGAAACAGAAAGCACGACATCGTTTTGATTAGTTTGTAACTAACTCAACGACATCGTTTTGTTAGGGCAAGAGATATATAGAAATGTAAAGCATGAGTACGATTCATATGCAGAGAGAGTTTTTGACAAAGTACCAAAACAAATAATGATCATCTGAATAGCAGAGTCAGTACGATACGATTGACAGAGTCAATACGATACAATTGACAGAGTCAATATGATACGATTGACAGAGTCAGTTCGATACATTTGACAGAGTCAGTACGATACGATTGACAGAGTCAGTACGATACGATTTGGTCGGTACGATCAACATCGTACGATACGATAAACATGATAAAAGACAATTGTAATTTACAAACATATGATAGAATACATTTGTGATTTCCAAAACATGATATAGAAGTCAAAAGAAGACTTTTGACTTAACAATCTCCCCCTTTTTGGAAAGCACAAACACACAAAGTAAATGAAACAAGAAATACTTATCTCCCCCTGAGTTTAAAAACTCTTCTGAATAAGAAAATTGAATACAACTAACTCCCCCTTAGGTATTGACTTTCCTAAGGATTGTATTCATAGATTTTCCTTAAGAGAATTGTAATGCATTCTCCCCCTTTGTAAAACAATCTTTGCTTTGTAAATATTCTCCCCCTTTGTGATTTACAAAAAGAAAGGAGTAATCTCGAATTGTCTGAAAGAGTTAGTGAAGTAATAAAAGACAATGGATAAAAGAGAAAGGATTATAAGATTTATTACAAAACAAACAAGTTCCAAAAGAAACAAATACAACAATCATTTGTTTTCTCTTTCCTTCTCTTTCTTTATAAGCTCATGAAGCACAGCTTTCATCTTCTTGATCTCCTTCTTGTCTTCAGAAATTGATTCACCCTGAGTTTTGAGAAGCTCTTATTGATCCGCAAAAATCTGATCTTGATTTCTGATGGTCTCCTCCTGTACTATGATTACTTATTCAAGGGTATCAATTCTGTTTTGCAGAGTCTTGTTATCCTTGGACAACACAGAATTTTGATTCTTCAGTAAAACCATTTCATCTTTGAAAGATGAAACTTTCGAGAATTCAGATTGGAAAACATTCATCCTCTCTTGCAAATCTTTCACTGAAGGAACATCGGTTCTTTGAGAAGACAAAAGGTTCAGCCTTTCAACCGTTTCTTTATCAAGCTTGTTGAAAGCAATTGCTAGCTCATTTGATAACCTCCTTATATCTTCAATAGCTATTTCATGATCATTGATTGAGCTCTCTGTTTTGTAGGACCACTTGGTCATCTTATTGCAAGCCTTCTTATGAGCAACTAAGCTTTCGGAAAGAACTTTCAGATCGGCTTCTACTAACAAAACTTTCTTTCTCAATTCTTTTACAGAGCCAAACTTTTTCCTTTGATTTTCAGTAATAAAATCAATCTTCCCTTCCAGCCTTGGAAAATAAGGAATGGTTTTCTCCATCCTTCTCAAAACATGAACAATGTAATCACTCTTCTTGAGAGAGATTGTATGCTCTGAATCAGTATCTTCATCGTACGATGCTAGTTCATACGATCTGCTTGAATGAACAACTGGCTGTTTCCCTTTCGCTTTTTCTCTCTGTTTTCTTTCATCTTCCACTTTGTCACTAATGACAACTACTTTATCAGACTGAGAAGATTGAGCACCATGCTTTTCTCGAGATGACATCCTGTCCGGAGATCTTTCCTGATCGGCATGAGGAGTTTTTTGAACACCTTCGCTCAGCTTTTGAAGCGATTCCTCTCTACTTTTCTTTGAACTTTGAAGAAATTCTAACAAAAAATCTCATTCTTCTACTTCCACTTCTTCTATCACTTGTTTTCCTTTTTCTTTCTCAGGCAGACTCTGTACGATGGGCTCTTGGTGCACTTCCACAGTTAGTTGAGCACTAGCATCTTCAACTGCTTTCAAGACTTTAGAGATATCAAAGTCCTGAGCCTTTCTTTTCAAAAGAGTCTTCTTTTTCTTTTCATCTTGAAGGGTTTCTTCTACCCTTATTCTTTCTGCAAAGGCCTCAGCAGGGTCAAGACCAAACTTCGGATCACCTTCCTTTCTCTGTTCCTTGTCCTTTCTCCATTTGGCTACAACTTCCTTACTGTACCTTGGATTCTTCTTTGGTTTTGAACTAGTTTGAGGATCAGACTTTCGAGTAACACCGGTGGATTGATTGTCCTTGGCTGGCATAGGTGCCGATTGATTTTGAGCCAATTCAGCTTCTACATCTCTGACAAAAAGTTTTGAATTTGAATCAAAACAAACATTCAGATTTTTCATCGTACTCTTATTAATCAAAGATGGCCTCAAATCCATAGGTTCTCCTTTCAAAGGAATGTTACAAAACTTCATACTCTCAAGAATGAATTTCGTAAGGATGGCTGGATACATTATTATCTGGGATTTAATCCCTCCTTTCTTGACATTTTTGATGGTTTCAAAAACATATCCCATGAGATTTACTTTCCTCATATTCACAAGATAGTCGAGCATAAAGACATCAGAAACTTTAAGGGTTTCTCTATCCCCTTTCCTTGGGATAAGAAAACCTTGCATCCATAAAGTGACAAACCGATTGTCCGGTGAAAGATGAGAAACTTTCCTCTTTTCCTCATTAATAACAAACAAAGTTTTTTCAGCACTTTCTCTATTAAACGTACCAACTTCCTCTGGTAGTTTGTGAGATGGACAGAATGCATCGCCTTCTATAGAAACATTCAGAAAATGTTCCGCTTGTTTCACAGACATAGATAATTTTCTATCGTACACAGAGAAGTTAATAGTCATATCTTTGTCGAAAGAAACGGTTTTGTAAAACTGACAAACTTCATCAAAAAGAACTGGATCTTGAATATCAGGCTTTTCCACACAGAGATGTTCCCATCCTTGAAACAAAATAATCCTCCTGATTGTAGAATCGTACATATCGAAAAAGTCTCGGGATACTAACCTTTCTCTGTGAAAGTCTTTCTCTGTAAAAGTCTTTGAAGACATTTCGGCAGGAGTATTAGCAGAAGATTGAGACATAAAGGTTCTGCCGATGAGAAGATCGTATGATGGTTTATAGCTGGTGGAGCAGAGCTTCACCTCAAATCCTGAAACTTCAATGTGGGTTTGGGGAGGGGAGGGGGGGTATTTATAGGCGATAAAGAGATGACCGTTGATATTCTACGATCAAGATTAGATAATACCAGATCAATGGTTATGATTAAAGAAAAAAAAAATTAAAAAAAATGAGAAGAGTGAAAAGAAACCTGTCGGGTAACATAATGTGATTGCTGGTTTTGGTAAGAATCAAAAGTAAACACAATCGTAAGGAGAAAAAAAATCATGATGCCGATGGAAAACAAAGTCATTACTATGATCGGACCGTACGATAGAAAATAATCTTGTTACCATGAACTGACAGTACGATGGAAAACAATATCAATACTATCATCGGTCGATTCAAAAACTATTGAATGGTACGATGGAAAAGAATTTGAATACTATCATCGGTCGATTCAAAAATTATTGAATGATACGATGGAAAAGAATTTGAATACTATCATCGGTCGATTCAAAAATTATTGAATGATACGATGGAAAAGAATTTGAATACTATCATCGGTCGATACAAAAATTATTGAATGATACGATGGAAAAGAATTTGAATACTATACCAACAATCTTTCCTTGAGCATTATCTCTGAAGGTAACTTTTCCACCTTTTGTTTTGATAACCTTTTCAAAGAAATCTTTGTTTCCAGTCATATGTCGAGAACAACCACTATCCATGTACCAAATGTTCTTATTGATACACTTCTCGTTTCCCTGAAAAAGAAACAATTAGATTTTTGGAATCCAAACTTGTTTGGATCCAGAAGGGTTAGATAAAAGAATTTTAGGAATCCACATTTGTTTAGCAAAATGCGCTTTATGAAATCCTAAGGATTGAGTTTTGTTAAGAGAACAATCTCTTCTCCAATGTCCACCACATTGACACTTGGAACAGAAAATGGTTTTTTGAGGAACAAAATAGTTATTGCTAAAAACAGGTTTGGAATAAGTATAACCAAGACCAGAACGATTTTTCAACGGTCTAATTTGAGAAAACATTCTATCAAAGTTTTCTTTTCCATGAGTAAAGTTTGACAAACACTTTTTCAAGGATAAAATCTCTGACTTTAGTTTTAAAACGAAATTCTTGTTTTCTAAAACATTTGAATTTGAACTAGAGTTAGACTCTAAAATATTTTTCTTTGAAATAGCAGTTTCAAGATCCTTAGAAAGTTTATCCTTTTCAGATTTGACTTTCTCAAGGGTTTTCAAAATACTTTCAAAATCAGAAGTTTTCCCATCAAGATCTTTAGAAAGATCTGATACTTCTTTAGTCAAAATAGAAATTCTAGAATTTGCTTTTTCAAATCTCTTTTTGAGTTTAGAATTTTCATTTTCAAGTAATTTAGAAAATCTAGAGACTTCTTCAAAAGAAGGTAATGTATCATCTTCTGATGATGAGGGTTCATCATTTGAAGATTCATAATATCTATTATCAACATAATTTTCATTTAAAGAGACATTTGTAACAGCTTCAGCATTATGTACCTTAGCCATGAGACAATGATCTTCAATTGGTAGTCTGGCTAGAAGTCCAATATTCCTTTGTCCTGACGTCTCATATTCTGAAGAATCATCTGAGGAATCACTACCACTTGCACTCCATGTATCATTTGCTTTCAAGCCTTTCTTTGTCTTATAAAACCTTTTCTTGTTTCTTTCAGAGTGTTTCTCTTTTCTATCTTTCCTCTTCAGTAAAGGACAATCAGGCCTTATATGTCCTGCTTTCTTGCATTCATAACAAGTTACCTCTGAATCTTTCCTATCTTTCCTGTCTTTCTTTTTGAATCTATATTGAAAATCTTTCTTTCCCACAATCTTTTTCATCCTTCGAGAAAGATTGGCTAACTCATTGTCTGAAAGATTACAATCACTTGAATCAGATACAACAAATTTCTTGGATTTAGACCTTGTAACCCTTTCAGGTGTTTTAGCTTTAGATGCAAAAGCTACACTTCCATTCCCATTCTTCTTCTTATTGAAATCAGCATCTCTCTTCATTCTTGTCTCGTGCTGTAGAAGAGTTCCAAAGAGTTCATCAAGAGTAATCTGTGAAACTTTTCTATTTTCATCAATAGCTGTTCTTTTCGACTCCCATTCATTTGGCATAATATCTATAATCTTATCAAAAAGAGCTTCATCATCAAGACCTTTTTCTCCCATAGATTGTAAGCTGTTGACAATTGTCATAAACCTTTGTTGAACTTTACATACTGGCTCTCCATAAGGAAAAACAAATCCATGATACTCTGCTCGAAGCATTTCTCTCCTTGTTTCTATAACCTTGGATGTACCAAAATGAGTGACTTCTAATTTCTTCCAAATACAGTTGGATGCTTCACATGAAGATATCTGACTATATATATTCCTGGTCATAGAACATAATAAAGTATTGCGTACCTTGTAATTCAGTTGATATTCTTGCTTCTCTTGATTGGTGAAAGTGCTAACTTCTTTGTCAGGAATTTTATAACCCCCAGTAAGCATAATAAAATTGTCTACATCGGTATTGATGACGAAAGTCTTCATACGATCTCTCCAATACTCATAATCATTCCCATCGAAAATTGGTGGTCAAGAAGGATTCAGATTATCTATTGATCCGATATTCATTCCTGCCATCTAATATAACAAAAACAACTTTTCCACTCCACACGTTAGTGTAGTAAGTATTCAAGATAGTAATAAGAAATAAAGCTAGTAATACAAATCAGTGGAAAACCTCCTCTGATACCAATTGTTGGATCGAATAGTAGATATAAAAGTCTATTAGATGGAACAATACAAGAGGGGGGTGAATTGTAGGTTTAAAAACCTTTGAGTTTTAGTAACAAAGAGATTAGTTTAAATGATCTTAAACTAATACAAATACAAACACCCACAATTGTATTGAATGTAAAAGGTATGATGTATTGTAATACTATTGTAAAGTAAACCAATTGTATTCAAGATGAACACAATAATCAGAGTAATACAGATATAAATGATTCTACCTTAAAGCGTATAGAACCAATCAATACAATATGTAATAGAATGATTGTAATTGAAACAATTACAATTGAATATGTAAAGAAGAAAGGAAACAATACAAATCCCTTTCTAATACAAGTAACAGCGGAAATGTAAAAGTAATACAATTCTTTTAACCCAAAGAGAAGGGTTATCCTTTTACCTAGGATAAAAGGTCTGTCTCACCAACACCTTGGTGAGCCCTCGATACGATGATCGGCACGTCTGTCTGCCTATCCCCGGCAGCCCTCGATACGATGATCGGCACGTCTGTCTGCCTATCCCTGGCAGCCCTCGATACGATGATCGGCACGTCTGTCTGCCTATCCCCGGCAGCCCTCGATTTTGCAGGTAATCGGCACCTCTGTCTTTCAATTACTTGAAAGCCCTCGATACGATGATCGGACGCACAAAGCTGATGAGAGAAGTCACAGTGTCTCTCTCTAGAATCTTCGTAGTTCACAGAGTCTCTTCATTCGTTCTCTTCGTTCATCGTTGTGTTCTCAGCTTCAAATGACCTCCTATTTATAGGCCTCGGGTTCCAACGGTCATATTGCCTCCAACGGTCATATTGAAACAGAAAGCACGACATCGTTTTGATTAGTTTGTAACTAACTCAACGACATCGTTTTGTTAGGACAAGAGATATATAGAAATGTAAAGCATGAGTACGATTCATATGCAGAGAGAGTTTTTGACAAAGTACCAAAACAAATAATGATCATCTGAATAGCAGAGTCAGTACGATACGATTGAAAGAGTCAATACGATACGATTGACAGAGTCAATACGATACGATTGACAGAGTCAGTTCGATACGTTTGACAGAGTCAGTACGATACGATTGACAGAGTCAGTACGATACGATTTGGTCGGTACGATCAACATCGTACGATACGATAAACATGATAAAAGACAATTGTAATTTACAAACATATGATAGAATACATTTGTGATTTCCAAAACATGATATAGAAGTCAAAAGAAGACTTTTGACTTAACAAATACACAACATGTGTGGAATAAAACCATGTAGGGGTGAGTATATACATACCCAGGAGGATGCGTCGAAATATGAAGGGGGAGTAGTAAGATACATGATTAGAATAGATAGTAAACAGCTCAACCCAAAGTAAGAAAGTGACCTCATCCAATCATACAACGCTCAATACATTATGTAGGTGGAATAAATGTCATGTCACTACCACCAATAGTAAGAGAGTAACAAAATCCAAAAATATGGATGCAAATATATATAAATATATATATATATATAATCAAAACAAAGAAACCCAAATGAGAGATAAGAAAATATTTATCTCACAGCCCATCCTATGAAAATAGTTTTAATAAATCCAGAAGTCCATCAATGATGCTAGGAATCTCGTGCATATATCCAAAGAAGTAATTGGTTGTAGGCCCACACCTCACCACTGTGACACACAGTCGAGGGGGAATAATCACTAAGTAGAGGACCCATTCCATAGCATGTTATGGGGGTTCCAATCAATAAGTATCCATAAATTACTCACACCATGATGCGTCAAGGGGGTTCCACTCTATAGGTTGAGGACCTGCATCCTGGTGTGGTAGGGCGGGGGGGGGGGGGGGGGGGGGGTCCAATCTAGTGTTATGAGGACCTGATCTATATCCAATAGGGGGTTACACTCAGAAGATAAAGGACCTTCTCCCTGGTGCATCGGGGGGGGGGGGGGGGGTTCCACTCTATATGTCTACGATCCACGCCCTAGTGTATCAATGGGGATCCACTCTGGTTTCATGAGGACTCACAACCTATTCGATAGGGGGTTTACTATGTAGATAGAGGATCCACGCCGTGGGTCATTATGAGGGTTACACACTATAGGTTGTGGACCCACACCTTGGTGCATCAAGGGAATTCCACTCTGGTGTCACTAGGACTTGCTGCCTATTCGACAGGGGGTAACACTAGGTAGATAGAGGACCCATGCCTTGGTGCATTAGGGAGGATCCACTCTATAGGTCAAGAATCTGCATCCTAGTATATCAGGGGTTCCACTCTCGTTTCATGAGGAACCACGCCCTATTCAACAGGGGGATCCACTCAGTAGATAGAGGACCCAAGCCCTAATGTGTTTGGGGGGTTCCACTCTATAGGTCACTGGTGATCCTCTATGTAATCACTACCATCGTTAGGTACCACCTAAATAAAAATGACAGCCAGAACATCTAAAATTTTATCTCAAAATACACTACAGAGTCCACTGTCACTTTATATATAAAAAAACTTAGGATAAGTTAATTGTGACCCAAAATATGAGTCCAAATGAAATCAATACGATAGGATGATGTTTCCTTAGAAAGAAAGAAGGGGAACATGACATGTGAGGGGACCCTCACAATGTGTGGTCATACTCTATATCTTACGTGTGTCCCTAATGGTACATATATTTCTACATATGTAGTGATACATGGAATGTAGGTGGTTTACATGGCACATACAAGAAACTTGGGGTCCTTCCCATGCACCTTGGATGTGTCTGTATATCCATCCTATATAAGTGTACTTCTGTACATGGCGTGTCTCACTACACGGGGGCCCTCCCGTGTCTCTGGTCATGTTTTGTACTTCGACACATGGATTGTGTTAGTCCATGGTTGTGCTCGTGTACTGCTAGAGTACATGTTTGGCCATCAGAACAAGGTCACATGGTGTGTGGGGATCCTACATGGTGTGTGAGACATATAATTCTACAAAACCTTAACCTCTTTAGCCAAGTCCCTACATGATGTGTGTTCTTGGGACTACACGACATGTAGTTGCGTTTTTCCTATAAATAATGATCGGTATTGTCACACCAAAATATGGATTCACCACATTGAATATGGACTCATATCCTCCCAAGGATGGTATATCTTTCCATTATTCATCATTTCCATCCATCAAGTGGGTGAAATTTGGTTTTCCACAGGCCTGCTCAAAGCTCGATGCACCGCATGTGTATTACATGCTGCTCCATATCTATTCTCAATTTTGATCATCATAATGATCACATGTAACCAAAATTCAACTGAATCCATCCCGAATTTTTTATCAATCCCTAAAACGTGAATCCACAATGAATCCATGGGTCTAATTGGGCTCGGTCCTGCCCAAAAATGTTGAACCAATACCCCGTAGACCAATCAATGAAGAACACAATTAATTTATAGGATAAAGAAAAAAACAAATGTTTAACAATCATCCGCCAATAATTATTATCCAAAGATCTCAATTGGGGTATCTATGGTAAAAAAACAATTGAATTATCAATTTAATTTGAATACACAAGCGCATGTAATTTTCCACAATAGGTATAGATTAAAGGAAGGGATTGATCATGCTCAACAATTTAATCAGATGAGGTAGAATCCACAAATGATGAGTCCTATATGGATATTGGATCTTTTTTATCAAATAATATTCTCTACAATGATTGAGAAGGGTTTTTGAATTCACTAGACTTCAATCTCCCATGATATGGTCATCGTCTGATTCGACTCTCCGAAGAAGAGGAAGAATGATCTCAATTATCCTAGGGTTTATGTGGCTAACCCTATATAACTTATACAATGGTGGATTTATAGGAAATTAGGTTAGGTCATTTTAATTAAAATAAAAAAAATTATATATTTATTTAATCTAAACATATCCACCAATGGTTATTATTTCTGAACACCCCACACCCACCTATTTTAGATCTCACCTAGGGTAAACATCGCATTCTAGACTCAACAGTTGTCTCAGATTTCTTATATGCGATTCTGTTTAATATTTATCCCATTCTCATTAATAAAATGTGTGAAAATAAAATAAAATATTTTTAATATTTTTATAAAATTAATTCTAGGAACACCGGGCCTTGCAATCTCCCTCCGTCTTAGATCCTGGCTCGGAATACATATACATAAATATTTCAAAGGCTTATAAATAAAAAATCAGGTCTCAACATGATTACCACCTTTAAGATTTTCTTCCTTAAAAAGAAAAACTAGACAAAAATATCATGGTATTGAGTCTGCATCTGGCTCTCTTACTCCCAGGAGCTCTCCTACACGTTCCTGTACTACCACAACAAGTGAATAAAGAGGATGTTCCATCCATACAGGGTTCTCTTTTATCAATCACAAATCGCCACCAGGTTCTATGAAAAAATGGCCCATCCATGATATCCAACTCTACCCAATCAATAATGTGAGTGGGTTCATGCACATATCTTCTCATCCATGACACATGGAAGATTTCGTGCATCCCCTCCAACTATGGGGGTAGGGAGAGGTGGTAAGAAACCTCTCCAACCCTATGCAAAATCTCGAATGTCCTAATAAACCTATGAGATAGCTTGCCTCCCTAGTCTAATCTCCGAAATAATTATCTTGAAGAGAATATTAGGAAAATGTTTTCTCCCTACTCAAACTCAAAGGGTGTATTAAAATGATATTCCTGAGATTTATGCCACCTCTAGGCTTTCCTAATCCACTCAAAGATGACTTGGAGCTTCTCGGTCATTGCCTGCACCAATTTGGTCCCAAAAGAGACATTTTTCCAATATCTGTCCAACACTCTGGTGACCTACGGTGTCTCCCATAAAGAGTTTCAAAAGGTGAAATGTTGATAGTAGAGTGATGTATTTCATTTTATGCAAACACTACAAATGGAAATTGATCCGCCTAGCTCTAGTCTAAGTTTAACACGTAAGCCCTCAGCATATCCTCCAACACCTAGATTATTCTCTCAGTCTGCCAATCTTTATAGGGGTGAAAGGATATAATCATACTCATATGGGTCTCGAATGCCCCCCGTAGTTCTCTCCACAACCGTGAAATAAATTACGCAACACAATCAGAGACATTAGTTGAGGGAAACCCATGAATGAAAATAATATATCGTACATACAGCTACCCCAAACTCTGAAATGAACTACGATCCCCAATAGTAGGGAAGTGTGCTAACATCACGAATCCATTAACTATCAACTATATGGAATAATATACCTTCACTATCTTGGAAATCCCTATCACAATGTTCATGGATATTCCATCCCACTTCCACTCCCGGATCTCAAGGGGCTATAACAACCCTACCAAAAGCCAGTGCTCAACCTTCACCTACTAATAGATGAGGCACCGAGAGACTATCTCAGCCATGCTCCATCTCACTCTGAACAACAAAAATGATATTTAAGGTCTCTTTACATATTACCACATCTGGATACATATCCAAAAGTGATGCGTAGAACTCTCACATCACTTCCTCTCGCATCGTGATTGGGACAACCGTCTGTACCTAAAAAAGGATGATGTGATTATCTCATTCAGAATATCTATCTAGTGAATCTCCTATGGAAATATGATCTTGCAATGTAACAACCCAATATTTTATGGTATTATTTTTTTTAAATTTAATCTCTTCAGTAGCTTACGTTTCACACAACACTCAGCTTAAACAAACAATAAAATATTATTATAGCCTGAAAGTTAAATTCACAAGAATGAATGATACTAGCCAAATTATAAAATTATATATTATATATTTAATAAAATGATTTGAAATACATATAATTGATTTTATAAGCATAATATAATAACAAATCCAATTTTATGTATAAAAAGTTATATTTTTCTAAATACAGTTTTGTCACATTTTAATGATGCACTTGATTAAAAACAAAATTTTGGAACATTTATAAATTATATTTGAAAAAATAAACTTCATTTATAAAAGATTAATTTCAAAATTATCTTAGGGTTTATTTTAGGTATTCTTATGAAATTTTTTATTTTCCAATGAATAGTGAAAAATGCCGATTTATATAAAACTATCAATTTATTTATACTAAAAGTTTTTTATGATTTAAAATGTGATCTATTATAAATTTATTACTATTTATTTATAAATAATAAAATTTATTACATTTTAATCATTATTATACTATATTTTGGATTAAGTATATTTTATGGTTTTAATATGCATCTTTTCAATAAAACTATTTTTTATTGTTTTTTGTGAGATTAATTTAAATTATGAAACTTATGTATTTTGAATTTTGAAAAATGGATTCCATATATAGATTCAAAAGTTTTTAATTTAGTAAATAGGCCCCTTTTATTTTTGTCCAATATGAATAAAAACCTTGTTAATTTTTATTACTACAGTAAAGGGTAAATTGGGTAATTTAGGTTAAAAATTGAATGATAAGGAATACAAAATGACACTAACAGTTGCCAAAATTTTAATTTATGATTTAATTTCATCCATAATAAACTAATTTTTTTATTTCATTACCATTTATGGTCATTAGGATGAGGTTATGATATTTATAATATTTTATTTAAAGAAAAGTCAAAGATACAACATTCATATTTTTAATAACCACAACATTTTTAATATAGTGATATACAGAAGGTATCCTTATAAATATTATTTTGAAATATAAAGTAATTTTATTCACATAGTAATTTTGTTTTTAGTTTTTATTAAATAAATAATTATCTTAAATGCTTTCATAATAGTGATACAATAATTATTTTTATCAATAAAAATATCAAATAAATGACATTAAAAATATTAAAATAAATATAATTTGATAAAATTAGTGACATAACTGAATTATTTAGATTCTTATGATATATTAGGGATGTATTAATTTTTTTTCATTGTTATCTTGTTTTATTGATTTTATGAAATTCAATGTAATGAATTCTTCTTAAATTGACATTATGAATATCTTATTGTAAATAATATTGTATTAAATTTAAAAAAATTACAATAAACATCATATTTGGAAATATAATTGAGATAAGTCTTAAAATTTTATCCATGATACATTTATGAGTAGTTTGGAATTTTATAGTAACAATATTAAACCTCAAAATGTAAAAATCCTTGCTGTCATGGTAAGAGTTAAAGAGATTAAATAAGGGTTAAAACAAAAAGATAAGGGTATTACCATGACCTAAACTTGTCCAAAAATTATTTTGTTATGATTATTATACCATTATCACCTTAATATAAAATTTTAGTTGTTTAATGGACATTTTTCCACGAAAATTACTTATATATTATTTAACTGAAATATAGTTACAAAATATCACCCTCATTGTATTTAATATCTTTTATGTGTCCACATGGAGAAAAAATCAAGATATGAACAAATATAAATCTATATTTTTTTATTAATGAAATTATTTAATTATAAAAATTTATTTTTAATTTTTATAAACTATATAATTTCCTTAAATTGTTGTAAAATACTAATACAATATTAATTTAATTAACAGAAGAATAAAATAAATTATATAAAAAAATTTTAAATAATAAGAATGATTTAATGTGTGAAATAATTTTTATAGATCTATATGACATATTATTTAGGTTTTATTTCATTATTCTCGATTTTACCTTTTTTTTGATGTATTCGAAGTCAAAGTAAATGAGCAGTGTCAAAATTAACTTTAATGAAAATTTATCTAAAGAATATTTTATTAAATTATTAAAAATTAATAAAAATATTGTTTTAATACATGTGAATGTAATATAATTGAAAAAATCATAAATATTCCATTTATTAGTTATTTATTCATTTTTAGTAATATAATTATCCCTTTATGATTAACATAGTGGTTACCACAATTATGGTCAATAATTAATAACCAATGGGTAAATATAAAGGATAAGGTTTAAAATGACATATAAACATTTATAGATTCTATTGGATGATGTTATTACAACCCTATACTATCTTATATTCAAATACCATGACATTGTTATGAATTTGGCATGATAAATTAATTTATTATAGTTAAATCTATTGGGAAATTCCAAAAGTGTCCCTCACCTCAATTATAAAAAGAACTTTTTTCCTCACTTCTTAACACAACATTGAGCCTTTTATATCAATAAAAAACTACTCCTTTATCTTACCAACATCCTTATCCACGTTTTGGAGGTCCCTATATTCCAAATATAACAACCCTAGATCCCTTGAGAAGAGATTTAATGGACCTCCTCCGAAGAAGAGGTAATCGTCTTTACCGAATCTTTCAAGATTATTTCTAATTATAATTCATATTATTGTGTTTTTTAATTATAAAATAATAAATCCAGTATAACATATATTATTAGATATTATTACGATTATGAGAAAAATATATTCCACATTTTATCCATCAAATGATAAAACAAAAGCACTATACGTGCGTACGTATGACATACCATCTCAACGTTGTATTGCAATTTGTTTTTCATCACCAATTTAATTGGATGAGTATAATGATGTAAATAATGGATTTATAAGATCATTATTACATTATATTTTTTCTATAAATATTAAAATACTATCTTTTTCGTTACCCTTTACCATTTAGTGAATGATACAGTCTCTTGTGCGTATGTATGACCGACCGTCTCCACGACACGATGTAATTAATTTTTCATGTTAACCATTAAAGAATTATTATAAAAATATATATATTGGGTAAATATTATATCTATGACCATAATATAATTCTTTATATGAAGGAACTATATTTTATGGTCAAGAATCAGGAATTACACGACAAAACATGCATAGAAAAATGAAGCAATCGACACTCGAAACAAGGGTGGTAATGAAATATTATTAACAAATGGGTGATAATATGATGTAATAGGATCATATATTATATCATAAATTGGAATATTATTCTAGTATAAATTAATAATATTCTTCAAATCATTATACAGGAGTTTAAAACAAATTTAACTAAAAGAAACCCTAGGGTAAGGGTTTCTCATCTCACTTTTACTTCTGGGAGCTATATGAATTATAAACCACTTATTTATTTTGTGTGGTATATATACTACCCATTTGATATATAATATAATAAATATAATTATATTCATGGTATTAAGTGTTTCATTTAATAATTATTTCTTTCATAGTGCATACGATTTGACTGATTATAAAGTAGTAAGGATTTTTCATTATAATTTTATTTCTGTGGGATATATGCCATATTCACCACTTATTTATTTTGTGTGATGCATGTACTAATGATTTTATTTACGATCATAAATAATTGAATATTTCATTAAATATCTAAATTTATTATATTCTGGATATGATTATTGTCTAAGCCATATATAATTGTTTCAAATACTGTTTAGTTTGAAAGTTATTTGATCAATTGGGGAAATAATCTTAAATCAATATCTATTAATTAATACATATATTTGATGAGAAGGATAATTTTTTACTAATTAAAATTATTATTCAATATATGAGGAAATATTTTGACTGGGAGACATGGGTGGGGTCGGGTATAGATATCCCCTCGATTCATTTGTAGTCTCATGGTTTGAATAAGTTAAGCTAGTATTTAATGAGTTTTTACCTATAAATTAAACCATATTGTGAAAGGTATTGATAATAGCGGTTCACGTGCTAGATACATGGTGACTAATAATTAATCATTTCCTACATTCAGAATTCATTTATTATTTTCTAGAGGTTTTTTACTATGAAAAAATATATAGATTCATTTCATTCTCTATTTATTGATTAAATGGAATGTGTGATTAGTTATTTACCTTTACATATTGATTATTATTATTTATTAAAGTTAATTAAACTATACTAAATCCTTAATTAGAATTTAATAACACCGATTTATTTTGTTTTATTTCCCATAGGTTTCCATGAATGTTATTATAATTGATATGCAGGGTTACGCTAAGGGTAATAAAGGTGTTCTGAAAGATTTTTTTTAAATTTTATGTCTAAAATATATATTTTTTGAAATATATATCATTTTTAACAATAATACTATGCTATTAGGTCCTTTAGGATATGATTTATTGTATATTATACCAATGTAATAAAATAAGGCATCAACCCCGAGATATTGGGGTCTGGGTCATTACAGTTGGTATTAGAGAAATTTTAGTATAAATATTGTGAACTAGATTTAAGAAAACATAGATTAAAAAACATGAAATTTTGATAGATTTTGAGAATAAGTGTAGATGAACATACCAAAGAATCCATGTTTCTGATTATGGGGATTACTATGCATAAATTTTTCAATTGATGCTAAGTATTTCACTAGTTTTAGAATTGTAAATTAGGTTTAATAATGATAGGATCTAATCTAGCGTATTCCATCCTTTAGAAATTGTTCCTAGAAAAAATAATCAAAACCATATCAATGTATGTAATCCAATAGTAACAATGATAATATCATCGATATGTTTAAGCCAATATTTTGAAAACAACTAGTCTCCCAAACATTCTCATCATGTGAGGAAATAATATCATGTGATATCAAGACAACAGAATAATTATATATGTATAATGAATTCAAAGGGAATCCTGATAATAATAAGACATTAGGGAAAATTATGGATAAAGTTAATAATGGAAATAAGGATTTTCTCACATGTGATAATTATGAAAGTAAACACCTTGGTATATGATTAGGAGGAAAATGAGTTTGCATTAAGTGTGGAGAAAAATTTCACCATGATCATGATTGAAATAGAAGGAAATAATTTTCAAATATTCAATGATTCAACTATAAAGATATGGGTCACTATGAAAATTAATTCCCAAATCATCAAGGGAATATACCATAGAAAAATCTAAGGGGTAATGGTCAAGCTTATTATATTACCATAAATGAAGAGGAATGATTATTGTACTTTTTTAATTCAATAATTATTTTAAAAAATAATTTTATAAATGATATTATATATATATATAAGTATTGTAATAAAATACTAAATCTTTAAGGATTTGAGAGCATATATTGAATAGTACCAGGAAAAGTGACTCGGTAACAAGTTGATCTTTTAGAAAACATGTTATTGGGGGAAGATAAACAATTATATTTCATTTATATTACGATAATAATGAAAAAGATATGTTTATAGGATAGAATTTGTAACTATGAAATTGGATTGTTATTTTATGGTTTATGTTATCTTTACTAGGTATACTACATGTCTGCATTTAAGAAATATACCTGATATTGTATTGTTAGAATCATGCATGTTTTCATTAATGTTTAAATGTTATCAAGGTATTAATATATTTCGTATATAAAAATAAAAGATAAATTACGTTGTTTGGATAATATAATGATAATATTTATTTGGTGAATTAGGTGAGGTTTTGGACTGTGATTTTAGACATATGTATTTTGAAAAGTCATATGGTTAACTATTTTTGTAATGAATTAAGTTGAAATTTGGAAATCATTGTTTGTGGTTAAAGTTTGATTTATCATATTGGATAACATATGTTAACCATTTTGTTTTTTTATAAATATTTATAGGATAATGTAATGACATGAGGACTCTATGATTCGTTAAAAGTACTTCAGGTATAAAATTAATCATGAATACCCATTTTCTTGTGGGAGAAATGATGTGGAAATAGATTGAAGCACAACCAAAGGACAAGATTATGATATTGAAATGGAATGAAATTTATTAAGTTTATTTTCTTGAGTGTTGTATCTAAATTATAAAGGTATTTAATAACCATCAGAAAAGGATTTTGAATCAAACATGTTATCCTATTACCATTATATCGGATGAATTAGATGGTATTATAAATCATTATATATTTTTAGATTTGAGGCCCTTAAATTTCCATTGATCATTTATTTTTATATGGTAAATTACATCTATAATAATTTATAATTATTTTTTCAACATATTCATTTTTCACCAATGTTCTTTTATTCAAAACCCTAATTTTATGGTGACCTTCACATTTCCCTTTCCGTCTTATTAAGAAGATGTTTTATTAACCCTATTTATGATGTGGGGATTCCACAATATTTTTTTCAAATATCAAACTTTGATTTTCAAAGTGAAATTTAAAATTTAAATGAAACAATTTATTGAATAATATGAAAATTTTACACCCTAAGATTTTATGGTGTATCTTTTTAAATTTAATCTCTTTGATAGCTTACGTTTCATGAAACACCCAGCTTAAACAAACAAAGAAATAATATTATAACATAGTAATTAAATTGTTTTGAATGAATAGTATTAACCAAATTATGAAATTATATATTATATCTTATATATTCAATAAAATGTTTTTAAATTAATCCAATAGATTTTATGGGAATAATATAATAACAAGTCCAATTTTGCACATAAAAATCTATATTTCTAAAGATAGTTTTGTCACCTTTTAATGAAGTAATTTTTTTAAAAATAAATTTTGAAACATTTATAAATTATATTTGAAAAAATAAACTAAATTTTTAAAAGTTTAATGTCAAAATTATATTAGGGTTAATTTTTTGTATTTTTAAGAAATGATTGATTTTCTAGTGAATAGTGAAAAATACCGATCTATATAAAACTATCAATTTCGTTATATTAAAATTATTTTTATGATTTGAATTTTATATAAATGTAAATTATGTACTATTTAGTTATAAAAATCTTATTTATTATATTTTAATCACTATTATACCTTATTTTGGAATAATTACATTTTTGGGTTTTAAAATATATATTTTTCAATAAAATTGATTTTCATTGAATTTTGTGGGATTAATATAAATTTTGAAGCCTATGTGTTTTGAATTTTTAGAAATTGATGCCATATTTCACTTCATAAGGTAAAAATTTTGTAAATAATTCCCTTTTATTTTTGTTCAATATGAATAAAAATCTAGGTAATTTATATTACCACGGTAAAGTGCAAATTGGGTAGTTTAGGTTAAAACTAAAATGATAAAGACTATAAAATGACCCTAAAACTTGATCAAGTTTTATTGGATCATTAAATTTTATCCATAATAAATTAAAATTTGGTTATATAACCATTTATGGAATTTTTCTGAGGTTATGATATTTATAATATTTTATTTAAAGAAAATTGAAGGATATCACATTCATATTTTTAAAACCCATAACATTTTTAATTTGGTGATATCCAAAATTTATATTCAACTATAAATAATATTTTGAAATATTATGGAATTTTATTCTTTATATTAATTTATTTTTAATTTTCAGTGAGGATATAATTATCTTAAATACTATCATAACAGTGATGAAATAATTATTTTATTAATGGAAATATCAAATAAATTATATTATAAATATTTAAATAAATATAATTTGATAAAATTAATGTCATAAATTAACTTTATTGATTAATTAAAAATATTATGGATATATTAAAATATTTTTTTCATTGTTATCATTTTTTATTAATTTTATTAAAGATAAAGTAATGAATAGTTCATAAAATTATCCTTATGAATATTTTGTAGTAAATAATATTTTATTAAATGATATAAGATTCATCAAAATCTTAGATTCATAAAAATAAATTTAATAAAGTTTAATTTTTTTCCATGATTCATTAATGGGTATTTTTGCACTTTATAGTTACTATATTAACATTGAAATAGTAAAAATCATTGTTTTCATGGTAAGAGTTAAAGGGATCAAATAAGGGTTAAAACAAAAATATACAGGTATAACCAAGACCTAAAGCTATCCAAAAATTATTTTATTAAAATTAATAAAAACTTAAAACCTTAATATCTAATTTTTTTAATAGAATTTTTTACATAAAAACGTATTATATACTTTTTAAATCAAAGATAGTTACAAAATGTCACTCTCTTTGTATTTAATATCTTTTATGAATCCACATAGGAAAAAATTAAGATATGAACGAAAATTAATGTATATATTGATATTAATAAAAATATTTTATTTATATAAATTTATTTTTAATTTTAATGAGTTATATAATTACCTTAATTGCTTGAGAAATACTAATACAATATTTATTTGATTAACAAAAAAATAAAATAAATGATTTTGAAATATTAATTTTGATATTAAAGGAATTATTAAATGTGTAAAATAGTTTTTATAGATATATATTACATATTAGATATGTTTTATAGTATTATATTATAATTTCCCCTTTTCTTGATGTATTTGAAGTCAATGTAAATGAATAGTGTCAAAATTGACATTAATGATAATTTATCTAAAAAATATTTTATTAAATTATTTAAAATTCATAAAAATATTATCTTAATACATGTTAATGGAATATATTTTAACACATCATAAATGTTCCATTTATGATTCATTTTTACATTTATAGTAATATTATTAACCCTTTATGATTAAAATAGTTGTTACCACATTTAAGGTCAAAAATAACAAACCAAGGGACAAATCAAAAGGAAAAGGTTTAAAATGGCATAAATATTTTTCTAAATTATATTTGTTTATTTGATTAAAACATTATAATATCTTATCTTTGAATATATTTCTATTTAAAATAATTTTAAAGATAAATTATTTTATTATAATTTAATATTTTAGGAAATTCTAAGAGTCCGCCTCACCTCAATTATAAAAGGGAACATACCCCCTCACTTATTCACACTAATTTGAGCCTTTTATCTCAAAATATACCTAATAATTTATATTAGAAACATAATTATCCAAGTTTTGGAGGTCCTGGTCTTCTAAAGAGATCAACCCACGATCCATTGAGAAGAGATCTAATAGAAATCCTTTGAAGAAGAGGTAATTGTTTTTACCGACTGTTTTGTGTTTATTTATTCTTATAATTCTTGTTATTGTGAAATTTAAAGACTAAAATAATAAATACAGTATGATATATATGTTTTTATGTTATTATTATTATGTTAAAACCATATTCTACCTTTTATCTATCATATGATAAACAAAAGCACCGTATGTGCGTATATACAACTTATCGTCTCCGCATTGTGGTGTAATTTGTTTTTCATCACCACTTTACTTGGATGTGTATAATGATAGAAATAATGGGTATATATGAAAATTATAATATTATATTTATTTTAAAAAACTTAATATACTATCCACTTCTTTACCCTTTCACTATTAAGGGAATGATACAATCTCTCATGCGTATGTATGACCTAGCGTCTCCACGAAACGATTTGATTCATTTTCTATGTTCACCATTAAATAATGATTATAAAAATTTATATAAGGAATAAATATGATATGTATGACCTTAATATCATTCTGGAGATGAAATAACTATATCCTATGCATAAGAACTGAGACTTACATGACAAAACATGCATTAAAAAATGAAGAAATTTACACTCGAAACAAGGATAATAAAAACTATTATTAACAAATGGGTGATAAGATGATATATGTGGATCATATAGGATATAATAAATATTAATATGATTCTATTACAAATTATTATCATTATTCAATCCACTATACAGGAGTTTAAAGCATTTTCAACTAAAGTAAAGCCCAAGATAAGGGTTTTTCGTCTCACTTTTACTTTTGTGAGATATATGACATATAGACCAATTATTTATTTTGTGTATTGTATATACCACACCTTTGATATATAATATCATGAATCTCATTTTATTTATGTTATTAAGTGTTTCATATGATAATTATTTATTTCATGGGGAAAACTATTTGACTGATTATAATGTTGTAACGGTTTTTCATATTACTTTTATTTCTATGGGACATATTACATATTCATACCTTATTTATTTTGGGTTATGTATGTACCAAACCTTTTATTAATTATTATAAATATTTGAATATTTCATTAAATATACATATTTCTTGTATCATGGATATGATTATTTATAATGTTGTTTACCATTTTTACATACGGTGTTTACTTAGAATGTTATTTGATTAATTGAGGAAATAATATTAAATCTGTATCAATTAATCAATACAAATATTTGATGACAAGGCACATTGTTTATTAATTAAATCTATTATATAATATATGAGGAATTCTTTGGACTGGTGGACATGGGTGGGTCCCAATTATAGATATCCCATCGATGTATTGGTAGTCTCATGAGATAAATCATTTATGCTTCCATTAAATGAGTTTTTACCTTTAGATTAAGATTTCTTGTGAAAGGTCTTAATAGTAGTGGTTCATGTGCATGATATATGAAATCCATTAATTAGGCATTATATACATTAATAATTCAATTATTATCATCCATAGTATTTTCACTATGGAAAAAAATATATGGATTCATTTCATACTCAATTTATTTATTATATGGCTTGTGTGATTAGTTATTTTCCTTTCATATCGATTATTCTTATTGATTAAAGTCATATTCCACTAAACTTAACCCTTTTCGAGCATTTGACCATTCCATTTTATCATGTTTTATTTTTCCCTAGGTTTATAAGAGGTTTATTATGATTGATATACAGGGTTACGCTAAGGGGAATAATGGTATTCTCAGAGAAAATATATATTTTTATTTTATGTTTAAAATGTAATTTGAATTTTAAATATGTATCTAGTTTACCAAAATCACTAAACTATTCGGTCCATTGGGATGAAATTTATTGTATCTTATTCCTATATAATAAAGTAAGGTACTCGTGGTGGATTCTAAAGTATGGGATTTTACATGCAACACCTCACAGTTGATGCCTCCCAATTGGGACTCTCTCACGTACTGAAGGAGTGATGGAGTTAACACCATTGACTAAAGAAAATATGTAACCTCCTGCACCACTGGGGTTATCTATAAGGAAGAAAAATTCATAAAATCCTCCTACACTAAAAGAACCTCAGACTCTTGATATGGTCCTCAACTACCATGTTTCTCTTTGAGTATAGACTATCACAATGTCACAGTATTGTAGGAACTCCAACCAGTGTCACGGTCTTAGGTACAAGTATCTATGTGTGAAGACATACCTATGAATCAGATGGTATGAGTAAACCAAACATCACTCTCCCAGAATATAGTACCTCTATATCCTCTGGGAGAAGACAATGGTTGTTAGTTCTATGTTGTGAGTCACATATTTTTGCTTATGGTTCCTCAACTATCTCGACCCATATGTGATAACTTCCCATCGCTGCCTCAACACACATTTCAGTCCAGATCCTGAGACATCATTATACACTATGTAATCCTTTCCATCCTATGATAGTATCAATATATGAGCACTCATCAAACCCATCCTAAACTCCTTTAAGGCTCTTTGGCACTGATCAGTACAAGAAAAAGGCTTCCCTTTATACTTTAGGGAGGTCAAAGAGGATGAATTCATAGAGAAGTATTCCAAAAACCACCTGTAGTACCCCATAAATCCAAGAAAACCCCACACATATACCACACTCTTAGGTGGATCCCAAGCATTCACTACATCGATCTTCCCTGGGTTCATGGATAAACCATGCTCATAAATGATATTCCCTAGAAAGTGAACCTTTCGACTTCAGAACTGTTACTTTGAGAGCTTTCCATAAAGATTGTTATCTCAAAGAAAATATTGAACCATACTGAAGTATTCGGCATGATCATCCTTTGTTATAGAGTATATGAGTTTGTAATAAATAAATAAATCCATGATCATAACCAATTATATCTTGAAAATCCAGTTAATCAAAGACAGAAACATAGTGGGGGCATTCTTTACATTATAGGTAATCACTGAAAACTCATACTGTCCGTAGTGACATTATCAGCCTTGTGAACCCTCAACTAGTGATACCTAGACCTAATATCGATATTTGAGAACTATTTAGTTCCAAAAAACTTGTCAAATAGGTTATCAATCATAAAAAATGGGTAACTATGCATTCTCATGGCCTAGTTTAGATGACTATAATCCACACAAATCCCCAAGCTCCTGTCTACATTTTTCATGAACAAAACTGGAGATGCCTTGGGGGACAGACTGGTTCTGATAAATACCTTATTTCTAAGGTCCTCCAACTAAAACCGTAGATCTTGGAGCTTAGTATGGGGCATTCAATATTCTATAGAGGATATCATAGTAGTCATGGGATGCAAATCTATACAAAAATTCATCTCATACCTCGTCAGTAGTCTCAAGACATCCTTTTGAAAGACATCCAATAAATCCTTTATGACTGATGAATCTAGATGCCTGAAGAGATTGATGTACCAAGGGATATAATATCCAACTAATGGGTGATGGTATGTTTCCTCATAATATCATAATCCAATCACCCCACCATGAGATCTCTTTCGCCTGTAAAGGTGAATCTCATCCCATCAGTTTGAAGGCCTCTAACTCATCTATAGTGAAAGTGAATCTGGGATATGACCATGGGAAAGCAATCAACAACCAAGATTATGTCATAGGGTTTCGCCATGATGAAAAAAAGGTACCATGTGAACCCCTATCCTCGAAGAGATAGATTTCACTTACTTAAGATAAACGATACAGATGAATCATTCCCTATAGGAACATTAAGATGAAGTTGTTGTGATAAAGTCTCTACTGGTAGTTATATCTATTACACCAAAAGTATAGAGATAAATGAATATATCACAAATATGTATAATTATTCTATGTTAAGATTATAATAAACCTAAATTTTACCTCTAATCATCTCATATTCTATTGGGTCGTAAGCCTCTATAGCCTAAAGTTGTATGTTTCCCCGACCGATAGATCCATGAACCTGGCATGGTCTTCATAGTAGTGGTTCTGATAGAAGGATCTCATAGCATCATACAACACCCATATCTTCTCCTCTTGGAGCTCCACCAGATCCATTTATAGCTCCATCTCCCTAGGGACTTCCCTACCATCTCATAGGAGACCTATAATCATAGCACTTTCTCTACCGTGGTGGTCAGTCAACTATATTCTTACACTTCACCATATCTGGTATGGAATTCATGCACCATGTGATCTCAACTATCACAAGAATAACACTGTCCTTCTCTCATCCACCCTGATCCTCTGTGCTATCCTTAACCATGTGCCTGAGTCTGGTCATGGGGATGTCTCCTATACTAAGATCCCATCAACCAATGTCTCTTAGCTTATACAAACAACATAGACCTATAATGCCTAGTGTCAACTCCAGATACCTGATTCCCCTCCAACAAAAATCTCTCTATCACCAGTTTTCGATCCAACACCCTGACATAGGTGGGAATGTAAATCCCCGAACCCGTGCTTCTAAGTTCAGAACATATAAATGATGTGTATTTTTTTTATAAAAGAAACAGAATAAATACACAACATTTAATACATTCCAGGAACTTTTATGGTATAGGTTTTGGAGAATTATATAAAAACATTACATTTTATCATAACTGTAAAAAATAAAATTAAATAAACACCAAGTCATCATGTGCACTACCTCCTCCAAGAAATAAACATCACAAAGTAAATCCAATAAACCTATGAAAAATAAATTTTATGTATTGGGTGAGAAATTATTTTTCCATGTAAGGTGTTTAAGAATAATTGGAAAATAATTTTAAAATATTTATTTTTAATAAATAAATACTTAGAAATAAGTTTTCAATCTTTGAAGTATATTATTTTTCATCAAATATTAAAAACCATAAATTTCCAAAATAATAACATTTTAAAATAATCCCTTCAATTAATCCATTTGAAAATAATAATTTTGAGGGATTAATTATGATACTCAGTAGTCCAAATAAAACTGTAAGGCCACTTATATATATCTCATATGGGATAATATCCCCTTAAGGTCATGGGATCACTCCCCATACAATAACTTAACATTCGATACTCTAGTTCTAATTTTCAGAAAACATTTTATGTGTCTTACCTTTCTCAACCACAATTAAAAAATGTTTCAAAAACACACATAAATTATTCTATTTAAAGAGAATAATCTTACATACTTCATAACATGGCCTAATCATTTCTTTTCAAAATTTATAAAATATACTTAGGGGAAATTCTTTCTTATAAACAACTGTTTTTTTTAAAAGTCATAAATATAAAGGCATAACAAAATAAATGAAAACTTAACTAAAAATGCATGGGATTTTATTTATAACATAGATGATGGACAAAAATATATTATTATTGAAATTAATAGATGTGAAATATCATTTTGGTACATAAAATAATAACTTTTATTTAGAATTAGCACATAAAATGATAACATTTATCATTTTAAAATAAAAGGTACTCAGAAAATGATAACCATAAATAGTTATATACTCTCATAGAAATTTTATTTATAAAGGAAAATATTTAAAATAAACAATAAAAAAAATATTTTTTGTGTTTTTTAAATTTTTTTATGAAATTATTATTTGATGCATGATATTAAAATAACCTTATAAGGGTTTGAAACAAATAAAAAAAATTATTTTCAAAAGAAAAAATTGATAAAACTTTATAAAAATATTTTCATACATATATTATAATATTTTAAAGCATATTAACTTATATATATATATAAGTGTATATATTTGTTAAATCAAGTTATTCCCCTTAAAACACAACAAATTTTGAAAGGTTTATAAAAGAAATCCTTAAAAATATATATTTAAAACAAACCCTTACTGATCATAAATTTAAAACATAAATGGTTAAGTTTAGAAATAAATTTAAATTATTAAAACTAATAAAGATATATATATATATATATATATATTTTAATAAACATAAATTGATAGACTGAAAAGAATATCAAAATATTGCATATAAATTTGAAAATGAATGATTAATACCAACCCTGTAAGTGAAAGTGTTGGATTATCAACACTAGGAATAAGAAATAAGAGGGTTTGGGAGGATGATATTAGGTGTTCAAGATGTGCATATGAGGGTTTAAAAAACAAAAATATATCATATCTTATTTAATCAATAATAGATGGAATTCTATATGAATTAAAAAGAAGGTATTTTTATAGTTTCTTTATTTGGTGTTTAGTTTCCTTTTTATGTTATATAAAATGTATATACATTTTATATGACATGTTTCAAAAAAAATATGATAAAGGGAATTCATAATTGACCAAGATATTACTAAACAATAATAGATGTTAGTTAAAAATTATAAAGAATTCGGGTTGATTGGAATTATATATATATTTATATAGTTTTATTCTGAAGGAAGCTATGAGAGATGATAAACATACACCAATTCAAGGATTTTGGTTTAAAATAATACCATCCATGTAATATTTTCATGGATTCGATGTCGAGATCGGGCCGAGGATGAAAGGTATTGCAACGAAGGAGGGGGTCAAGGTAGCTTGACCTACAAGTGTGGATATGTGGGTAGGGAAGGGACATGGAATAAGATCAGGGGTTTGGAGGGACAAATCGGATGATCCTGAATAGATCAGATGGCTCGAAGTTATTCAAACATTTAAAAAAAGGAGAAAAGGAGAGCTCGATCAGGGAAGGGAACAGACGACCCAGATGAGTTTGGTCTTGATAGGATTGTTCAGATTCTTCTCACAACATCCCACATTTAATCGAGGATGAATTGCACACCCCTTTAAAATACTCAATGCATTTTCCGTCCCTCAATGACATAAACACACGCCACACAATGGGGGACTTATAAATAGGCTTCCACCTCGTCTTCGAACCACACTACAAACGAGCTGTTTCTTACTTGTGGCCCTACACATGTCTAGCCACTATTTCTCTAGCTGGGCTTCAAAGTGCCTCCAGTGAATAATGTGGGCTTATTATTAGGGTTCCCTTAGTTGTGTTGTACACTTCATATTTTCTAGAATGACTTAGTAATTTTTTTTGTAAGTTTTCAAAACATTGAAAAATATTCAAATAATATATATATATATATATATATATATATATTATTTTTTCACTTAAATTTAAATTATTTACACTTAAAAATTATTTTTTATTCTTATTTGAAACCATTTATGTGGAATTAAATTCTAATGTTATAATATACAACTATAAAATTTTAACTTATAATTAAAACATTATCCTTAAAGGTCATCATTTTTATTATTTTCAATTATTATTTCAAATCCATTTTTCCTATTTAAAACACCTAACAACTATTAAAAAACACAACAAATACATATTTTCCAACAGTCACAAAGGGTCTTATAAATACTATGTTTAAGGACATTCAGAAAAATAGAATATTTACCGAATTCCAATTTTTGCTTCAAAATGGTGTTATATATTACTCTTATTCTTAGAATATTTATTATTATTATTTCTATTTCTTTTCTTATTTTAGAAGATCCATGGGTAGAGGGCTACACTTTTTGGATTATTGTGTTTATGGGAGGTGTTACAGTGGTGTTTCTAGGAATTTTAATGAGTTTTATGAATTAGTCACGATCTCTAGTTTGTAAATATGTAATGTTATTAGTGGTTTATTAATAAAATTATTCCTTGTATGTTCTTAATTATTTAATTCTTATGAATTAGAAACATTTATTATAATTTATAAAATAATAATAATTATATATGTACATCATGGATTTTGGGAGTTACATGGAATCCATAAGGACACCACGCTGGCACTGATATCTCTGTGGATTCCCTACTCAAACTTCTATGCTTGAAAGTATCCATCATGGATCTTGTAAAGTAAGTACTTTGTAAGTCCTATGAACCTCACGACACACTCATCCACAGTCATCCCTCCTTATCATATTTCAATAAGCTCATGAATCTTAACTGATGGAAAATAGGATGGGTTTCACTCCTAACAAAATGCATGCATGAAGTCGGGCCACGAGAGTGTCATCTCATCATGCATCTTGGTAACACGACCCCACCAATGCCCGCCTACTCCATAGAAAAGGATATCTTCCATTGAAACTACCTAATTTATTATTTTTTAGATAATCTTGAAGACATAGACCACCAAATCTAGCAAATCCTCCATAGTATATAGATCTATCACGTTGTGGAACCCTAGCGGCCTCGGGTACTGGAACTCGCAGCGTGCGCTAAGCCTGCGCATATCCTAAGATTGCTTTGATGGTATGATCTTCATATCAATATGTGGGGGTGATGCTACCTTTCTACATAAAGGAAGGATCTCATGGTATAGACCCTAAACTGAGGCCTCATCTCTCATCAGATCATCATCATGATCCAGAACTGGTAATCGGGCTTGCTGTCATCGTGGAGGAATCCTAAAAATTTAATCAAGACGTACCAAATCCAGATGAGAATATATATATATATGTTAAATTGGGATCTAAATCAATAAGGATGATAAAATACACCATTCTATATGATTCATGTATCTTTGATTCCTACAACCAATGTCTCGGTATGCTGAGTCAACAAGCAGGTGTTCATGGCCTTAGTGAATGGATACGTCAGCTTCCCATACCATCATTGGGTTCTCTATCCTTAGAGTCGCACTTGGAAAATTTAACACTATTTCACTAAATATAAACCAAATCCTCATAAGGTTACTACACCAAACACCATCCCAAGGAATGAACAACTCTGTTACCAATCTTTCTTGACCTAACCCTCATCGGGGCTCAAGATATAACTACCCCAATCCCACTCCCATATGCCAGGGGGAGGTGGTAACTGTCAAAAGGAATATCCTTAATGGGATACTTTTTCCTAATGTACCTAGACACACACACCCAACAATATCAACGAAGAAGTGAAGAGGAATAATAATAAATAGATGACACATATATAATATAAACCAGTCATGAAAAACCTTTAGGGTGTACAAGAGTAAGATAGTGAAGAATGAAAAATAAAAGGGAAAAAATACATGCACAATCATAAATATTCCCCAAATTCAAAAAACTGGTAAGTAAAAGTGTTGACAGATCGCAGCTCTTGATTTCCAAGCTATGAACATCGTACGCAGTCTAATGCACCAAGTATCCATAAGCTCTTCTAATGTAATTTCTATAACATCCTAAGTAAATAAAAAAATATGAATTTTTTATATTTATTAATATTTTCAAATTAAATATTAATTTTACTTTAATGAGGATGCTATGTTAGATGACATGCTCGATATGCAACAATGGTTTTCTTGGAAATCTTACGTTGCAGACTACTAATATAATATTATTATTTTAAATTGTAGTTAACGCCTAGTCATTATATTGGAGAGAATGAATATAACTAACTAAAATATTATTATACATTATTGTTAAATGTTTTTAAATTTATCTAATAAATTTTAGATTCTTAAAATAAGAATGAATATTAATTTAGGCATAAATACTCACATATTCATTAAAAGGTCAATTTACCACCTTTTGATGGAGAACCCTCATTAAATATAGTTTTAGTCACTTTTATATGTTATATTTTAAAAAATAATATTAATCTTTAGAATCTGGACATCAGAATTTGCTTAGGATGAAATTTTGGAATTTTTCTGATAAAATTAATTTTTAATGAATTGTGAAATATACTGTATTTTAATTCAAAACTGTATTTTAATATAATTTATTTATAAGGATAGATTATCTTTATAATTGTTTTTAAAGTGTAATTTTATCATGTTTTTACTATTTAATCCAATGTTGGTCATTTGATGTAATTTCACTTTGAATTTGGACATAAATAAGTGTCAATATTTTGATAGTTAATATATCTTAAAAACAGACATTTTGTTTTGACAACGAGAATTCATTTTAAATTAATTTCTACCACTTCTGTTTTTTGAATTTGGAAAAATGGATTCCATATTTGGAATCAGGAGGCCCAAATTGTTTAAATGGGTAACTTTTATTTATAGACATAATGAATATTACTTCAGTAATGTTTTTATTTACCATGGTTAAAGGGTAAATCTGGTAAATATGGGTAAAAAAATATAATAATAATAATATAAAATTACCCTATCATGTGTTCTAATCCCATTATATGATACATATCCAACCATGGTCATCCTTGGGTCGATTTTGGGACCTCATGGAGTCACATGGTAGTGATAATGACACTTTATTTTAATTAACTTAAAGTAAAGACAAAAATGACAAAAAAAAATATATTTTAGTAAATTAATTTTTACATAGGATTAAATATGTTATATTTTAGAGAATAAATATTTTATTAAAATATAAAAGTATTTCCTACCTCATGATAATTTTTTATAATTTTTAGACATTAAATAAATTAAATTATTTACGACACAATAATGATGTAGTGTCTACCTCATTACTAAATGATTTAAATAAATAAGATTATAAAGATTAAAATAATTTCCAAAAACTGTCCAATTCTAATTGGATGATTTTATTTCTACCATGAGACATATTA
The DNA here is from genome assembly GCA_963277665.1 of Viscum album. NCBI lineage: Eukaryota > Viridiplantae > Streptophyta > Magnoliopsida > Santalales > Viscaceae > Viscum > Viscum album. Next base: position 1,242,516,087 of record OY728156.1, on the reverse strand, counting down.
TATTTGACTTTAATAATTTTTGGACATTTAGAAAAAGAAAATAGTTATGTAATAAAATAATATTTTCACACTTTCATAAAGACCCCGTCCTCTCCCTTATAAAAATCCCTCATCTCTAACACATTCCTCACACCTATAAAGCCCCTTGGATCATCCAAAATCTACCCAATTAAGCTCACTGAATCATCCTCCTCCTTCTAGAAGCCTTAACTTAGGCAAAAGGCACTTCAAAAAATCTTTTTGGTTCAAACCGTAGGGAGTTACCCGATTTAAATGTAACGTCTTCTCTTAAGTTCTTTGGTTTTATTTTACTTATCCAACCCCTAAAATATTTTTATTCTTTTATTTTATAACAAAAAAAGTATAATCAATATACTAGGTTGTTTGTATGAGAAGTATTCAAACTACACTTACACACACCTCCATCTAATGGGTGAAGAACATATTGTTTCTATGGATGGAAAAATAACGCCTCACGAAGAAATGATTATTCAATTATCTTCTACCGCATCTCATGGTGGCCATTAAGATGGAACTGTATTTATATATGATATATATTATGTTTATGTTTTCTTTATGCTTATGTATTTTCCATTTATATCATAACTTTATGGTTTTTATTATGGGTAAACACGATAATTTCATTTGAGGATGTGCGGACTACCGCCCCCTCAAAGTGATATGACTAGTTAATTCCATATGTGGGATGTATAAAGGATGGAGTTAACGATATTGTATATGATATTATACTAGAATTATAATATACCTATTTATCATTCTATTTTAATACAATTAAAATACTAAATAGAAATGCAAGTAGCGTTCATGCGTACGTATGACTTACTGTCTCCATGAATGATGCATTTCATTTCTTACATCTAAATGTTATGTAATATTATAAATACATATATATACTGAAAATATATGATATGTATGATATCTAAATCATTAATATCATTCTCGAGATAATGTACTATTGACCACAAGGTCCACTAGTAATTACAAGGTGTTCATTTTTTACTCAAGTACCATATATCAACAAAACGACCGTTATTAACTTAAATGATTACATAATGTTTATAACATAGTAATAAGTAATATAAAAGGAATAATTAACTTGAAAAAGGTTCTTAATCAAGTATAAATTAAATTTAGTTTATTATTAATGATATTAAAGAATGAACGTGTCAAATTAGACATGAGGTAAGGGACATCGTCTCAATCTCCTTTCATTGAGGCATATTTTGTTTTAATACTGACATTATCTTATACAATGTATAATTACCTTTGACTTATAATTTCATTCTAAGAGAATCTTTTTCTATGACGTGTTTTACTGAACGACAAAAAATAATGTTTCTTTTAACATAGGCGGTGACAACGACCTTTACACCGCAACGAGTATTATATGATCTTTGGCTTCCTTAACAAGCCAAAATGTTTTTAAAAGGAAAATAAATACCGTATACTCTTTTACATATTTTGGCATTGAAAATGGTTTGGATAATGGATTTTTTTATGTCAATATGTTGAAGTGATATATTGTGATTGAAATGTGGAAATGTTTTCTTTCCTTTATATTTGTTGTTTGTGTTATGATTGTATAATGGTACTTGGACATTTGATGGGTGGTTATGTGATGAACCAAATAAAGTGTGGTGCCATGATAAACCAGGATGGGTGGTTATGTTATAACCTCCAATGAATTGGGTATGGAAGTCAGCTATATGACTATTCCATTTAGTGATATGTGTGGGTGTTGACCGTATGGTTATTATATTTAAGTATGTTTATGTCCCAAGTTACCTTAATATGTTATATGATATTTATATGGGTTTTATGTTATTATTTTGGTCACAAAATGGTGATCAATGATATTTTATTCAGTGAAGAGTATTTACTACTTCATAAAGGTGAAAAGTATTACTTATGATAGGTTATTCATGGATTACTTGTTGTTTTGAAAAACTAACAGTTTTACTTCTTTTTGTATCCCTTACTGATCTTTTCATGCTGATACCAAGTTTTTGAAATGGTTTTAACAGGACATTAAGTGGAATATAGTCAAGGATGGGATCAAGGAAAATTCATGCTGTCTAAAACATGGAACTAGACATGACTATTTTTTTCAAAGAGTCCTTATTTTATGAAAAAATGGAAACCGAGAAGAAGTGTATACTTGGTAATTTTTTGAGATGAAATGTAATAGTTATGGATTAACTCTTTAAAACTCTAAACCTCAAATGATCCTCAATGTGAATTTATCATTTAATTCAAGATTATTTAATGATTTAAGGCCGAGACCTTATAGTAGGTATGATAGGTCGGTTTAGACAACTTTAAGAGTTATAATATTGTTAAATTAATATCCATAATTTAATAAATGGTAATATTAAAAATATATATCATTTATTTATTACCATGTTGCTTCAGCTAATATATTTCTACGTTCATAATGGTTTTCTTTAGAGGAAACATGGCATCTGTGTTGGGACAACATCAGGAGGAAGACAACCTTCCAAATCAACAACCTGATATGATCAGAATCGGAAATAAACAGTTTATTGAAGTGATGGAATAGTTGACTCAGGCTATAAATGGTGGTGGTATCCATGCACGAGATCATCTAGATCAACCACAAAGGAACATGTGTGTAGTGGAACATTTCATGAGGCAACATACCCCATCATTCATAGGATTATCTGACCCTGTGCTAGAAGAAGGGTGGATTAAAGCACTGGAGAAAATTTTTGATGTCATGGGGTGTTCAGAACATTCAAAGGTTAGTCTCTCTATTTACCATTTTGAGGGTGAAGCTGATCAGTGGTGGGAAATGGTGAAAAATATCAGTGATAATGAGGTGATTGATTCTCTTGATTGGGATGGATTCAAAGGTATGTTTCTTGAGAAATATTTTCCCAAGGTGGTTTTTATTAGGATGGAATATAAGTTCTTGAAGTTGTAGTAGGAGGATGACTCAATTGCTACTTATGAATCAAAATTCATTCGACTGTCAAGGTATGCTCCAAATTTCATCTGAGATCTTGATAGTAAGATAAATCGATTTTAATCAGGACTGAAGTAGTGATATCAAAGAGAATTAGCCTCTCGTGAGATCAAAAGTTATGAAAAACTTGTTCGATGTGCGGAGAATGTGGAAATGGAGTTTGTCGATGATCAGGTGTTCTTTGAAAAACAACAGAATAAGAGGTCCAATTGGCAGGAAAAGGGAAAGAATTCATTAAATTAGCCCAGATGTAAGAAAACTAAATATCCATCTTATCAGAAGTGTGGTAAAAAGCATCCTGGAGAATGTTTATAAATGTCTAGAAAGTGCTTCTAGTGTGGTAAGTCTGGTCATATTGCCTGTAACTATAAGGAAGATGATCAAGCATGCAATGAAAAGCTAGTGGTAAGATGTTTTAAGTGTAATGAAATGGGTCATTATGCAAATGATTGTCTGGCGAAGAACTCAACTGAAATAAAGAAACCATACTATAAGCAGAAAGGGGTAGTGAAATACTTTGCAACTACTTCAGTAGATGTTGGGCCATCAAATGTAGTAGTATCAGGTACACTTTTTGTTTTTTCAGATTATGCCAATGTGTTGTTTGATTCAGGGTCTAAATATTCTTTCATATTTGAGAAGTTTTCTAGTAAATTGAGTATTCCATATAAAGATATAAATCTTGAACTTATTTTAAAAACAGCTGGAGGAAATGTTGAGACAAAAATAAATTATAAGAACCTTCATGTCCTTATCTGCGGAAAGAATCTACCTGCAAACCTTATTGTTTTTTCTCTAGTAGAGTTTGATGTTATTTTGAGCATAGATTGGTTGTCTGTTTATCATGCTAATATTGACTGTAGAGATAAAGAGGTGTTTTTCAGAAATATTTTTAGATTGTGTACAAGAATGAAACCTTAATTTTGATAACATATCAGGAAGCTGAGAAAATAGTAAAATATGGAAATGAATGTTATCTTGCACATATTGTTGAAAACAAAGGAATTGTTCAGGTTATTGATGTGCTAGTGGTAAATGAGTATCTTGATGTTTTTTGATGAGTTTTCTGGTATTATACATGATCAGGATGTTGAATTTACTATTGACTTAGTTCCTAATTCTACGCCAATTTCGAAACCCCCTAATCTAATGGCTCAAATTTAACTTTTAGAGTTAAAGAAGCAATTACATGATTTATTAGATAAAGGTTTCATTCAACCTAGCACATCACCATGGGGTGCTCTTATCTTGTTTGTTAAAAAGAAAGATGGTTCAATGAGATTTTTCATTGATTATAGAGAATTGAATAACATCACTCTTAAAAATGAGTATTCTTTGCCTCATATCGATGATTTTTTTGATCAGCTCCAGGGAGCTTAGTATTTTTCGAAGATTGACTTGAGGTCAGGGTACCATCAGTTGAATGTAAAGGAGATAGACATTCCAAAGACTGTGATTCATACTAGATATGGACATTATGAATTTCTAGTTATTACTTTTGGGTTAACCAATGCACCTTATGTGTTCATGGATCTTATGAATAGAATTTTTTGTGAGTTAATGGATAAGTTTATTATTGTGTTCATTGATGATATTTTGGTTTATTCTAAAAGCCAAGAGGTACATGAAATTCATTTAATGGCTGTCTTTAAAACATTAAAAGAAAATAAACTGAATGGGAAATTCATTAAGTGTGAGTTTTGGTTACCACAAATTTCTTTCTTTGGTCACATTATTTCAAAAAATGGAATAACTATTGATCCTAAAAAAAAAGTTATTGAATAATTGTAAATATCAAAAAATACAACTGAGATCCATTGTTATCTTGGTTTCGAAGGTTATTAATTGAGGTTTGTTTATAATTTTTCACAATTATCTATTCCAATGACTATGTTAACTCGAAAAGGTATTTTGTTTATTTGGACAAAAGAATGTGATGATTTTTTTCAAGAATTGAAAGGAAGATTGGTGAATGCTTTTGTTTTGGCATTACCTTCCAGAAATGGTGGGTTTGTTATCTATATTGATGATTTATTAAAAGGACTTGGCTGTGTCCTTATACAAAATGATCTGTTAATTTCTTATTCTTCATGTTAGTTTAAACCTTATGAGTTAAATTACCGTACACATGATTTGGAATTAGCTGCTGCTGTTTTTACTTTAAAAATTTGGAGGCATCATTTTTATGAAGTAAAATGTGAAATATATACTGACCACACAATTTTAAAGTATATATTCACTCAAAAATAATTGAACATGAGATAGAGGAGATGGTTGGAATTAATCGAGGACTATGATTGCATGATCCATTTCCATCCGGGAAAAGAAAATGAAGTGGCTAATACTTTGAGTTGAAAAATTAATTATTCACTAACCATGATATGTTTGGAATGAGATCCATTGGTTTTTGATTTGATAAACTATGTCATAGAAGTTTTTGGTGCATGAAATTCTTCTGTTTTGTTTCAGGTATCAGTGAGATCTTCTCTATCAGAGAGAATTAAGCAAGAGCAGAAGGAAGACATTGAGTTGCAGAAAAGGTAGAGTTGGTTAAGAAGGGTATGTTTCCTGATTTTAACTTTAATAATGATTGTGTTTTGAGGTTTGGAAGATATTATGTGTTCCTTGTGATTCACAGTTGAAAAATTAGTTGTTAGGTTAAGCTCATATTTCCCTATTTTCAGTTTATCCTGGAAGTAATAATATATACATAGATCTTTGGGAGTATTACTTGTGGGATGGAATGAAGAGAGATATTGTTGATTTTACTGTGAATTGTTTGACTTGTATGCAGGTTAAAGTAGAGCAGCAGTTACCAAAAGGAATGCTTTAGTATTTACCGCTGCCAGAGTGGAAATGTGAAAAAATATCCATGGACTTCATTGTGGGATTACCAAATACATATTGAGGTAACAATGCGATCTGGGTTATTGTTGATCGATTGACTAAATCGACTTATTTCCTTCCCATTAAAGATACTTTGTCTCTAGATCAACTTTTTCATATGTATGTTAAAGAGATAGTCCGATTACATCGTGCTCCCCTCTCCATTGTATCTAATCATGATCCCAGGTTTACTTCTAACTTTTGTAAAGGCCTTCAAAAGTCATTGGGTACAAAATTAAATTTTAGTACAAATTTTCATCCACAATCAGATGGGTAGTCAGAATGAACAATTCAAGAATTGAAGGATATTCTATGTGCTTGCTCGATGGCTTACCAAGGAAGTTGGGACTGACATTTTTATATGGTTGAATTTTCTTATAATAATATCTTTCATTCCAGTATACATATGGCTCAGTTTGAAGAATTATATGGAAAGCGTTGTCGAACTCTAAATTTTTGGGATGAAGTAGGTGAAAGGATGTTGATGGGACTAGAATTGGTAGAAGAGATGGAAGAAAAAGTCCAGTTGATTTAGAAGCACATGAGAACAACTCAGTGTAGGTAGAAAAGTTATGTAGATAACCATAAGAAGGATTTTTCTTTTGAGGTAGGTGATCATGTCGTTCTCAAAGTTTCTCCATGGAAAAGTGTGATGCGTTTCGGTAAGAAGGGAATGTTGAGTCACATGTTATTGGACATTATGAAATCCTAGAGAAAGTTGGATTAGTGTCATACAGAGTGGCATTACCTCCAAGTTTGTCCCAAGTACACAATGTTTTTTCATGTTTCAATGTTGATAAAGTATATTCCAGTTCCATATCATGTTTTGAGCCCAGAGGTAGTTTAGTTAGAAGAGAATCTCTCTTATGAGGAACAACCAATCCAGTTTTTTGACAGAAGAGAGAATGTGTTGCGAAAGAAGGTAATTCACAAGGTAATGGTTTTGTGGAAAAACCATATTGCTGAAGAGGCAATGTGGAAATATGAAAATGCTATGAGGGATAAATACCCCCATTTATTTGATAAGTGAACAAAATTGCGAGGACACAATTTCAAAAGGGGGGAAGGATGTAATATCCCAGGTAAATAAAGAAATATGAAAATTTTATATTTATTAATATTTGTGAATTAAATATTAATTTTACTTTAAAGGGTATGCTATGTTCGATGATGTGCCTGATACGCAACAACGAGTTTTTTTCGAAATCTTATGTTGCACACTAGTAATATAATAATATTATTTTAAATGGTAGTTAATGCCTGGCCATTGTATTGGAGGGAATGAATATAACTAACTAAAATGTGATTTTTCATATTTGTTAAAAGTTTTTACATTTATCCAATAAATTCTAGAGGCTTAAAATAAGAAAGAATCCGATTTTAATCATAAATACTCCAATATTAATTAAAAGGTCAATTTACCACCTTTTGATGGGAAACCCTCTTTAAATCTAGTTTTGGTCACATTTATATGTTCTATTTGAAAAAATATAACTACATTTTAGAATTGGGACATCAAAATTTACTTTGGATGAAATTTTGGTATTGTTTTGATAAAATACATTTTTAATGAATAGTAAAAAACACTTTATTTTAATTCTAGACTGCCTTTTAATATAATTTTTTATAAGGTAAGATTTTATTTTTAATTAGTTATAAAGTGTAATTATATTATGTTTTTAATATTTAATCCAAATTTCGTCATTGGAAGTAATTTCACTTTGACATTGGACATAAATAAGTGTTCATCTTTTGATAGTTAATATTTCTTAAAAACACGCATTTTGTTTTGACAACGGGAATTAATTTTTAATTATTTTCTACCACTTATGTGTTTTGTATTTGGAAAAATAGATTCCATATTTGGAATCACTAGTCCCAAATTATTAAAATAGGTAACTTTCATTTATATACATTATGAATATTTACCTCGGTAAAAATTTTATTTACCATGGTTAAATGGTAAATATGGTAAATAAGCGATAACAATTATTATTATAATAATATAAAATCACCCTGACATGTGTTATAATCTTATTTGTTGATACATATCCATCCATGGGCATCCTTGGGTGGATTTTGGGACCCCATGGATCCACATGGGAGTGACAATGACACATTATTTTAATTAACTTAAAGTAAAGACAAAAAAGGCAAAAACAAATATCTTTTAGTAAATTAATTTTTACATTGGGTTATATAAGTTATATTTTAGACTATAAATATTCTTTGTAAAGATAAAAAAATCTCTTATATCATGGTATTTTTTTATAAATTTTAGACATTAAATAAATTAAATTATTTATGACACGATAATGATGTAGTGTTTACCTCATTAATAAATGAATTAAATAAATAAGATTATAAAAATTAAAATAATATCCAAAACCTGTAAAATTATTTTTGGATGATTTTATTTTGACCATGATTCATCTTATCTTAGACTTTAATATGTTTTTGACATTTAGAAACCGAAAATCATTATGTAATAAAATATTATTTTAACACTTTCCTAAAGAGCTCATCCTCCCCTTTATAAAAAGCCATCACCTCTAACCCATTCTGCACTTCTCTCAAGCCCCTTGTATCATAAAAAATATACACAATTAAGCTCCCTACATCCCTGTCTCCTCCTATATCCTTAACTTTGGCATAAGGCACTTCAACATATCCTTTTGGTACAAACCAAAGACAGTTACCCAATTTAAAGGTAACTTCTTCTCTTATGTTCTTTTGTTTTATTTTACTTATCCAAAACCTACACTCTTTTTATTAATTTCATTTATAAAAACACCAGTATCCTCAATATACTAGGATTTTTTATGATAAGTATTCAAACTACACTTACACCCACCTCCATCTAATGGCTGAAGAACATACTGTTTCTATGGATGGAAAACTAACGCCTCACGAAGCGATGAATGTTCAATTATCTCCTACCATCTCTCATGGTGGCCATTAAGATGGAATTGTATTTATATATTATATATATTATGTTTATATTTTTTTTATACTTTTGTATTTTTCATTTATATCATACCTTTATGGTTTCCATTATGGGTAAACGCAATAATTTCATTTGATGAAGTGCGGACTACCGCCCCCTCAAAGTGATATGACTCATTAATGCCATATGTGGGACATATAAAGGATTGAGTTAATTATATTATATATGATATCATACTAGAATTATAATATACCTTGGTATCATTATGTTTTAATTCCATTAAAATATGAAATATAAATGAAAGTAGCATTCATGCGTACGTACGACTTACCATCTCCATGAACGGTCCATTTCATTTATTACCTCTAAATGTTATGTAATATTATAAATACAGATATATACTTGATATATATTATATGAATGATATCGAAATCATAAATATCATTCTGGAGATAATGTACTATTGACCAAAAGGACAACATGTAATTATAAGGTTTTAATTTTTGACTCATGTACCACATATCGACAAAACGACCGTTATTAACTTAAATGATTACATAATATTTATAAAATGGTAATAAGTGATATAAAAGAAATAATAAACTTGAGAAGTTTTATTAATGAAGTAGAAATTTACTTTAGTTTATTATTTAGGAGATTAAAGAATAAATGAGTCAAATCGGACACGAGGTAAGGGAGTTTGTCTCAATCACCTTTCATTGAGGCATATTTGGTTTTAATACACGACTATCTTTTATACGGTGTATAAATACCTTTGAATTTTTATTTCATTCAATGGGAAACTTTTTCTATTGAGCGATTTACTAAACGACAAAAAGGAATGTTTCTTTTAACGTAAGCAGTGACAATGACCTTTTCACCGCTGCGAGTATTATTTAATCTTTGGCTTCCTTAACAATCCATAATGTTTTTAAAAGGAAAATAAATACCATATAATCTTTTATGTATTATGGTATTGAAAATGGTTTTGATAATGGATTTTTTATGTCAATATATTTAAGTGATATATTGTGATTGATATGTGGAAATTTTTTCTTTCCTTTATATTTTTTGTATGTGTTATGATTTTATAATGGTACTTAGACATTTGACAGGTGGTTATGTGATAAAGCAAATGACGGGTGGTGCCATGATAAAAAATGAAGGGTGGTTATGTTATAACCTCCAATACATTTGGTATGGAAGTCAGCCGTATGGATATTCCATTTAGTGATATGTGTGGAAGTTGACCGTATAGTTATTCCATTTAAGTATGTCTATGTCCCAAGTTACCATTATAAGTTATGTGTTCTTTATATGGGTTTTATGGTAATATTTTGGTTACAAAATGTTAAAAATTATATTTTATTTAGTGAAGACTATTTACTACTTCATAAAGGTGAAAAGTATTACTTATGATAGAGAATTCATGGATTACTAATTGTTTTGAAAAAATAAATGTTTTACTTCTTTATGTATCCCTTACTAATCTTTTTATGCTCATTCCATGTTTTTGAAATGTTTTTAATTGGACATAAAGTGGAATATAGTCACGAATGGTATCATGGAAAAGTCATGCTGTCTAAAACATGGAACTAGACATGACTCTTTGTTTCAATGAGTTTTTATTTTATGAAAAAATGGAAACTAAGTAGAGGTGTATACTTTGTAATTTTTTAAGATGAAACATAATATTTGTGTCCTAAATCTCTAAAACTCAAAACCTGAAAATATCCTCAATGCGATTTATTCATTTAATTAAAGATTATGTAATGTTATACGGAAGGGTCCTTATAATCGCAGACCTGTCCTTCATTCTCATAAGACATGACACATGTGGGAAAATCCCATATAGGGTTGATTATATACATACCCAATAGGGAACATTGAAAGATAAATAGGGAGTAGTAAGAGACATGATAGTAATATAGAGTAAAAATCTCTACCCAAAGCATGAATGTAACCTCATCTAACCAAAGGGATCTCAACGCAACATGTAGGTAGACTACAAGTCACATATTTTCCACTCATAGAAAGTGAGAAAAAAAATAAAACAATATGGATATAGATATATATAAATATATATATATATATACTTAAACCAAATAAACCCAAATGATAGATACACGGATCTATATCTCACTAGCCCAAGAAAAGAGTTCTAAGAGCTCCAGTATTCCATCAATGATGTCTAATATCTAATGTTTATATCCAAAAAAGTAATCGGGTAGAGGCACACACCTCACCACTCTACCGCACAGTCAAGGGGTCATAATATCCAATTATAAGACCCATTACCTAGTGTGTCAGGGGTGTTACACTAAATTAATATCCATATTAGACATGACCCCTGATACGTTAGGGGGGTTTTTCTCTATAGTTAGAGGACCCACGCCCTGGTGCGTCTGAAGGGTTCCACTCTAGTGTTACATGGACCTAATTCATATCTGATGGGGGGGGGTCTACTTGATAGATAGAGGACCCAAACCTTGGTGTGTTTGGGGGATCCAATCTAAAGGTTGATGACCAGTGCACTGGTGCATCAGGGGGTTCCACTTTGGTGTCACAAGGACCTATTACCTATTCATAGAGTGTTCCACTTGGTAGATAGAGGACCCTTCCCTAGTCTGTTAGTGGGGTTCCACTCTATTGGTTTTGGATCCATTCCCTAGTGTGTTAGGGGGGTTACACTCTAGTTTCTTGAGGATCCACACCCTATTAAATAGTGGGTTTCATTAAGTAGATAGAGGAACCGCGCCTTGGTGTGTTAGGGGGGTTTCACTCTATATGTCGATGACTTGTGCCTTGGTGCATCAGGAGGGATCTACTCTAGTGTCATGAGGAAACATGTCCAATTCGATAGGGGGTTCCTATTGGTATATATAGGACCCTCACCCTAATGTGTTAGGGGGTTCCACTCTATAGGTAATTGGTTATCCACTTCCTAATCACTCCAATCGTTGGGTGTCATCTAAATAAAGCTTCACACTGGAACATCTCAAATTATATCTCAAAATCCAGTGTAGATTCCACAATCACATTCTATGTGAAAAAAACTCATGATAGGATACTCAAGACCCAAAATACAAATCTAAACAATAGTGATATGAGAGTTTAAATTTTACTTTATAGGGAAGAAGGGGTACATGGTGTGTGGGAGGACCCACACAGTGTATTAGAGGACCCACACGGTGTGTTATCCCACTCCATCGCTTGGACATGTCCCTGATGTTATATGACTCACTACCCATGTTGCACTACATGGAATGCAAGTTGTGTACATGTTGTGTCTAATCCACTTAGGGTCCTGCTAGTGCTCCCTGGCCATGCTTATATCTCAATACCATGTCTGTGTACTTTAGTACATGGCATGTATCACCACATGGGGTCCCGCCTATGTCTCTGGCTGTGTCGGTGTACATTGGAACATGGCATGTGTCTGGGTGTGACCATGACCATGTACTCCTAGAGTACACTCCAGGCTACCAGAATAAGGTCAGATGGCATGTGGGTCTCCGACTTGGCTTTTGATACTTATAATTCCACAAAACTCTATCCATCATAGCCAAGGCCTACACGCCATATGTTCTTGGGAGTACATTATGTACAATCGGGTTTTTTCCCAAAAATCCAGATCTAGATTTACCACATCCAATCTAGCCTCATATCCTCTTGAAGATGGTAATTATTTCTATTGTTCACCATTTTTGGCCATCCGGTGGCTGTAAGTTGGTTTTCTGTTGGATTGCTCAAATCCTGAGGCACCACAAGCATATTTTGTGCCACAACATATCTATTATCGATTCCCATCACTATAAAGATCACCTAAAACCCTAAATCCAACCAAAACCATCCATGATTTGAATATCCATACCTCACATGTGAATTCATTGCAAATATAGGGGTTTGATAAGATTTTTTCCAATCCGACAATGTCAAACCGATACTCGGTAGTCTGTTCGGTGAAGAACATGAATAATTTTTAGGATAAAGTAAAAACAAAATGGTTTAAAAATAATTGGAAAAGATATCATGGAAAATTATCCCAATAGGGATATTCAGGGTTTATAAAATAATTTAATAAACAATTTAATTTCAATATGTGGGTGTATGAAATTGTCTACAATTATCATAGATTAAAGGAAGGGATTGATCATCCCAACAAATTAATCAAATAATGAAGAATTGATAAATGAAAATTCATACTTGGATATTAGATCATTTTTCAACTAATATCATGCTCACCAATGATTGAGAGAGTTGTTTCATTTGATTCACTTTGATCTATCATAATCTGGAGTTTTTTTTCTTCTTATTGGATTCTCTGATGGACAAAGAGGATTAATTCTTCCAATTATCATAGGGCTTATGCGGCTAATCCTAGGTAATTTCTATACTGATGGATTTATAAGAAGTTAGGTTAGGAATTTTTTTTTAAATAAATAAATATATTTATTTATTTTAAGTAAATGTATCCTCCAATAGTATTCAATTATAAACTCCCCATTCTAACCCATTTTAGGTCGTGCCTACGGTAAACATCGCCTTTCATACTCATCCATGGTCTCAGATTTTTGACCCAAGATTTCTTTTAAGAGTTATAAAATTTTATTTAAGAAACCATGCTTGTGAAATTTAAGATATATTTAATATTTTTATAAAATTAATTTCAGGCACACCGAGCTGTGAAATATCACTCCTTATCAATGCTTGGCTCTGAAAAATATATATTGAAATATTTCAAATACATAGAAGGAAAAAACAAGGCCTCTACAGATTTTTTTATTCCTTATAAATTAATTATGGTTATGTCATCCACAAAATTTCAATATGATATAAATATCATATACATTCATCATATACATATTTATATTCATCTATAAAATTAGACATAGAATAATGAATTACACCATTCATGGAGACGGTGAGTTGTACGTATGCATGAACGATGTTTCCATTTTTTTACGGATGAAATTAAAGAATGGTAAATATTAATTCACATTTAAAGAATATTTTTTATATAATAGATATCATATTTATTCATTAAAATTATTCTTATTAACATCAATTTCAAAATAAAATGATAAACGAATCACATCGCTTCGTGGAGGTGGCAGTCTACACATATACGTGAGCTACATTATCATTTTTCAAAGGATTAGATGGTAATAAGGTAGATGGATATTATAATTTTAAAGTATAATTATGTCATAAATATCATATATATACATTAAATATATCATTATATCTAACCGTGGGAGCCCGTGATGGAAAAAACATTACATTGGTTCATGAGGCTATAGTCTTCCGTACAGACGATCAATGATTTAGTTTCTCATTTGATGGAACATGAGATGGATATATGTCATTCCATTAACAGAATAATATATACGTATATAATATATACTTATGTTATTATATCATAATGTTTTAATAATATTTTAAGGAGTTATAAGAATAAATAAAACGAAAATGCATGGTTAAGTAATATACCTTTTCTTAGAATAAAAAATTTAGGTTTACACCTAATTCCTTCTTAAGAGGGTTTAATAATCAAACTAAGGAATTTATAATTTGGGGATTGAATAAATTAATGTATTATGGTAGGTATTTGCTGAACCAAGTGTATTCGGTAGTGTGAATTGGAGAGGAGAAGGGGTTCCCTTTTATAAGTGGGGTAGAAGGACAATCAGAATTTTTGAAAAAAAAGATATACTCGTGATTTAAACATAAAATAGGGGTCCAAAATGGAACATTATAGAACCCTAGATGATATAAGTTCAACAAATTTCTATTAAAAATCAATTGGACAAGTTTTTAGTTCATTTTAACCCTCATATTTTTAGTTTAACCCCCAGGTATACCCATTTTAACCTTAACCACGATAATTAATTATTATTATTTTTACTATTTATTATGAACAACAAATAAATTACAATTATTATATAATATTAATTATTATGATTCCAAATATGGAATTCATTTTTTCCAAATTTAATTTAAATAAGTGTAATAATTTAATTTAAATTTACACCCACAGACATGATGAAAATGTGACCACTACTACAAAATTACCCTATTGCCACACACATATTTCCATGGTGTATTAAAACTTTGGAAATAGGTTATATAATTAAATTGTAAATTAAAACCTTGATAATAACCTTATCCCTTTATTGATTACTTCACATTTACCTTCCCCTATTGAGCCCCCCCTTCCCCTTTCCCTTTCAAAATGGAGCACCTTCCCCCTTCCCATTTCGCGATCAAGCGCCCCCTTACCCTTTTGTAATAAAGTCCCCCTCCCCGATCCCCCACTGTTCACTATTGACTAGAACTCACGATCAAGATCCCCATAATATTCAAGTATCTCCCATTTAGAACTTGTTTTCGAGCCCTATTTCCTCTGTAGATCCCTCCCATCCAGTGCTCACAATCAAGCCCCCCCCACATCGTCCACAGATCTGCTCCCAAACAGTGGTTCCCCCCGAACTACACAGGCATGATAATATCCCATGCTTCCCTAATTATTCACTTATTCATGCAATTTTCTAAATCTATTTCTCTATAAGAGGTATCGTACCATCATTCCTCTTACAGTCGACCAACCCACATTCCTCTACATTTTGATTTTCCTATCTCTTCCACTCTCATCATGATCAGTGGTTGTGATAATATACTTTCCCAGGGCCCAAAAAATCTTCCCTCATAATGCATAATTTTTCTATTAAGGCTCCAAAAAATTTAAATCGAGTTATTTATTTACCTTTACCTAGTTTTTTAAAGAAAATTATTTTATTGAAATAAAAAATCTTAACTACAGTAGGCCTAAATAAATTTATTATATAATTCATTGTTGTGTTGGATATAAAATCCTAGTTGTCATATTTTATTCAACAATTCATGTTATTTAAATATTTTTTCTATTTATTTTGGTGAATATTTTAATATTATTTTTCTTTCAATCATATTCTTCTTTATTCAAAAATTATAAAATGGAGGATTTGTATATAGCTTCAAAGTTTTCAAATGCATGTGAGTAAATAGGACGCAAAGGTTTATTAGGGATGTGGTGTGAGGAATATCCTTTAGTTCACCTAATGGTACTGGGGAGATTAGTGGAAGTCGGTGGGCCAGTGGTTTTAAACACTTTAAACGTTGGGATAATGTTACATACCATTGCCATTGATATGAGCTCGGGTACGGTCTAAGGATCTCACTTAAATTAACAGAGCACATAAATTAAATAGAAAAAAATATCCTTTAAAATATGAAACCTTGGTCAAAATCTACTTGTCACTGGTGATCATTCCATGAAGTATCCAAATCCAAATCCCTCTAGATCATCCAAAAAGCCATTAAAAATTTACAGGGGCATCGATCGCCAAATTTTGAATGCTAGTGTGGCGATCCGACGATGTATTTGACGTCCTGATGATCACCACATCGTTGAGCTTATAATGCATGATGGAGAACTTAATCCAAATGCTTGGATCTATATTCTCCCACTCTAGAAATTAGGAGAGTAAAGAGTGGCTCTAGAATTATTACTGTGAATAGTACATGGTGAGAGCCTCTCTCTTCCTTTTTATAGTGGATGTTCAAATACCTAGATTGGGTTCTCTGGACCCCATTAAATAAAAACCCACTAAATAAATAAATATGATGAACTAAAATACATTATAAATATTATTTATTATTTTATCACATAACTATAATATATGTAAAAATATATTATCTGATAAAACTGAGTCATTAACTCGACCTGTAATTCCTTTTGATATTAAACGAACATGGAATATTAAAATAATATTCATTCAATTAATATTATTCCTCATATTTAATTAAATTTTAAAAAAAATTAATTAAAAAATTATATACAAATTATTATTTAATTAAATAATATGAATTTATTTATTGATCGATGATCAATAACTTGGACAACACTTGAACTCCGTGGTGGGGCCTACTATGTCCGATATAGCTATTCAATTGAATATAGAGGATTATTGAATATACTATTGTGTGTGACTCTCTAGGCCCTTATCAATATAGAAGTGAATAAAATCCATAGACCAAGAGAAGAGTATAGAAATCCATTAAGTCCCCTAAGGAGATATGGATTTTCATAACAATGAAAACTAACCTACGAACACACACTATGTACCGTAATTTATTTCTCATTAAGTGTCTTGTAAAGAAGGACACATACTTGTGTCATCACCCTTTTATTTCTTTATTATTTGATGTTCTAATTGGAAATATTTACCTTTCAAATGCTTTGGATAGAGACTTATGAAGGTTTCCATCCTTATCAATGAGGCCTAAGCTATATTAATTCCATAACTAGAAATCAACAAATGGTTTGTTGACCATTAAAACAATTCCATACAACCAAAAACGTACCCCACACAAGCTACCTCAACACGATTTCATTTTCATGTTTTTTTACTTGAATCCAATTATGTTATCAAATGAAACACACTAGTAATGATCGCATTTCAGGAGACCAATACACATGTCGGTAGATAGGAACAACCAATCACACTTGAAACACGTGGAGTTGCTGTTGGAATATTTGTCATCATGATCACACTACTAGAGATAACCAAGTGAAAACTTCATGAGAATAATTCTCATCTCTTAGGATCCCCCAACACTTGATGGTCAAACATCTATGGTGTCCCATCAGTAATATGTATCTAGACCATATGACTTTTGTTTAAGATTAATTTCATAACATCTCGAGGTTCTCATTATAGCTTGGGATCTTCTATAACCTTTTTATATGACAATTCATCTATGGAAATTACTATTAAATAGTATAAATAGAAATATATACACTATAATTGTATGTCAACATCTGTATATCTAACTGCATACATGATATGGTTGTCAAAAGTATTGTTTACTTGGTTCTAGAGAACCCACTATTAAAATACACCCACTTTCAATAGATCCAACTTTCTAACTAACCTTTTTATCTCTCACATGATAATGATCATTTTTTTATTGAGTAACAAATTTAGTTATTGGGTCTTCCAAACTCCACTGCATGGATATTCTGCTATATATGACCTCATCTTATTGAGTATAACTTCTCAAGAGATGAAAACTCACAGTATATATACTTTTTTTCCACTATCAAAATTTTAAATATTGGATATCAATAATGATAGAATTATAATAATGATAATACTTTACTTACTAGATGAAATTCTAAGAACTAGAATAAATCGTTACATTTGGTAATTGTTTCTTAGCTACCTCCAAATCACCAACATACTTGATTTTTTATGTATAGATTCCATTGGTTTATATGAACTTGTCTCACTCATAAACTTATCCTATCTATTATATTAGATCAAATTGATCCAAATAAATAAAAGTTTGTGTCCCACCATAACTAGTATCCATTCCTCTCCACATACTATGTGCATATCTTTTTTACTTTACCATGTATAATCAAATAATGAGAATTTCATTACTTAAGGTTATCCTAGATATAACTGATATTTGACTTCTATAATGTATATACTGGAAATATTAAATATGTAAATATCATGTCATATGTGATTGATCCATCGCTGGAACTCAACTCATTCTATGAATTTTCATGTCTAATTGGAGAGATTTATTTCATGTGATCTTGGTAACAATTCTTCTCTTGAACTATTCCCACTTTTATTTTTCAATACCATGTCACTATATATATGATTGAATAGTTCTATGCAACCTTTAGATCTACCTTAATAGATCCTGTTTCCTTGAACTTATGTTTTTTACTGTATGTTAATCACTATAGAATTAATTTCAACCTGATCTTAACTACCTGTAAGTCTAGTAGCAATTTTACATATGTTTTTAAACCTATTTCACTATTAAAACAATTGATCTCCCAATAAAAACTAGTATAAACATGGAATAGATTATTTAAAAATTTATGTTCTAAGATCTTATTGTTTAATTTAATCTTAAATCATATTTTAGTAACTTTCCACACTTATTGGCATCCTATGATGATAGTATTCCTTTCTAGTTGTGTTGTAAAGATACATTCCCTGAAATTCAGACTTAACATCCAATGGCCAATTAAATGATCTTAAAAATTATTTATGAGAAGTAAAATTCTAATGGATTTAGGTATAATTAGATTTTATAACCAATCAATCCTTATTATTACCACACTTATACTATCCATGTGTCATCTCACTTGAATACCCTCCGCAATATTCAAAATAACATTCTTCTTTTCACTTTGATACATAGAATACATTATTAAATTTTAATTGATCTTGTTAATATTGGATAATTTCTACATACTACATACTTTTAGGAATTATTATTCTCAATGAATTCTTGATCACCGACCATGGTGAATATAAAACCATCACTATGGTTTTAAACATTCTACGCAGTATGTGTCTCTAAAACATTCCTCCTCCACATGAACATGTAAAAATTTATCCTATGCCAACTATTTGTGCATATTTAGAATTAACTAATGCTAATCAATATTACTTCACTACCTCAATTAGATATGTGAACCCATATATAGAAATATAGTCTATAACATGACAATATATTTTCTATCATAGGGATTTATTTAATATCCCATGTATTCATTAGAATAATTACATAGATGCACAATGTGTTTAGCTTGATGCAAGTTTATTTATATCCTAAAAAAAACTTTTCAATTAAAAACATGTCATTATGAAATTATGGATTTTCATCATATTATGACTTATATGATATCAATTTTTTGTGATATTTGTCATAAGGTTATGAGATTTCTCCTACATTTTCAAATCATGTCATGAAATATAATGGATGTTTCTGCTAGTGTCAACATTAATACCACTTAGACCATGAGTCTAATGTATAAAATACACATTTAGGAATTTCTCCATGCTAAATTTTGTTGATCAATGTTAACATGTAAGAAATATCATCGATCCTCCTTATAAAAATCAATGTCGTGATATATTTAAGGAAATGTGACTTTATGAATTACTGCATACTACATTATTTTGATCGATGGAAACTTGGTCAATATATTATTCAGCATACTTGTCCAAAGAAACTCATATCTTCTAACCAATCACACATAACATTCTCATTCCTTAAATACTAAAGGAATACTATGATGTTTTTTGACCACTATATTACCTTTGGAATAGTTCACACTATATTATTAAACTAATTCTAAAATATTCTTGGCATACATTTATTTATAATGTTTATTTGTCCAAAATAAATGTATCGATAATACCAAAGGTATTTTACTATACTTAGACTAAATACCAAACTAGGTATATCCTTTACATCCAATTTTAGTTTTACTTGAAAAATAATTATCTTGCCACAACTAGGTAAATAATTCTTACATTTTATATTCATTATGTATTTCCTATGATTAAAGTACTACCAAACTACTATTTGAGTATAAGATACAACTAACAACATTCATTACTGAACCTAGAATAATGTCTCCTAGTTTCCAATGGACACATGAGATAAATTTTTCAGTTATAATTCATAATATTTTGACTTAAATCATTGACTTTCCAATTATAAGTTACATGTTTCTCACCACAGACTTAGGAATCACCTGGATAATACACCTTACTTTTAGTATTATTTATATAAATTACTTTGTTACTATATTTTGATACACATATGTGAAAGGAATATTTTATTTAATACCAAATAAGTATAATAGAAATGTTACATTTAATTGATGGATATTCACTGATTAAGAAGCAGGTACTTGCTTATTAAATTCGTTTTATTGAATTTAAAATTACATAAATTAATTTATGATATGAAAAGGCAATATCCACCTAATAATTACCTCTTTATTTGAAGGACATTATAGATGTGAATTTGGAATCATTATTAACATTTTAATTTTCACCTTTCCTTTCAAATTATTCTCCGTAAGAACTAAATATTAAAATTTCTTTGAGTTATTTATTTACTTGGAGAACCTTACATAAAAGGTAATGAATCGATTCATACAACCTATTCATTTTATACCCTAAAAATACTAGAGTAATTGGGTATAAGAGTGTGATGCCTTGAAATATTGTGATCTTTCATTCATATTTAATAAAATCCAGTTTAATTAATCACCCATTCAAATATTTCATCACTTTCTCCTCATAAACTTCTCAGAGATAAGACTACATGTTATATCATCCAAGTATAGATGTTTTAACCACAAAAAACATCATAAATTTATAATTTTATAATGAAATAACCATCATCTGACCTGTACTTGAGTCTGTAGTAAGCAATTTTACACCCTCACTTCTTGAGGCGGCTTAACAGGTTTTGGGATAGTAACACCTTGAATTTCTTATATAGTAGTAGTGTGATCAAGCACCTTTACTACACTTATAAATTCATGCAAGTTTTTACATGTACTTTGTAAAATATTTATAATAATTTATATGTGGTATTAATTTCTATTTTCTAAAAAAATAAAATTCTATAAAATTGTACTTTTATATTGATTACTAAATTTT
Organism: Viscum album; assembly: GCA_963277665.1. NCBI lineage: Eukaryota > Viridiplantae > Streptophyta > Magnoliopsida > Santalales > Viscaceae > Viscum > Viscum album. The sequence goes on along the minus strand of OY728156.1, from coordinate 1,242,494,714 downwards.
TCATTATTGATTAATTATATCCTTAAATGTATCCCACTTTTTTATCAATTTCAAGAAACCATATGTACTAGAATCAGAATAGTCTATCTCTTGAGTATTATAGTGGAAAGGATCCTTTAACCTCCCCTTATAGTCTAAAATATTTGGATACACTACTATGTGGAGGGTTCAAGGTTGGCGTTGGAATGACCGACAAGATTAACTCATAGTTCCTTGATCTGTTATGTAGAGTCCCAACTTCTAAAATCATAACTTGAATTAATCAACACTTTACTCTAAAATGATAACATGATATCTTTGGCTAATCCTTACTACATCTTTAGTTATGTCAACCAACCATTCTCATAAGAAATCCCCAATAATAAGTGGAACCCTCATCCTTGGCTGACAGGCACCCCAAACACCTGGTTTTGTCCAAATTTGAATGATGGAAGACAGTTAGGACTTAATATTTCTTTGAGGGTTTTTATTATTCTTTTATCAATGAATATAATTCATTTATATTAATATTTTTCATACTATGTTGTGGTGATCACAACTGAACATTCATAGAAAAAACATTCACTACTTCTTTATGCATTTTATTATTTACTATTTTATGTATTTTCCCACTTTTATAAAATGAATAACACAATAAATAAATTCATAAAATAAATTTACTATCTAATTGGTCTTGAGAATCTAATATTGGTTGATCAATTTAAATTAAATGGGACAACCATGACCTAGGGGCATCATACCTGAGTCATTGCCTGACTTGTGATGCTGCTTTCCCTCGTTCAGTATGTCCGCTGCTTGTCTCGAGTACCACCTTGACTTGGAAATATCTATGTCTTTCACCGGCCTCATCATGACATACCGCCTTGCCTTGAAGGGGTCCATTCCATGCATTGTCTCCGTTAAAAGTATAAGTATACTCATACACATATGAGGGGAACTGGGGGGGTGTAATGTACATATAACGATGTTGGACACTCATATCCTTATACATATTGAACAAAAATGAATGATGATACACAGACTGTTGTAATTATTACAATCATCACACACAATTTAAAAATAAATAATTAAATAAATGTACACAAACACATAGGTCAAACCTCAAGACCAGTCAAGGGTAAAATAATGCACTATAAAAAATTAAATTATAATAAATATAAGTGTGATGGGTTTTAAATAAATTAAAACAATTAAAAAATCAAATAATTTATTTAATTCACATTCGATCCCTTAATTAATTTAATTATAATATAAAAAATTAAATTAGTTAATTAATTCAATTTAATATATAAATTAAATTAATTTAAAACAGATATTAAAATTATTATTTTTTTAAAAAATTAACATGTAATTTAATTTAATTTAATTAAAAAATTAAATTAATTAATTAATTTAATTTAAATTAACATGAGGCCCGAAACTCGGTGCAGGTCCTGTGCGGGTTGGGTTAAACCCGTGAAAGACTATTCTAGCCCTTGAAAATACCATTCTGCTCTATTATAAGCTAGATAGGCCTGCACATACCCGTTTCTGGTTGGGATGACCCTCCCAGGTCATTTTTGGGGTGATAAGTGTCCGACAAAACTGGTTATAGAGTACCTTCCACCCAGTGGCTTGGGTTTGGCTAGATAGAGGGGAGTCAGCCCTGAATCTAGGCACTGTACCAATGGACATGGTGGATGGGGGAACCATTGGTGGATTCCATGGCTTAGAGAACCCTATGGTGATTAGCCTACAACTAGTGGGGTGGGGATCTATGGCTAGAGGCGTGGTGACTCATGGCTGGAGGCTTGGTGGCCTAGTTTTGCTGAGGTCCTCAGATTTGGTTTCCAGTGAGGGAGGGGGAATAGCTCGGATCAAGAGAGGTCACAAATTTTTTAGAGGGAGACAACAATGGGGACCTATCCATGCTTTATTTGAAGCATGGCAGTCCAAGTCAAGCCTAGCGGGAGAAGGCATTAGCCAAAATGGGTAAAAAGAAATGGGTGTCGGCCAGTGTAGTGAGGAGGATCCACTAAGGTTGGAAGCAAGCCTAGAGGAGGAGGATAACCTGATGAAAACTAAAGGAGGGATATCTTAATAGATTAGACAGGGGAGGGAGTCATTGAATGAGTGGTTTGCCTCGGGTGGTGCGGCTAACTTCAGGGAGGCGGTACCGAATGTGGATGCAGGTTTCTGGATCTGTAAGGCAAACTCAGAAGAGGTAGTCGGCAATACCTGATCACTTGCCTGGAGGGGGGGGGGGGGTGGTGGTGGCACACTGATGTTTTGGAATTTCATGTTTTTGTGGGTGGAGGTTCAATATGTGGTCCAAACTTGACCAACTTTTATTTTATAAATTTTTTTTGTTTTGAAAAAATGGTCCCGACTGTTTTGAAATTGTCTTTATTGAAGATTTTTTATAAAAAATCCAAGCTGCTAACATCTCAATTTCCACAACCACTGTTTTATTTTCTTATGTATATTATAACATCCTTATTAAAAAAATAAACTAATTATAATAATTATAAATATTATAAAGATTTAATTATTATAATAATTATAATTTCTAGCATTTGGTGGAAAGAACTCCAACCAGAAAGAACTGCTACCCGAGTTCATGTTGTATAGAATTTAAAATTTTATACCCATAATGATTCCCAAAAATGATCCATAAAAATTATTTCATATGACCATAAAATGATCATCTGATCTTAGAACAACTCACGGTCAGAACCATTGGGACTGAAACCAAATCATCTACTAAAAATTTAAACGGAAATAAATTTTCTAGGATTATAAAATTTATGCGACTTGATATGATAATAATTAAAGGTATTGGGGAACTCAGAAGAAGTCGATGAGTTGGATATTTTAAAAAATCTTATCTTTCGGAAAATGAAACTTGTTGTCACCAATGATCTGATCCTTGATATAGTCCAAGGAACTAGTGTAAATTAAAGGAGTACATAACTTAAACTGAAAACATACCTTTTCAGATATTAAGATGTAATTTAAATATTCTTTTCATTAGTGATTGTTGCATGAATGATATGAATTAAATCACTCTATATCATCTATACATGATTAAAAAATCCATGGGAGCATCAATCGTCAAATTCTGGGTGTTAGCAGAGTGATCCGATGATGTCTTCGACGTCCAAACAATCACCACATTGTCGAGCTTACGATTCATGTGGGAGAACTCATTTTGAATTCCTATATTGAGAATCCATATCTCTATAAAGATTAAGAGGAGAGAGAGGCTCCATAATTCTCATAGTGAATAGTGCATGAAGAGAGCCTCTCTCCTACTATTTATAGTGGATGGTCAAATACCCGAATTGGGTTCCCTAACCCCTGTTAAATAAACATCCACTAAATAAAAAAGTATAACGAATTAAACTGTATCATAAATACTATTTATTATTTTGTGACATAACTATAATATATATAAAAATATATTATGTGATAAAAATGAGTCATTAACTTGACCCGTTATTCCTGCTAATATTAAACAAACCTGGAATATTAAAATAATATTCATTTTATTAATACCATTCCTTGTATTTACTTAACTTGTAAATAAATTTAATTAGTAAATCCAATACTAATTATTATTTAATTGAATAATATAAATTTATTTATTTATTTGTGATCAATAACTCAGACAACAGTCAGACCTTGTGGTGGGTCCCCCCATGTCTGATATAACTATTCAACTGAACATGGAGGATTCTCAGATACGATATTGTGTTTGACCCTCTAGGACCTTACCATGATAATATTGAATAAAATCCACAAACAAATTGCAAAGTCTAGCAACCTATTAAGTCCACTAAAGATATAAGGACTGTCATAACAATGAAACCCAACATAAAAACACACACTTTGTACTATAATTTATTTTCCTTTAAATATCTCATAAAGAAGGGAGTACACTTGTGTCATTGACATTTTCATACTTTATTATTTATTTATCTCACCAGATGGATTTACCTTGTGACTGATTTGGCCGATATCTTATGAAGGTAGTACCATCCCGATTATCCAGGCCTAAGATATATTGCTTCCTTAAATTGGAAGTGACAAATTCTTTTTTTAATATTCAACCAATGCCATACCACCAATGAAATATGAAACACAAGCTACCTCACCACGATTTCGTTATCATGGTTTTTTCCTTGAATAAATGTACATGATCAAATAGAACACACAAGTAATGATATTATGTCAAGAGGAAAATACACATGTTTGTAGATTGGAACAACTAATGACAACTGAAACATGTGGTTTTCCTATTGGAATATCTATCCTCAAGATCTTACTACAAGAGATCACCGATTTTGAACTTCATGAGAATAAATTTCAACGCATATGACCCCCCAAAACCTGATTGTAAAACATCTATTGTGTCCAGTAAGTAAGATGTATCTAGACCATATGACCTTTGTTTAAGATTAATGTCATCGTATCCTGAGTTTCTCATTATAGCATTGGATTTTATATAACCTTTTAATTAAATAATTAATCTATGTTAATTACAATTAAGTAATGGGTATAGAAATATATACACTATAATGGTAAGTAAACACCATGTATATCTAATTGTGTACATGATATGGTAATAAAAATTACTGTTTAGTAGGGTCTTGGGTACTGAATATTACAATAGAATCTCAGTGAGGACTTATTTCTTTTCTAGTGTAGAGGCTCTCTAGGTGCACCTCACAATAACTCTTTCTCTGGAATGTGCCTCATAATGCCTTTAACAACATTGTATATCATTTCTGGCGGGATTGACTCTATTCCAAGGAATCCATCTAAAATTTACTATGTTTAATCAATGTATCTTTTTCAATGAAAATATACTATAATTATCATTATATTATAATGAAGTGAAATGAAAAATATTTCATAACAATAAAAATATTTTGTTAAATGAATTTTTTCTATAAATGAAATTTTAAATATGATAAAATTATTTATAAATAATAATTATTTTTAACGTTATATTTTAATTAATCTGTGTTCCACATATTAGTAACTAGTTTGGTTATGAGAATTATTAATTGTCAATGGACAATTCCATATATAATATTTCCCTAAATTACTTTATCAAACACTAGTTATTATCCATTTGATTTCTAAAGACTTTTTTACTTAGATATTATTCAACCAAGTATTATTATCTACATAATGACTAGTTCATGGTATGTCATCATACTGTACTATCTTATGGTGGATTAACCCATATTTTTATATTTGTTAATTGTTAATATACTTTATAGGTAGTGTGTTTATTCTAATGTGTTTTATTTGAGAAATTTTCATTAACATAATAATTAAATAGTTTTTTTAAGATTTTATTTCCATTATTTATTTTAAAACGGAAAATATAAGTGTGTTTGGTTTGAATTTGTTTTGTTACTTGTTTGGTATAAGTGAATTCATTTAAATTGGGTAATTTTAATATTTTATATTTTGCGATGTTTATTTTATAAAGGAAAATATAATGTTGATGGTATTATTAAAATCCATGAAATTGATTCCATTTTTATGAGATAATTTAAAAGGGTTCTTATTGAAAATGAGTATAATTTTTTCAGGAAACTATTGGAACAAATTTCAGTTTCAGAAGTGATGTTCTCATATTTTAATGAATTAAAATTATTCTAAATTCATATACCCAGAAATTAAAATAATTTTATCTATAACATAATGAATGAATAATATTTCAGAATTAATAAATAATTAGGATAATAAATTATTGAGTCTCTATAATAATCTTCATAATCATGACTAAGTTACAATGTTTTTATTGAAAATCAAAACTTTTAATAAATTTTTTTTATTTATATTAGAATGGATAGATGTTGTATGTAAAATATTGATCAGATCACGAATGAGATTTAGAAGGATTTGAAAAAAAAATTTAATTATTTTCATTCAATAATGGTTTAGATTGAGGATTCGTTTGATTCCCATGTTTTGATTGCATTATAATACCATGGTTTACTCATGATTAAGTGAGTTACTATATTACTAATAATTGTTTTAAAAAATAATATCATGTTTGGTATCACAATGGAGAGAAATTTCAAGTGGAGAATGGCATTGATTTAGGTGAAATGATGAAAATGGAAAATTTTATTTCTAATCATTTTCCACTGTTTTATCATTCCAACACTTCATGTAGACCAGTGGAAGAGGAAATGAATATGGGAACATAGATCTCATATAATTATCAGAAAGAAGATTTTGGACATGTAAATAAGTTTATTGAAGATATAAATACCCCAGTATTCCAGTCATGTGTAAAAATTACCAAACATAATTTTTTAAAGAAATTGTATTGTGGGAAATAATGTATGGATTTAGTAATACTGTTATTAAATATATCCTTAATTTTTTATAGACTTACTACCTGATGATTCATGTATTCCTAAAAATGATTATATGAAATCAAATTTGGTTGAAAAATTTCAATTTTAAAGTACTAAAATCCATGCATACCCTAAATATTATTTTCCATTATGAAAGGGAAATGTCACGACCCCCTCCCCACAAAGTGTACCCCTCCTGGGCCGGCAATGTGAGAAGTGAGATAATGACCCCCGAGTCCCGCCTCCTGTAGGCCCCGGGTTGGCGACTAGCACCGAGGGTATAATACACACACAAATGGGAGGCATTACCCTCTAAGAGAACACATGGAGAAGAGAGAGATAGAATAGACTCCAACCAAATCCAACTCATAACTGAAATATAAAAGAAACCCAAGTAAATATATGAAATGTCATGCAAAAGTACTACAATTGAAAGGGAAAACTAAAAGTACCCAAAAGAAAGTAAAACGGCAGCAACCACAAGCCCGGACAACTCCTCCTCCAACCGCAAGCTAGTAGTAACCAGCTTGATCTCCAACCTGCTCCAAGTGACCTGAAAAACAGTTTATATGTTCATAGGGTGAGTATAACGGTATACTTAGTAGGATCCTCCTCAAGCCTCTCGTGCAAAAGTAAAGAAAGCATGCTAAAGCCCAGTGAACAACAAGTGAAACTAACTCGTTACCTAAACAGGTATACTAAGTTCCCAACCTCACCATGGATACTCTCACCAAGTAACACATACAAGAATATAGCATATTGTATAGAATATCAAGGGTAACCCGCTACTACTTCCCCACTGGTTTGCCGCTTTTCCCCAATGACATACGTCCTGTGCATCTCTCTCCAAAGGCTTTCCCGCAGACACCTGGGCTAAGCTCCACAACCTGCACCACGTGCACCACAAAGGCTTGCCCGCAGTCACCTGGGCTAAGAACCACACCATCCTCACAACCAATGTAACCAGGTAGTTTCCAGGAGCCACCATAGCTCGTATAACATGTATCATACGTCGAGTATTATACCTCGAGCCATCACAGTCCATACGCCGAGTAAGGATTCTCAAGCCATCACAGCCTATACACATTACACCTATAGTAGTCCATAGGATACTATATCCAGAATATATGTGTGTGAAATAACCACAAGCCATTACAGCCCTCTACACACATATATGGGTAAAACTAACCACTGTGCCTACCAGCACAAAGATCTACCAAGAGAAGAGAGCGGGGCCAAAGGGGGTAGTCAACCATTCAACCTCCCATCAGAATGTTGGGGAAAACACCCCCTAGGGATCAGAATCCCCGGGGTGTCGGTTGCCATTACCGACAGGGTGGAGTAGCGTATAGAAACACAAAAGTACAAAATATATATAACTCACAACCACACTATGGGCATTACCTAGTCATAGGCACAACTACAGCTAACATCTCTCAGACTCCAGGCTGCTACTTCTATGACTAGGTATCCTATAAGCACACAACCATTTGAAGAGATTTATTAGATTACTCCATTTTCATTTTTTCAGTTCCACTGTACGTTAATTAATTCTTTAAACATTAATTAACCATGAACAATTTACCACATTAAACTAAATTGGCATCACATTCAAAAACTGCTCCTTTTTAGGATTCACATCACTATTAAATTCCAGTTTCTCCATCCCCGTGGATTATCACCATTTAAAAAAACTTTCATTATGAAATTACCTTCCCCATATTCTCAGACATTCTAGAAAAGCATCCTATGCTACTAAACACAAAGGGCACAACACGGTGAGTAGATATACTACCCATCGAGTCTTTGCCGCCTATAGCAATAGCATAGACCCATCCTCCATCGAGAGGCTAAACACCGAAAGCACGTGGCATACCCCGCGTGTCTTCGCCTCCTTTGGAAAGAAGGTAAGAAAACCTAGCTGCCTTGAGTAGTGGGGAAAAGTAAAGCAGATAAACAATAAAACCACCAACATCAAACCATCACATTCATCTCATACCATCATCCTTGGTGTACTCCTCGACACCCACATGCATAAACCGATGCATCTCACCACACTAGGCGTCATCCGCTGCCACAACCACAAGTCCACATGCCTCCACATATCACAACAGCCATCCAGGCTCACATTAAATCACAAGCAACAGGAAATCAAAGATCGTAAAATGGGCTCTCATCCCTTTAACAAGGCATTCAGTCTTCATACAAAATGAGCTCTCAGAGCTCCAAACCACAAGGCATTCAACCTTACAAGCAAGCGGGTAACTCAGAACCCTTTTGAAATTATCGAAATAATAGTTCTTTAATCCATCTTGAATTAACAAAATCATTAACATGCCTCTTTATCTTTAGCCAATTATTTAACAAATAATTCTAGCTTTACGTTCTTTATCAATTTCCATCATGAACGAGCAACTAATTAAAGAAAATCATAGATATCACTCTATCTAGGAAAAACATGAGGCAAACCGTTATCACAGTACAAAGCAACAACATGCGATCAACCAATTCTTTTAATCCGGTTCAAGTATTTAATTAGGTCAATTTCATTGTGATCCAAAGGGTTAAATCATGCTAATTCTACAGTTGCACATAAACAATTAGAGAAGCCATGAGTCCCCTACCTCGAAGAGTTCTTGACGTCCTTTATCCGCACAACGAGTCACAATCCTTTTCTCCTCACGACAGCTGCATCCACCGGAGGATGCCACGGTACGACAGTACCAACCAACCCCAAGAAAACCCATTAGAACCATGGAGATTACATGCTAATATGGAAGGAAGAACAAGAGAAGGTGATCCCCGAAGGAACGATGATAAAACATACCTTATATGGAAGAACGATCGACACAACTTGGTTGCATCAACAGAGCGGAACTGATCTGAGAAAAGTTTGATTGTGAAACTCCTACGAGAATGATTACAAGGTTCTAGTGTCTCGTAGATGAGAACCAGGAGGAAGAACAATGAAGAATGATATCTCGTTCCTTTTAAAAAAAATTAGCGAGGCGACGGTTTAAGATCCGATTTATTCTCCATTAAAAACGGATCGCATTAACCCATGCGGTTTGACCAAGTAAAAATATACCGGCCTTAGGAATAATTAATATAGAATTTATGGCCTTTGAATCAGCCTTAAAGTCCTTAAAATAAGGTTTTAAAAGTATTTTACGTCAAAGAAAACGTCAAATTTACGAAGCTGGAAACACTGTTCACATACTCAAAATTTGGCAAAGTATGGAATCGGTAGCTCTCATGAAGTCTGGAAACACTGTTCATTCGTGAAATTTGGAAAAGTATGGAATCGGTAGCTCTTAGGATTCTAGAAACACTGTACAAGTCTACCGATAGAAGTCCACCGATAGAACCTCACCGATAGAAACACTGTTCAAGTCTACCGATAGAAGTCCACCGATAAAACCTCACCGATAGAAAACACTGTTCAAGTCTACCGATAGAAGTCCACAGATAGAAAACACTGTTCAAGTCTATCGATAGAAGTCCACCGATAGAACCTCACCGATAGAAACACTGTTCACTGAACCTCACCGATAGAAACACTGTTCACTGAAACTCACCGATAGAAGTCCACCGATAGAACCTCACTGATAGAAACACTGTTCACTGAACCTCACCGATAGAAACACTGTTCACTGAACCTCACCGATAGAAACACTGTTCACAGAACTAGAAATTTGGAAAAGTGTTAGCCGAGCTACTGCTGGACTGCGGCTACAAGTATACCGAGCTATCAGTACGCCGTGGCTACCGGTAAACCCAGCTACCAGTAGGATGCGGCTACCGGTAGACCGAGCTACCGGTAAGCAGCAGCTAACAGTAGACCGAGCTACCGGTAATCAACAGCTACCGGTAGACCGAGCTACCGGTAATCAGCAGGTACCGGTAGACAGAGCTACCGGTAGGCAGCAGCTACCGGTAGACCGAGCTACCGGTAATCAGCAGCTACCGGTAGACTGAGCTACCGGTAATCAGCAGCTACCGGTAGACCGAGCTATCGGTAGGCAGCAGCTGGGGGATAAGTCACCTTGACCTCCCGGAACATCTCCAACACCACATTTTCACAAAGTAATGGACCAGGGAGGTCCGGGCCATTACATTAGATACCTCTCAAAACATTCTCGTCCTCGAGAATTAAAAACCAACCCAAAAGAAAAGAGGGGTCCGAACAACCACCCCATAAGATACCTCTCAGGGGAAAACCACCATGAGTTGTTCAAAAGCTGGAACAAAACTACGACATCCGAGAGTATGGAAACAAATAATCCATAACCAAACAATTCAAACATAACATCATATCAAAGGTACATAAATAAAACATGAAAGGTCTAACCATAAAGGAAACGTCATTACATGGAAAGAGTTAAACATTAAACAACTCTGGGTACTGAGCACGTATCTGTGACTCACACTCCCAGGTACTCTCCTCCATGCCACCGTGTCGCCACAAGACACGAACAAAGGGGATAGAACGCCCACCCAACACCTTCTCCTTGTGGTATTGGATCTCCACAGGTTGCTCCTTGAAGGTTGCATCATCGTCAATATAGATCTCTCCCCAATCGATAACATGATATTCATCATGAAGATAACGATGGAGCTGTGATACATGGAAAACATCATGTATCCGACTCATCTGAGTGGGAAGTGCTACTCGATACGCCACAGCTCCAACACGAGCTAACACCTCGAAAGGCCCAACAAACCGGGGAGAAAGCTTACTTCCACGACCAAACCTTCGCTGCCCACGACGGGGAGTCACCTTTAGAAACACACACTAGTGCAGAAATCGTTTTTTACGTCACCATTTTTTACGTCAGTTATATATAACCGACGTAACAATGCGGCGAGTAGATTTTTCACGTCGGTTATTTTAATAAACGACGTTACAAATCACACCTTTTGGGTTTTTTACGTCGGTTATTTGATAACCGACGTAACAAATCAATGCGCAGGGGGTTTGTTACATCGGTTATTTTGTAACCGACGTAAAAAAACAGCGTTTTTTACGTCGGTTAGCAAATAACCGACGTAAAAAACCAAAGCACCCGGGGGTTTTTTACGTCGGTTATAAAATAACCGACGTAAAAAAGCTTAAAAATAGTTTATAACGTCGTTTATATAATAACCGACGTTATAAAGCATTTAAAAAAATTAAAGCCCATGTTCTGTCATTTACGATTTTTTCGATTGACAGTCGTCGGCTCGTCTCTCTCTCGCACGGTAAACTCTAATCGGCTCGTCGATCGCCTGCATTACACTCATTTCGGCTTCATTGTTTATCTTCTTCACTGCTCTCGGATCTATCATCTCAACTCGCGACATTCAAGTAAGCCTTCCACGAATTTATTTCGTTCGTTTTTGTTTCGATTCTTGATGTGCTTTTCGTTCGTTTTTGAATCTCGTGGAATTTTTTTTATTGCAAATGGTTATTATGTTCATTAAACTCGCAACATTCAACTCGCAAATGATTATTAAAACATTGTGGATTAGCTTCAGCAAAATCTGAAAAATAATGGGTGGTACTGTAACGTTCCATTCTTCCAGCAACATTATTATTTTCATTCCCTAAGTTATAAAAATAAGTATTATGTAGGATGATTCAAAAATATAATCTGTGAGATGAGTTGATTTATGTGTGAAACCCAGGCCAAACACATATGTATTTTTTTATTGGTATTACATATATATAGTTCGACATATAATTTTTTTTACATTACCATGATATTAACATTACTTTTTCTAAAAAAATATTAATGTCCTTAGATTATATATCGGATCAAAAGGATATAGTAATTCTAATATATAATCAGAATGATCAGATAATATGACAATATTATTAAACATAAAACAAATGGTCTATATTCAAATTTTTATCATGACACTTACGATGTATAGCTATTTGGTGTTGGGTACTTATGAAAACTACTACTACTTTCAAGATTTGTTTTATATTTTAAATTGTTTTACATTCAAATTATGATTTTTTTCATATAAACATGTTTTGTCTTATCTTAAAAATATATATTTTTTGTTGATATTTGTTATAGGTAATAATGAGTCGATGTTGGATTACGGCACATCGAATGAGCAATGAATTTGAGGAAGGTGTTGATGCCTTTTTGGAATTTTCAAAACGAAATGTTCCAAGTAGTGACATTTTTTTGTCCATGCCTGAAATGTTTGAATATGAAGAAGTTGAAAAGTAGAGAGATAAAAGATCATCTGATATGTCATGGTTTTAATCCGAGTTACAGCCCTTGTATTTGGCATGGTGAAACTGGACGGAATGTCACTGATGATGATGATTCGCAAGATGGTAACTCCGATGGAATTGAAGAAATGATTCGCGATATTGTAGCAGAACAAATTGAGATAGAACTGACAGTTTCACATCTATATGGTGATGCTGAAAAACCATTATATCCCGGTTGTACAGATTTTACGGTTCTGTCGGTGGTGTTAAGATTGATTAACCTAAAGGCGAAGCATGGATGGAGTGACAGAAGTTTTACAGAGCTGCTACAATTGATGAAAGACATTCTTCCAAAAGATAACCATCTTCCAGATTCACATTACAATGCCAAGAAAATATTATGCCCGATGGGATTGGGATACAAGAAAATACATGCCTGTCCGAATGACTGCATTATATATAGTAAGGAATATGAATTTATGTCAGAGTGTCCAAAATGTGGGACATCACGGTATAAGGTGAAAGAAAAATCACAGGGTGATGTAGAGATTACAAAGCTCCCTTCTAAGGTATTTTGGTATCTTACTATAATTAATCGTTTCAAACGTTTATTTGATAATTCACAAGATGCAAAAAGGTTAAGATGGCATGCTGAAGAGAGGGTATGTGATGGAAAAATACGTCATCCAGCTGATTGTCCACAATGGAAGAAAATTGAAGCGCAGTATTCTACATTTGGAAATGAAATAAGAAATCTCAGACTAGGGTTGTGCACAGATGGAATGAATCCATACCGAACACTCATTAGCACACATAGTTCATGGCCTGTTTTATTGGTAATTTACAACCTCTCTCCTGAAGTTTGTATGAAGCGCAAATATGTCATGTTGAGTACAATGATCTCTGGTCCAAAGGAACCCGGCAATGATATTGATATTTACTTGTCACCGTTGATTGATGATTTGAAACTGTTATAGGCTGATGGTATTAGGGTGTATGATTCTTATAAATGGAATATTTTCAACTGCATGCAGTGCTTCTGTTCACTATAAATGACTTCCCAGCGTATGGAAATTTGTCTGGATACAGTGTTAAAGGGCATAAAGCATGTCCAATTTGCGAACAACAGACGTCCTATTGTCAATTGCATCATGGGAGGAAAACAGTGTACATGGGTCATCGAAAGTTTTTGCCTATGGAACACCCTTATAGAAGACTAAAAAAGGCATTTAATGGCTCACAAGAATTTGATACTGCTCCAAAACCTTTATCCCATGATCTGTATTTTGAGAGGGTGAAAAACCTTGACGTGACATTGGGAAAGACACAGAAATCTGGTAATGATAGACATTTTTGGAAGAAAAGGTCAATATTTTTTGAGCTACCATATTGGAGGTATCATGAAGTTAAACATAATATTTATGTCATGCACGTGGAGAAGAATATATGTGATTATTTGATTGGAACATTGTTAGATATTAAAGGAAAGACTAAAGATGGGTTGAATGCAAGATTAGACTTACTATCAATGGGAATACGTTTGGAGTTAGCTCCCACTCCTAAAGGAAGACGAACATTTCTTCCCCCAGATTGTCATACATTATCGAAGAGGGAGAAAATTAGCTTCTATCAGTGTCTTCATGATACCAAAGTGCCTCAAGGTTATTCTTCTAATGTAAAAATTTTTGTCTCAATGAAGGACTTGAAGTTGATAGGTATGAAATCACATGATTGTCACATCTTGATGCAACAAATTCTACCAGTTGCATTGCGTGGAATATTGCCCATTCGTGTCAGAAAGACTATAATGAAGTTGTGTTATTTTTTCAATTCAATTTGTAACAAGGCGATTAATGTGAATGCTTTGAAAATTTTGGAAAAGGATGCAATTTTAATACTTTGTCAATTGGAAATGTATTTTCCTCCAACTTTTTTTGATATAATGGTGCATTTAATGATTCATCTGGTTCGAGAAATAAAGCTTTGTGGACCTGTATATCTTTGTTGGATGTATCCTTTTGAAAGGTATATGAAAATATTAAAGGGGTATGTTAAAAATCTATATCGACCTGAAGCCTCCATTATTGAAAAGTATATTTCTGAGGAGGTAGCAGAGTTTTGTACGAGCTACATGGCTGCGGCGCAACACATAGGTTTGCCTCCATCTCGCCATGAACGAGTTAATAATGAGGGAAAGGGGATTCGCGGCTTGAAAGTCAAATCATTGTCAACTGAACAGATGAAGAAGTTAGAATCATACATCTTGAAGAACATAGCTGATGCTCAACCATATATAACATTGCACATTAATGAGTTGAAACAATGTCATCCAAAGAAGAAAGAAATGTGGATTTTGAATGAGCACAACCAAACTTTTTTGTCATCGATTAAAAACAATTTTCTTGGTAGATCAGATGTATCAGAGACATTAAAATGGATAGTGGGTGGTCCATGTTTAAATGTGATAACGTGGTCTGGTTATGACATTAATGGTTATACATTTCATACAAAAGCTCTGGACAACAGAAGTACGGTTCAGAATAGTGGTGTATTGGTGTTTGTAGAAGCAATGCATTTTTCGAGTGCTAAGGACAAAAACCCAATTTCTGCATCAAATGCATATTATGGAGTGATTGGAGACATATGGGAGGTTGATTACTTTAAAATTAAAGTTCCCGTTTTTAACTGTAAATGGTTTAACAGTAACAACAGTGTCAGACACGATGAACTTGGAATGACACTTGTTAATCTGAATAGATTGGAAGACACAGCTGATTATTTTATAATGGCAACACATGCAAAACAAATTTTTTATGTAGTAGATCAATCAGATATGCAGTGGGCTGTTGTTTTACAAGGAAAAAAAATAATATGTTGGTGAGGATGAACTTGATGAATATGATGATTTATGTGAGATCCCTACTTCAATGGAAATATTAACAGAACATAATGACGATCATGTTGAAGACATAGTTTGTGCCATAAGGAACGATCACGACGAAGGAATTTGGGAAAACAATCCATCTGTACATTCCTAAAATTACAGGTAACATATGTTTATTTCTTTTTTACATTTATTTTTTCCATAAATGTTAGATATTGTAAGTTTTTTATTTATTAAAACATGTTTTACAATAAAATAAGTATATGTTATTGTTTGTTTTAAGTTTTTTTAGTTTACTTAATCATGTTTATTGTTGTACCCCTCTCTCTTGGATTTTAATGATCACAATCACTCTCATCGTGTTCTAACTTGTTTTCAAGTGTTTTGATGCTAGGAAAAAGGTTGCCCAGGAGTTGGCCCAAGAAGGCTGATATTGACTCTCTGAGTCTACCGGCCAACCGGTGGATTCCCACCAGCCAGCCGGTGGTCTCTGGCAGAAGCATTGCTTTCTGCCAGAGCCACCGGTCAGCCGGTGTTAGTGCACCGGCCAGCTGGTATGGGCACCGACCAACTGGTTCTTGCCCACCGGCCAGCCGGAGGTCAAGGCAGTAGGCTTGCCCACTGCCTGGTGACACCGGCCAACTGGTGGATGACCACCGGCCAGCCGGTGGAACCCAGACAGAAAGAAATGCTCTACGACCCAACAGTTTATAACCATTACATGAATTTTAAAATGCTTATTTTTGTTCACTGACAATTACTTTACCATGTTTACAATGTTTACTAGGTTTACCATTTTTTCCATTTTTTACCATCTTGACCATCTTGACCATCTTGACCATCTTTGCCATCTTTACCATTGTTTAACATGCTTACCATATTACCAATGTTTACTATTATGTAACCTAGTACACTTTTCTATTTTCTGATTACAGTAGTATTAAAATATTTGAATTTGTATATTTGTGAACTGACGTTTGTTTTTTTGATTTGAAGGATAATGAAAGATCATTCAGATGATCAACCACATGATTCTGGGGAGGAGCATATTGCTGGTCATACCTCTGGGGAAGAACATTCACATGCTCCTATTACGACAAAGAGTTCAAAGGTTGGTAAACGTGGTTGCACACGTTTACCAAAATTATCACTTGCCCGTACGCAGGATCAGAGGATAGTAGTTGAGTTTGATGATGATGATATTCCTAGAGGTCCGAATGCCAAAGATTTTAGGAGTTTTTTTGCAACTCAGGCTAAGACCAATGTAAGCATTCTGTATGATGATTGGAGAGGTGTGGATAAAGCGGTTATCTCTCAGTTGTGGGGGATGATTTTGGTAAGATCTTTTGTCATTGTTTGACCATTCTTTTAATGTTTCTGGTATATATAATATGTTTAACCTCTTCTTTATTAGATGACATTTTATATTCCTGGCACTGGAGGAGTTAGGAAGAAATGCTTATCGTTGGCTGCCAGGAGATGGAGGGATTTCAAATCAACCCTCACATTCGATTTCATTTGTGGTCATAGGAGTCATGAAAATCCATGTCGTATATATCCTTTTATAGATGAAGACACATGGAGACAGTTTTTTGAAAGTAGAAAAAAAGAGTCATTTCTGGTAAGGGAAATGTAAACTTTTATATACATTCTTATATAAATTATTTTATTAATGTTTTGTTAATTATTTCTTATTATTAAATTACAGCAAACAAGGAATGCTCATCAGGAGATCCAATCTAAAAATGTATACCCTCATAGTTTATCTCGGGGAGGGTATACATTATTGGAAGAAAAAATGATAGCGGAAAAATTTCAACAACTAAGAGCTGAGTCTTCAAGCTCTGGAGAGGTGGCCCCTCCATCCCCTCCATCTAGACATGAAAAATGGAAGAGAGCTCGAAAGGGAAAAAAGGGCAATAGCTTTCGGAAGAATCGAGAATCGTAGCTGAGAGGATTGTAAGATATCTATTTAATTTATTTAAGTTAATTTTTTTCTTCATATAAGTTTCAATCATTACAGAAATGTTCAATTAATTAATACATGACTCTCTTGAGGAGAAAAGTTCAGAGGGGATATTTACAGCTACTGGGAGGGAAGATATTTTATTTGCAGCATTGGGAAGGCCGGAACATCCTGGTCATGTAAGAGGATATCCGACAGGTGTATCGGTAAGAAAAGTGTTTCCACGTTCTTCAACTGCTAACATTGAGGGGGTTTATAAAAAAAATAGAATCCTTGGAGGCTGAATTTCACAATATTAATGCGACGATGGAAGACAAGATTAGATATTCGGTGCAGTCTATGTTTGCAGAAATGCAAAGACAACTTCAGACTGCAGCTCCCACTCCTCCACCTCCCCCTGCAGACCCCATTATTTATCCTCCACCTCCGCCAGTAGCTCCCACTCCCCCACCTCAGCCTGCGGACCCCATTTTTTATCATACGCCTCCGCCGCAGCTTCCTACATATTGCAAGTTGTATGTTGATGATTCTCAACATCATATAGTAGCATACGGGTTGGTATATTGTATAGGAGATACAGTTCAACATCAACAATTATAGGTAGAGAATTAGAGGGTCACTGTACAGGATATTATAGATAGATCAGCTAGGGTACCAATACCTACAGATGAGGTGGCGACAGTTGGACAGAGTATCAGCCATTTTTTAGTTTGGCCATCCAGACTTCTTCGACTCATTACTATAGAGGTATGAATGTTATATCTTTTATTTTTTTTTATTAAAGTTGTTTTATCATTTGAAAACTACTATAATTCTCAATTTTTTTTCACAAGAATACTTCAAAGGTAAAGAAATACTGTATAGACAACAACAAAGACAACATGCTATGACATCAGATACAGATTCCAGTGGTCTTGACAGATTGTCAAGATATTCACATTTGTTGTTGGGTTTTTATGAGTTTCCAATGGAATCTCATGTTTGTGGACGTGAAATAACTATGGGGATTACAAAATCTGATATCATGGAGCTTGTTACTGTAGACAAGTTGGGCATCAACGTGGTTCAAATTTTTTCCATGTAAGTCTTAACACCTTTTCCCTGCGTTATATTTATTAAAAATGTATACTTATATATGTTTTGTATTAGGTATCATTATAAAATTTGTGAGAGGAATGAACTGACAGAAGTATATGGATTCATGGACCCGCAATTGATTTCCCCTGAAGCATGTGCATTAACTGAGGAACAAAGAATGGTTTATATTGCTGAAAGATTTGAAAAGAATATAATCCAACAATGTTGGATGATTCCTTTTTGTGAGAGGTATGAAACACATTTCTCTCAAATAGTTAATTATCTTTTAACATAAAAAACCACTAACATTAAATTTCCTTTTATCAGTAATCATTGGATGTTAGGGATTTTTGGCCCAAGGGAGAAAGCTCTTTGTTGGATATGCTCTGTTCATGGTGATCTGCGGGAAAGTTTTAAGAATATATTGGAAAAGTAAGTTTCAATTTCTCAATAGTTTTATATATTATAATAAATTTTAAATTTACCCCATTTGTATTATTTTTCTAACAGTGCATGGGCCTACTTTCGAAAAAACACAAAGAAAAGAAATGCAAAGATCAAATATGTAAAGGCGAAGGTAAATTTCCATTTATAATTTTTACTTTTTGATTTATTACATAAAAATAATATATTGAATTTACACTCATTCAAAACAGAATTGTCATGAACAACAAGGCCTCATCGAATGTGGATATTATATGTTAAGATTTATGTATGAAATAATAACAACTAGGACAGTTGTGAATTTTGACCTGGTACGATTTCCTCTTAAACTTTTCCATCATATTTCAATTTGATTTATTCATTATACACGTAAACTATCTTCTTTTTCATTTGTAGCTTTTTGATGACCGTCAACCCTATACTGCTGAAGACATCAAACACATACAAGTGGAGTGGTCAAATTATTTTACAGGTTTGATTGAATTTTAGTTGTTTGTAATGTAAAATGTAATTTTGAATATTGTCGTTTTAATTGTCTATTTGGTAGTTGTTTAGGTTTGATTTTTTTTTTGAAGTTGACAGTGTAAGTTTTGAATGTTATATAAGTGAATGTTTAATTTTGCTCTACTTCTTGTTTTGGTCTACTTTTGATGGTTCTTCTGGTATAGATTTGGGTCTGTGGGGGAGGGGTGGCAGGGATGTCCAGGGGTGTGGGAAGCCGGTCCAGGGGTGTGGGAGTGCTGTCCAGGGGTGGGGGGGGGGGTTGTCTAGGGGTGTGGTGGGGGATTTCAAGTGGGGTGAGGGGGTGAGGAGGTGCTGTTCAGGTGGGTGGGGGTTGTCGAGGGGTGTTTGGGGGTGTCCGGGGGTTGGGGGGCAGTCCAAGAGTGTAGTGGGGGCTCCAATGGGGTGGGGGAGGGTTGTCCAAGGGGTATACATGAGGGTGGGAGCTCCAATGGGGTGGGGGAGGGCTGTCCAGGGGATATACATGAGGGTGAGGGCTCCAACAGGGTGGGGGAGGGCTGTCAAGGGGGTATACATGAGGGTGAGGGCTCCAACGGGGTGGGGGAGGGCTGTCCATGGGGTATAAATGAGGGTGGATTCTGTCTAGTGGGTAAGTTTTATATGTTATCTATTTACATTCTTATTTTTGATGTACTTCTATTTTTTTGGTATGATTTCTTGATTTATTTTCTGGTTGATTCAGGTGGAGAGAAGATCACTGCATTCTGTTAAAAAAAAATTGGGTTTATCACGTCGGTTATTTAATAACCGACGTGATAAAATGCTTGGAAAATAGTTTATCACGTCAGTTATTTCATAACCGATGTTATAAAAGGCCTGTAAACTAGTTTATCACGTCGGTTATTTAATAACCGACGTGATAAAATGCTTGGAAAATAGTTTATCACGTCAGTTATTTCATAACCGATGTTATAAAAGGCCTGTAAACTAGTTTATCACGTCGGTTATTTAATAACCGACGTGATAAAGGGCCTGGAGAATGGTTTAGCACGTCGGTTATTGAATAACGGACGTGCTAAAAGGCCTAGACAAGGGTTTATCACGTCGGTTATTGACTAACCGACGTGATAAACCCCCTCCCACCGGTTTATCACGTCAGTTAGTCAATAACCGATGTGATAAACCCACCTCCCCCAGTTTTTCACGTCGGTTTTATATGAACCGACGTGATAAACCCCGCTCAACCCGGTTTATCACGTCAGTTCTTATAGAATGGACGTGATAAACCACCCTCACCCCAGTTTATCACGTCGGTTCTTCGATAACCGACGTGATAAACCATTCTCCAGGCCTTTTATTAGGTCGGTTCTAACATAACAGACGTGATAAACCATTCTCCAGGCCCTTTATCACGTCGGTTCTAAAATAACCGACGTGATAAACATTGCGATATTATGCTTTTTAACGTCGGTTTTTAAATAACCGAAGTTAAAAACCTTATTTATAACGTCGCACATATTAACGTCGGCTAAAAACCGACGTAAAAAATTAAAAATAACCGACGTAAAAAACGTTTTCTGCACTAGTGACATGATCCCCAACATTATACTCTAACGGTCTCCTTCTTTGATCAGCATATGATTTCTGACGATCCTGTCCTATCTTCATCCTCTCACGAATCACCTGAACCATCTTTGTTGTATTCTGCACTAGTTCTGGTCCGAGAATTGCTGACTCTCTGACCCCAGTCCAGCACAACGCAGAACGGCATGGCCAGCCATACAAGGCTTCAAACGGCACCATACCGATGGTAGAGTGAAAAATATTATTGTAAACGAACTCTACCAAGGGTAAGTGCTTCACCCATGAACCTCCAAAATCAAGAACACAAGAGCGCAACATGTCTTCAAGTGTCTGGATGGTTCGCTCTGTCTGACCATCCGTTTGAGGATGAAAAGCAGTGCTAAGGCATAATTGAGAACCAAAATCATGCTGGAGACCTCTCCACACCCTGGAGGTAAAACGAGGATCTCGATCAGAAATGATCGTCTTAGGAACTCCGTGAAGCCTCACCACCTCCTCCAGATACTGCCTCGACAAAACTTCCACTGAGCTCGACTCCTTGATCGCTATGAAGTGGGATGATTTTGTTAAACGATCCAATGCCACCCATATAGCATCATGTCCTCCCGGAGCTCGAGGTAAACCTGTAACAAAGTCCATTGAGATGTCCTCCCACTTCCACTGAGGAATCTCTAAGTGCTGGAGAAGACCACCAGGAACACGGTGTTCGGCCTTCACCTTCTGGCAGACTAAACATCGAGACACACATTCTGCAACTGTACGCTTCAGCCCAGGCCACCAAAACTGACTTCTCAAGGATCAGTACATCTTCGTCACACCAGGATGTACCGCCAAGGGTGAACTATGGAACTCTCGGAGAACCGTCTCGCGCATCGCCAAGGGAACAAAAATCCAGCCATGATACAACACTCGGTGTTGTTCATCCTCCGACCAACCATCAGGGGCCTCTCCACAAACAACCCTGTCTCTCCAGACTTCCACCTCTAGATCACCCAACTGAGACTCTTCCACCTTCTGCATCAGAGATGACTGCACCGTCATCTGGAAAAGACAACCTCTACCCCCAACTTCTCCCATATCAAGATGCAAAGCTGCTAGCTCTTCCATAACTCTCCAAGAATCACCAGATTCACGCACAACATCATTACGTGACTTTTGGCTTAGGGCATCAGCTACAACGTTCCCTTTTTCAGGTGTATACGATATTTCAAAGTCGTATTCTTACAAGAACTCCACCCACCGACGCTGCCTCAAGATCAAGTCACGTTGGGAGAAAACATACCTCAAACTCTTATGATCGGTGAAAACCACAAAGTGCTCACCAATGAGGTAATGTCTCCACAACTTCAGAGCAAACACCACGGCTGCCAACTCAAGGTCATGGGTGGCATAGTTGCATTCATGGGGACGCAACTGCCGAGACCCATAAGGAACAACTATCCTCTGCTGCATGAGAACACAACCTAGCCCCAGATGTGAAGCATCACAGAAAACATCAAACTGGACTCCCTCCGCTGGAAGACAAAGGACTGGAGCACTTTCCAACTTCTCCTTTAGATACTCGAAAGTTGTCTGACACTGATCAGTCCATATGAACGCTTGATCCTTCCTGGCCAAAGCTGTCAGAGGAGTCGCAACTCGGGAGAAATTAGCTACAAACCTCCTATAATAGCCTGTGAGACCAAGGAAACTTCGCACCTCTGACACGGTCTTGGGGGCTGGCCAAGACACCACTGCTTCTATCTTCGAAGGATCCACCGCTACACCCTGTTGGGACACAACATGTCCCAAGAAACGAACTTCTCAAGCCCAGAACTCACACTTGGACACTTCCCAAACAAATGATGTTGGCGAAGAACTCCCAAAACAGCTCGTAGATGCTCTACATGCTCCTCTTCAGATGTAGAGTACACAAGGATGTCATCGATGAAAACCACAACAAATTTGTCCAGGAATTCACAGAACACAGCATTCATCAACCCCATGAAAACAGCTGGAGCATTCGTCACGCCGAATGGCATTACAACAAACTCATAATGCCCATGACGACTACGAAAAGCAGTCTTTGGGATATCCTCATCCTTTACACGCATTTGATGATATCCTGACTGCAAGTCGATCTTTGAGAACCAACTTGCACCCTTCAATTGATCAAATAGGTCATCAATCCGTGGGAGAGGATAGCGGTTCTTTATTGTCACTTTGTTTAACCGACGATAATCGACGCACCACCGCAAACTGCCATCAGCCTTTTTCACAAACAAAACTGGTGCACCCCACGGTGACACACTTGTCTGAACAAAACCACACTGCAACAGACCGTCGAGATGAATACGTATCTCTCGTAACTCAGAAGGGGCCATCCTATACGGTGACATAGAGATAGGAGATGATCCTGGCTGTATCTCGATCCCAAACTCGATCTCTCGTTGAGGGGGTAAGGATACAACCTCTTCTGGAAAGACGTCAGGGTACTCCTCTACGACCCTAGGAAACGCCAACTGTTGAACCTCTGAAGAACTCAGCGTCATCCCAGCCATCATGGATGATAAGGATGGAACTCGTCTATGACTCATCTGAGGATCTCTCTCACCAACAAACACCACTTTCTCTCCATCTTCATCAAAGAAAATGACCTTCTTCCTATAGCAATCCACAACAGCCTGCAACGAATACAACCAATCCATGCCAATTATGACATCATATGGTTGTATTCGTAAACATAGGAAATATCCCCAAGAGCGGTGTTGCCCCAACACTAGCTCACAGCCTCTGCATACTTCAAACAAGTCAGCTCGACCTCCAACTGGCGTAGTCAACGCCAAGGGCACTGGAAGCCTCTCTACCTCAAGTCCCAAAGCATGGACAAGGGTAGGTGATATGAAGGAGTGTGTTGCTCCTGAATCAAACAAGGCATACACCAAGGTAGAAAACAAGCAAAGGGTACCTCGAACGACATTTGGCTCGCCTGGGGCTGGTAACGCTAGAGCATGAAGCTGACCACGACCTCCTACACGGCCTCTCTGACCCTGATGACGACCACCACCACGGCCGCGCTCTGCTCTCTAAGGACGGGGAGCGTCATGGGGCTATCCTCTTCCTGCTCCATCTACCCTTTGGTGATCTAAAACTGGTGCAACCTGCTGCTGCTGCCCCGGCTGGAACTGCCTCAACGGAGGAACCCGGAGTGGGGCACCCGGTGCACGATGACTGGTCTGAAAAGTTGGGAACTCCCGCTACTGATGACCATGAACACCACAAGAAAAACAAGTGCCTGATCCCTTGGTATAGGTCTGAGAGTTGCTGCCTCCGGAGAAACGAGATGGGAAGGGATGGGACCTACCCCCAGGTGAACGGAAACTCTTCTGTCCTGAAAACCGGGAACCCCGGACCACAGCTCTGCTTCGTGAGAAATCATGACGATTCCCCTCTCGTGACGATCCAGTCCTGGCCAATGTCCTCTCAACAACCTCTACCCTCGCCAACACCTCAAGATATATCTTCAGCATAAATGGGGTGACATGGCGCTGGATCTCTGGATGCAAAGCCTCCTCGAAATGCCTCACCCTGGCCTCATCATATGGTAACAGGTCTAAAGCATATCGTAGAAGGTTCCTGAAACGGATTCCAAACTCTCAAACACTGGAACTCCCCTGCCGAAGGGTGAGAAGCTCATGGCGACTGGACACCTTCACAGTCGATGAAAGAAACTCGACTCTAAACCTGTCTCGAAACTCCTCCCATGAGATCCCTGACTCCTCACGATCACCGAGGAACAAGAACCACCACTGCCTCGCCGCTCCACGCAGCATCGTCACAACCAAGGACACCCAGTGTTCCTTCTGAGCATGAATCGAACTGAAGCCTATCTCGATGTCCTCCAACCAGTCTTCTGTGACTGCATCTGAAACGGAGCCCTTGTACTTCTGTAGACTCTGGCGCTGAAACTCTCAAAGTGTCTTCCTCTAAGTGTCATCTTCATCAACCTCTACTCGGCGACGATCTGCTGGAACAGCCTGATGAGCATCTTCTGGGAAAACCTGACGAGGACGTCGACCTGGAGCCATACCTGCAAAATAACAACTGTTAGAGCTCCTAAGCCTGGAATATGGAAGACTCAATATTAATTAATTAATTGTTTTGTTTTATTTATTTTAGGTTACCTATCCCAAGGTCTACCCATTCAAACAAAAGTGCAAAGAATAATGATGCATGATCCTTTCCTAGGTCTCTACCCTGCAACTGGTATCACTTTGTTTAGTAGCCATCGTAAGATTAAAGGTCCACGCAACAGATCATAGGGGGCCCTAAAGGCCTATGTCTCTGCCGGTCTCTAGTGTTTACCCCACTTTCTAAACATGAATGACACTGTTGCCCTACCATCCCATGCATCCTCACATGTGCTTAACTCCAAACTCCATCCTATCCCTCAACCAGACCATTGATACCACTCTGTCACGACCCCCTCCCCACAATGTGTACCCCTCCTGGGCCGACAATGTGAGAAGGGAGATAATGACCCCCGAGTCCCGCCTCCAGTAGGCCCCGGGTTGGCGACTAGCACCGAGGGTATAATACACACACAAATGGGAGGCATTACCCTCTAAGAGAACACATGGAGAAGAGAGAGATAGAATAGACTCCAACCAAATCCAACTCATAACTGAAATATAAAAAAAAACCCAAGTACATATATGAAATGTCATGCAAAAGTGCTAAAACTGAAAGGGAAAACTAAAAGTACCCAAAAGAAAGTAAAACGGCAGCGACCACAAGCCCGAACAGCTCCTCCTCCAACCGCAAGCAAGTAGTAACCAGCTTGATCTCCATCCTGCTCCAAGTGACCTGAAAAACAGTTTATATGTACATAGGGTGAGTATAACAGTATACTCATTAGGATCCTCCTCAAGCCTCTCATGAAAATGTAAATAAAGCATGCTAAAGCCCAATGAACAACAAGTCAAACTAACTCGTTACCTAAACAGGTATACTAAGTTCCCAACCTCACCATGGCTACTCTCACCAAGTAACACATACAAGAATATAGAATATAGCATAGAATATCAAGGGTACCCCGCTACTACTTCCCCATTGGTTTGCCGCTTTGCCCCAACGACATACGTCTTGTGCATCTCTCTCCAAAGGCTTGCCCGCAGACACCTAGGCTAAGCTCCACAACCTGCACCACGTGCACCACAAATGCTTGCCCATGGACACCTGGGCTAAGCACCACACCATCCTCACAACCAATGTAACCAGGTAGTTTCTGGGAGCCACCATAGCTCGTATAACATGTATCATACGTCGAGTATTATACCTCGAGCCATCACAGCCCATACGCCGAGTAAGGATCCTCAAGACATCACAGCCTATACACGTTACACCTATAGTAGTCCATAGGATACTATATCCAGAATATATGTGTGTGAAATAACCACAAGCCATTACAGCCCTCTACACACATATATGGGTAAAACTAACCACTGTGCCTACCAGCACAAAGATCTACCAAGAGAAGAGAGCGGGGCCAAAGGGGGTAGTCAACCATTCAACCTCCCATCAGAATGTTGGGGAAAACACCCCCAGGGATCAGAATCCCCGGGGTGTCGGTTTCCCTTACCGATATGGTGGAGTAGCGTATAGAAACATAAAAGTACAGAATATATATAACTCACAACCACACTATGGGAATTACCTAGTCATAGGCACAACTGCAGCTAATGTCTCTCAGACTCCAGGCTACTACTTCTAAGACTAGGTATCCTATAAGCACACAAAATTTTGAAGAGCTTTATTAGATTAATCCATTTTCATTTTATCAGTTCCACTGTACGTTAATTAATTATTTAAACATTAATTAACCATGAACAATTTACCACATTAAACTAAATTGGCATCACATTAAAGAACTGCTCCTTTTTAGGATTCACATCACTATTAAATTCCAATTTCTCCATCCCCATGGATTATCACCATTTAAACAAACTTTCATTATGGAATTACATTCCCCATATTCCCTGGCATTCTAGAAAAGCATCCTATGCTACTAAACACAAAGGGCTCAACACGGTGAGTAGATATACTACCCATCGAGTCTTTGCCACCTATAGCAAGAGCATAGACCCATCCTCCATCGAGAGGATAAACATGGAAAGCAAGTGGCATACCCCACGTGTCTTCGCCTCCTTCGGAAAGAGGGTAAGAAAAACCAGCTGCCTTGAGCAGTGGGGAAAAGTAAAGTAGATAAACAATCAAACCACCAACATGAAACCATCAAATTCATCTGATACCATCTTCCTTGGTGTCCTCCCCGACACCCACATGCATAAACCGATGCATCTCGCCACACTAGGCGTCATCCGCTGCCACAACCACAAGTCCAGATGCCTCCACATATCACAACAGCCATCCAGGCTCACATCAAATCACAAGCAGCAGGAAATCAAAGATCGCAAAATGGGCTCTCGGCCCTTTAACAAGGCATTCAGCCTTCATACAAAATGAGCACTCAGAGCTCCAAACCACAAGGCATTCATCCTTACAAGCAAGCGGGTAACTCAGAACCCTTTTGAAATTATCGAACTAATAGTTCTTTAATCCATCTTGAATTAACAGAATCATTAACATTCCTCTTTATCTTTAGACAATTATTTAACAAATAATTCCAGCTTTACGTTCTTTATCAATTTCCATCATGAACAAGCAACTAATTAAAGAAAATCATAGATATCACTCTATCTAGGAAAAACATGAGGCAAACCGTTATCACGGTACAAAGAAACAACATGCGATCAACCTATTCTTTTAATCTGGTTCAAGTATTTAATTAGGTCAATTTCATTGTGATCCAAAGGGTTAAATCATGCTAATTCTACAGTTGCACATAAACAATTAGAGAAGCCATGAATCCCCTACCTCGAAGAGTTCTTGACGTCCTTTATCCACACAACGGGTCACAGTCCTCTTCTCCTCACGACAGCTACATCCACCGGAGGATTCCACGGTACGATAGTACCAACCAACCCCAAGAAAACCCATTAGAACCATGGAGATTACATGCTAATATGGAAGAAAGAAAAAAAGAAGGTGATCCCCGAAGGAACGATGATAAAACATACCTTATATGGAAGAACGATCGACACAACTTGGTTGCATCAACAGAGCGGAACTGATCTGAGTAACGTTTGATTGTGAAACTCCTACGAGAATGATTGCAAGGTTCTAGCGTCTCGTAGATGAGAACCAGGAGGAAGAAAAACGAAGAAGGATATCTCGTTCCTTTTAAAAAAAATTAGAGAGGCGACGGTTTAAGATCTGATTTATTCTCCATTAAAAACGGATTGCATTAACCCACGCGGTTTGACCAAGTAAAAATATCCTGGCCTTAGGAATAATTAATATAGAATTTATGGCCTTTGAATCGGCCTCAAAGTCCTTAAAATAAGGTTTTAAAAGTATTTTACGTCAAAGAAAACGTCAAATTTACGAAGCTGGAAACACTGTTCACATACTCAAAATTTGGCAAAGTATGGAATCGGTAGCTCTCATGAAGTCTGGAAACAATGTTCATTCGTGAAATTTGGCAAAGTATGGAATCGGTAGCTCTTAGGATTCTGGAAACACTGTACAAGTCTACCGATAGAAGTCCACCGATAGAACCTCACCGATAGAAACACTGTTCAAGTCTACCGATAGAAGTCCACCGATAGAACCTCACCGATAGAAAACACTGTTCAAGTCTACCGATAGAAGTCCACCGATAGAACCTCACCGATAGAAACACTGTTCAAGTCTACTGATAGAACCTCACCGATAGAAACACTGTTCACTGAACCTCACCGACAGAAACACTGTTCACTGAACCTCACCGATAGAAGTCCACCAATAGAACCTCACCGATAGAAACACTGTTCACTGAACCTCACCGATAGAAACACTGTTCACTGATCCTCACTGATAGAAACACTGTTCACAGAACTAGAAATTTGGAAAAGTGTTAGCCGAGCTACTGCTGGACTGCGGCTACCAGTATACCGAGCTATCAGTACGCTGTGGCTACCGGTAAACCCAGCTACCGGTAGGATGCGGCTACCGGTAGACCGAGCTACTGGTAAGCAGCAGCTACCTGTAGACCGAGCTACCGGTAACCAGCAGCTACCGGTAGACCGAGCTACCGGTAATCAGCAGCTACCGGTAGACCGAGCTACCGGTAGGCAGCAGATACCGGTAGACCGAGCTACCGGTAATCAGCAGCTACCGATAGACCGAGCTACCGGTAGGCAGCAGCTGGGGGATAAGTCACCTTGACCTCCCGGAACACCTCCAACACCACATTTTCACAAAGTAATGGACCAGGGAGGTCCAGGCCATTACAAGAAATATCAAGTTAAATGAGTGAAAAAGATATGGTATATTAAGATGTAAGACTAATAAAGTTGGAACTCAATTCTATGTACCAAAGTGAGTGATGTGGCACTTTCGGTTGATTCCCAAACTTCAAAAAACATTTATTTTACAATAAATAGAAAATAATATGAGATGGTATAAAGATGAATAAAATAAATATACTATTGTAATAGTTTATCCTCCAGATGGGTTAGCTTGGAATAAATTTGATAGGTTATATCCCAATTTTGCATCTGACACAAATAATGTTAAATCGGGATTTTCATGTGATGGTTTCGACCTATTTCACCATATACTTACTTGACATAGTACTTTACCTGGTTTCATTAATATTTATAATTTTTCATTATGTATGTGTAAGAAAAGACAAGTTACTATCGTGTCTATATTGATTTTTGGACCAAATGATCTAGAAAATGATATTGACATATACTTGCAACCATTAATAGATGAGTTGAAGGAGATTTAGATTATTGGGGTGTAGATATATGATTCATTTAGAAATTATTACTTTATGTGTCATATAGAATTATTATGGACAATAAATGATTTCCCTTCTTAAAGAATGATGTCTAGTTAGAGTACAAAGAGATGATTATCCTACCCTATTTGTATAAAAAATAAACATTTTAGGAGATTACAGTTTTGTTGATCATTCTATTTCATAGGGAATTAGATATTTTTATAAATAGAACATCAACACAGGAAAAATAAAACTTGATTTGATAATTCTATAGAGACAGATGAAGTATCTCAATGAATGTAGGGGTGATATCCTTAAAGAACATAATGGTTTGAATTTTATTCATTAAAAGGCTAGTAAAATTCTATTAAGAGGAAGAATATTCCATCAAATTCAAATAAAAATTAGTCAAAAAAGTATATTATTTGAGTTTTCATATTGGTTATCAAATTTCCTAAGTTGTTTCTTTAACATAATGCATATTGAGAAAAATTATAGTGAAGTGTTACTTGCAATGCTTCTAAATGTAAATGGAATAAATATGATTTGTATTTACATCATGATTTAATGGATTGGGGAATGAAACCAAGAAATCATCCTGAGTTAATTTGTTATAATCTGTGAAAAGTACCTTTTTATTGTTTTTCGACAAAAAATGATGAGAAAAAAAATTACTCCATGTATTGTAAATTTTAAATGTTACAAATGGTTATTCAAGTAACATATCAGAATTGATAAATACATTAGATGTGAAACTAAAATACCTTAAAACACATAAATTCCATTTTCATATTTGATGAATTGATTCTAATTTACATTCGATATTCACTATCACATAATGTTATGTTCGTTTTGATTAGATTAGGTCTCTTTTATTGAGATCTTTGTGATAAAACATTAACCAAAATTTTTATGAAAAGACTAGAGAAAGACATACTAATCATTCTTTGAGTCTTAGAGAAAATATTCACATTATAATTTTCACATGTATGTTACATATGACCATGAATCTTCCAAAATAATTTCTTCTTGGTAGTCACATGTCTAGTCTCTAGATTTATCCTATATAGAAAATAATATTCACATTGAAATATTATGTGAGAAATAAGAATCATCCCGAAGGATCAATTATGTACAGTTATTTAGCACAAGAATTCATGGATTTTTGTTCAATGTACTTGGATAATTTCACCATGGGATCTAATCATCCAATGAGAACTGAAGATGAGTAATATGATCTCATTGAACCAACATTTCCTTCATTTCCCCAAACGGGGGCGGGGGATATCTGGGTCATATAGGCTGTCTACTTTGAATAGGGATGAGTGGGAATTGGATCACCTAATAATGTTATTCAACTATGGCTTGGTTTATAATTACATAAATTAAGTAAAATTATAAATATATATTTTTTATTGTGTATTTTTTTTATATTTTTTGACATCATTAAATCATCATATTTTTCAAAGAACATAGTGATGTTATAAAAAGAACACATCATTATCAATTTATTAAGAGGAGGGATAAATTCCACAGTAAATAATTTCATTCTTGGTTGAAGTAAATGTTAACAATTTTTTTATATATCCAAATTATTGATACTTATTTAATATTTTATGTTGATATATTTTAGGTTAAAATTTTACCAATGGTTGATATATATACTAAAATAAGTGCATTATCGTATGTTCGGAACAATGTGTCCCATGATTTTAATGTAATGGTTTTAAATATATTTACATTCATTATAAATATTTTTGCAACAAACATGGAAACACAACAAGATAGTGTCACAATAAGCATAAAAACAAATTTTTATTCTAGTTCCTGAGACATACAAGCTAGATCTAGTAAATATGTCATATTATAGGGTTATTCAGAGAATATATTTATTAGATTACTACTCACATGGTTATATGTATATTATGAAATGTAAGTGGTTTGATGCAATGACATGATAAGGTGTGTATATAGATAGTTGTGTATTTATAGTGATGGATATGAACCGTCAACTTTGAATAGATGAGACTTACATTCTTGCATCACAAGATATGAAAGTGTTTTATGTATATGAACTTATAAAACCAATTTTTTTTGTTATTTTTTATGTTATTACAGGAAATATTTTTGATGCAGGAATGAATGATATTAATTATTTTGATGAAATGTATAGTATTCGCTAAAATTTATCATTCGATAACACAAATGATTTAATTATTATAATGAATTGTGAATGAAAATCCTGAAAGAGAATGCGTAGTGTTGACATGTTTGTAAATATTTTATTTATATTATTCTTGAATGGTACATATTTTTTATCTTTTAATAATGTTACATAATTAATTTTGTTAAGTGTATTATACTAGTTATTTTGATTCATATAGTTTTCATTTTTTATACATGGGTGTGAAATATTTTAATTTTAGAACTATTTGTTAGGAGATATTTATTATATAATCACATTCATAAAATTTATTCTACAAAATTCTAATTATTTGGTCATTTTAACTTGAATGTAGTTAATATTATTTAAATGGATATAATAATTGATAAAAAATTAACTCAAATAGAGATGAAATTATCCTTACCAATATAATCAAATTTTTTGAATTGTTTTGCATTGTCACATGCCTACTATATCCTCAAAATGTGTATAAAATAAGCAGTTATAGGTGATAAATGGAAAGATAATATCTTGTTTTTTATGGTGGACCAATAATAGAAACCCTCTAGACAACTAAAAATAATTATTTACATTAGTTATGAATTTAAAGCAATATATTTTGTATTTTTTAATGTTTTAATTTTAGGAGTAAATTTTTTTTTGAAAATAACATAATGGAAGATGTGATGTTTTGAAAAATAATATTAGTTTTCATATCATATTTAAATTAATTTAATGTTTTTTATATTTTTAAAATTTTCACATCACTTCTTACATTTCCATGTTATTATGTCTTATGGGGAGGTTAATTAAAAAAAATGGAAGAATATGATTTCCATTTTATAGAATATAGACTAACAAATATAACTATTCTAGTGAGTAAATTATTTATTTATTAAATTTGTATGAACTTCATAATAACCATATTTAATATTAACAATAATCATCAGGATGTAAAATTGAATTCTGTGAGGATAGTTAGAGCTGTCCAGAAAATATGACCTCCCCTACATGTAACCCCCCTACATGTAGTGCCTCATAGCCAATAGCTCTATAGTCATAGGGACACTTTCCTACTATCCTTACTTCCACTTATATACCTTACCCATACATTGGAGGGTATCCTTTTTATCTTTTCCCTCTTACTACCATATAGGATAGTCCCTATCCTTACACCCCTTAGCTTTTTTACCTTATCCATTTTCATATCTAATTGGTACACCTCCATTGTTTATGCCCTCTATATGCCCATTCCCTCCTACACAACATCAACCTTCATAGACTACCACATAAGACATTCCTCCAGTTTCTTCCCCTAATATAGTTTATAGGATATAGTATAAACAAGGAGTGCTTCTAGTAAATATTTAATAAGTAATGAAGTAAATAAATTTTGATTAAATTTTATTTATATATGTTTATGAAATATTTAAACCTTTATTCAAGATAATTTATAGTAAAATAAATGGTCATATAAATATGCATGAAATGTAAAATATACACACAAAAATCATGGTTTAGTATAATGAGTACCTAAATGTTATAGGAAAAAATGGTAAATATTTGCCAAGTTTTATGGGGACACTCGACAAATATAGTAATATATTTCTAGTTCAAGAAATCAAGTGATGAAAATTCGTCTAGGAAATAAAAGATTTGGATTAGGATAAAACATTGATAATATTTTTTTGAAATTAATTTTAAATTTCTTTATAAAGAATTATTGAACATTTTGTTTTAATATTTATCTCTGATTTAGCTTCTTAGATGGCCTACAAATAAAGGTAGCCAGGTTAAAGGAAATGGGTGATATGGGAAAAAAATATAATCATGAGTTATATGTTAGATAGAAAAACCGAAGAGGTAATGATCTTGAAAATACACCAATCTTCAGAAAATGTCCACTTTCACAATACAAATACATAATTTAATATTGGATCATTTATGATTTTATTGTAATTTAATGAATTGTACATTTAATTTATTTTCATTTATATTAGGATTCATTGACTATTTTACATAGAAGAAAACAATTTATGTTTGGAATTAAAGAGTGATACTGAGCCTATTTACATTATTATATTTATAAGGATCTTGTTATCATGAAACAAATTTGATTTTTTTTTATATAATGTGATATTTTATATAAGTCAAGTACCAATTCTTTAAACACCTCCACCTATTTTTTTAATTCTGAACCAGCATATTCAAGTTCTTATTTACATGTTTTAACATTGGAAAATGAACCTATGTTGAAGCTATACTAGTATATGAACAATATTTTATACTTAATGATCTCATATCAAATATCAAATAATATGAGAGCCCATATATTAATAATGATGCTCTTTAACACCCTGAAAAAATTCTTACAGGACACCATGCCTTGAGGGCCAGTCATCCCGCCCCACACGGTGGTTCTCTTATAGTCAGCGCTGACCTATGTAGGTTCTGTACTCCTCTCCACATCTATATTAACTGACCTAATTTTAAGCTCATACAACTATATATGATAATAATATTCTTGCGAAATTATAGATTAATGTTTAACTAATATTTTTTTCTTCTCCTCAAGGATCATCAAAATATCAGTCTCTGTATAGTATCAATTAATAATGGACCATACAACTAGACTCAACCAGCCATCCCAATTCGTTTTTTAAATATCATTAGCTTCCTCTAAAAATTCAATCATGATGTATTTTATTCTTAAATGTTATAAAGATAAGGATGATACTTCACATATTATGGTAAGAAGATAAAACTATCTTTTAAGTTAATTTATTATAATTCATAAGAACATGGAATGAAAAATATATTGTAAACAAAGGAGGTTCCAAAATATTTTCAAATAGAAATGTAACATCCCCCAATACGGTACTCTATCAAGAGTCAAAAAAGGGTTGGTTACAAATCCTTAAGTGCTCCTCCCTATACGTTATAAGCTTGAAAATAGTAGCGAAGGTGTGAGAAGTATAATGGGGGGACTATACCCCCCGAATTCAGAGTTTACAACAAAGGAGAAAAAAATTCAAAAACAATAAACATATATCAATGTACGGAAATAATGAAAAAAATATAATACAGTGGAAACAAACAAGAAAATCAAAATAAAAAAATACAATAAATAATAAAGGGTAATGTAATGATGTACTGGAATTCTACTAAATTTCATGCTATAAATAATATATTTAAAAGACTAGTGGTCTCAAATAAAGACTCAACAGTCCCTGGTCTTGAACCCCAAATCAGTCCCATCTCCAAACATTAGTCCACCTAGCAAAGACAATCAATAACAAGGATATTTTCCCTTATCCAAACATGCACCCATGAAATCTACTATAGTACCAAATGGAGGCTTGAATATGGTGTGAGCACAACTCAGTAGGTTGAAACCACTGTATAAAAAACTTATCTGATAAGAAGTGCATGTAATAAAGTGATAAACAAGTGTATTAAATAATTTAAAAATTAATAAAATACCATATAATCTTTCTTTATAAACATGATAGGATTTCCAAGATCATGTCTCATGACCATGCCAATAACAACCATTTAACCATAGTAAAAAACCTATATCAGTTCCATGGAAAAATTCCTCTAGGCATTCCTTATGACCATTCCAACCACAAACATAACCCGGGTAAACATAACAGACTGGGTCAAATCCCTATAATCATTACAACATCATGGTCAAAGACCAATAATCATTATAACATGGGATTGGGCCAAGACCGATCACTATAAGAATTATATCATGGGATTAGGCTGAGCCCTCTCAATATCATCATTAAAACATATAAGTGTGCAAGTGTAACGACCATGCCCGATATATAATAATTTTAGCAAGGATCACAAGTACTATCATAACAACATTGATTTCACAATATCACATTATAATCTATAATGGTTAATTATGAAAATTACCATTTGTCTTTCATTTACCTCTTTCATTTATATCATAATTGATCAAAAGTCAAATGAATATGAAATAAGCTATAGCTTATTGATTCTATAACAACCAATCACCTAAGTTTCCATGTCATTGAAAAAATAACTTTAAGACATTACCTAATTCAATTATATTCAATGTTTTGTCACCCTATGGGTATCCATAATCCATTTCCAAAATTATTTGAAGCCAACTAACTACAAGGAATAATCTCATTCATGATTTAATTAATTCAAGTTCATATTATGTTTGAACAATCACAATATGGCATATATTGGACATTATCAAACCATAGGTTTAGTATTTATACCCCTCACCTTAACCAAGGATTAATGTAACACTTAAAAAAATCCCTTGAGGAAGAAGTTGAAAATGATTGTAAAGAGGTCCCTAGATAAATATTGATCAAGATCAAAACCAACAACACACATGGTCAAGTAATTATTCCAAAATAGTTGGAGAACAATGGGAGAGAAGGGAATAACATAACCAAAGAGACTTACTAGGTATTGATTGAAAAAAAATATGTTTAGAAGGGAGGTGGACACTCAAAAATCGCATATAAGATGCCCTAGGGTGCAGAGGAGAGAATTTTATGAGAGATGAAATAAAATTCAGCCACACAACATTATTTACAACAAAATGTTTGGAAATTACATGGTGTGAAATTTAGTTACATGTCATGTAAATATTCTTAATGGGATATGATGAAAAAATCATTTCCTTAGATTATTTTATTAAAAAACACACACGAAATTACATGATATGTAATCCATTTACATAGTGTGTAAATTTTCAACAGATGGGTTTTCAAACCATTTTATTTATAAATAACCAGAACCCCCATTAATGATTCACGACATACAAAGAACCCATGATAACACTTTTCCCATTTTACCCGAACTCCATTAATTGAAAAAAAACATACATCCCTAAAATTTAAGTCATTTTTCCCTAACAAATGCTCTCCATGTGGATCCCCTTCAGGATTTATCATGTTTCCTCGCAACCCAAGACTAAATTTATTCAAAAATTAGGTATCCCTGATGAAACACAACCACCAAAGATTAAATGTGATGAAAAAACTCAAATAAAATAAGTTTAATGAAAAAATCAGAGAGATACATACCTATAAAAAGATGGTATCTTACATCCTACTCACCATATAACAACTTTCCATCGATCTTTTCCAAGAATCACTATGAAGTGTCAACAAAAAGTCTAGATACTATTTTTGTAAATCAGAATTTCTCTCCCCAGTTGCCTACAAAGCTCATCTATGCTGCCACTACACTCGAACCAAGGATATAGTCCAACCCTGAAGATATTTCTCACTATGATCCATAACCTAAATTGGATGCTTCTATAAGGAAGCATCAACACAAGTCATGAAGTCTACTACGTCTATCACACGGAAAGGGTATGGATGATATCTCAAAAGCTGTGACATGTGAAACATGCCTTGCATGTAACTGTGGCATTGTGGAATGTCTAAACGTTACTCTATTGGACTGACCCTTTCCACTCTCTAAAATGGATCGACAAACCTAGGTTCTAGCTTTCCCTATTTCTCGATACGACATTGTCCTGATCATGGTGACACCCAAAGGATAACATGATGACAAAAATTGAATTCTAGAGGTCACCTATGATAGTTAGCATATAATTTTTTCCTACTCTACATGGTCACCAACCATTGTCTAATCAAATCAACATTCTCAGACATCTCCTTCATGATACTAAGCCCAACAAGTTCTGAATAACCATTCTATAACAATAAAAGTGGATAACAGAACATAATACAATAAAAATCTTCAAAATGATCTATTTTTATCAATTCCTTGAATCTATTATTATATGAAAACTCTATGAGTTCCATATGTTGCACCCACTAACCATCAAAATCCAAAATAAAGTCTCATTACATATCCTCCAGAACCTGAATAGTCTAATAAAATTGACCATTGGTCTGAGGGTGATAGGATGTGATCAGAAGAACCTATGATACGATCACCTTCTAAAGACCCTTCTAGAAAAAAGATGCGAATTAAAAGATATCTATTAGAAACAATACTCCTTGTAACACTATGAAATTGAACCACCTCATGCATATAAAGATTGTCAAACCATCAATTGTGAAAGTCTCACTGATAGGTAAGAGGAGTTATACCTTATTTAGTCGATCTAAAATCACCCATAGTGCATCATTCTTATGGGTTTTCCTAGGTAATATAGTAACAAAATACATTGTGATATCATCCTATTTCTACTCAAGAATGGGTAAAGGCTAAAGAATATGAGTCGACCATTAATGCCTATCTTTCACCAACTAAGAAGTGCAAAATCAATCCATGAAGCCTACCACTTAATTATTCATTCTTAAACACTAGTACTATCTATAGATATAATGATACATATTTATCAAACTAGGATTCATCACCAATCTATAAGCCTAAAAATCCCTCATTAGTTTCTCGCATAATCCCATAATAACCCATAATCATCCATAAAAAATAATAGAATTATCATAGCTAAGAGTCCATCCTAATGGTGTCACCACACCATAAAAATTTTCTATCATAACAACGCTCCCTAGATTAAATAAATTCCCATTCTTCATCCAGTCCAAAATTACAGGTATAATAGATGTAGAAAAGGAGTTATTCATCCTTGATACTCTTAAACATCTAGATGTATGTTTAAAAAGAGGTAAATTATCTACCACTCATCACAAGACTCCCATATGACCTCTATCAGTGTCATTAGACTCAATGCATCTACCAAAATGTTTCCCTTTCCTAGTGTATAGTATAACTCATAGTCAAATTTCTGTAGATATTCGACTCACCTCCTCTATTGATGGTTAAAGTCTTGTTAAGAAAAAATGTACCAATGGATGTTGTGGTCTGTGTATATCAAAAACCTCTCACCCATGAGATGTTGTCTCTAACACCTCAGGGAATTTACCACTGCTGATAACTTTAGATCATGAGTATGCTAATTCATCTCATGTAGTCTTAGCTACCTAGATCCATAAGAAACCACTTGATCCTCCTTTATAGATTCTAATTCAAGTATAACTCTAGATGCATCACATTACATGATATATTCTTTATCCTATATAAGTAAAGTGAGGATAGGTTTTGAAGTCATCCTACCATTCAGATCCTGAAATGTTCTTTCACAATATTGAAACTAAATAAACTTCACCCATTTCTTGGTCATCCCATACATCAGTGCTTTCAAATAGGAGAAATCCTAGAAAAAACATCAATAATAACCTAATAAACCCAAAAATATAAAAACCTTGAATAAATATTTGGGATGTTCCCAAGATACCACGACTATAAATTTCTATGGGTCTACTGACACTCCTGCCTCTGAGATGACATGGCCCATGAAGTGAACCTTATTAATCTAGAAACTATAGTTATTTATCTTGCTATAAAGATGATTCTCACTCAATGTACTCAGGAAATTGTCAATATTTTTGGAATGATTGTATGCTGAATAGAAGTAAAATAAAATTTCATCGGTGAAAAAAAACCGCAAAGCAATCCAAAAAATGATGACTGATTATATACATCAAGGACATGAATATCATAAGTGAATTAGTTAAACTAAATATAATCACTACAAACTCATACAGACCATACTTGATCCTAATAGCAGTCAAAGGTATGTCCGATGGTATCACCCATAACTGGTGGTTATCTAATCTCAAATAAATTTAGGAGAAGATATTATCAACTCTCAACTTATTGAAAAGATCATCAATGCGTGGAAGATAATACCGGTTCTTGGCCATTATCTGGTTCAACATCCGATAATATACACATATGCACAAAGACCCATCAAACTTCCTGATGTAGAAAACTAGAGAACCCCAAGGAGATGTACTAGGACATATGATTCCGTTAGATTCTAGATCTTCCAACTAAACCTTCAACTCCTAAAGCTCAACTAGTGCTATTCTTTAAGGTGGGATAGAAAATAACTCTTCTCTCAGCACCAACTCGATCATGAACACGATCTCTAACGTGGGTGGTAATCTGTAGAACTCATTAAGAAAGACATCCTGAAAATAGTCTACCACTGGAGAAAAATAAACATGCTTTATTACACCATCATCTAGAGCATGATTGGATTTCAGAGCCCTAAGACAATCCAATCATCACTAAATTGGACATGCACGAATATCTTGATGATCATAATCACCTTAGTGAGAATGGATGTCTCCTTAAAGAGATTGAAATTTAACCATCCTCCTATAATGGTTGATATGTGAATGGTATGGAACTAACCAATAATTACCAAGAATCAAGTTGAATCCTATCATTTATAGCATGAATGGTTCTCAATATAATCAGTATCCACCAATATCTAATAAAGATTCCTTTCGAAATTTTATATTCTATAACCTCACTCTCAAAAGTCTATGGATGGTCAAAGAACAATCCAAACCATCCAAATATAAGCCCAAACTATTTGAAAAAAGAGAAGATAGAAAATAATGTGATGATCCTATATCAAACAAAATAAAATCCAAGGTAGATAATAAAAGAATCATACCTCTAATAGTAGATGGTCATGTATACACAATAGTGGGTGTAGTCTATATTATATGCAATTGACTTGTCCCTCTTCCCTGAGCTCCAATATAACTTGCTTGATCTATTTCCCATTCTTGATACCGATTCTCCTTCACTAGGGTACCACACCCCCTGGCTTAGACTAAAAGACTAGTGGAACCCTAGATACCAGCCTGCTATGGGGTAAATGAGTTCTTTCACAACTCAAGTTCCCGTCTTAATCCCCTAACACTGGTCTATTGTGGAAAGTATGAACAAAACCTATAAATATGACCCCGTCTTCCACATTTATGACACTCGACTATTGGGTAAGGACACTACAGGTGATTGGGGTGAGACATTCCACATTTTATAGCACTGCAAATGAACATGAACCTAAGATGGTCGTATACTATCCTAACTACTGTTCCCACTACTTCCTTAGAAAAAACTGTTGTAGCGTCACTTCTTACATACTGAAGAATATCCACAAGTTCATCTGGATGAAATATCCTAAATGTTGCTTGAGGTCTCTCACATATTCCCTTCCAT
This sequence comes from Viscum album, assembly GCA_963277665.1. Taxonomy (NCBI): domain Eukaryota; kingdom Viridiplantae; phylum Streptophyta; class Magnoliopsida; order Santalales; family Viscaceae; genus Viscum; species Viscum album. The sequence continues at coordinate 1,242,453,610 of OY728156.1, read as the reverse complement.
GATGAGTTGTTGGTTCATCACATCCTCAAAACTACTCAAATGAAAAACGTTCACCTAAGAAACAATCTCAAAATGAAGACCATACTTAAAATGTATCTCCCCAGAGATCACATTAGCTTCTAAAGAAGGAGAAAAGTTCTATAGGTTGGTGAAATGTCTAGCATAGTCGAGCATTGACATGAGATCCTATGTAAGATGAATGAACTCTCAATATTTTTGTCCTTTGCATCTAGAGATATAAATAGACCAGGAAGTTCATCTCAAAGTCCTTCCAAGATAACCAACTACCCAACTTCCTCCAAAATACCCCAGCAATGCTTGGCTATTCCATGAATCGTATATGCAGAAAGCTTCACCTCTCTATCCACAAGTGTCTCAGGAGAATGTTGATTACCACTCTTCTGATGCTCATGTCGAAGATGATGAGGAGATATTTTATCTAGAAGACAAACACACACCTTTAAATACTAGATACCAATAAGGTTAACCTCAAAAGGTGACTATAATAGAGAAACACTGACTCTTGGTGTCTCTAAAAATGTATTACAAGTTTTTTAACATGACATGACAACCCATTTAATTTATTAGGTAAAATAGATATCTCATATCACAGTTCAATATACATGTATACATCACTTGCAAAATAAATATGTACCTATCATGATCAAGGCAAGTCAAAATATCCCTATGTGCCTATTATGATGAATGCATACTCATATAATGCCATACCGGTCCATGATTATAAATATCAAGAACAAATACACCATAAAACAATAACATCACATAATACGTGAATCACTCAGGGTGAAATAACATCTACTATAAAAAGAAAACAGTATAAACAAAAATCCCAACCCTGGGAGCTCAGATTTTGCCCCATAGATGGGATAGAAACTCCCATGTACAATCTAATTACCAAGTCCCGACAAATCCTAGCCCCCTTTATACCTTACCTAAATAGTAAGAAATATAAAACAAAACCTAGTGTTCTCTGATACCACTTTGTAACATCCCCCAAACAATCACGCTCACATGAACAAAAAGGGATGGTTACAAGACCTCAATATTTCCTCCTTATACTCTAGAGGCTTTTGATTAGCAGTGAGGGTGTGATAAGTATTGTGGAGAGACTATAACCCCTAGATTCCAAGTTTACAACATGTTGGAAAAATATTCAATAACAATAAAAAAATACCAGAGTTCATAAATAATGAAAATAATTTAATTCAACAGAAACAATCGATAAAAGACAACTGACCAATCTAATAAATAATAAAGGGATAATGTAATGACTTACTGATATGTAACTAAATTTCATGCAAGAAACAATACAATTAAAAGAATAGCATACACAAATAAAGACTCAACAATCACCGATCTCGAACCCCACATTGGTACCATCTCCAAACTCTAGACCATCCATCATTTACAATCAACCTCAATTTCATTTTCCCTTTTCCAAAACCTGCATCCAAAAAATATGCTCAGGTACCAAATGATGTCCCGAATAGTGTGTGAGTATAAATAAGTATGAAGATGACCACGTTTTCATGACATGTAAAATTTATTATATTTATAATGTTTATTTATAGTCTAGAGAAGACCCTAGGTTGTCTCTCAAGGAGCGTTAGTTGGTTTATAGTGTGTGTTTTTAATAAGAAGCACTAAAATAGGGGGTGGTTTTGAAAATGGTTTTAAGATGAAATTTCTTAATTGAAGGTTTAAATGTTGAAAAACCAAAATATATTTTAAAAAATATGAGATAAAAGGGTTCATTGTGAGTTCACTATAGACATTCATGTTCATCATTCTTGGAGATTAATTTTGGTTTGGAATAATTCTTTGGTTGAAATTAATTGGAATCCCGATTAATTCCTAAGCCTTTATTTCATTGCTTGGAGAACCAAACCTTGACATAACAATAATATTGACAAAGTTCATAACTTATGCATGGAATAAGAGCATCCATATTAGATTTAAATCTCAAGTAATTGGGTAAGAAACAGATTCTTGTGTTGACTAATCAGAACAACACAAGTCACCCACTCAAAATAGCACATCGATCGGTTAGAAATTAAGAGTATCCCAATCACAATAATCAAAAAAAGAATTAAAATATGGAATTATGTAAGATAAATGGAAAGAAATGTTTTCACACCCAAATTAAACTTAACGAGTAGCTAAAATAAGAATCCAAACTTCCTTGACATGTGCTTAGCTCCCACATAATGAACGCCCATGTTTAGCTCGACATCGAGTGGAGGAGGAGGCTCAGGTGGAACTTATTCTTCATTCATGATACCCATATGAGTATAGGGGCCTACATAACATCATGGATTGTGAGGATAATCCTCTAGAACATCGAAATTGAATATTTTCACTTCTGGTTCTATCTTACAAATGTGGAGCCCAAGGTGCCATTTTATAGGAAAATGGGAAGGTGGTTTTGAGCACACAGATTTCTTAAAACAACTTGTATCATGGGTTCTTACATCTAAAAAGCCTTATCCCACTTTGGAGAAAATAAAAACGTTTTAGCCCCACCTTTTATTTGTTTCCACCAAAAGTTTGTCACCATTTAGACAACTAGAGCCCATGATATAGACAAATCACAACACACCACTTTTGACTTTGCGCAGATTCAGTGTGCTGGACATATCAGGTTGGTTGGGAATCGTAGAAGCCGAACGAGGCTTCAGTTCCTTAATATGAAATGAATCCCATTAAATTTGAGATCAGAAAAAAAAATTCCATCCCATTTGGATGCACAGTTTAGTTGCAACATGCGCTTGACTACACTTGTGTGCTTGGATCCTACGCAGTTTGACCCATTTTTCTTGGACATCATCATGGGCCCTCCAAATCACCTCCTCATGTAATGGAATAATCAAAACAAGTAAAATTTTACTTTTTAATAGTGATTAAAAAAAATAACCGATTCATGTATGGAATAATATTTATTATTATTTTTATAATTGTCAATATAAAAAAAGTTTATCATAGTGCTCTAAGGGTGAAAATGAAACAGTGAATTGTGGTGCAATCACACCCCCACACATAAACACATTCACTCATGGGAAAAGTTACATTTTTAGAAATTATTCATTTATATATTTCCAAATATATAAAGATTTAACATTAAATTAATATTTAATTCATGATAGAAATGAGACCAAAGAAAAAAACATACCAAGGAGTTATTCTTAATGATCATTGAAAAAGATGTCTCAAAAATTGTGTCCAAATGAAATTCCCAGATATGAATGATAAAAATAAAAGAAAATAATTTAAAAGTTAATCATGTAACTAATTCTCCATGTGTGTGTCTGTGGAAACCATTTCATGCTATTTTTTCCACTTTATATTGAGTAAATATAAATTATTTTAATAAATGTCTACTCTCAAGATCCTTTCCACCAAACTTTCCCCACATACTTTGCAATGAAATTTTAGAACCCACTCACTTAATCATTCCTTGAAGTCAAACCATAAGGTCCCAACCTAAATATCCCCATATTCAGTACATTTCATCACGCCCCCCATTTATTATTTTTTTTTCAAAAGTTTCACTTGGAACAAATGTCACACTCTTATCCAAACCCTTGTTTGATCTTCGTACGACACTAATTGTAATAGTTATAACAAGATAAAAAGTATAGGAAGGGTGGTTTTTGAACTTCCAAATATAAAACCAATATTTTTTTTGTTTTTTAGGGCATACATCAGTTAGCCAATAGGTACACACACCTAAGTCAATCTTGTACAGTAATGAAATAGATCAGATAAGGAATGAACAAATAGAAAAATGATTTTGGAAAGTAGAGAAAAATCAACCTAACTTATTTTTACCTTCCATTTTGTAAGAAATTTTCACACATCATGGTTGGGTGAAAAAAATGTGTGGAGAGATTAAGTGACACAATTTTCCCATAAACTATTCAAAAAAAAAAGGGCAACATTCTTCTCTAAGGTTTCAAAATGATAAAACCATTTATATCATCGACAAAGAACTAAATTTTAAAAGAAATTCACACCATAGTATATAATCATTGCTAAAATTAACATTTCATTAGATTTTTTTTGAATGTTAAAACAAAATGAAATATAAATATTCCATGCACATTTTCAAAAACATCCATGATTAAACGAGCATCATTTTCCATGATAAAGTGGGTATAAAAAGTAATATTCTAGGAGGGAAGGGGGAAAGTAACAAAACAATTCAGCAAGATCAAAAGAGAAAAAGAAGAAAGATGATGAAAATTACTAACTAACCCAAGAATATACCCGTCCCCCAACACATAAAGTGTGAATTGTCCTCACTGTAAGAAATGTTATTGTGGAATGGAAGGATAAAACCTATTGAGTTTCATTTATGGATTTCTTCTTGAACATGGAGTTTATCCAATGGGGACTCTAGAATGGATTCATTGAATTGATTTAGTCGCTGACCATTCATAGTGAAGGTTTGCTTGGTTTCTTCATTTTGAACCTAGAAAACACCAAATAGGGAGACATTAGTAACATTGTATGGTCCAAACTAGCTAGAATGAAGCTGAATTGGATGCAAATTCAGACATGAATTATAGAAGAGTACCTTCTTCCCAATGCATAACTGACGATGAAGGATTAGATAATCATGGGCAGCCTTGGTTCACTCATTATGAACCCTGGATTTCTCATATGTATCTCTTCTCATTTCCTCCTGCTCCTGAATTTGCAACTTCCTTTGAGCACCTGCACAGGAAATATTATAATTTCATTGTTTGATGGCCCAGTAGGCCCAGTGATCAATCTCAACTAGAAGGTGAAAACTCTTTCCAAGCACAATCCGATTGGGTGACATTACAATGAGAGTTTTAAAAGCAGTACGGTAAGTCCTAATTGAATCATTAAGTCTAAGAATCCAATATTTTATGTTAGGATGAACCATTTTTTCAAGAACATGTATTAATTCACTATTTGACACCTCATCTTGAACATTGGTCTATGGGTGATATGCAGTAGACACACTATGACTTACCCCATACTGATGCAAAAATGATTGCATTATTTGGTTGCAGAATTGAGAACCCTGGTCACTAATGATGAATCTGGGTAAGCCAAACCTACAGATTATTTGTGTTCTCAAAAATTATACAACTAACTTATAATCATCAGTCCTTATAGCTCGTGACTCTACCTATTTTGAAAAAAAAATCCACCACCAATAGAATGTACAGGTTACCAAATGAATTGGGGAATGATCCCATAATGTAAATTCCCCAAACATCAAAAATTTCAAGGAAGAGAAAGGGTTTTTGTGGCATCTCATTTATTTTAGATAAATTTCGCATTCCTTGAAAGTGAGGACAAGATTTAAAAAATTCATGGGCATCCAGAAACAATGTGGGACAAAAGAGACCAGAATCGAGGACATTGCGAGCAGTCTATTGGGGACCAATGTGGCCCCCACAAGCAAAGGTGTGGTAGAACCTATGGACGGACTGAAAGTCACTATCGAGAACACAACGCCTAAGGAAATGATCACTATAGGGGTGCCAAAGGTAGGGGTCATCCCAAATATACAAAAAAGACTTATTTTTTAGATGACTGGTTTGGTTTTTTTTGAAATTAGTAGGTTTGAAAGATGCTACCAAATAATTTACAATTTCAGCATACCAAGTAATAGAATCTTGCAATCGATACAATTGATCTTTAGGAAACATATTATTTATTGGAATGTGGGGGGATGAGTCAATGTCTGAGGATGGGTGGATCCAACAGATGCGGTCAGCCACCACATTCTCTACTTCTTTTTTATCTGTAATTTTGAAATTGAATTCATAAAGGAGGAGCATCTAGTGAATGAGATGTGGTTTTGATTCTATTTTATTTAGGATATGTTGGAGGGCTGCATGGTCTGAGAACACAATGTCTTTGGACCATAAAAGGTATGAACTAAATTTTTCCAAGGTAAAAACAATGGAAAAGAATTATTTTTTAGTTGTGGTGTAGTTTTCTTGGGCAAGGTCCAATGTACGTGAGGCATAGGCAATAAAATGTAGAGCTCGATCACATTAATCAAATTAAGAATTAAAATACAGAATAATGTAAGATACATGGAAGGAAATGTTTTCACACCCAAATTACTCCAAACCATTAGCTAAAATTAGAATCATTACTCCCTTGACATGTGCATAGCTCCCTCACAACGAACGCCCACCATTTAGCTCGACATCAAGAAGGGGAGGAATCTTGGGTGGAACTCCTTCTTCATTATTGATCCCCCTATGAAGATAGGGGCCTCTAGAACTTCATGTATGAGGAAGATACTCCTCTAGGACATAAAAATTGCAGAGTTTCACTTCTAGTTTGATCTTACAAATGGAGAGCCCAAGGATCCATTTTATAGGAAAATGGGAAGGTGGTTTTGAGCACACAAATTTCTTAAAACCAATTGTCACATGGGTTTTGACCTCCATAATTCCTTATCTCGCTTTGGAGAAAATATAAAAGTTATAGCTCCACCTCTTTGCTATCTCCATCGATGGTTTGAAATAATTTGGACAAATAGATCCCCTGATATGGACTGATCACAACACACCACTTTTGACTTCATGCAGATTCTGTGAGCTGAACAGATCAAGTCGGTTGGGAATCCTAGAGGCCGAATGAGGATTTGGTACCTTTATATGAAATGTTTCCCATTAAATTATGGATCACCAATAGAATTTCATCCCATTTAGATGCACTTTGTAGTCGCAATATGCAGTTGAGTCCACTGGTGTGCATGGATCCTTCGCAGTTGGGCACATTTTTCTTGGACATCATAATGGGCCCTCCAAATCACCTCCTCCTGTAATGGAATCATCAAATAAAGATACATTTCCCTTTTTAATATTGATACACAAAAAATAAATGATTCAAAAAAAGAATGAAATTTGTTATTAATTTTATAATTTTTAATATAAAACAAGTTTAGCAGAGTGGTGTAAGGGTGAAAATGAAATAGTAAATTACGGTGCGATCACACCCCACACTTAAACAATTGAACTACTGGGAAATGTTACATTTTAAGAAATTATGAATGTAGATATTTACAAATTCATAAAAATCTAACATTTAATGAAAATTTAATTCTTGATAGAAATGTGATTAAAAAAACACCAAGGAGTTATTCTAAATGATCATTGAAAAATACATCTCAAAAATTGTTTCCAAATGAAATTCCAAGAGATGAATGATACCAATAAAAGTTAACAATTTAAAATTTAATCATGCCACTAATTGTCCACACGTGTGTGTGAAAACCCTTTCATTTTATTCTTTCCACTTTCTATCGATTAAATATAGGTTATTTTAATAATTGTCTCCTTTCAAGATCCTTTCCACCGAACTTTACACACATCATTTGCAATCAAATTTCAAAACCCACTCACATAAGCATTCCTAGAAATCAAAATATATTCTCCCAAAATAGATATACCAATATTCTGTATATTTCATCACTTTCCTCATTTATTATTTTTTTTCAAAAGTTACACTTGGAAAAAATATCACTCTCTTATCCAAAACCTTATTTTATCTCCTCAAAACATTAATTATAATAGTTATAATAAGATTAAAATTAAAGGAAGGGTGGTTTTTGACCTTCCCAATATACAACCCATTTTTTTGTTTTTTGAGGGCGTACAACAGTCGGAGGGATTATGTGACACAATTTTCCTTTAAACTATTCACAAAAGGGCATCATTCTTCTCATAGATTTGAATATGAAACAATAATTTTTATCATCTACAAAAAAAATAAATTTAAAAAGAAAGTAACACCATAGTATTGAATTATTTCTAAAATGCACATTTCATCAATTTTTTTTTTCAATGTTTAAACAACCTAAAATACAGATATTACACAAGAATTTTCAATAACATCCCTGATTAAATGGGAATCATCTTCCATGATAAAGTGGGCATAAAAAATTAATATTCCAGGAGGGAAGGGGGAATTTATCAAAATGATTAATATGATAAAAAGAGAAAAAGAAGAAAGATGATGAAAATTCCTATCTAACCAAGGAATATACTCATCCCCCAAACCTAAAGTGTACAGTGTTCTCACTATAAGAAAATAGAATGTGGAAAGGAAGGATAAAACCTAGTGAGTTTTATTCATATATTGCTTCTTCAACATGGAGTTCATCCATCGGGGACATTGGAATGGATTCATGGAAGTGCCTCAACTGCTGACCATTCACAATAAAGGTCTACTTTGTTTTTTTATGTTGAACCTAGAAAACACCAAATAGAGAGACATTAGTAATAGTGTATGGTATAAACTAGTGGGAATGAAGTTTACATGGATGAAACATCAACCTTGAATTATAAAGGAGGACCTTCTGCCCAATGCAGAACTAATGATGAAGGGATGAGACGGTCGTGGGCAGCCTTGGTTCGCTCTGTATAAATCCTGGAGTTCTCATTTGCGCCTCTTCTAATTTACTCCCGCTCTTGAATCTCCATCTTCCTTTGAGAACCTACACCAAAAATATTAGAATTTCATTTTTTGATGGCCTAGTAGGCCCAATTCTCAATCTCAATAGGCAATTGACAACTCTTTCCAAACCTAATCCGATAGGGTAAATTCCAATGGGAGTTTTGAAATCATTATGGTAAACCCATAAAGAATTATCGAGTCTAAGACTCCAATATTTTCTATTAGGTTGAACCATTTTTTCAAGAATTTGTTTTACTTATCTATTTGGCACCTTAACTTGACAATTTTTCCATGGGTGATATGAAGTAGACACTTTATGACCGAACCCATACCGACATAGAAATGATTGCATTGTTCAGTTGTAGAAATGAGAACCCTGGTCACTGATGATGAACCTAGGTTAGCCAAACCTATAGAAGATTTGGGTTCTCAAAAATTATACAACTACCTTATAATCATCTGTCCTTGTAGCTCGTGCCTCTACCCATTTTGAAACATAATCCACCGCCAATAGAATGTATAGGTTACCAAATGGATTGGGGAATGGTTCATATAGTCAACGATCCAAAAATCGAAAATGTCATTGAAGAGAAAGGGTTTTTGTGGAATATCATTTTTTTACATACATTCTCCATTATTTGATAGCAAGGACAAGATTTACAGAAGTCATGGGCATCTCAAAACAATATGGGTCAAAAGAGAGCAGAATCGAGGACCATGCGAGTAGTCCGTTGGGGACCAAATTGGCCCCCACAAGTAAGAGTGTGGTAGAACATAAAGATGGACTAAAACTCACTATTGGGTACACAACACCTAAGGACTTGATAACTACAGGTGCGCCAAAGGTAGGGTCCATCCCAAATGTACCAATGAGACTCGTGTTTTAGAAACTAGAATGGTTTTTGTTGAAATCAACAGGAATTCCGGATTCTACCAAATAATTTAAAATTTCAGCATATCAAGGAATAACATCTTGCACTTGGTACAATTTCTCATTGAGAAACATATTATTTATTGGAATATATGGGGATGAGTCAATGTCTGAGGATGGGTGGATCCTACTGATGTGGTCAGCCACCACATTTTCTGCTCTTTTTTTATCTCTAATTTCTAAATTTAATTCATAAAGGTGGCGCATCCAGCAAATGAGACGTGGTTTTGCATCTGGTTTCTTATGTAGATACCAGAGGGTTTCATAGTCTGAGAATACAATGACTTTGGACCCTAAAAGGTATGACTCGAATTTTTTCGAGGTAAACATAATGGCAAGGAATTATTTTTCAGTTGTGGTGTAGTTTCCTTGGTCATGGTCCAAAGTATGTGAGGCATAGGCAATAGCATGTGGAGATGGATCAAACCTTTGTGATAAGACTACCACAACTGTATATTTAGAGGTGTCACACATGAGCTCAAATAGTAAATCCCACCAAGGTAGTTTGATTACCGAGGGTGGTGTGAGACTCCATTGTAACTTATTAAAAGATTCCTCATGTTCATTATCACAAACAAATTCCTTTTCTTTTTGGAGTAACTGAGAGATAGGAAGTACAGTCTTACTAAAGTCATGAAACGACGGTAAAATTTAGCATGAACTAGGAAAGGCATCACTTACCATACATTTTTTGGGAATGGTAGGGACAAAATGACATCCACTATTGATTTATCTACTTGGATATCATCCCCATAAATAACATGTCCCAAAACTATACCTTGTCGCACCATGAAATAAAATTTCTCATAATTTAATATGAGATTCTTTTCAATACAGTGGCATAAGAATAAAGAAAAACTACAAAAATATTCATCAAAATAAGATCTATAAACATTGAAATCATCCATGAATATATCCATGAAATTCTATAGGTAATCCAAAAAAATTCTTACCATGCATCACTAGAAAGTACCTGGAGAATTGCACAGACCAAATGGAATCTTCTTATATAAAAATGTGCCAAAGGGGCAGGTGAAGGTTGACTTTTCCTGATCCTTGGGGAAAATAAACATCTAAAAGTATCTAGAATACCCATCAAGGAAATAGTAGTGTGACTTACCCGCTAGCTCTCTAGCATTTGTTCAATGAATAGAAAAGAGAAATGGCCCTTCCTAATGTGTTGGTTTAGTCGGAGATAGACTATGCAGACACGCCAACTATTCTTCACACGCGTTGGAACCAATTCATTATTTTCATTTTTTATTACTTTAAGGCCTATTTTTTTGGAACTAATTGAATGGGACTAACCCATTGGCTATCATAGATGGGCTAAATGATTCCAGCAACCAATAATTTTGTTACCTCCTTCATCAAAACTTCTTGGAGGTTCGGGTTCAGTTGACGTTGTGCCAACCTCACTAGTTTAGCATAATCATTTAATAAAATATGATGTGTACAAATTTATGGGCTAATATTAGGAATGTCAATAAGTGTCCTTCCCAATGATTATTTATACTCCCTCAAAAGTTCAAGCAGTCATAATTTATGCTTAGGAGGGAGTGAACTAGAAATGATCATGGTAAACTTGTTTCCATTCTCAAGATATGAATATTTTAAATCTTCAGGTAGTTGTTTTAGTTCTAATTTAGGTGGATTTTGGATTTATGGGAGTGTGTGTGAAATTAAGAGGCCACTGATCTCATTTAACTTCTCAATGGTATCATCCTCCGATGAGGAATATGATTTTACAAGCTTAGTAGTATCATCGATTGTCATTGGATCCTCAGTGTTTAAGAAATTATCAATTAATAAACATGTATGAAACATTTTTAGAACACTACAACAATCAATGCATGTATCATTACCTATAATTTTAATCAATGGAGAAAAATAAAAAAGCAGATCGGGGTAATTAAATGTTCTTTTTTAGGGGAAAGAAGTACATTGATTGAATTAATAGAGAGAGATGAATGTTTTTCTGAGGGGTTATTCATGGCATCAAGGATATTGAAGTGGAAAATGTCACCACCAAACTCTATAGATAATATACCATTATGGACATTAATTTTTGTTTTGGTGATTTTCAAGAAGGGCCTCCCCAATATAATTTTGGCATGTCCATTCATCCTATAATCTTATATTTTAAGAACATAAAAATCATCAAGAAAAATTAAAATTTTAACCCTCTCAAGAACATCCTCTTACACACTAGAGGGGTGTGCGGTACTCCGGTTGGCCAGTTGAACAAAAACCCCAGTGGGATTCAATTATCCAACCTCTAATAAAGAGTATATAGAGTGAAGTATTACATTTATAGAAGCACCTAAATCAAGAAAAACATTGGAAAATGAATACTCCCCTATGGTTCATGGAATCGAGAAGGTTCCATGATCATTACATTTGGTAGGAAGTGATGGTTCTATAAATTTTGAGACATTCCACCCCAACCTTACCTTCTCATCACCTCGAAGACTCTTTCGGTTTGTACACATCTCCTTTAGAAACTTGGAGTATCTTCGAATTTGATTCACGAAATCAATCAATGGAATGTTAACCTGCACTTTTTTGAAAGATTCCAATATTTACTTATCAGGTTCAGTTTCCTTTTGTTTTCTAGGTTAGGTTTACCTTTGTGGAATTGGAATATGGATTATTTGTCTAAGCGACTCATCAATAGAGACACTCCTTCCTTTAGAGGGGCTTCCCTCAAGACATGGTTTTCCAACATTTGGAACATTTTAAATGGTTGGGATGGAGGTTTCCTCAGGAGGGGAAGACTCTAATGGAGGATTCATTTGGTTTTTATGTTTTTCCCACTCCTAAGGGTGATGTCACTAACATATCTTTTATCCCTAGGATTAACAACTGGTTGAGATGGTAGTTTACTCGACCTGTGACTTTGAATTTACCCCACCGAGTTAGCTTATTGGCCTAATTGGGTATTGTGGTCTTGTATGGATTCCTGGGTGGTTTGCTAGAATTGGAGATTATTGGTAGCCATTTTTTTCATCATATATTCTATTCTAGGCTTAGGTTTTGGAGGGGGTTATTGGAAATGCCTTTGGGGTGGTTGAGGATTTCTGGGTGGTGGTGGTGGATGACTACTCTGACCTTATTGATTCCATGGTTGATGAGGCTAGCTTGAATACCCCCTTGCCTATATTCTTGGTTTTCTTTCCACCTAGAGTTGGATGAATAGTATGGTTCTTTTCTAAAGGGTTTGTTATAGGGGTGTCCTAGGAATATTGCCTTACAAATCTCAGAATTTTCTCTCAATTGAGCGCATTGGTCATAATAATGGGTGTCAGAAGAGAAGATTCCACAATGTATGGGAGGAGGATATTGATATTTCCCTTGGGAGAGAGCAAGTTGTCTTAGAAGGGTAGTTACCTTCTCAAGCTTCGTATCCACCTTCTTCTCGAATTCAATACTTTTCACCTTATAGACACATTGAATGGCTATTCTGGACCTTTAACAAATTGTTGAGTGTTTTTCACCATGTTCTCAATCATGTTTCTTGTAGTGATTTGGGTTTTATCTACTATTGCACCACCAAAAGCAGCATTAATCATGTTACAATAAATTGGAATTATACCTTCATAAAAATACTGAAATAAAAGGTAATCACTTAATTGGTGGTTTGGACAGAAGATAATATTTTAAATATTTCACAATATTCGTGATGTGTTTCGCCTTGAGATTGTCTTATCCCACAAATTTTTTTCCTTATTGTTGTAGTTCGAGAGGCTAAGAAATATTTTTCAAGAAAAAGGTGTTTCATGTCCGACCAACCTCTTATTGGTGAATTAATATAAAAAAGCCAGTATTTTGCAGTGTCTTATAATAAAAATGGGAATTCTTTGATATTTACAAGTTTTATATCCACATTTGTAGGTTTTAATGTAGAACACACAGTTTGAAATTATTTTAAGTGTTTATGCGAATCTTCTCCAGGAAGTCCATGGAATCTAGGTAATAAATCAATTAGACCATATTTTAGTTCAAAATTTGGTGCCTCACCATTCATTTGAATGTAAGTGGCTTCGATATCTACTTCAGGTGAGATTATTTCATTTAATGTCCAATTAATTTCAGCCATGTTATGCCAGTTTATTTCAGTTTTGATGTTGGTTTCGAAAGAAGAAGAGTACAGATTAAGAATGGTGTCGATGTTTTGTGTGTCCTCCTTCGAAGGGTTCTCTTATGTGTCTCAGTGTCGCCGATGTAGGATCCTCTCCAGTTTGGGGTTGAATGGAAGTAAATCTCTTAGATTATAATGCGTCATGAAGGAAGCCTACAAAAACAATATATCAGAATAAAAAAAATATAGGTAGACATATAATATAAAATAGACAAATATTCACAAAATTTACAAAAATCTTATGAAAAACATGCACTAAAATCCAAAGCGCTCCCCGGAAACGGTGCCAAAATATGAAAAAATTCTCATGACACATCAAATTGATTATATTTCTAATGTTGATTTATAGTATAGGGATGACCCTAGGTCATCTCTGAAGAGAATTGGTGGGTTTATTGTGTGTGTTTTTACTAATAAGTACTAAAATAGGGGGTGGTTTTGAAAATAGTTTTAGGATGAAATTACTTAATAGAAAGTTTAAAAGTTGAGAAACCAAACAGATCTTAAAAAATATGAGATAAAAGGGTTCATAGTGAGTTCACTACACACATTAATGTTAATCATTCTTGGATATTAATTTAGGTTTGGAGTAATTCTTTTGTTGAAATTAATAGGAATCCCAATCAATTCTTAAGCCTTTATTTCATTGCTTGAAGAACAAAACCTTGACAGAACGATCATATTCTCAAAGTCTAGAAAATATGCATGGAATAAAAGCTTCCAATGAATATTTAAATCTCATGTAAGTGGGTAGGAAAAGTATTCTTTTGTTGTCCAATCAGAACAACACAAGTCGGGCACTCAAAATCTCACACTGATCGGTTAGAAATTAAGAGTATCTCAATAACATGAATCAAAACAAGAATTCAAATATGGAATTATGTAAGAGACATGGAAAGAAATATTTTCACACAATAATTACTCTAATCCAATAGCTAAAATATGAATCTAAACACCCTTGACATGTGCATAGCTCCCTCACAACGAACACCCACCATTTAGCTTGACATCAAGAAAATGAGAAGGCTTGGGTGGAACTCCTACTTCATTATTGATCCCCCTATAAGGATACGGTCCTCCAGAACTTCAACAATGAGGATAATACTCCTATATGACTTAGAAATGGATGAGTTTTACTTCTGGTTCGAACTTAAAAATGGGGATCCCAATATTCCATTTTATAGGAAAATGGGGAGTTGGTTTTGAGCACAGAAATTTCATAAAATCACTTGTCACATGGTTTTTAACTTCCAGAAAGCCTTATATCTCTTTGAAAAAAATAATAAAGTTGTATCCCCACCTTTTTGATGCATCCAAAAAATTATTGGCACAATTTGGATAATTAGAGCATGAGATATGGATAGAACACATCACACCACTTTTGACTTCGTGCAGATTTGGTGTGATGAAAATTTCAGTTCTGTTGGTCATTGTAGATGCCGAATTAGGATTTGGTTTCTTCATATGAAATGTATCCCATTAATTTTTGGATCATCACACAAAATTTCATCCCATTTGGATGTACATTTTAGTTAAAATACACGGTTGAATCCACTAGTGTGCATGGATCCTGCGCAGTTTGGCCAATTTTTATTGGACATCATCATGGGCCCTCGAAATCAGATCCTCCTATAATGGAATCATCAAAACAAGTAACATTTAACATTTTAACAGTGATAAAAACAAAATAAATGATTCAATCATGGAATTAAATTTGTTATTATTTTTATAATTTTAAATATAAAAAAATTTAGCACAGTGGTGTAAGGGTGAAAATAAAATAGTGAATCGCAGTGCGATCAGACGACACCACCATGTCTAAAAAACTATTCTAATAAGAAGTTTTTTCAATAAAGTAATAAATAGGTTTATTAATTAATTCAACAATTAAAAAAATACCACATCAACCTACTTCGTCACCATGAAAAGACTTCTCTATCCATGTATCAGAACCATGCCAAACACAACCATATAACTATGGTAAACAACTTGCTTTGGATCCATGTGGGAATATATCTGAGAATGTCTTACAACCATTCCAACCATAACAATAACCATGGTAAACTTAAAAAACTGGGTCAAATCCATATAAAAATTACAACATCTGAGTTAAATACCTATAAACATTACTATATGGGACTAGGCTAAGCCTGATCACTATAAGCATTACAACGTGGGACTTGGTCGAGCCCTCTCAAAATCAATATTACAACATATAAAAGTGCATGTTCTAGGTCCATGACCAATATATAATCATTTCAGGAATGATCAAAAGTCATTTCATAATAGCACGAATATCATAATATTACATCTTAAGCCACAATTGTGAATTATGTTAATTGCCATTTTATTTCATTTACCTCTTTCATTTAAATCAAAATCGATCAATATTCAAATCAATATGTAGTAATCCATAATTTAAAGATTCTATATCAAGAAATCACCGAAGGTTCCATGTAATTGATTAGCACAATTTAATCCATTTTCCAATTAAATTATATTCATGGTTAGCTCACCCAATGGGTATCCATAAGCTAGGTAAAAATCCAATTGAAGCCAATAGACTCTAAGGAATAGTGTCATTCATGATTTAATTAATTCAGGCACACATTATGTAGCCATAATAACAATATCACATATATTAGGAAATTATCAAACTATAGGGTTAAGATTTAGACCTCCTATCTTAACTGATGATAAACAAAATGATTCCAATGATAAACACCCATGAGGAAGATGGTCTAAAAGATAGTAAAGCAGTTACTAGATAAAAAACGATCAAGATAAAAAACAACAATGAACAAAGTCAAGGAATTTTTCCTCAATGTTTAGAGAACCAAGGGATATAATGGAAAAACCGTACAAAAAAACTTACCATGGATCTATTTCTCAAATGGTATATACAGAAGGTAGGTGGGTACTCTAAAATCACCTGGAAGATGACCTAGGGTTGAGAGGAGAGAGTTATAGGTGAGATAAATTAAAATTCAATTGCACAACATAATTTAAAATATAAGGCTGGGAAATTACATGGTGTGTGATGTAGTTACATGTCATGTAAATATTTGTAATGGGATATGCTAAAAATCACATCACCTTGGATTATTTTTTTAAAAACACCCAAGAAATTACATGACGTGTTATCAATTTACACAATGTGTAAATGATATGTAGATGGGTTTTCATACCATTTTCATTATAAACAACCTGAACCCACTATAAAGCTTCTCAACTCACCAAGAACCCATGATAAAACATAACTCATTTTAACAATACTCCATTAATTAAAAAAACATACAACCATGAACTATAAGTCATTTTTTCCCAACAAAGGCTCTCCAAGTGGATCCTCTATAGTTTTTCTAAAGATTCCTTGCCACACTAGATTGTGTTTCTTTAAAAAAGGTATCCATAATGAAACACAAACACAAAGGTTTAAATATTAGGCAAAAACTCAAATGAAATAATTTTAATGAAATACTCAGATAAAGACATACATATAAAAAGATGGGATATTACAAGAAATAATTGTAAGTTTACATATAAATATAATTAATTTAAATGTTCTAAATTCCAAAAATTTGGACATATTTTATCATAATACACAAATTGAAGAACCATGATTATTTTAGGTGATGGAGAAGTTGTCAGTACATTCTCAATTAAATATGAAATTCCATCCCCTGATAAGTTTTCAAATGTCTAAATAAAGGGCCATGTACATGGATAAATGCATGTTGAAATATATTCTTTGAGTGATCAACCTAAATAATAACATGATCAAGAGTAAAGGAAAAATCATTGCAACCTTTGAAATCTTATGAATATAAAGTTAGGATAGTGAATGATTGTAGAGGTTCCATAGGAGTTATGATAGGTAACACTTAAAAGAGAGGAGGTTGAATAATTTTTTTCCACTTTTATAATGTATCAAAGAGTTAACCTATATTAATAATTGTAGTTAGGATCCTCTCAATCATTTATTGCTTCCTAAACCATATATGAAAGTTAAAAAATAACATAGAGATTTTTTTACAAGTATCTCCCATAAGGTGGGTAATAATGTTCTTATTGTGTTCAATGAAATTTGATGCCCATGTTATCTACTAATTCCAAAAATTGAATACAGTATAAGAATTTATTATCCTTAAACTAGAATTATTTTTCAATAGCTTAAGTCTACCTATAGTTATTATAGGATCCCACTTGATTACAATAATTTTATCAAACAAAATGAAAATGATATCCACATAATCTATAGAATACTTCATCATCAGAAAGTAAATATTCTTCATATATAAATAGTTTGACCACAATAGTGGATAAATTAATCTCTTAGACATGATAATAACTTGTAAGGGGTTTCTATGTGTTCATGGAATCAATTTAAAGTGTTTGCAATATTTTTTTGATTAAAGTGTAATTGTATAATGAAATGGAATAGAACAGTAGTGACAATAACAATTGGATTTGGATTACACTATAAAGAATTCAATCATATAAATGGATAAATGAATCTCCTAGACATGATAATAACTCATAAGGGGTTTATGGTTTTTTATGACAAGAATTTAATTTGTTTTTGGTATTTTTATATTTGAAGTGTGATTGTATAATGAAATATAATAAGACAATAGAAATAATATCAATTGGAGTTGGATTACACTACAAAAAAATAGTCTGATTAATGTTTTTTTTCAATTATAGGGGGCTGTAACCCCCTCTAAATACAATGAAGGTGGTTTTAAAATGTCTACAATAAAGTGTCCAACCACTTATATTAGCAGTGATTTCTCATAAGAATTGGAAAAGTAAATTGAATTTAGAGGAGGTTAATTTAGAGGGGGTTTTAAACCCCTCAAAATTTTAGCAAAAAATATTTAAAATACTTCACAATGGTTATCCACAACTATATGTATTATTTTTTATAAAATATTCAACCATATTTTGTGTGGTTGAAAAATGGCTTAAATTGGAAAATATTCAATCATATTTGGGGTGGTTGTGAACTATCCCAAATAGTTGTTATTTTTTAAAATAGGAAATGATTGTTGTGATTAAAAAATCATGTGGTTCACAAAGAAAGTACTGAACTTCCCCTCTTTGGCTTTATGAATGTACACATGGGAACCCCAACCTAGATGCACATTAAATTTTAGCAAAAAAATATTCAAATTTTTTTTTTTCAAAAACTTCCTGAATTTTTTTAAAAAATATTCAACCATATTTTTGGAGGTTGAAAACCACCACAAATTGGAATATATTTAATCGTATTTGGGGTTATTATGAACCACCCCAAAATGATAGTATTTTTTAAAATAGGAATTTATTTATTTCCCTCGTGAATTATATGATTTACTGATGGTTGTGAAAAACCGCTTCTAATGTGGTTGCCAACTCTTATTAGTGGCAATTTGGTATAATCCTTAGTAAAGTAAAATGAATATAGGGGTGATTAATATAGAGTGGGATTTAACCCCTTATAAATTTTAGATAAAAAAATTTAAAAACATTTCAATGAATATCAAAAACCACATGTATTATTTTTAGAAAATATTAAATCATATTTGGGGTGGTTGAAAACTACATCAAATTAGAAAATATTGAATCATGTTTGGGGATGTTGTGAACCACCCTAATTTTTTATTTATTTTAAATAGGAAATTTTTTTTTAATGAGTCCTATGCTTCATGAAGAACTTTCGAAATACCCATCTCTTGTGCTTCATGAACACACATGCAACCCCCAACCCAGCTACACCTTCAAATTTTAGCAAAAAATATTTAAAATACTTTGTGGTAGGTTATCAATAACTACAATGGATTTTTTAAAAAAATATTAAACAATAGTTGTGGTTGTTGACAACCACCACAAATTGGAAAATATTAAATCAAATTTGTGGCAGTTTTGAATCACCCCGAATTGTTAGTATTTTTTTAAAAATAGGAACTATCAACTATGCTTCATGAATTTTATTCATTACGAATGGTTATGTAAAACCTTTACTAAGGTGGATGTCCATTCATATTAGTGGTAGTTATGAATAAGCACTAGTAAAGTAAAATAATTTAGAAGTGGTTAATTTATAAGGGGGTTTTAACCCCTTCAAAATTATAGCAAAAATTATTTAAATTACTTTTCACTAGTTATCAACAACCACCTATATTTTTTAGAAAACATTCAATCATATTTAGGGTGGTTGAAAACTACACTAAATTGGAAAATATTTGATCATATTTGGGGTAGTTGTGTACCCCCCCCCCCAATTTTTAGTATTTTTTTAAATAGAAACTAGCAGCCATGATTTATGAATTTTGTGCTTCATGAAGGAACTGTCGAACCACCCCACTAGTGTTTCATGAATGCACATGCAGGACCCCTACCTAGAAGCGCCTTTTAAATTTTAACAAAAAATATTTTAAAAAAATTTCGGCGGTTATCAACACTTGACTATTTTTTATAAAAAATTTGACCATATTGGGGGTGGTTGAGAATTCCCATAAATAAGAAAATATTAAATCATATATGGGACTCTTTTTTAAAATAATTTCTGGCGGTTATCAACAACTGCCTATATTTTTTTAATAAAATATTAAACAATATTTGGTGTGGTTGACAACCACCTCAAATTGAAAAATATTCAGTCATATTTGGGGTGGTTCAAAACCACCAAAAATAGTTATTATTTTTTAAAATGGGACCCTTCAGATGTGCTTCATGAAGAAACTACCCCTCTTGTGCTTCACCAACACACACATGAACCCCCTTCAACAGGCGCATCATTCCCTTTCCTGATGGAAATTAACCATCCGATAGGATTCGAACCCCGCCTCCCTCGGACATAACTCTAAGCCTTTCCCGCTTCAGTGGATTCAATTTCTTTTAATTATATATACATGTTAATATTTATATATATTACAATATTTATATAAATAAATATTATGTTTATAAATATAATTTGTATAAATAAATATTATTTGATGTATATAAAATTATAAATATGGAATATATTTATAAAACATATATAATATAATATACATTTATGTATTCATATTTTTATTGTGCACATATTTATATTATATATAATTGAATTATATATTATACCAATATATATATAAATATATATATATATTTATATTGTAAATATAGATATACATACACACACATATATATTATAAAATTACAATTTTCAAATATAAATATATATAGTAAAAATATATATTATACAAATATATATATATATATATATATCATAGAAATATGAATATATATTATATTATATAAATATATTATATGAATATAAGTTTAAATATACATATATTATAAATATATATATATATATATTATATTTATCTGTATACAAATGTATATTATTATTATATATTTATATATCATACAAATATACTATATATTCAAATAAATATATAGATATATATACACATAAAAATATATATTATATTATATAAATATATAAAATACAAATATATATTATAAAAATACGAATATATATTATAAAAAAACAAATATATATTATATTATACCGATCGCAAGAAATATATATATTTATACATTTCATATTTATATGTATATAACTCAAATGTATAATTATATATTATATATATATCATATATTTTTATATATATTATTTACTATATTTATATGTATACAATTAAAGACATATTATATTTACACATACAAAATTAAAATAATATATATATATATATATGACAGATTTATATGAATAAAAATATATATATTATATATATTATATATAAATTTTATGTATACAATTATACATATATATATATATGTTATACATTTATACATGAATATAATTAAATATAATTATATTATGTTATATTTAATATACATACAATTAATATAATATATGTATAATATTATTATTATATATATAGTACAATATTATACATATAATATAATATTTTTACATAGATAAAATTTTATGTATATTTATATTTATATATATAGTTATATTATTTATACAAATATAGATTTAATATATTAATTTGAATACTTATTTTTATATTAATATAAATTAACATATTTGTAAATATATATAATGTATTTTTATATTTATTTATATATATATGTATGTATAAAATACATTATATATTTTTATATACAAATAGACGAACTTATTTCATATATTATGTATACAAATATATATAATATATGGAAAATCAAATACATTATTTATATAATACATACTTATTAATTTATATTCATATGTAATCTATTATTATTATTATATAAATTATAAAAACTACAATGGTTTTTATTTGATACATTATTTAAATAAATTATATTTATGTATATATTTATATAATATAATTAAGGTTTTATATTATAATTAATATAACATAAAATAAAATTTTTACAAATAAATATATATTAATGGAAACACTATATAATTATATTTATGTATACATATAAATACGATGCACTGGATCTTCCTATCGTTCCTGAAGCTGACAAATATTTTATCTATATATAAAGTTGATCAATGGGATGTGTGAGTGCTGATAGAGGGGATATGATGAAGCCAACAAATAATAAATGTATATGGGATTTCCTTGGAAATGTCATGTGAGGCACAAGTGTTTAAAATCCCTGACATGCCTATAACCCTTTGAGAGGCTCCTTGAGTAATTGCCATGCTTTACCCTCAGCATCCACTTGTTAGTGGGTGGTTCTAAAAATTAAAAAAACTAAAAATTAAATATAATTAAACAGGGTAAGAAAAAAATTGGTTTTGGAAAGATTTGGGTAATATTAAAACGGGTTAGGGTTCAAATAACTGAAAAATTAATGATCACCAAACCCATTGTCATCTATATGAATAATATAATAGTTTATTTATTTTATTTATTTTGTTAATTTGAAAATTATATTGTTTTATACCTACATTTATTATGTGATATTTTTGTTACACATAAAAAAAATGTTTGGCGACTTAGTTGTCAATAAGATATGATGATATTTACGTTAATCAAACTCATTCTATTTTTTTCATGGGTGTTACAGAGGGGGAACACTCTAATCAAAGTCACCACCTTTTGGTTAATTTTGAATATAGTGATCACATTTTTTATTATATTTACTTGTTAGGGTTTTAATCTACATTAATACATATATGACATTCATCAGTGCTAAAAAATTGGTAATATTGTAAGCACTAATAAAAGATGATATCTTTTATATTTGAAAAAATGCACATATAACAATGTCTTTTGTCAGTTCAAAAAAAAGAACGTATATAATAGGGTCTTTATCTGTGCTTTTTGGGTGCTAATAATATTTTTTCAAATTTTTGATATTCATATCCTATTTTTTTTAATTAAATGTAATATTTAAATACTTTTTTGGAATTTTATATACTATATATTTTCAATATCATTTAAGTACATTGAATAATATCAAGACATTATTATTATGTACTTTAATACCCACTTCAATGTTCCACTGGTGAGTAATATAGATGATTTTACTTATCTACATTACATTTTATAAAAGTTTAACTACATTTAATCTAGAATATATTATACTTTATATAAAAATTATGTTTATTATGGAGGAATTATTTACATGATAATATGTACTTTAAATGATACATATTTTTTCTACTCTACATTTTTTTCAAAATCAGAAGTATATATTGATTACATTTTTTCACAACTATAAAAATTGATTATTCAAAAACCAATTTCACCCTGATCACTTTCATCAATTCTTTCATTATTTTTTCATTTGGGAAAATATAAATAAACCAAATATGATAATATCAAAAACAATAATGAGAAACAATACAAATGTGTGATAGAGGTGTACTTATCATCTTGTATTCCAATTTATTAAAGCAACATATTTTTGGGTTATTTTTTTTGATTTTTCACTTTCATGTGACAACATTACATTTGATTGAAGGTATCCATGTCATTCAGAAATTGATTTTTATTTTTCAGGAAGTTGCATCACTTATTTATTTTGATTCCTATTTTAAACATTAGAATCAAAATCCAATTTCTACCTTTATGATATTTGGATTATATTTTTTTTATAGTCCACTATAATAGTTGAATATATGATTTCATTTAAAGATAGTGGTTTGACATTTTGGGTCATATACAGATTAGAAAAATTTAAAATGGTTATGGACATAAGAGTGTTTTTTTATTAAAAAATATCATGTCCCATATATTCTCCTATGCTCGATAAAATTCTAAAAGAAAAAAAGAAAAACCATTAATGTAGAGAAATATTATGTATTTTGAGATTTAAATAGTCCCTACATGGTTAGTTTTCTAATTATTTACACTTTTTAATAATGTAATCATTAATTTATTTATTTTATTTACATGTATAGTGGAAATTAAGTGGTTATTCATAGAATGATAGCTCACGTATCATTTAATATTCTACGTTTTATGTAAATTAGTAACATGATGCATTAACATTCCTATTTTTTTTGATTTATGTTCTTTCTATATTATTACGGATAATGAGAAGGAAACCCATATTAATTTCAAAAAGTGGGAGAAACAAGATTCTTATTAGAGGTAAGATTCTTCTAAAAAGACAATGAGGGAGCATATACATCAACAAGGCACTATATTACATTAGGTAATAAACATGCATTCATTAAGGCTTAAACTTACGTCACTTATTGAAAACCACTTATAAACCATACAACTTATAATATATTTTTATGTATAAGAGTATACAGATTATAGGTGTTGTTTTATTTCTTTTAGTCTATCGCATTTGATATCTAGGGATCATAATTTTCATTATATTCATTTTTATTGGGATTTATGTATATGGTGTTTTCCCTTGAATAGTCGGAAAGTGTTTTGAAGGGGGAGAACCTTGCAATGGTTTATCCTGTAACTGAAAATATTTATTTTATCCAAAGCCTGATTAAAAAAATTAAATAGTTTTAAATAAAAATCATAGAACAATTTATACTTTGATTTTTTGTATTATAATGTGTGTTTCTACCATTTTAGTGTAATTTATTTTTTATAAAATTGGGAATTTTTTTTAGTTTATGAATATTTTTTGTGTACATAGTATAGTATATTACAATTTTTTGTTTTTTAAATGTAAGGTTTATTCCAATATTTAATGATTTATGTCTCAGTAATAATTGGGTTGGATTAAATTCATAGTTATATATTTCATCCCTATTATCTATGAAACAACATAACATTGTAGAAATAACTCTAATTTTGCATACTATATTTCATATTAAAATAAATTTTATATAATGCCTATATATTATAAGAAAATTAAAGCATAAAAAGAAATTAATGATCTTACCCTCTGAATGTAGTGAGAAACCTATTAAATGGATTTCTAGACTACGAAAATTAAAATATTTTGGGGACTGAGGTTGATAATACTAATGATGTTTGATGATTCTATTGTTGTCATTGTGAAAGCTACATGAAGATGGAATCCTATTGAAATATGATATTCACTGATTAATGTTTCTTCTGATATTTTTTACATTTAAGTACACTGTACTCATATTGGTTCAAGTTTACTATATTTTTTTCCATCTCCATTATTTTCTGATGTTAATATGAATGTTCGATAATATTACTTGTAATGTATTTTTATCAAATATATTTATGGGATTGTTTGATGTAGTAATACACTTATACTTGTATTTCAATGTTTATTTCAATATTATATTCTTTCAGGATTAATATATATTACTATATTTAAAATTAATGTTATTTTATTTGATTACAATACTTGCAGAATGATATAATATAGAATAATACAAAATTATTTTGAATAAATAACATTAGATGAGAAAAAAATATCAAATTCATTAAAGACGAATGAGAATATAAAAAAATAAATTATTTCTATTATATAATATAAAAAATTAAAGATCATCAATGAAACCATGATAATAACTAATGGATATTATTAACAATGAAAAAAAAACAAAATCAAATGGGAATAAAATAGAAAGTTTAAAGTATTAAAACTCTAATTGAATTCATTGATCAGATCATAATTTTATTAATATAGGTCTTTATCATCATAGAAATTTTCAACAATATATACACAAAATACATTCAATGTAATCATCATCACCATTTCTCTTTTCATTGATTCCATTGTTCAAACAAAAATTTTGAAAATGTTTGAAAGTATTGAATTGTGATTTAGAATTTATGAATAAAGAAATTGAAAATTTAGAAGAGGGTATATATCAAGGATGGAGGGGAAAATGAAATTTTTCGAGGGATAATGAAAATATTATAGGAATCATAAAAAAAATTTATGAGGAACAAATCATGAGAGAAATCACATAGTGGTGGGTAGTAGTGCGATGTATAAATATTAATGGTTCATGTTAATATTGTCTTTTTTAGGTTTTAATGTTGGTTATTAAATAACAAACATGAAAAAATGAAGTTTTTCAATAAGTTATTGAGTAACCGATGTGGAAAATACATTATGTGGTAGTTATAAAATAACTAATGTTAAATTTTTGACACTAAAATTAATTTTTCTATTAATCTATAAATGTGTTTTAATTTAATTCTTAGCACATGGTAAATTAACATAATAATAGTTTTTTAGAAAGCATAAAAAGTGGCCACAAAAATCCATTAATGATCACCTTGAAACCACCAAACGAACGTTGCTTTTTTTTCTAGTAACTAAAGATTTGAGTTATGGTCATTTGATGCTCTCTAAAGGGAGCATATACCAGTATGAATTTGGATACATATGTGAGTATGGGATGTCACTATTCATGTAGTGTGTGGATATAATATTGATAGTGGAAACCATGATGAGGGTGATATAATGACTTATGAGTGTACTAATGTAAAAAACTGTTCAATGGCACCAATATAGTCAGGGGTGCACACAGGGCCTCAGTTGAGGGAATATACTTGGTCCTAGTTGAGGGAACTTGTGAAGAAAAATGCCAGTGTGGGGAACCAGTCAAGCTCATCATTGTGGGTGTGGGGGTAGGCTACGACTAAGACTGGGGAAAAAATTCATTCAAGGGGGAGAAATAGAAATATCATTGGGATATTTTTTCAATGTTGATACCAGTATTTAACAATCACTAATACTACATATAATTACCACCAACTGGCCTTTTTCCGCTTCTAGATGCACATAAAACTAATTATCCCATACTTGGATTTCATCATAGAAAATATGGTATTTTTTATTTTTCAAATCAATTATTTTTGTCATAATAAAACATAGATTGATGTTATTATTACTTTAAAATTTTCACTAAATTATATAGTAATCGAAAAAATATTAATTATGGTTCTTTCCTTGAATTAATTTATTTCTATTATGATGAAAACTAGACAAATATTTTCTATAATTTATTAATAAATATATTTAATATTGATGTTTATATGTAGTAGGATTTTGATTTGGTCATGTAGTTGTCTTGATATATAAGATGTTTCTATACAATTATCAATTATGTTGTTTTAATTTTGTTTATTAAATTCACTATCATGTGTTCTAATCCTCACATAGTATTTTTATTCCACATGCATGATAATTTCATACCTTATTGACACTTTTATTTAAAAATGTTAGTATTATATATTTTGGATGGTTCATGTTTTGGGGTGATATTTTTATTATATAGTTTATTTGATTTTATAAAATATTTTTAATTAATAAATTATAAGAAGAATAAGATTTTGGAATTTTAAAATTCTAATTTACTTATCAAATCAAAAGATTTTTACTATTTTCTTAAAATGATATAAATTTTTAATCTATTTAAATTTTTTATGATGAAAAAAATCTGGATGATATTTGTTCGTAAAAACTTATTTATTTTTAAAAGTAATTATTAATGGAAAATATTTCCACCATTAAGAGGCATAAATGATTGTCTGACAATGTCTAGGAAGACCAATGATATTCCCAAAACTGATTTCATCAAACCAATTGTGAAAATCTAGGGATATAATATGCCAAATAATATATTTAATTGAACGTTAAGAGTGAAATCCATTGATACCCTTTTTAGAGGAAAAAATATCTTATTTTTATTCTACCATTAATATTATAGTATTTCATGAACCATAACACTTACAGTTTTTAAACACATTTTTAAAAATCATAACTTAAAGGCCTTAGAATAGCCAATGGTGTTGAAACATAATAGGGAGGGGGGGTTAAATTTTAGGGTGTCCCAAGTACCTTTCATTTATAAGGTTGTTCCTAAGACCATAAATTTACAAAAAACCCTACATTTAAGGGTTATCCCATAGGCATCCACAATTTCTTCTTAGGACCAGACATTCTTGGGTTATAAAAATTCTTGAGGTTTATCCTGATGGACCAAATAACATCTTCCTGAGGTAAAGTCTACTTAAGATACCCCAGAGGCCCTTTGATTTTAGTTTGGAATTTTAATTCATTACTTATAGCCAAGTATTAACATGGTAGGTGGGGTAACTATATTGAAAGCGATTCTTGGAACATAGAGACATACACATCCATGCATGTATGATTTCATTAAAAATGGGTTTCATCCATTCAATCCATGGTTGCATCCATTTTAATCATGGATAACATGTTAGGGTATATCATGGAGGGATCTATTCAAATACATCACATTGTTTACAACTTGATTCTTTTTGTTTTTTAGATATTACTATCAATTTTGCACACTTTTTACAGTGAATGTGTAATTAATTAGCCTTACACCAACCCACCCAACCCGATCCAGCCTTTCCATAAGGCCCCAAATATGATCCCCATTTTATATATTCTAGATATTAGTGTCGAGGGATTACAAAAATATAAATACGAAGAAATATAACATAAAGATCAAAACCAAAGTAATAAATAATAAATAATTAAAAAATAAAAAATAATTTTAAATGTATATAATAATGCACGTTATCCACCTAAATAATAATTATATCCCACCAAAATAATAATATACATTTTATGTCATGTGAAAAAAGTTTTACATAAAATATAATCAGATTTAAAATATGTTTAACATGAAAATAATAGAAATTTAACGAAAAAAAACATAAATACATAGACTACCCATATAATGGACATAATCCTTACCTCTATGTCCATCTTCAAACATTTTTTTTTGATTTTCATCATCCCACCAACTACTATAGCATATAATTCTTAAAAATCACATGTAATTGGGTATATATGCATACATAAGGTCAATGTGCAATGTGTGAGTATAATAACTCGATAAGAGGTCATCACCCAAACTCTAAATATTTTGATACACTAATTATGAATGCATATAGTTATACAATGATATCATAAAACATTTTCCAATTACAAAAAATTTTATTCTAATAAACCCATCAATACTATAAGATATGAATTCAGAAATAATCATGATATTATTAAATATGAAATATTGTTTCGTTCCATTTTTAAAGACTCAACCACACCAAATTAAAAATAAGTCAATATAGTAAAATAAGGAATAAAGTATACCATTAGGTAACAACCTCTTTCCTTTAGACATTAAGGGAATAACGTAACCATATAAGGTAACTTCCCTTACTCATAATCTAAGGGGAGTAACATATAACCATGTACATAGAGTGATTGTTGGAGTGTGGGTAACCTTATATCACTCAGAAGAAAAGATAGGATGGGGTAAAACAAGCCCAGGAAATCCCTGATATGGATAATCAAGTCAGCCTGTGACATAACCCGAAGGGTATTACCAATCCCCACGGGCTGACGTCTAGCACATAAGCATCCAAGAACCACCTTTACGAATGATTTCTCAAAAAATAACCTTAAAACATAGATCTATTAAAAAACTGGGAACATAAAATAGTACAACATATATCATAAATAAATGAAAACTTTGAACAAGTGCGAAATAAGACCATATAGATCCAAATACAAATAAGAGATGAAAAGAGTTCCATGGGGGAAATTTAAGTACATTTCCAATGGTTAAAATAGAATAAACCAAAATACCACAACACATATCTATTTAACATGTTGGTAAGCATCCCAATATTCCACCACTATAACTAATACGCGAGTAGCATGATAACCCACTACCTCTAATAAGTTCCTTACATATACCTAGGTCAGACTCAACAAATTCAATACAATCCAATTGGATGCATGTATGGTGCGAGAAAAAATCTATATAGGGTCCCACCATGTATTCCAAAAGTTGAATTTATTAAATAAAAAAATTATTTTCTTTAAGTAAAAATAGAAGGAGATAATAGTTTCATAAATTTTCATAAATTAGGAAATTAGACCACATAATAATAATTTAATGTAAAGGCATGAATAAATCATCATTTTGAAAATAAAACATTCTAGAACCATGTTTAGGAGTCCAAAGGTATATCAATTCCGGGATAACTGAGATTCTCACACCTCCATAACCAATAAAAATAACTATGTGTGGATTCACGTCCCTAGAACTTAGGCCTAGGGATTGAAGATCATGAACATTAATCTCCCCATCATACCAATGTTGTTGTTATAATTGTATTGTATATCCCACGATAGTCACTCTAAATAAACCCAGTTTTGATTATCATAAATTACCCAAAAAATACCTTGGATACAATGGTTTATCCCCATCTGAATGATGCACCATTTTTATAATTAAAAACCATTCTAAGGAGAGTTTCATCAAACATAATTGAGCTTTATCATATATAATATAAAAGCCTCAAAACTAGGCCCAAACCATGTTTGAAAATTCAATTTCATCATAAAATAATATATAACCTTATTTTTTAAGGAACAAAAGATTTAAATTTAAACAACTTAAAAACCAATTTAACCATGTGAAATCAATATAGGTTCACATGAAAAATACATCCTACTAAACCACCCTCTTTAAATACATGGAATTTTCAATAACTAGGTTGGATGCATAAGCTGAAGAAATTAGACATGCCTAGGTGGAAAAAGAAAATCATAATCCAAAAATTTTCATCAATAATTATGATCCAATAATCCCTAGGTAACCATAGATTTTTGGTAAAAGGAAGAAAATTAGAGATAAGGGGAAATGTTAAATGAAAGTTGAAGAAATACACTTACCACGATGAACCTTTAATATTTTCTATAAAATCCCCCCAAAATCACACTAAATATTTTGCAAGGAAAGAGTTTCTCTGAGAGAAACATATCCATGTTTGAGACTATAAAAATGAAGTATAGAATACAGTTAAATTGAACCAAATGAAAATAGATAAAACCACTGTTTTTAAATCTCATCCAACAGGTTTACACCGTGAAATAAAGATTCATTGAATGGATATCCTTAACATTATTGGTTCATAAAATGAACAAGTGGTTTATACCATGAACTATATTTATGTAAAAAACCTATCTTCATCAAAACATTCCCGATGTGAATAATTTATTCACATCATGAATCACTGTAGTAGTAGTGATGTAACTCTACAAAGAAATAAAATACCCAAAGAATGGGTAATATCGGTAGAATATAGAAAAATAAATACAAAAAATAATTTAATACCTAAAAATAATGCCTACATGTGATAATTATCCACACTATGTGGTCTTATACCTCTAGAATGTCAAGTTAAGGATGGTTGATTCAAAAACCGATGAGGCCATTACTCCCTCATATTTGATTGTTGATCCCAAATTTCATGAGAATATTTTTCATGATTCAATATCACCCTGACCCAAAAAAAATGATTTTACTTATATGATCTTTTCTAGGGAATCAATAATCGGAACTGGTTGCTCGACCACCAACAAATTTGGCTTGAAGTCGAGATCCTCCCAATTTAAAATATTAGAAGCATCAGGATGATGTATCCTGATTTGAGACACATAAAATAAATTATGTATTGAAGTGAATTGAGGTGGAAACACTATTCTATAATCCATATTTCCAATCCTCTAAACAATATCAAAAGGAACCATGTATCTTAGAATCAAATTCCCTAGCATCTTAAGCCATTGGTGACTCAACCAAGGAAATAATTTCAAGAACACCTGATCAAAAACCAAAAACTCAAAAGGATGGAATCAATGGTTTAAATAATATTTATGACAAATTTGAGCTACCACTATCCATTGAAAAATAATTGGATGTTTTCCATCATCTCCTGAATAGTACTCAGTCTAACCAAAGAAGCATCATCGATATCAGACCAAAAAAGGGGTTATCTGAAAGGTCATCCATAAAAGGATTTAAAGGGATCCATTTATATGTATGAATCATAACTATTATTATAGGAAAATTAAACCATAAAAAAATAAAAATCCCAAGTACCTCCAAATTACAGGATGCATGCACAAAGTATATCATCCAAAATACGATTTTCTCATTCTATTTGTTTTTCCATTTGAGGATGGTAGGTTGTGCTCATTTTAACTTGAGATCCCATCAACTCCTGGAGGACTTTCCAAAAAAATATGTTAAAAAAGGGTCCCAATATTAATCAGTAACATATAGTACCCTGTGAAACCTCATAATATCTTGAACACATGTCTTTCCCAACTCTTCAACCATAGTGGTACTCAGAATTATAATGAAATAAACTAACTTTGTTAATCATTCAATCACCACCAATATGGAATATTCTTTTGGGATTCCACATTAGTTCAATAATGAATTCCATGTACACATCTCCAAATTTCTATATCTACATATGGATTTTTTAAGCAATATATTAGGATTTTGGTGGTTGGATTTTATCTATTGGAATGTATAGCAATGAGATATGAAATCAACTATATTATGCTTCAAACTAGAATACCATAATAAAAATTTCAAGTCATAATGTATATTAGTTATTCCTAGGTGTAAAATATAACAAGATAAATGACAATATTATATCACAATATTTATCATGGATGAAGGAATAACATATCGAATTTTGATGGAAAGGACACTCTATTGGAAGAAATATGACTTAACAAGGGTCTCCCCCCATTTAAATAATACTCGATATTCTAGAATTGGTCATCTCATAGTGGTTCATAGAAAATAGAATCTAGAATAGATTAAATAAATTGAATTATCACTGGAGAAATAGTAGTCCCTTCCTTATTTTCATCCAAGTTCATGAAAGTGAAGAGTCCCATGAGGTTCTTTTCATTACTTGATTCCATCATGGAAATGAGGTTAATTTTTATCTAGGAGCTTTATAAGAAAATTCCAATTTTATATGATTTAATCCATGTTAAATTTAAAGGGCTTGATGTAATTTATCCACTACCAGTGCCTATGGATTAGTTCTTTCTGAGAAAATATATAAATCAAAATTTTGTGGTTATAATTAATGGTGGAACTTTTTCTAAAAATAAAATTTCACCAAATCATAATGTAATGCATGAAAAATGAATTTTCTAGGACATTGGTGGGGTAGTTATTCTCATGTGTCCAAAGTTGATGCGATCTATAAACCACCCCATGATCCTCTTTCATAAGAACACAAACCAAAACTATGTATTAAGTATAAAAAACATCACATAACCTTGTTAATCTTATAAAAAATAAAGATAAAAGATAAGGTAAAATTATTTTTCAATTAATCGAAGGAAGCCTGACATTTTGAATCCCTTGAGAATTTCACTACAAACCTTGTGAGAGTAGTTAAAAATGATGTCATATTTTTTAAATTCATTAAAAACCTCTCGTAATACCCTCAGAGACCTAGAAATCATTGAATCTCAGAAACATTATTTTTATCCTCCTATAACATGTAAAATTTGATCTTTTTAGGGTCGACCATGATTATATTTTATGATATCATGTTTCCTGGAAATTTCACTTCTTAGATATAGAAGTGAAACATTGAAAACTTTTAACAAATAAAGTGATCTATCAAGGATCCCTAGATAGTTATCAGATGAAGCTCATGTTCTTTCCTAGTCTTTAAATAAACCAAGATGTCATCCACGAACACCATGATGAAGGAATCTAGGTATTGGTAAAATATTTGGTTCATTAGAGCTATTAATACCCTAAGATCATTAGTAAGACCAAATGAAATCACATGATACTCAAATTGACCATAGATTCATCAAAGGAAGTATTTGGAATGTCCAACCACTTAATTTTGAGTTGGTGATATCCAAATAGAAGAAGAATTTTTGAGAACTATCTCACCCCAATTAACTAATAAAACAAATCATTGATGTGTGGTAATGGGTGATTATATTTATTTTTCACCGGTTTGAGCATTCAATAATCAATCCATAAATAAATATTTTCAATGGTCTTATTGGAAAATATCACTAAAGCTACCAACAATAACACAATCGGATAAATAAATCTGTTGGATTCCAAATCATCTAGATGAATTTTTATCCCCTTAAATTCAACCGATGCTATATGATAAGAAGGTATATATATCGTCTGGTTCCCAAAAACCAATTCTATTTATAACTCCACTTATCTTTCTACAGTCCAACTAGAGAAGTCGGTTGGAAACATCTCAGGAAACTCAATGAACACCAGGTGAAGTTCACAACCTAGGGTTTCCTTATTGTGTTTAGTAGAAAATGTTTCCATTGATGTACCAATATCTGATAGAGGAGGTCCTACTTGGGTTAACCTCAGATCCCAATCCCCTTGAAACACACGAGAATTCCCATTGGGGGTATTGAAGGATTTCCATCAACAATAATAATCAATCTAATCCTTATGAGAAACTATCCAGTCCATCTCCGTAATAACATCATAGAGATATATTTCAAGATATAATAAATACAAAGATAAATAAAATTCATCTATAGAAAAGGTGTGTGAGGTGTATCATAGTCACTTATAAATTTTCTTTTCAAGAGGCCTTGTTAACTCTATGACATATGGCATGAGTTCTATAGAGATATTTAAAATATTTAAAATTTTAGTTGATATAAAAAAATAAGAGTCTCCTGTATCAAACAAATTAGTTATTTTAGAAGTATAAATAAGTATAGTACCCCTTTAAGCCATTGGAACTTCCTTTATTTCCATTGGATAATCTTCTAACGCCTTAAAATTCTTCATCCTAGAATATTATTAGTGCTCACCACTGAATTCATGGCCAACTATCATATGAATCTATCCATGATATGAGAAATATTTTCCACTATAAACATGTTGATAGAAAACCACTACCTTTTAATAATCTAACTACACCACTAACCCCCTTGACGATGAATATTATAAACCAATTTTCTAAAAAGATAAGGTATAAAATAATCACTACAAATGACATAAGAATCCACATGAAAGGAAAATTTTTTGAGCCAATGAATTGAAACATTTTTTATTTCTTATATTACCATACTGGTAGTAGGTAAAATGGACTTCATTAGCCTCTATAGAGGAAAAAACATAAGTCTACCACGAGGATACAATTCCCCTTTCATTGAAATCATCAAAATAATTTATTTTATTTACATAAGGTCCAATATAGCTACTCAATGATGTGAGAGGAATCTAAATAATCTCAAATTTCATTCCTGATCAAGTTATACTATCAGCGCTCTATCCAAAACCCCAAAAGTCAAACCGTACATTTAAATTTATTTTTATTTAATTATTTCTTGGCTCTAGGTTCTTGTGTCAAGGTTTGGGATGGGTCTCAGATTAATTTTTTTAATGTTTAATGACTTCAGTAGGTTTCAGACTGGTGCGTGGGCACCATACGGTTGGTGGTAGCCGCGTGGTTAGCCAATGTACCCGTGTAGATGTATATTATTCAAAAAATAATAATTTCCTATGGAAATAAAATAAGTTATATGTTTAAAAGGTAATAATAAAAATATTATTGTGTATATAATAATATTACTCTTATTAAGAATTGTTATTAATATTATTATTATTTAATTTTTTTTAGTAATATAATTAGTAATAAATTATGATTAATATATTTATTATTTAAAATAAAATGCATGAAATTATCACTGTTAGTTTAATTGTAATTATTATTCTTAATATTTCAATTATATTTCTTTTTATTATTTTTATCATTATTTTTATCATTATAAAGATTATTATTATTATTATTATTATTGTATTATTATTATTATTATTTTATTATTATTATTATAATTTTTTTACAAACCCTAATATATCTAGAGCTACCCCCCTCTCACGCCACCAGCTGCACCCAGACCCCCGCTAGCTATCCCCCTCACCCCTTGCCTCCTCGCCGTTATAGCCCACAGCCACACCATCCCTCCTAGCCTCACCCTCCATGCTCTCTACCTCAACCTTTGCACTCCTGACCACACCATATGCACAATCACCACACTTCCGGTCAGCCAGCCCCTCCATGCTATGATCTTCCCTTGACACTTCGACCAGCAGCCCAACCTCCCAACACCGGCAACCCGACTTCCCAACCTCTCCTCACCAACCCTCGTCTTCGGTGGCTGGTAGCGGTGACTGTCCCCCTACTTTTTTTCATTCTCCGTCTAGCTAAAAACTTTTATAGGAAACCCAAACCCCTTAGTCTAGTGGTCTTCCATCGTGAACCAGAACCCCTTTTGCAGCGCCTCCACCCCCCTCCAGTGGGTGGACTCCTCCCTTCCGGTGTACTCTTCCTCTGAGATTGTGTATTCCTCAATTTGTGGCCTAACCCTAATAGTTGCGGTGTAATTTGTGAGTTTTTCTAGTTGTCTAGGTTGTGCGGTTGGTCTGTGAGGTCATGATATCCCTCTTTTTAAATTTTTATCGCTCTTGCACTTTATTTGAGGTAAGCGAATCCACAGTTTCCTTTCCGATTAATCCCATTAAATTCTTGAGTGTTTTAATTAAATCTTTGACTTTATTATCACCTTCGTAATATATTTGGTTAATCTACTACAATGTTTTCAAGTAAATTGGTTTTCCTAAAAATGATTTTGAAGTATTCTCGCTAGTTATGTTTTTATGTGTTTGTGGAAATTATGTTATTTATATGTCAATGTTTGTATTGGTAAGGTTTTAAACATGGAACTCACCTTCCTGATACTCTTCAATAGTTTATCATGGTTTTTTTGAGTTTTTGAAATTGTTTGTGATATTTATGGAATTTTTTATAAATTGTTTTGTTTTCTTATAAAATTGATAGTAAACTATTTGGGTTGCTTATAAAATTATTTATTATTTATTTGGGCTTCTTATAGAAATTTTTTAGAAACTAGTTATCTTTTTTATAAAAGTGTTTATAATCTGTTAGGGTTGTTTGTATAATGTTTATATATAGTTTTTTCTATTTGTATAGTTGTTGGTAAATTGTTTGATACATTTTACTAGTTTTTTTCCAATTGGATATAGGGAAATTTATAAATATTCTTGACAAATATATTTTGGTTTGGTGTGTTTTGTTTGACAACTTTGTAACATGGTAATTGTGTTAAAAATGACTTGAAAAGGGGTTTTATAGATTTAAGGGGATTGTTTTGTGTTCTACTAATGATGTGATTGGTTGGTCTTGATTTCAAACCAACTGGAGTCCTTGTGGAAATGGTTTTGAAATGTTATCTTGGTTGTTTCTGAGCCATTTGATGTTGGCACATTCATGGGTGCATTACGTGTACACATGGAAGTACCCTCAAATTAATATGGAACCATAAAAATAATGTTTTCTTAAAAAATTGGTTTTATAAATAGTTTTTGTTTCCAAAATAAGGTTTGGTCCTTTCTGTGGCTTTTATGAAAGGTTTGAAATGTAATCTCAAAGGGTGTGTCCATTTGGCCTTTAGTGTGTGTTTCGATGAATGTATGGCTCAAGGGGTCGTTTGGCCATTTCATAAGATTGTACATTTTTCTTTAAGAGTATGAAAGGTTTTAATAAAAATGCACTGGAGGCTTTGGACAAAAAGACCTGTTTGTCTATTCCAACTCATGGGTGAAGTTGTTTTATCTTTTCGAATGGTTTGTGTTTGGAAATTGTGTGTGATTGGTCAAAGTTTTATATGTTTTTAGAAAATGGTTTCAACATGGACATGTTGTGAGGACCCGATCGACACCATGGACGATATGAAAAATACATGTATGTTATATATATATATATATGGTTGGAACCTATATAGGAGGGATATCCCTTTATGGGTTTTCACATATGGTGTTTGTGTTTGGGGTTGGAAAGTGTGGTGATGGAAGGTAAGATGAGTCATGCATGTGAGGGACTCCAACTTACACAATATGATTATTACCAACATGGGTTTCGAGGGTATCTTTTAAATGATAGAGTGACGGTTGCTAATCAACCCCGATTAGATGGCTTGGTACCCACTAGATTAGTTTTTAGGCCAAGAAGAATTTTCCACTGGATTTGTTCAGTTTTGGGCATGTAGTTGGTTATAGACATATGAGCTTCTCTATATTCCAGTAGGTGGTTCTGAACTGAGTACATCCACGAGTTTTCTATGGATGTTTAGGATCACCCATGGTTAGGTAATCATTTATATTTCTTGTTTACATTCTGTTGTACTAGTTTATTTCCATCTTGAATTTTTTACCTGTTCTACTTTATCCCATCATTGGTATCGTTTGTTTTGGGAATTGTTAATAAAATAAAAATGGTTTTAAAAATAGTATGTAGCATCTATTGGTTTTTTGAATGGGAAAAACATGTTGATTAAATTAAAATATTAACACCCTAATTTGATATTGTCATTTAAAACTTGTTTTATTGGGATATTTTTTGAAAGGAAACACTTGAATTATGTGGTTCACTTTTGGAATCCCTACTGAGCATTTTAATGCTCATGCCTATCATACCTTTTCAGTTTCAGGTTCACCCAGTTTTGGGATCTCTCTTGTAGCTAGTGTGGTTCCGTGGTTGGTGGTGACCAATGAGGTCACCTGGAGGTATGTTTAGCTATTCGAATTTATTCCTTTTCCGCATACATAGTTCAGTTTTATTATTATGTTTATTCTTGTTTTTTATTTTTCTTGGATGGGTAAAATCATTCCTACTTGTTTATTTTTGATTTTTGGCACTAGTTTCCAGCCCATGTGAAACGGGAATGCACTTTAGGCCATGCTGCGGACTGGCTCTGGTGACCGGTCCACGGTCAACCTAAGTTGGTTCGTGGAATCAACATTGTTGGGATGTTTCTACATGAATACCAAAAGGTGAATATATATCCAGAAAACATGTGAAACATTTGGTCCTTTAAAATCTCATTTTATAAAACCTTAGAAAAGAAAAGGGAATGCTTCAAAAAATGTTTGATATACTTCATTACTGTTTGATCCCCTTGTTTATGTGTGAGAAAATCCATGGACATAGCCGAAAAAAGTATTTCAATGTAAATATGGATTTAATGAAATTTCACTCTAAGCCCTCATTCTACTTTTCATGTACCAAAAAACTGCACCACATTCAACTAAGGCCTTCAAGATCAAATAAAACACACTTAACCTTAATGAAATCCTGA
Organism: Viscum album; assembly: GCA_963277665.1. Lineage (NCBI taxonomy): Eukaryota > Viridiplantae > Streptophyta > Magnoliopsida > Santalales > Viscaceae > Viscum > Viscum album. The sequence continues at coordinate 1,242,414,650 of OY728156.1, read as the reverse complement.
TACTCCATGAAGATGAAGATTCATTCAATTTTCCCCAACAAGTTCTCTGATTCCTAAGGATCACTCATCCCCTATAAGGAAAGTAATTTCTGGAGGGGAAACTCTTTGGATCGATCCTTATATCCACCCTTCACTAGATCCACATCTATAGATTTAGTAGGAACTAAAGTTTCACCTTATACCATAACATGGAAATATAAACTACATACTTAATAATATTCTAATCAACTAGAGGATTTTCTCTTAGTTGTTATCCACAACACCATCCAGAGGATTCAATCGATGACTTATATGGGAACGGTGGTACAAAATATCAAAGAAAGATGGAATTCATCAAATAAGGAAACGACCTCAATTTAAATCATAGATAAACCAAAAACCTCAATGAAAATAAAAATAAAATCAAAAAATAAATTAAAACACCCATTTCCTAACATCCCATGGTAACGTAAGGCTCATCATGATGAGATCTACGCAGAAACTCGCTCATAACATACTCCCTATGTTTGATAGTCCTAACTCTTGTCTACTAAGACATCCCAAATCAAATAGATTAGAAACCACCTTTGTTACCAATTGTTTCATGAAGAAACCCAATACATCTCTCATTTGGATGCATGAACCAACTCTTGACATTACACTAATGATGTTTCTGTTCCCCACGACCTAGATACTAGTGCCTAGGAATCAAAGATCTACCTTTGGGAATTATTTCTCCCAAAACAACATTAAAAACTAGGACATATCAAGAAACAAATAAAAAATATTACAAAATATATCATAAATAAATGAAATCTCCAAAAAAACTATGAAAAATAAAATGCATATCTAAATAAAAATAAGAGATGAAAATAGTGACATAGAGTCAATTCAAGTACTAGCCCATGTGATAAAATAGAATAAACTAGAATACTTCAACACATCTCCATGTGATATGTGGGTCGATATCCCACCATTACACCACCATAACCCATAATTTACTAACAAGACAACCCACCACCTCCATGTGATTCCTTTCCATTACCTGAATTTGACACAATAATGTCTACACACACTCATTGGGTGCATTTAGGGTGTGCGTAAAATTCCTAGTATGGTCACACCAATTATTTTATAAGAATAATTTATTAACTAAAACGATTATTCTATTTCAATAATTAAAAATACAAGGTGATAAGATTAAAATAATTATGCATAAAAAAAGAATATAAATCACATTTCAATAGTTTAAAGTAAATGCTTGAATAAATAACTAATTTGAATATCAAAAATTATAAAACCATGTTTGGGAGTCCTAGGGTATATTAAGTTGGGAATAACCAGGATCCTTATACCTCCATGACTAATTATAAATAACTAGATGTGCACTCATACCACTAGAACTCATTAATAGATACTGGAGATCATAAACATGTATCTCCATTCCTTACTAATGTTTTTTAGAGTTTTAGGGTATATCCTGTTATAGGGAGGCTAACAAAACCTATCTATTATTTTCCTAAATTACAAACATAATACATAGGCTCCCATGATTTGTATACCTATAAATGAAGTACCATTTTACCAATTCAAAAACTATTTGATAGGGCGTTTCATAAAAAAATTTCAGATTTATCACATATAATATTTCCAACCCCAAAACTGAACCCAAACCATGCCCTGAAAATAAATTTTAGCATCAAATCATTTATAACCATCAAAGTGTTTTTAAAGGAATCGAAGACATGAATTTAAAATTTTAAAAAGATATTTAAACATGTGTAAGAATGTCTGGTTCATATGAGAAATTCATCTTATGGAGAAACCCACGTGAAATACATAGAATTTCAAACAACTAGACATGATCCTCCAGTTGAAGAGAGAAGATATTCCTAGATGATAAGAGTAAACGTAATCCAAAAATATCTTTTAAGATATTCAGATCCAAGAATACGTAATACCCCATAGACTTTGGTTGGAAGGAAAAATATAAGAGAGAAAGGTAATGTTGAACCTAAGATGAAAAAATCCTCTAGCTATTAGGAACCTTGAATATATATGGTTAAATATAACTAAAATCACATCAAATATAGTGGTAAGGAGGATCCCATATGAGAGAGACATAGCCAGGTTCAAAACTAGAAAAATGAATGAGAGAATAGGGTTAAATAGAATCAAGGGAAAATGGGGAACTTTAATATTTTTAAATTTTGGTTGACATGTTTATGATGTGAAATAGAGATTCACACCATGAATCTCTCTGAATATGTTACTTAATAGTGTGACCAAGTGGTTCATACCATGAAACATAGTTTTGTAAAATGGGATTTCCACCTCAATACATTCATGTTGTAAATAATTTATTATATAATGAACCAACCCGAGTCACCTAGGTAAGACACCAAGTAGGACCATCACTGTAGTAAGGGGCAAGAAGATAACAAAAAACAAATCTCAAATAAAACAAAACAATACATAAAAATAGAGTACAAAGTGGATGAATGGGATACATATGAGATCAATACAATCCAAGACAGATCAACAAACTAGAAAGTATAACAATAATAGACTAACAAGTCTCTTTGTGACCAATCATCACCTCAAGTTTACATCGCTAGAAAGGACATGATGAAAAGAGAAGAAGATATGATACAGAATACATTACATTTATATAAATTGTGGAATACAAAATCTATAATCACCCAATGGAAAAAGTAGGGTGTGAGCACAAATATCAGTAGGACACCACCACAGATTATATAAAAGGTACAATAACAAGAATGAAATAGTTATATCTTTTAAAACAAACACAATTTTATAATGATTTTTTGAAGAACCTTTATGATGTTTTCTTTTCACCAATGTTTTGTATTCTTTGGCAACAAACCATTACGTGAAATAGTTTTTTTGTGCTTCTAGATCAGACCCAGTCCATCAGATTGAGTTTTTATAATAAATTTTATAGTTTTTGAATGTTCTAACCCAAAAATAAATGGGGATAATGCTTTTCTTATTTGGGAAATTTGTTTTTCAAACACAGGTTTCCAGAAATATGTTTTCAGACTAAGCCGTAATGGATGCAGAAGGTGTAAGGAAGATAGAAGTTGTAAGTTATATGAAGTTGTTAATCAGACACACCATCGGATTTAGATCATAAGATCCAAAATTATCATAGGAATAATTTTTTTTCTAGAAGTTTTACATTATCATAAAAAAAAAATTAGTAAGTTACTAAGTAAAAAAGTTATAATATTTTTGAAGAGGTTGAAAGAATATAGTGATGATTGGAGATAGAAAGTTATTAAAATTTATAACCACAAATCATATGATGATTGTATGGTCATGGAGTTATCATAAATCATGATAAAGTCTCATGATAAAATATTTTTAAGAATGGAGTTTGTTGAAGGTGTATGAATAGTTTGTATCGGTTCCAGAAACTAGACACAGAAGAACAGATATATAAGTACTGTGCAAAGAAGTTTTTCAGGAGACTAAATGTGTAAAGATGATGATTTTTTAATAATTTCAATGTTGATGAGTGGAGTTATCATCATATTAAAAACATCATAATGATAATTCCATCGTTATGATGATTTCATCCAAATGAGTATGGGAAGGAATATTAATCATTCTCACTCTAATGTGGAAAGTCAACCATACTGACTGTGATAAGGAAGATAGTCAGATCATAATGAGTAGAGGAAGAAAGGAAGGTCGTGGTGATCTGAAGAAGTTCCATCATAATAAATCTAATGAAATTATATCTGACTAAAAAAACTTAGTATGTTTGAGAATGCTGATTTTATAGAAATATTGATAATTTTTGAAGCAGCCTCTGTTGAAGTTCGAATTTGAGTGTTTTTTTAGAGATTTAAAATTTTGTGTAAGTGAGAAAAGTTTTTTAGTTTCCAAACTTTTCTATTCCAAAATTCCAATAAATATAATCACTTCACATTCATATATTTTAACCATTTACATGTGTATAAAATATGGAGTGATAAAGAATTTGAGTCAGAGTTCTTTCAAGATAACAATATTGTTTGAAGATTATTTAACTTGAAGTTTTTTTTACCAGAATAAGGAAGATCAAAATGAGGAAGTTCAAAATGAGTTTTTAGTAGCATCTGAGAATTGAATGTTGTAAGAAGCTGGTTATTGTTACAATAGACTTTGGAAAATTCTTGATGTTATTCCAGAGCAGCGCCTTCAGACGGCGTACGATTCCGAGCCCCGGTGTGGCCGGAATTAAATTTTCAGTGTGTTCACACTGGGAACACCAAGTAAATGAAATAACTCCAAAATTGTAGCTCATATTGGAAAAAAGAGGGCACCGTTGAGTCCGAAACGTGCTGTTTACCCTAGGAGGGGTGTACTTTTCGAGGGCGCGTCCCTTCTGTGAAAAATGGTAACAGGGGCGTTTTTGTAATTTAGCGACCTCAGACGTTAAATTTTATAACTTTTTAACGGGGCCTGAGATTAAAATTCTGATAATGATATTTTTCTTTGGAGGTGTTGGTTACCCTAGGGGAGGCTTAACCTCGACCCCGTCAAGAGTTTCTGATGCGGGTTAATTTAGGGGTTTAAATTAATTAAGATTTTAATTAGTTTTTCTTTATTTAAACCTAAACTCACACACTCACCTTCACCATTTAGAGTTTTCTGGTAGAGGAACGTTCAAGGTAAACCAAGGAGAGAACTCACCAACCCTTTTGCATCCTCTACTCCACAAGGTGGTGCACGGCTTCGGTGAATCGTTGTGAAGCGTCGGGCTACGCCCAAGAGGTAGGATCTTCACGTTTCCACTCCAAATTCCCGCTTCATCTTCGATCAAAATTTATGATGTAGAAATTCTGTTTAAATTTAAAGATAATCCCATATATGTGTAATTTATATCTTGATCTTTCCTTTTCACTTTTCGGATTCGGAATTCAAGTTCCGAAGCGACCACAATTTTCCAGAGAAGTTATGGGAGTTAAGGGCGTTTTCCTGCGGTTCTGGCTGGTGCGGCGGCTTTCTGGGTGGTGGCGGTCCTCGGCGGCGGTGGTCCTCGGCAGCTCAGCAATAGGACGACACGATGGTCAGTAGCAGGGTGGTCGGCCAGGCATGAGTGAGGCGGCGTCGGCGCGAGCGGGCGTCAGCGAGGCGGACCGGGCCGCGGGGTAGTCGCTAAGGCGTGACGACGCGGAGGACCGGGTTCTTGTGACCCCGGTCGGCAGACACAGACCCACCACATGCGAGTCCCATGGAAGAGAGGAACCGGACCGGCTGATCTGGTCTAGGTGAGGCTGCCCGGCCCGCGTGACCGCGGGCCGATTTAAGCAGGGCGGGCCGGCCGAACCGGCCCGACCCACCTATTTTCGTCCTAAAAAATTTAAAACGCCCATAAAACTCAGACCAGGTGTTGGATTCACGTGCCGTCAGCAGCGACATATTACTTGAATCAAGATGAGTATTTTGGGATTCTCTCAGGGATTTTTTAAATCTAGAGATGGGGGATTTGTGGTGCGACATGTACGTTAAGTGGTTTAGCATTTATCTCCGAGGTTTTTGTTTTGGACGACACAGACACATCCGGAGTCAACTTTGAGCACCGTCAGCGGCATTGTGACCCTGGCATTGAGGTAGATGTTTCCATTATTGTTTCAAGTGTTGAAACCGGAGTTGAGGCGTGGGCCCCGTGGACGGTATTTTAAGCTGCGTGCAGCGTTTCACAACTTATCGGACGTCCGTTCGGGGCGTGCGAGCAGTCAATTCTGAGTGTTTTTTCAAGGGCATTGCATTGGTGCAATCTACTCACATTAATTATACAAAATGGTGTGGGCCCCATGAGGGTCGTTTTGGGAGTTGGTGGTGATTTCTATCATCTTCACTGGGTGTCCGTTTTGGACAAGTGATTAGTAAAACTTGTGTACTTTTCCAAGGGGATCACAATGGTATGATCCGTTTGTAGCATTTCATGACCGGGATGTGGATCCCATGAATCACCACTCGTGGTGGTTTGACGAAATGAATCTTTTTCTATGGATATTTTTTCTACTCAAGAGAGGAGTCTTTTGGATGTGTTTCTCTGAGGGGATCGCAATGGTTCGATGCACCCTGCTATTTTTGGGGACAAGGATCGGGACCACGGGACGCTAATCGGGCGTAAAGGAGTGTTGAACGACTTTTACATCGGATGTCTATTAGAGGCGAGTAAATAGTCAATCTCGTGTGCTTTTTTGTGAGGATTACAATGGTACAATCTGTTTGGATGTGCGGAGTCTCATTCGATATCTCATTAAATGTGGAAGCATGAAAGGTGCTCCGGTGGCGGTTCTTCTTACAGTGTTTGGAAGCGAACCCTTAGAGTGTGATCGCGTTCACTCCCATGCGAGTGAAGTAAATGTTTGAAGAGATATGGTTGGCCATGCTAGGGCTGTGGAGGAATCAGGTTGGAGAAATTACATTTTTTCCCTTTGCCCTGGCATTGGGTGTCGTGTACACGATAGCCTTTGGGCTAGAGATGTGGTATAATCTTGGAGTATACGGGGATTCTTGGAGGTACATATTGCAGTTTGTACCCGATAATGATTGTGTAATTGGTTTAGAGATTAGATAGGGCCACACGTCGTGTGGGCCCCTTGTGCATGCCATGTTATTCTTTACGTACCTTTGACCTCTCGCAAAGTAGAGGGTACCTCTGTTCATGATGGTTTAGACCAACATGGTTGAGTGGATTCCCTGGTTATGTTCTCGATGGTTTGATCAGCGGAGTTTTTTGGGTTCCCCTTTTTTCTTTTACCCATGTGAGCTTTTAGTATCACGTCCCTTCGTGTTACCTGGTAGAGTTTTTTTTGGATTTTTTGTGACCAATACATTACGCAGGTACCGATCCTCTACCCAGGAGGTTGTTTCCAGTAGGGTACAGAGCCCCAGTGAGCTTGGACACAGATTCCCTAGCCGAGTATTGAGATCATATCCTACTTCCACAATCTACCGTGACATGTTTCCCTAGGCAGAGCTCCAAGTATCAGCGTGACCCACACTACACGGGCGCTGAACCTCTTCTAGGTGATCTGTTCTGGAGTTGGGGGGTTGCATGATACCCTTTCTGTGATCTGTTGGCCAGTGTTGTACCATCCAGTAGGGTTGACCAGAGCAGTTCCGATTTTACCCTCTAGTGGGGATGGGTAGTGGGTTTCTCATCGACTTCATCAGGTTTACCCTCTAGCGGGGCTGGGTAGTGGGTTACTCATCGAATTCTTCGGGATTACCCTCTAGCAGGGATGGGCAGTGGGTTGCTCATTGACTTCTTCGGGTTTACCCTCCAGTAGGGACTTGGTAGTGGATTACCCAAAGACCTCTTAGGGTTTACCCTTTAGCAGAAACTGGGCAGTGGGTTACCCGACGACCTCTTAGGGTTTACCCTCTATCAGAGACATGGTAGTGGGTTACCCGATGAACTCTTAGGGTTTACCCTCTAGCAGAGACTGGGCAGTGGGTTACCCAACGACCTCTTAGGGTTTACCCTCCAGTAGAGACTGGGCAGTGGGTTACCCAATGACCTCTTAGAGTTTACCCTCCAGCAGGGCTGGGCAGTGGGTTACCCAATGACCTCTTTCATACTCAGTGCTTTTTACTAGGATAGTCCGTGGCTTCTCTCCATGACTACTAGAGAGACACCCTTGGTTGTACGGGTCAGTGTTTTGACAACTTGGATTTGAGTAGATCTCTCGACTGTGTGATAGTGACGAGGTGTGGTTTGACTTTCCTCAGAACTCTCAAGTACGAGGGGGGATTTCCCCACAAAGACGTGTCCTTGAGATGTGACCTAAAACCATGCGGCCGAGTTAGTGCCACCCAAAGCGGATAGTTTCAATTTGCAGTGATTTGAGCCCCTTGACTTGCAGTTCGGGGCAGATGGGTGGGATGCTGGGCATTGATGGTCATTACTTCTGGGACTGTTGGAGACTCACTTTCTTGGACTAAGATATGATATGGAGATCCCCATATGATCTTGTTCGAGTTTTTTGTTTGAGCATATGGATATGTATATACCTTGTTCCAGTACCCACTTCTTGGGTTTTGGATACTCTCCTTGCAGTAGAGGCGAAGACGTGCGGGGTATGCCACGTGCTTTCCGTGTCTAGATTATCATGGTTGTACGAGTCTTCCCTCCTTCTATAGGCAGCGAAGACTCGACAATAAGTTCATCATCTAACCATTTCTAACTCCTTGTGTTTGGACGAGTCTACTTCCTTCCTCTTGTTGGGTTGAGATATACTCTTTACTGCACTCTCAGTTGTTCTCCTTTACTTTTCCTTGTTCGATCTACTTCTCACCTCTTCAGTACCTCCTTTTTTCTCCCTCGAACCTTCGAGGCATCCTACTAAGTATTTTTTTATACTCACACCTTCTTGGGCTTTGCATGCACTTGGTGTGCCCTTGCAGATGAAGGAAATATTGGTCATGACTTCAGCGGAGCTTAGGAGTTTGGGAGCTTGTACTGTGTACGATGGTCATAGGCGGGTTCCAGGTGAGGAGCACTCCCACCAGTTTACTTTTGTTCAACTATTTCCGAGTTGTGGCACTTTTCGGGTTGGGCGCGTGTTTTTTCCCTTTTCTTTTCCGTTTACCTTCAGCACTTACTTTGTACTGTTTAGAAGTCGATGCACCTTTGTGGTTAGTTTATAGCATTTGGTACTTTACTTATCCTTTTACTCTGCACTTCTGCATTGAGTGGGATGTGTGTGTGTACAGGTACTCCAGGAAAGTCCTCCCCGAGTTGATTAGCCTTCGGCGCTTGTCGCCAGCCCCTGGCCTATGGAGGCAGGCTTGGGGTAGTTGCGGCTTGAGCTTGGGCATGGTCGGGTAATGAAAAAGTGGTATCAAAGGTGGTTCGTTCCTTGGGACATTGTTCATACACCCCTAAAAAATAATTTGTTGGGATTTAGGGAAGCGGTGTGAACATGTCTCGAGAGCGGCTCTCAGGTCAGGGAGTCCAGTGATGGTGCAGCGGCTAATTTATCCATTCACCAGGATCCTGATAACCTTCTTGTCGACTCGGCATGCTAAGATACTCGTTGCAGGGAAATTGGTTTGTGCATCACATAAGAATGAGCCTTTGACTGTCCTTCTTGAGTCATCTCCCCATTGTTGTTACTTTCATATACATATCTACTCATCGGATCACGGTGCTCTTTGATAACATTTAGGATGTCTCCCCAGAGACAGCCATCCAGGATAATAGATTTGTTTCATGACGACGACCCTGTGAGCCATGAGGCTCAGTCCATGACCCATCATGTGAGCCCCTCTCTCCGGGTGGGCCAATAGTAGCACCCCCACCTGGTAAACAGTAGATAGATCATGCAGAGAAGATGAAGGTTGAGCACAGTTTGAGCATGCACCATGAGTTCCAGTGACAGAGACCACTGAGGTTCAGTGGTGCTCCAGACCCTCAGGCAGTAGAGGTTTGGATATAGACAGTGGTTCACCTCTTCAGGCTTGTGCAGACATCGACAGATCTGATGGTGGCTTTGGCAGCCAACATTTTCCATGGAGTAGCTAAGCATTGGTGGAGTCTGGTGGCTCAATTACTCGATGAGTCGTCACTTTCGTGGGACTAATTTCAGCTACTTTTTCATGATGATTTTTACCCCTCCTGCTTACGCTCTATTCAAGTCTAGGAGCTCCTGCAATTTCGGTAGGGAGGGATGATGGTGACTGAGTAGGTGACTAGTTTCACAGACCGTGCACGCTTTTACCCGGACTTGGTCCATGACGGCAACTTCTGAGCGCGGAAGTTCGAGCAGGGTCTCCGTAGAGATATTCATGCTATCATAGTGCCCTTGTACATTTCCACTTATGCCGAGGTTCTAGAGAAGGTGCTGGTGACAGAGAGCTTCCTGTAACACTCTACAGTTGGTCGTGGCAGCAGGCACGATGAAGATGAGACGTCTTCCACTACTAGAGGGCGTTGGCAGATACAACCTTGATGCAGGTGGATTTCCAATAATCGAACTCAGGGGCGTGGTCATACAACAAATTGGCGTCGTAGGGCACCAGTGCAGCCCCAAGGGAGTTGGTGTTATGCTTGCGATGAGTGAGGTCACTTGGCACGGGACTGCCTGACTAGGAACGCTGAGAATATTGGGCAGGAAACAGGTGCACCACCGCGACAGAGGCATCACCAAGATCATAGTGGTGACCAGAGAGGTGATGCTAGCAGAGGAGCGGGAGGAGTTGGAAGTGGGGGAAGATATTACGAGGTCATACCATCACCACTAGGAGGTCCAAGTTAGGATCCGGGAGTTGACAGTTGGGACCACGGACAACTGCGAGCTTTGGATGTCTATGATCTTGCAGAGCATGAAGTGATAATATGTACGCTCTATAGCTATTCTAATTTTTTTAGTAGAATTGTCAGACATTGCATGTGAAGTGATATTTTATCCCTGATCCTTGCTTGAGTTGTTACCAGGGTGACGCAGGGCGTCAGTGTAACCCTGTGTTAGTGGAATAGAAGGCATGGAACCTTTATCTTTAGTCGATGGTGGCGAATCCTTTTCCTTTCGATCATGTAAGAGAGTCTTGGCCGTGGGACATCGACTGTGAAATCTTGTGTAACTAGATATCCTTGGGTGTTTCACCATATGGATATTTTGAAGGAGGGAATCACCAGGCTTTGTCCCAGGTCCAAACGGTGATTCCAGTCATAGAGTGCGACGTAGGGGTTTGATCGAGGAGGCGAGTTACCCCTGAGGGCCTTCGGGCTGTTTGAGAATATGCGAAGGGATGGCGAGGTTATCTACCGCCTTACACTAAACCCAAAGGATGGTTTGGGTGCATAGTGTCTCTCAAGTGACTCACCTGAGAAGAAGTGTGTGTGCTTCTATGCACGTCATCGGTGAGGGCAGACCCCATGCAAACAGATCAAATCCTTTGGTCCATGCGTGGTGATGAAAAACTATGCAAGAGTTCACCTGAGCACGGGAGAGCCAAGTGTGGGCTTAGTACCCTGAGTTTTTTCCCTAGTTTTTCTTTCGGGGACAAAAATATTGAAGGAGGGAATGATTTAAGATCTTTTTTTTCTACGAAAGACTTTGGAAAATTCTTGATGTTATTCCTGAGTAGCACCTTTAGACGGCATACGATTCCGAGCCCCGGTGTGGCCAAAATTAAATTTTCAGTGCGTTCGCACTGGAAACACCAAGTAAATAAATTAACTCCTCAAAATTAGCTCGGATTGGAAAACCGAGGGCACCATTGAGTCCGGAATGGGCCGTTTACCCTATGAGGGGTGTAATTTTTGCGGGCACGACCCTTCTATGAAAAATGGTACCGGGGGCATTTTCGTAATTTAGCTGCCTCAGACGTTAAATTTTATAACTTTTGAATAGGGTCTCAGATTAAAATTCCGAGACCTTCTTTGTCCTCGGGGTGTGGTGGTTACGCTATGGGAGGCTTAGCCTCGACCCCATCGTGAGATTCAGATGCAGGTTAATTTAGTGGTTTAAATTAATTAAAATTTTAATTAGTTTTTCTTTATTTAAACCTAAACTCACCCCCTCTCCTTCACCATTTGGAGTTCTCTAGAGGAGTAACCTTCAATATGAACCAAGGAGATCCCTCAACAACCCTCCTCCATCCCCTCCTCCCCAAGGTGGTGCGCGGCTCTGGCGGATCGTTGCGAAGCGTCGGGCTACGCCCAAGAGGTAGGATGTTCTCGTTTCCGTTCCAAATTCACGATTCATCTTCGATTAAAATTTATGATGTCAAAATGATTTTTAAATTTAAAAATAATCCCATATTTGTGTAGTTTATATCTTGAGCTTTCTGTTGCCCTTTTCAGATTCAAAATTTGAGTTCCGAAGCGACCGCAATCGTCCGGAGAAGTTTCGGAAGTTTAAGGGTGTTTTCCAGCAGTTCTGGACGGTCCGGCGGCTTTCTGGCCAGCGGCAGTCTTCAGCAGCAGTGGTCCTTGGTGTCTCGACAGTAGGGCAGCGCAGCAGTCGGCAGTAGGGTGATCGGCCGGGCACGAATGAGGCGGACCGGGCACCGGGGTCGTCGCTAGGGCGCGACGACGCGGAGGACCTGGGTCTTGTGACCCCGGTTGGCAGACACGGACCTGCCACATGCGGGTCCCGTAGAAGAGAGGAACCAGACTGGCTGAGCTGGTCTGGGTGAGGTGGCCCAGCCTGCGCGACCGTGGGCCAGTTCAAGCAGGGTGGGCTGGCTGAACCGGCCCAGCCCACCTATTTTCGTCCTAAAAATTTTAAAACGCCTATAAAACTTCGACCAGGTGTCAGATTCACGTGCCATCAACGGTGGCGTGTTCCTTGAATCAAGACGAGTATTTTGAGATCCTCTTGGGGGTTTTTAATCCTGATATGGGGGCTCAGTGGCGCAACACGTACGTGAAGTGGTTTAGCATTTATCTCCGAGGTTTTTGTTTTGGACGACACAGACACATCCAGAATCCGTTTTGAGTGCCGTCAGTGGAATTGCGACCCTGGCGTCGAGGCGGAGATTTACAGTATGGTTTCGGGTGTTGAAACCAGAGTTGAGGCATGGGCCCCACGACCAATCTTTTAAGCTGTGAGTAGTGTTTCACAACTTTCTCATTGGACGTCCGTTCGGGGTGTGCGAGCAGTCGATTCTGAGTGTTTTTATGAGGGCATTGCAATGGAACAATCTTCTAACATTAATTATGCATGATGGTGTGGGCCCCGTGAGGGTCGTTTTGGGAGTTGGCGGTGATTTCTATATTCTTCACTGGGTGTTCATTTTGGAAAAGTGATTAGTCAATCTTGTGTACTTTTCTGAGGGGATCACAACGATGTGATCTGTTCGTAGCATTTTAGGACCGGGATGTTGGTCCCACGAATCACCGCTTGTGCGTGGTTTGACGAAATGCATCTTTTTCTTCAGATATTCATTCTACTCAAGAGAGCAGTCCTTTTGATGTGTTTCTCCGAGGGGATCTCAACGGTGGGATGCGCCCAGCTGTTTTTGGGGCCAATGCTTGGGACCACAGGACACCGTTTGAGCGTAAAGCAGTGTTGAACGACTTTTACATCGGATGTCTGTTTTAGGTGAGTAAATAGTCAATATCATGTGTTTTACATGATTATTACAACGGTATTAATCATTTGGCTGTTTGGAGTCTCATTCGAGATTTCATTAAATGTGGAAGCAAGAAAGGTGCTCTGGTGGCAGTTCTTCTTGCTGTGTTTGGAAGTGAACCCTTGCCGTGTGATCGCGTTCACTCTCGTGTGAGTGAAGTATATGTTTGAAGAGATATGGTTGGAAATTCTAGGGAAGTGGAAGAATCATGTTGGCAAAATTATGTTTTCACCCTTCGCGCTGGCATTGGGTGTCGTGTGCATGATAGCCTTTGGGCTAGAGATATGGTATACTCTAGGAGTATGAAAGGATTATTAGAGGTACATGTTGTAGTTTATACCCGGTAATTATTATGTACTTGGTTTGGAGATGAGATAGGTCCACATGTCGTGTGGGCCCCTTGTGTGTTCCATGTTCTGCTTTACATACCTATGAACTCTCACGACGTAGAGGGTCCCTCTGTTCATGATGGTTTAAAACAGCAGGGTTGAGTGGTTTCTCCTCATTATGTTCTCGACAGTTTGATCGGCGGAGCTGTTTGGGTTCCCCTATTTCCTTTAGCCATGTGGGATCTCAGTATCATGTCCCATTATGTTCCCTGGAAGTGTTTTTGTGGATTCGGTGTGACCAATACATTACGCGGGCACCGACCCTCTACCCAAGAGGTTGTTTCCAGTAGGGTACGGAGCCCCACTGATCCTGGGCATAGATTCCCTAGCAGAGTATAGAGATCATATACTCATTCCGCGATCTACCATGACATGTTTCCCTAGGAAGAGCTCCAGGTATTGGTGTGACCCACACTACACGGGTGCTGAACCACTTCTAGGTGATCTGTTCTGGATTTGGGTGGTTGAGTGATACCCTTTCCGTGATCTGTTAGCCAGTGTTGTACCATCCAGTAGGGATGTCCAGAGCAGTTCTGGGTTTACCCTCCAGCGGGGCTGGGCAGCCGGTTGCTCATCTACTTCTTCGGGTTTACCCTCCAGCTGGGCTGGGCAGTGGGTTTCTCATCGACTTCTTCGGGTTTACCCTCCAGCGGGGTTGGCCAGTGGGTTTCTCATTGACTTCTTCGGGTTTACCCTCTAGTAGAGACTGGGCAGTGGGTTACCCGATGACCTCTTAGGGTTTACCCTCCAATAGAGACTGGGCAGTGGGTTACCCTACGACCTCTTAGGGTTTACCCTCCATAAGAGACTGGGTAGTGGGTTACCCGATGACCTCTTAGGGTTTACCCTCCAGCAGAGACTGGGCAGTGGGTTACCCAGCGACCTCTTTGGGTTTACCCTCCAGCAGAGACTGGGCAATGGGTTACCCGATGACCTCTTAGGGTTTACCCTCCAACGGGTCTGGGCAGTGGGTTACCCAATGACCTCTTTCAGACTCAGGGCTTTCTACAAGGCTAGTCTGTTACTTTTCTCAGTGACTACTACAGTGTCACCCAGAGTTGAATGGGTCAGTTTTGTGGCATATTGGCTTTGAGCAGACCTCTCGACTGTGTGAGAGTGACAAGGTGTGGTTTGACATTTCTCAGAACTCTCAAGTATAATGTTCACTTTCCCCACCAAGATGCATCCTTGATATGCGACCTAAAACTGTGCGGGCGAGTCAGTGCCGCCCAAAGAGGATAGTATCAAGGTGTGGTGATTTGAGCCCCTTGACTTGCAGTTTGGGGCAGATGAGTGGGATGCTGGGCATGGATGGTGGTTACTTCTGGGACTGTTGGTGACTCACTTTCTTGGGCTATGCTATGAGATGAAGATCCTATTACGATCTTGTTCGGGCTGTTGAGTCAATAAATTTTTCCTTATGACTTTTCCATTCCTTCTTGTTTTGAAAATCACAACCACCTTATATTTAAGAAAAATTGCATTTGTAAGGAAAATCTCTTTTATAAGGATAATCGCTTTTATAAGAAAAATTGCTTTTATAAGGAAAATCGCTTTTGTAAGAAAAATCATCCTTATCATATTATCATTATCTATATCCATATTTTTCTTATGTATAAGAATCAGATTCATTTCTATATTATCAGAATTGTTTAAAACTTTGATTTGAAGCATTATGTTTTATGCACCGAATTCTGGATGAGAACTGTAATGAAGTTCCACTCTGAATTCTGGATATGAACTTTAATAAAGTTCCACTCCGAATTCTGGATACGAACCCTCATGAAGTTCGACACCGAATTCTAATGACAAATTCTGATTATGAATTCTAATGACAAATTTTGATTACGAATTCCCATTACGAATTCTGATTACAAATTCTCATTACGAATTCTTATTCTGAATTCTCATTCAAAATTCTCATTCCGAATTCAACTATTAAATAGAATCTGATTATCTTTGCTTTATACACTCTGAAGTTATTTTAGACACCGAATATTATTTTTGGTTAGACTCCAACCTTTTTTCTTACACTTTTATAATTTTTATACTCTTTGATATTCTGCATACACTCCGAACCTTCACTCAAAATCTTCACTCCGAACATTCAGTCCAAACTTTTGTGTTAAAATTAAAACGATGTCGTACATTCTGTTACCCATGTTTTGTTATAAAAAGATGTCGTCTATTCTGTTATAAACTAACCATTGGTTAAGTTACACGTGTACAGGTCCCTCCAATTTTATGGAAAATATGGCCGTTAGAAAGGAGGCCGACCGAACCTATAAATAGAATCTCATTTGAAAGAGCTCACAATAATAACGAGAACTTCTTCGACATTGTTCACACATGCTATTGAAGTGATTTCTAGAGAGAGAGGCTCTTATTAACTCTCAAAGCTTTGTGCGAATCCGAATGTTGGTGATTAAATTCGAGGAATTCCGGGGATAGGAAGACAGAGGTGCTGACTACCTTGAAGTTCGGGGACTCTCTTGCTGAGGAAGACAGAGGTTTCCAACTACCTTGAAGTTGAGGGCTTGCGGGGATAGTAATACAGAGATTCCAATCTTCGTATCAAGGGCTTACCCTGGTGTGGGTAAGACAGACTTTCTTGAAAGTATAAATCAAGGAACCTTTATCCAAGGTTGTGGGATACCCTTCTCTTTGGGTTAAAAGACTTATATTTTGTTACTTATAGTTTTACTAATTGTTTGTTTCCGCTGCACATTGTATTGTTAGGAAAGTATAACTTTCTTATACATCCTTACTTGTAGTCTGTTTCATTTAGATTCTATACGCTTTAAGGTAGAATCTCATATTGTAATCTTTAGTTATGTTTCAATTTCCAGATCCATATTTCCAGAACCTACTTTCGGAATCATTTTCCAGTTTTAAGCTAGTACATAGAACATGAAGTTTATAACTTCATTCCTTATTCCAAGTTCGTAATTGGTATTATAGGTGTTGTGAATTTTCTTAGTATAAACATTGTAAAATGTAGCTCTTTCCTTTGTTTAAGGAATTTTTAAAGTATAAAATTCACCCCCTCTTGTATATTGAGCATCTACATCATTATATCGATCCTACAATTGGCATCAGAGGAAGGTCTCTGAAATATTTATTCTCATGTATAAGTTTTTCTTGCTCACTTTCTCATTCCGAACTTTGAACTTTCTCATTCTGGACATTGTTATTCCGAACCTTGTGATTACAAACTTTTTCTAATAACAAGTTTGTGTGCCGAAAGTTGTTTTTAGTATGGCAGGAATCAATGTTGGTTATATTGATAATCTAAATCCTAAGAGTCCACCGATATTTGATGGTAATGACTATGAGTACTGGAGAGATTGAATGAAGACTTTTTTATCAATACTAGAGTGGACCACTTTGTTATGCTTACTGGTGATTATAAAATTCCTCATAAGGAAGTTAGAACTTTCACTAACAAGGAAAAGAAAGAGTATCAACTCAATTATAAGGTACGCAATACTTTACTGTGTTCAATGACAAGAAATATATATTTCCAAATTTCTTCTTGTGAAGCAGCTAATTGTATCTGGAAGAAGTTAGAGGTTACACACTTTGGAACTTTTAAATTGATCGAAACTAGGAGAGTGATGCTTAGAGTTGAATACCATGGCTTCAATTTTCCTTATGGTGAACCTATCTGTAATGTTCAATAGAGATTTATGACTATAGTTAATATTTTACAGTCTATGGGAGAGAAAGGGTTAGATGATGAAGCACTTGTGGACAAGATAATTGATATCATGGCCAATGAGTGGGAATCCAAAAGAACTGGTATAGATGTGAAAAGAAAGGTCACTCAAATTTTCTTGATGAGCTATTTGGAACTCTTCTCCAACATGAAACAAGAATGAAGAGAGATGATGATAACATCAAGAAGAAAAATGGAAATGGCACTGTTGCTTTTACAACAACATCAAATCAGATGAAAGCTAAGAATCCTGAGAGAGTAACCAGATCCATGTCTAAGAAAGTTATTTTCCAATCCGAATTTAGTGAGAGTGAAGTCTCTGAAAATGAGTTAGCAAATATTTCTTGAATGATGAACAAGATAGACATCCAAAGAAGTTTCCAATCCAAGTATAAAAAGAATGAAAGGAAAGATAGGAAAGATGGAGAAGTTACTTGTTATGAATGAAAGAGAGATGGACATATTAGACCAGATTTCCCTTTGCTTAAAAAGAAAGAAAGGATAGAAAGGTATTCAGACCGGAACAGAAATAAGTATTATAAATCCAAAGCTAAGAATGTTTTGAAAGCTAATGACACCTGGAGTGCCAGTGGTGGTGACTCTTTAGATGAATCTTCTGATTATGAATCTTCAGGACAGAAGAATCTTGGTCTTATAGCTAGATTACCCATTGACAATCATTGTTTTATGGCTAAGGTACAAAATGATGAATCATTGACCAATGTATCTTTAAATTATAATTATAGTAAGTATTATAACTCCTCAGATGAATAACCCTCTTCTGATGAAGAAAATACTTTACCTACTTATAATGAAGTTTCTAGGTTTGCTGAACTTCCTGAAATTGAGAATTCCAAACTCAATAAGAAACTTGATAAGGAAAAATCTAGGAATAATATTCTTACAAAAGAGATATAAGATCTTTCTAAAGATCTTGATAAGAAAAATTCTGATTTTGAATGTATTTTAAAAAACCTTGAGGAAGTAAGTTCTGAGAGGAACAAACTTTCTAAAGAGTTAGAAAAAGTAATTTCTAAGAAAAATGTTTTCAAGTCTAGATCTAGTTCTAAATCTAATGATTTTTAAGATAAAAACTTGGTCATAAAACTCAAGTCCGAAAATTTTTCAATAAATAAGTGTTTATCAAACTTTACCCATGGTAAAGAAAATTCTGATAAAATGTATTCTCAAATACGACCATTAAGAAATAAATCCGGATTTGGTTATACCCATGCAAAACCAACTTTTAGTAACAATTACATTGTTCCTCAAAGTGGCCCATTTTGTGCCAAGTGTCAATGTGGTGGTCACTGGGCAAGGAATTATTCCTTAAAGAAAACCCAATCACTAGGATTTCACAAAGCTTATTTCTCTAAGAAGATGTGGGTACCGAAAATTTTTTTATCTAGAAATCTCGGATCCAAACAAGTTTGGATTCCGAAAGTCTAATTCATTTCATGATTTTAGGAAAATAAAGAGGGTACTAGCAACAACACATGGTACATGGATAGTGGATGTTCCCGGAACATGACTGGTATCAAAAGATATTTTGAAAATATTATCAAAACAAAAGGAGGAAAGGTAACTTTTGGAGATAATGCTAAGGGAGAGTTTATTGGTATTGGTAATATTGTTCTTTTAGGTAAAACCTTGATTTCAAATGTTTTATTTTTTAAGGGTCTTAAGCACAACCTCATTAGCATAAGTCAGTTTTGTGATGAAGGTTACCTTGTGAATTTTAGGAATGATAAGTGCTTAGTTCACAATTCCAAGGAAGAATTTATTCTCTCAGCCAATAGGCAAGAGAATGTTTACACCTTAAATTCAGAAGACCTTAGGAGCCAAGATATACCTTGCCTAAGTGCAATGGAAGATCATTCCTGGTTATGGTATAGAATATTGGGACACTGTAACCTTAGGAACTTATGTAAACTCTCTAAGAAGAAACTAGTTAAGGATCTACCAGAGCTTAGATTTGATTCTTCTAAATTTTGTGATCCTTGTCAATATGGAAAGCAACATAAACTAGTTTTAAATCAATCGGTGAAGTCTCAACAACTGATGCATTTAGTTAGTGCACATGGATGTTTTTGGTCCAACACAAACTGGATGTATTGGAGGCAAATACTATGTGTTTGTTCTAGTTGATGATTACACTATATTTACTTGGGTTTATTTTCTAGCAAAGAAATCTGAAGATTTTTCGTGTATCAAAAGTTTTAGATCTCAAGTTAAAAATGAGAAAAACCTTCCATTGAAAACTATTCATAGTGATCATGGAGGAGAATTTCAAAATTCTTATTTTGAAACTTTTTGTTGTAGAAAAGGTATTACTCACAATTTTTCAGCACTTAAAACTCCTCAACAAAATGGTGTAGTTGAGAGAAGAAATAGAATTATTCAAGAGATTACTAGAACCATGTTGAGTGAATATTCTACAGCTAGACATTTCTGGGATGAAGCTGTAAGTACTGCTTGTTATACTATAAATCAAGTTTTTATTAGATCTTTTCTTAATAAAACTTCTTATGAGTTTTGGAATGGTAGAAAACCAAGACTATCCTACATTAAGGTTTTTGGTTGCAAGGTATTCATTCTGAAAACTAAAGATAACTTACATAAATTTGCACCAAAATCTGATGAAGCAATTTTCTTTGGTTATTCCAAAACATCTAAGGCTTATAGAGTTTTTAATAAAAATACTTGTACTGTTGAAGAAACAGTACATGTAAAATTTGATGAGTCTAATCCTTTTGTTTTTCAACTATCACAACCTACATCCTCGAATGTGTTTTCAAAAACTGATTTTCAACCCTTGATAGAAGATTCTTCTGATAATGAAAATGTTCAAGAAGATACTTCTGAATTATTTACCCCCAAATACTTTCTACCCTATGTTGATGAACAGGTTTTACAAAACCCAAATCATGTGTTTCTTAAGAATCTTCCCAGTGATAGTATCATTGGTGATGTAAATAAACCTGTAAGGACTAGAAGTTCCTTAAGAAATGAAGTAGAAAATCTATTATTTCTTTCCCAATTAGAACCAAAAAGCACTGATGAAGCTTTAGGTGATGATGATTGGATGAAAGCCATGCAAGATGAACTAAATGAATTTGAAAGGAGCAAAGTCTAGATCATGGTTGAAAGAACTAAAGAAACTTCTGTTATTGGAGTAAAGTGGGTTTTCAGGAATAAATGTGATGAAAATGGAGTCATATTAAGAAATAAAGCTAGACTTGTTGCTAAAGGCTATAATCAGCAAGAGGGAATAGACTATGAAGAAACCTATGCTCCAGTAGCTAGACTTGAATCTATCCGTATTCTACTTGCCTTTACAGCATTATTTAATTTTAAACTTTTTCAAATGGATGTGAAATGTGCTTTTCTTAACGGTTATGTTCAAGAGGAAGTTTTTGTTGAACAACCTCCTAGTTTTGAAGATACAAAACATCCAGATCATGTTTTTAGACTTACCAAAGCTCTGTATGGTCTTAAAAAAGCCCCACGAGCATGGTATGATAGACTCACAAGATTTTTGCTTCAAAATAACTATGTTAAGGGAAATGCAGATCCATCCCTTTTTATAAAGAAAGATATGAAAAATGTTTTGATTGTTCAAATTTATGTTGATGACATCATATTTGGTTCAACTCAGCAATCCTTAACTGACTCTTTTGCAAGTCTAATGAAATCTGAGTTTGAAATGAGTATGATGGGTGAGTTAACATTTTTCCTTGGTTTTCAAATTTCTCAAAAACCAGAAGGATCCTACATATCTCAACATAAGCATATTAATGATCTTCTAAAAAAGTATGGTTATGAAAACACTAAGAGTATAAGTACTCCCATTGGTACCTCAAATTCTTTGGATCTTGATGAAGCTGGAAAACCATTAGATCAAACATATTTTAGAGGTATGATAGGTAGTTTACATTACTTAATAGCTAGTCGACCAGAATTAATGTTCCCAGTATGCTTATGTGCAAGATATCAATCAAATCCTAAGGAATCTCACTTAAAAAAAGTAAAAAGAATTTTTCGATACCTTAAGGGAACCATGGATCTAGGATTATTTTATACTTCTGGAAATGATTTTTTTTAAAAGATTTTCTGATGCTGACTTTGGTGGATGTAGAATGGATATAAAAAGTACATATGAAACTTGTAATTTGTTAGGAGATTCATTAGTTTCTTGGTCTTTCAAGAAGCAACATTCTGTAGCACTTTCCACTGCTGAAGCCGAATATGTAGCAGCGGGAAGTTGTTGTGCTCATGTGTAGTGGATGCAACACACACTCACCGACTATGGCTTGAGTTTTACTAAAACTCAAATTTTGTGTGATAACACAAGTTCTATTTCCCTAAGTAAGAATCCTTCACATCACTCTCGTGCAAAGCACATTGATATTAGGCATCACTTTCTTAGGGATCACACACTAAAAGGAGATATGATTCTTCAGTTTATTGAAACGCAAGATAAACTTGCTGATATTTTCACAAAATATTTGCCTTCTAATAGATTCGAATACATTAAACAAAAGTTAGGAATGATAACTATAAATTAATCATTCTTTATTAACTTTCTATTGAAAATGTCTCCTTACAATAATAAACTTCTTTTCATAGGGGGAGTACATTTGTTTGTTAGAATAACTATGTTTTTCAAAGTTTGTTTTCAAACTTTTCAGAACTAAAATTACAGAATGGAAAATTTCGTAATGATATTTCCATAACGAGATTTTTGTACCGAATATTTTCATAATGAGCTTTTCGTTTTTTTAAATTTTTTTTGATGAATTTTTTCTTACTGAGTTTTTCGTACTGAGTTTTTCATACTGAGTTTTTTTTTCGTAGTGAGTTTTGCGAACTATGTCTTTTCGTAATAAAATTTTTTCGTTTTTTTTAAAATGTTACCCGTTACGAGTAATCCTCCTAATCCAATCCCAAAGGTATGATTTCCTTACTCAAGTTTTTGTAATCATAATTTACTTGCTGGTATTTTCTTATATTTTGGTTTCAGTTTATAAGTTTTCTTAAATACTTGTTTTAATAAAAACCTCAAAAGATCAGATTCAAGTTTTCTTGAGAATTGGTTTTCAACCGTCAGATTTGATTGCAGTTTTTTTATAACCATTCGATCAAACGAGGAAGATGAACCATTATATAGTTGCCTATATAAAGTGGACCCCAAATGGTCGTCCCACATCAGCTTTTCAAGCTCCAGCATCCCGAAGCTCTACCTCTCGGTTTTAAGGCCATTCTGATCTTTAGTTAACTCTATTCCGAACTTCTTAGAAGTCTTCAGATCTGAATGTCTGTGGAAGCAGCCACTCAAGACATGTCAACCTCCAAGGCAATTTCCAAGTGTTTAGTATATAGAGAAAGTCTGGTTCATCCTGATTTCTTCAACAAGTATTATTCTCTTATATCCAAGAATATTAAGCTTAACGGATGGGAAGATGTTGCTGTGTCCAAGACCAGAAATCAAGATGAAGTTTATTCGGATTTTCTTATAGAATTCTATGAGACAGTTTACTTCTATAAGGAAGATGGCAGAGAGAAATTATCGTTTGAGTCTTATGGAAAGACTTATAAGCTTTCTTATGCCAAGGCAGCCAGCTTGGTAGGGATGAACAATGAAGGAGAAACTGAGTTCATTTCTTATGTTTTGTCGGATTCAAAGGGAAGCTTCGACAAAGAAAAAGCTTTGGAGACTCTCGGACAGTCAGATGATAAGGCTCCGAAGATTTCTAATCTGTCTACAAATTTTCAGATTCTAGAATTATGGGTACAAGGTCTTATTGTAGCGAGGAATGGTGACAAATATAGACTGATGTAGAGCGAGATCTACATTCTAGATTTTCTGATAAATCTGAGGAAGTTTAACCTGATGAAACATATTCTTATTACCCTTGAGAATGTTAAGAATGGGAATCTGAGAGCTCAGATCATAATGTATCCAACAATCATCTCAAAATTAATAGTTCGGTGCCTTGAGTCTTTCAAGGAGGCTTGCAAGTCTAAGACAAGAGTTTGCAAGATTATGTTGGTGAGTGATGGTACCCTCAAAAGGATGGATGTAGCCTTCGCAAAAAGACTGGTCAGTTTTTTGATTTACCTGCTCAAGAAGAAGCGGTTCCAAAAGTTGATGAACCTGAATCTTCTAAGCCATTGAAGAAGAGAAAGTTGAAAGAAGTTGTAGTTGAAGCAGAGAATCCCAAATCTAAGGAATTTCTTTCCGCACCTCCAAAACCGAAGAAGGAGAAAGCTTACCCAAATGAGGTAGTTGCTATGTGGGGGGAAATCAAAGAGAAGAGAGTGCAAGGGGAGCCTCAGTTTGGCTTGGATACTGCGGAGGATAAGGCCTTGAAGGGAAGAACAGAAGATGACCTAGAAAAACAAGTGAAAGAAAAGAAGCTTAAGAAAATGATGTCTGAAGCTGAGGTGGTCAAACTCTGTTAATGTTTAAAGAGATGGCCTCCAGAAAAAATCCCGTTCTGAGATCTTTCTCTTTGGAATCTCTACCTGAGACTCCAAGAAGAAAATTTGTCATTCCGGAAGAGGCAGTTGCTATGCCTATTGAGGAAGTTGAGAAGATATAGCAAGTGTAAGAGGAAGAAGAAGTTTCTGAAGGTAGTGGTGAGACTGGAGATGTGTAGAAGCAAGTAGATGATTATAAGGGTACACCTTCGGAACATTTGTCGCACTGAACTTTAGAAGCTGAATCATCTATGTTAGTCACTTCAGGGAAGGATGAGGAGAAAGGAGAACAAGAAGTAGCTTATCATGCATAGGAAGAACAACTTCTACATGATATTTCTCAAATGATGAATGTAGAGGATGGCACTCAAAAAGTTTCTGATGATGAAGACAATGTTGTTAAAGTTTCTGATAGTGAAAAGAAAACTCCGGAACAGGACTCCATTCCGAAAAAGGACAAGGCAACGAAAATCGTTGTTGACACCGCAAGCTTAGTAGATATAAACATAAGTTATGTTGTTAGTTCCTCAAAGAGAAATCTTGAGAAAATTGAAGAAGAAAATTTTCCAAGCAAAGTCTCGGATTCAGAGTCATCTTCGTTGCAGCATGAATTTGTTGTTCAGTCATTAAAGATGTTTGTAGGTTCTATTCCGACTTTCTCAAGTATTGATTCAAAATTCCAGATGCTTCAACACACTTTGAATCAGAAAACAGACTCTGTATCCATGGTTATGGATAAATGTGTAGAGATAGAGCCTCAGTTCAAAATGTTCTTTGTCAGCTATGAAGCCCACAAAAGATCTTGTAAGAGGATGACTAGTTGGTCGAGGAAGACTGTAGAAGTGATGAGACTTTTTGATGAATTCCAAGATAATGTGAAGGATGCCTTTGAGACAGAAGATAGGAAGATAAATGAACTTACTTCATCATTTGAAGAAAAATTGACAGATGAAATGAATTTCCATATTTAAGAAGTCAGATATTTGAATGGGAAGTTGAATTCTGTTGCTCAGAACTAGAGGAATGAAAGGGATCATCGGAATGAGTTTGAAGAAAAGTTGTTAAAGCAAGAACAAATCATGATAGATCAGGAAGAAAAGCTTAAAGCCCAGGAAGAAAAGATTGAAGCTCAAAGTGCAAGAATTATTTTGTTAGAGAAGCAAGATGAGGAAGATCATAAAGACCTGAAGAAGATAAAGACTATTCTTAAGGGTCTCATGGAGAAGGAAAAAGATCCAAAATAGACAAATCTGATCTTTTGTTGTATCTTAACTTCCTGGTTTTTGAATTTTCAAATGTAATGAAAATTGTTCTTGCTCGTCTCTTTTGTTATTGCTACTAATTTTTCAGGTACTTTGTTATATTTTCCATTCCCTCGAATTCATTTTGAAAGTCACAAAGGGGGAGAAGTAAAAGAACCCTAACAAAAGGAGAAAAGGAAAAAGAACCTTAACAAAGGGGTGAGAAAGAAAAAGAACTCTAATAGAGTTTATCTAAGAGGGAGTTTTTCATTAAATAATACATTCTTATTCTTAAGGAAATACCATTCCAGAAATCTAGAATAAGATACTTAGAGTTTCAAAGCCAAAGGGGGAGTTAGTCGTATTCATCAACATCCATAAGCAAAGGGAGATAAGCCTTAATGTTTTCTTTCTTCTTAGACTTTCTTTTTTGTAAGGATGTTTGTGATTTCCAAAAAGGGGGAGATTTTTTAGTCAATAAGGTTTTCCTTATGACTTTTCCATTCCTTCTTGTTTTAAAAATCACAAAAACCTTATCTTTAAGGAAAATTACTTTTGTAAGGAAAATCGCTTTTATAAGGATAATCAGTTTTATAAGGAAAATGGCTTTTATAAGGAAAATCGTTTTTGTAAGAAAAATTATCCTTATTATATTTTCATTATCTATATCCATATTTTTCTGAAGTATAAGAATCAGATTCATTTCTATATTCTTGGAATCGTTTAAAACTTCGATTTGAAGCATTCTGTTTTAAGCTCCGAATTCTGGATGAGAACTGTAATGAAGTTCCACTCTGAATTCTGGATACGAACATTAATAAAGTTCCACTCCGAATTCTGGATACGAACCCTCATGAAGTTCGACACCGAATTCTAAGGACAAATTCTAATTATGAATTCTAATAACGAATTCTGATTATGAATTCCCATTACAAATTATGTTTACAAATTCTCATTACAAATTCTTATTCGAAATTCTCATTCCAAATTCTCATTCTGAATTCATCTATTAAACAAAATCTGATTATCTTTTATTTATACACTCCGAAGTTATTTTAGACTCCGAATATTATTTTTGGTTAGACTCCGAACTTTTTTCTTACACTATTATAATTTGTCTACTCTTTGATATTCTGCTTACACTCTGAACCTTCACTCCGAATCTTCACTCCAAACATTCAGTCCGAACTTTTGTGTTAAAATTAAAACGATGTCGTACATTCTGTTACAATTGTTTTTTTATAAAACGATGTCGTCTATTCTATTATAAACTAACTGTTGGTTATGTTAAACATGTACAAGTCCCTCCGATATTTAAGGAAAATATGACCGTTGGAAAGGAGGCCGACCAAACCTATAAATAGGAGCTCATTTAAAAGAGCTCACAATAATAATGAGTACTTCTTCGACATTGTTCACACATGCTGATGAAGTGATTTATAGAGAGAGAGGCTCTTATTAACTCTCAAAGCTTCGTGCGAATCCGAATGTTGGTGATTACATTCGAGGACTTCTGGGGATAGGAAGACAGAGGTGCCGACTACCTTGAAGTTCGAGGGCTTCCTTGCTGAGGAAGACAGAGGTTTCCAACTACCCTGAAGTTGAGGGCTTGCGGGGATAGCAAGACAGAGATTCTGATCTTCGTATCGAGGGATTACCCTGGTGTGGGTAAGACAGACTTGCTTGAAAGTATAAATCAAGGGACCTTTATCCAAGGTTGTTGGATACCCTTCTCTTTGGGTTAAAAGACTTATATCTTGTTACTTGTAGTTTTACTACTTGTTTGTTTCCACTGCACATTGTATTGTTAGGAAAGTATAACTTTCTTATACTTCCTTACTTGTTCTCTGTTTCATTTAGATTCTATATGCTTTAAGGTAGAATCTCATATTGTAATCTTTAGTTAAGTTTCAATTTCCAGATCCATATTTCCAGAACCTACTTTCGGAATCATTTTCCAATTTTAAGCTAGTACACTGAAATTGAAGTTTTTAACTTCATTCCTTATTCCAATTTAGTAATTGGTATTAGAGGTGTTGTGAATTTTCTTAGTTTAAACTTAGTTAAACTTAGCTTTTTTCCTTTGTTTAAGGAATTTTTAAAGTATACAATTCACCCCCCTCTTGTATATTTATCATCTACATCATTATTTCGATCCTACATGGGTTTCTTGTTTGAGCATATGGATATGTATATAACTTGTTCCAGTACCCACTTCTTGGGTTTTGGGTACTCTCCTTCCAGGAGAGGCAAAGACGCGTAGGGTATGCCACGTGCTTTCCATGTCTAGCTTCTCGTGGTTGGGCGAGTCTACTCTCCTGCTATAGGTAGCGTAGACTGGATGAGAAGTTTATCTTCTCACCGTTTCTATCCTTAGAAAGTGATCTATATTCCAGTCTCACAAAAAGATAAGGCCATTACTGCCTCATCAACAATTCACACTACCACATCTCATGGTTATTCCATCTACACTTATATAATACCTAGACCAAGGGAATAATTTTACCGTATATAACCTTATCTTGATAATCCATAATGAGAAATTAGTTTCAAACAAATTGTAACATCCAGATCAAGATAAATTTCCTCTCATTCAATCACATGGGAGGGATTTGGTGATACCATCTCAATTGAGAAACATGAAACACAAAGTGGATCAGAGTAGAATGTTAGAAAAAGTCCAACCAATATTCCACCTTTATGAGTTTCTCCATGATCATAAAGGGGACAAAAAAACCTGATGATAACTTACCCTTCTTACCCAACCAATGATTTCCTAAGTATAGAGAATCTTAGAGAAAAAATTGATCCCCAGCCTAATAATATAGTGGATAAAAATGATGGTCCACACAATATTATTGATGGATCTACGTTGTGACCAACCTCTTCCAGATTAACAACACATTTCTGTCATCACGTAAACGAGACTTTGCCCAAGTAAGGACCTCTCTTCCAACACTACCCAAAACAAGGGAGATATACATGACCACCCATAAAACACTTCAGAATGTTCCATATTTAATAAATCTAAATAACTATTATTATAAAAAAATTTGAACAGAAGTAAATGCTTTTCCCAAGATCCACCAAATTGAAGAAGGAAAGTCCAAATAATATCCTTGAGAACCTAGATAGTTCTCTCTATTTTTCCATGCATATATAGATGATAATAAATGCTCAATTTGAACTTGAAACCCATCACCTATTGCAAAAATTTCTATAACTTGGATGTGAACCTTGGGACCATATTAGAGGGAACCCTATGAAGTTTCATAATATCAAATATGTAAAATTCTCTGATCTATTCCACTTTATTCATCTCATTGATATGTAAAAAATTATCCAATTTCATAATTCAATCAATGATCACCCAAATTGCATCCATATCACTAGTATTACATGAAAAAAATAATTAATTCCATGGAAATATCATCCCACTTCCATATCAAAATGGGTAAAGGTTCAAATAAACAAAATGGTATTTGGTGTGACGCCCTAATTTTTTGATATGTGAGACATCATGATACAAAATCTGAAATCAAACACCTCATCTCGAGCCACCAATTTTTATGTAAAAATTCATGATACATCTTGGTTTCACCATTTTGTATGGATAAACATGACAACTTTCCACTATCAACTCTTTCCTTATAGAAATCACAACAACCAACCTGTTACAAAAGTACAAACCTCCACTGTGACACTGAGACCACTCACCCAGGATCTCCCCACCATAAAATATTTTACCTAAGTGTTGGTAATTAGTGTCTATCACATGATTGAGTTGAACTCACTCCTAAAATGATGATTCAACATTCATTGATACCAAAAACAACTGTCCACCAACCTCTTCTTATCCCATAATCATCTTAGCAAAAAAAATCATCATGGACCACTCCTCAACCGATTCCTTCATGGATTGTGTTGGGATTTTTTTTTCTCAACACAACATAAACCATATTCCGTTTTCTAAGAGTTAACATAGTATCAAAATAGAAAGTCTGAAGATACTCTACTCAGTGTCTCTGTCACAAGTTCATACCCCTATGAGTAAAAACATATTTCAGGATCATATGATCATAATACATAGTAAACCACTCCCCAAAGGGTTAGTGACACAATGTATTGAGTGCATTAATAATACATTATAACTAATGATCATGGTTATGGTATTTATTCTCAAGAGGGCATAGCTGGAAAGAGCTATAGACCACCACCTGTTTCCCTTTTTTCAAGAAACATCACAAACCCATACTATATGTATTATAGAAAACATTATAACCTATACCGAATTCTGTAAGAATAAAAAATGGTTCTGAATTCAAACTCATCTTTATCACCTTCAAAGATCTTTATCATTTTGTAGGTTCCAGGTACAGCGGAAGCGCGTTGGTGGGTTTTCCTAACTTTAATTTTAACGTTAAAAGACGTTTAATCTGAGATCTATCACGATATAAAATGCCGGATCTTTGGAATATAACGAAGAATGGAAAAAGAAAAGAAGAGTCCCGGAACCCTCGATATTGGATCATCATATGTCGGTTATAATTAATTTAATTAATTCATAAGAATTACCTCGATGGAATTCCTTGTTCGTTGATGTCTCTAGTCACGATCCTGTGATCCGTCGTTGTGTCGCAGAATCCAAGTATAGGATTACTCTAGCAGTGATCCACACGTGCTCTATGTATCTCGGGACATCACTGAAGGGAAATCCGGGTGCTAGCACGAAAGATCCTTCGCTTGCGATGTCCGTCTTCGATTGCCTTAATCCGGTGGAGGACCTTGCTTTCGTAACTTGAAAGCATTCTTGGTGTAACGGTAATTCTCTCTTGGCTTGAGAGTATTTACAATCCTTTGTGCACAACCAAAATGGCTAACCCTCAGGAGAAAAATGTAATTGGGATTTATAATACATAGAATAATAAAATGAATCAATTTCCCAAAAGCATTTAATTGTTTCATTTAATTCTTAGTAATACCCCATGTCTTAATAATGACAGTTGGCCATCACTATTACTTGAAATGCATCCAATTTATCTCATTTAATATCATTTAATTAAATACAAAATATTTTCTCATGAATTGCGAAAAAAATACACGGCGTGTATGTATAAACATACACAACGTGTACTTTTATTTTTCCAGTTTTATTTATTTTCCGCCACCTCATTTATTATACCTTGATTAATGGCTATTTATTTCTTAAATAAATGTAACTGCATTATTTTCTAACAAATATATATTATTTCGCCCACAATATATTCTCTCGAATAACTAGTGTCAAAATAAATGCGATCAGACATACTTGAATAATTATTAAACCACAATCGAGAATAATCTTTATTCAACTTGTTAAATTAATATTTAACTGAGATACATGGACACACTTAGTGTGTGACCCTCTAGGCCTCTTTCTCAGTGGCATTAGGCGGAGCCTGCCTAAAGTCCAAGTTTAGCATCTAGCAACATGCCAAGGCACCCATAGAGAAAGAAGTTAATGCCGCAATGACGTGTCACCTCCTACGAACGCTTACCGTGTAATATAATCCCTTTTTCTCGATATCTCTAATCAAGCGGGTTGCATGCTAGTGCCATCAACCCATGTGCTCGATTATTCTTTATATGACTTCCTGGAATTGAACTCGCCCATACCTTACCATGTTCATTGATTTATGTATGCTCTATCAATTCCATCAAAGGGCCTGAGATTTCTACTTATGTTATGGAATAGAATGTACAAATCCTTTCTTGCATTATCTATTAATGCAGTATTACTCGTGGCGCACCCAACTTATCCTACCTCGCTGCGAACAATGTGTCGTCATATTTTTCATCAATACATCTATGTGCGTGAGTTTTAATAACCATTAATAATAATATTAAAGTCTAAGGACCAGTACACACGTCCGCAGATAGGAACATCCAATGACAATATGAAATGTGGATTTTCTACTGGCAGGTCTCGTTCTCATAATATCCTTCTGGATATTACCAAGGGCGCACACCATGAGAAGGTACCTCAATGTTTTATGAGTCCACACCCCTAATGACCAGTATTATTTGTGTCCCTCAAATAATATCATCCGGCCATAGAACATACATTCAAGAACAGCGTTATGGCACTTCCGGGTTCTCATCATAGTAGGGATCCGTTATGACCCTTTAATGCAATAGCTGTCCTTAGGACATTATCACATGACATTTCACGTAGAAGAACAATCAAGATGTGATAAGGCTTTTATTTAATGAATAAAGTACAAGGTAGTTGGTTCTATACCACCAACTCGAACAGACTACCACTTGGACTAGAGCCAACTGCCAACAACCTTTAACCCGCTAGCTCTCACATGATATTCATGATTCTGCTGAGATATGCCTTTAGTCATGGGGTCTACCACATTCTCATTCGTGGAAACTCTGCCTACTACAAATTCACCCCAATGATAGAAATCCATCAATAGGTGCTACTTCCGGAGTATGTGCTTTGTCTGTTGATGTGACCTTGGTTCTTTTGCAAGAGCCACCACTACAGTATTATCACAATACAATGTAATGGGATCTTTACTGCTAGGCACCACATCAAGCTCTTGGATAAAGTTCTGAATCCATATGGCTTCCTTGGCTGCATCAGAAGCTGCTATATATTCGGACTCCTCTGTTGAATCGGAGAAAACTGGCTGCTTTGAACTCTTGCAGCTCACAGCTCCTCCATTGAGACAGAAAACGTATCCAGATTGTGACTTTAGATCATTCTGATCTGTCTGAAAACCAGCATCATCATACCCTCTGATGAAAAGCTCCTCGTCTCCTCCATACACTAGGAACATATCCTTAGTTCTTCTTAGATACTTAAGGATAGTCTTAATAGCAGTCCAATGTTGTTCTCCTGGATCTGCTTGATATCTGCCTACCATGCTCAATGCACAGACAACATCAATCCTGGTACATAACATGGAATAAATGATGGATCCTATAGCTGAAGCGTATGAGATCTTTCTCTTGTTGTGTCTGAGGACACATTTTCTTAGAAATATGTAGGCCATGTGACACTAGAACCAATCCCCTCTTGAATTGTTTCATACTAAATCTCTTTAGTATCTGGTCAATATATGTACCCTGAATTAGTCTAAGCAGCCTCTTGGATCTATCACAAACGATCTTGATCCCTAGAATGTAGGCTGCTTCTCCCAAGTCCTTCATGGAGAAACACTTGTTCAACCAGTCCTTAACTGACTATAATCCTGGTACATCATTTCCAATAAGCAATATGTCATCAGCATATACTACTAGGATAACGACCCCATTCCCATTAAACCGCATATAAACACATGTTTCACATTCGTTCTTAATGAAACCAAATTACTTGATGGCTTAATCGAGTCGATTGTTCCATGACATGGATTCTTGCTTCAATCCATAAATGGATTTCTGCAACTTGGAAACTCGTTTGGCTTCACCTGGTGTCACAAACCCTTCTGGTTGTGTCATACAGACATCTTCCAAAAGATTCCCGTTAAGGAAAGCTGTTTTGACATCCATTTTACAAATCTCGTAGTCATGGTAAGCTGCTATGGAAAGTATGATTCTTATGGATATAAACATGGAAACCATTAAGAAGGTTTCATCATAGTCAATTCCTTGACGCTCTATGAATCCTTTAGTTACTAGCCTTTCTTTATAGCTGCTAACTTGACCTTCCATGTCTAGCTTTCTCTTGAATACCCATTTTCATCCAATTGGCTTTACATCAACTGGCTCATCGACCAGAACCTAGACTTGGTTCTGATACATGGAATCCATCTCAGAATTCATAGCTTCTAGCCATCTCGCAGCTTCAGAGCTTTCTATTTCTTCCTTGTAGGAGAGAGGTTCATCATTGTCCAAAAAGAATGATTCACCATCCTCGGTGACTAGGAAACCAAATCCCTCTAGTTCCCTTTCCTCTCTTGAGCTCATACGCAGTACTTGTGTTTCTAGAACCTCTTCCATGGGGACATGTGGAAATTGTTCCTGTACCAACTCTTGTGTATATTGAGCATAAACATTGTCGAAGTCAATGTTGCTCCCACTATCCTTTTTGAGGATGTGCTCCCTCTCAAGAAAGACAGATTTTCTGGCGACAATCACTTTCTTGTCTTGAGGGTTATATAGGTAATATCCTTTCGTTTCCTTAGGATATCCTATAAAGATACACTTCGTGCCCCGGGGTGCTAGTTTGTTTCCTGATAAGGCCTTAACAAATGCCTCGCATCCCCATACATATGTATGCGACAAAATGGGTCTCTTTCCATTCCATAACTCGGAAGGGAATTCCATTTTCCGCCTTACTTGGTACTCGATTTTATGTGTATGCTGCAGTTTGTAATGCATATTCCCAAAAGGATAATGGAAGATCCGCATGACTCATCATCGACCTCACCATTTCCAACAAGGTGCGGTTCCTCCTTTCACTAACACCGTTCCACTGTGGTGTATAAGGAGGAGTGAGCTGAGATAGAATCCCAGACACCCGTAGTAGATCGATGAAATCTTGGTTCAGATATTCTCCACCTCAATCCGATCGAAGCTTCTTTATCTTCTCACCAAGTTGATTCTCTACTTCATTCTTGAATTTCTCTATGGCTTCTGACTTATACATCATTAATTAGACAAATCCAAATCTACTCAAATCATCAGTAAAAGTGATGAAGTAAGAATATCGACCTATAGCTTCTATTGGAAATGGTCCACATACATCTGTGTGTACCAATCCTAGAAACTCTATGGACCTTTCCCCATATCCACCAAAAGGAGGCTTGATCATTTTACCTTATAAATATGTGTGAAATATATCAGGTGGTTTTAGCTTAGTAGAGTTTAAATAGCCATCTTGATAGAGCTTTGTCAAGCGCTTCTCGTTTACATGACCAAAGCGGTGATGCCAAAACTGGGTGATGTATGAGTCATGTGAGATTGTTTCGTTATCGATTTCCAACACTTGGTTTTCATAATTTAATACATACAAACCATTATTCAAATGTTCCATACCATAACATACGTTGTTCTTATAAAAGAGGCAACCCTTATTTCCAAATTTGAAAACAAATCCATCCATATCCAAACAGGATACATAAATTATGTTCTTGGTAACACTAGGCACAAAATAAGAGTAATGTAAAACCAAAATCATCCCAGTCGGCAATGAGAGGTGGTAGTCTCTAATAGCCAACGCAGCCAGCCTCGCACTATTGGCAGCTCGAAGATCTACCTCTCCTCTAGTGATCTTTCTAAATCTACTTTGCTCCTGCATTTGAATACAGTTGTGAACCCCACAAGCTATATCTTATACCCAATGTGTAGAAACATAAAGATTGCACTCGATAAAGAACACACCTTTAGCGTCCCCACACTTCTGGGTGCAGTTCCTCTTCTAGTGGCCCTGCTTGACACATGAAAAACACACCGCCTCCTGTTCCTTGCCCTGCCTCTGGATCTCCCCCTTCTTGGAGGGACAGTGCTCGGGGGATTCAGACTGTTTATAAGTCTTAGGCCCCATTGCCTTGTCCTTCCTTTTCTTGTTCACCATAAGGACTGTGGGTTTGTCACGCCCCATGTACTTCTCAACCTGGCGAATAACAGTCAGAAGCTCTGATAGACTCTTCTCATTGCCGCTAATGTTATAGTTTACAATGAAGCTAGATAAGGTCTTTGGCAGTGATGATGGGATGAGATCTATGCGCAACTCATCCAGGAATTTAATCCCTAAGATGTACAGGCATTCAATGTAGCCAATTAGCATGAATACATGAGGCCCCGCTGGCGTAGACTCTCCAAGATTCGTGGTAAAAAAAAATTGGAGATCTCATACCTCTCCTGTCTTGCCTTCTCTTGGTAGAGATATTTAAAGTGAGACATCATGTTATACGCATCCATGTCTTCATGTTTCTTCAAGAGATCATTAGACATGGTCGATAGCATGAAACACTGGACATCTGTGGAATCATCCATGTGTTTCATATAGAGAGATAATTTTTTATCACTAGCCTCTTTCCCTGGTGCAACTAAAATAGGCTCTTCCAGCACATACAATTTCTTTTCGTGGCGAAGGACGACGCGTAAACGCCTCTACCACTCTTGGAAATTGGTGCCAGCGAGAAGTTTTTCCTTCTCGAGTATGGTGCACAATGATATTTTTTAAGTCATTTCCTTTCTGTTTCTACAAATTAAAATGAGAAATGGTTTATTACGTTATTAAAAAAATTGACACAAATAAATAAATTAATACTCATTTGTCTCCCACTATTTTATCGAAATTTAATATCCCTCACCATTGATTTCAGAATATTATGTTTCCTGAATATTCTAGTGGCAAGGATCCATATTTCCCTTTCCATTACCCCAACTAGGGTTGGTCAAGCAACTTGAAGGGTTTTTAGGTAGGCATTCCAAATTCCATCTACATTAACTCGCAGCACCTTGATCCGCTGAGTGGACTCCCCAATCCTGGAATCCTTTTATTTTTGGATTTCCTCCACCTTCGCCTCTTAGTCACACCAAGTAATGTTGTGGCAGTCAACCCTTGATGTGAAACAAGTCAAGTCAACCCAAAACCTTGAATTATAATTCCCCGATAATTGAAAGAACCCCAACTAGGGTTGGTCAAGCACTTTGAACTATGGTTCGATTCTAACCAAGTTTATGGAAGGCTATACCG
This sequence comes from Viscum album, assembly GCA_963277665.1. Taxonomy (NCBI): domain Eukaryota; kingdom Viridiplantae; phylum Streptophyta; class Magnoliopsida; order Santalales; family Viscaceae; genus Viscum; species Viscum album. The sequence goes on along the minus strand of OY728156.1, from coordinate 1,242,379,034 downwards.
ACTTAATATTTCTTTTGAGGGATTTTATTCTTATATGTAAATTTCCATTTTATTATCTTTGATTACATTCTTGTTAATATTAAGTGGGATATACTTAATTGATTAACCATGTCTAAGATAATATTTACATATAATCCGGTTTTATTTCAGTTCTATCTTGCAGGCTCATTTAATTCATTAATTGTGTGACCGTGACAACACACCCATAATAAATAAACCATGCAATTGACTGAAATAAAATAAATGGTTTGATCATGAGATTTTATATTGGTTAGTTTATCTAGTGGTTGATAGTCTAACCCAAGAACTAGGGGAGAAACACCTTGAACCTTTCGGGTTCGTGTTTACAGCTTTCCACCTATCCACCTTTGTATCTCCTTGGATTGGTTTCACCTTGGCTCCTGACTTGAGCCGCCTCCACTAGATTGGGAGATCCATCCATTACATATGCATTTATCTCACACATAGGTGAGGGGTAAAGAGGGGTTTTTACATAAAAGAATCATTGGGCACGCATTCCCTACATATTAATGAGGAGATGGCTCGCATGCCAACCAATTTAAATAAATAAATTAAAAGAAACCATTCACATACAAAGGTCTCAGTCTAGCTCATGATCATCCATACATGAAATGATATTTACACATAAATAAAAATAGCATTCAATTCTTTAATCATTCTTGTTTAAGATAAATCACGCTCGAATTAATTAATTATCTTTAATTAATCAATACTTTTATCTTAAACCCTTTTTCTGAATTTCCTTGAGATTCTCATCAATCATAATTTTAAACAAATAAATTCATTTAAAAGTATCCTTGTACGTAACTTGTACCTTGGAGGAAACCTGGTGAATTCCTGTTCATTACGTAGATGTTAAATTAAACACATAAATATAAAACACCTATCACGTGTTGTGCCTCAGCTTTACGCCAGCACTATGGTACACGTCTCTAGGGTTTGTATAATATAATAATAAATTTTATTAAATCTGCATAATTTGGGTGAGTACACGGAGTGTAGTTCTGACTACACGGCGTTTACTTTTCTTCACCATCCATCCGAAGTACACGCCCGGGGACAAGGCGTGTTAATGTACTTCTGAAATATTCGGAGTACATGGCGTGTTATTTTAGACACACACCGTGTAGTTTCCGCATTACACAGTTTCCAGCCGAGCAAGCCATGTACGAGGAACACGGTCAAACCCGAACCTGAAGGGACTACACGCCGTGTTCATTAGACCACATGGTGTGTAATATGGAAATCGTGTGCCACCTGTTTTTGGTCAACACACAGTGTCTTATATTCTTAGAAATAATCCAATACACGTCCTGATTTGGCGGATCAGTCAATGCATTGAACCTTGAATACACGATGTGTACTTCTGAATACACGCCGTGTATTCTGGTGTTGTACGGCCAGAAACGTTTGGTTCCTCGGGATGAGTTCCTCTATTTTATTTTAATCAAACTTTAAAGAAAAATTCGTTTTTATGAGGTGAACGAGAAACGAGGGAGGAGGAACAAATCTCGATATTCAGATTTCTAGAATGATTAAACTTGAATTGAAATGACTAAATTATTAAATGCATAAAACATCAACACAAAAATAAATAATTATAATCAACGATATGACTTCTCTGATACCACTTTTAGGTTCCGGGCGTAGTGGAAGCATGTTGGTGGGTTTTCCCAACTAAAATTTTAACGTTAAACAACATTTAATCCGAGATCCATCACAATATAAAATTCCGAATCTTCGGAATAGAACGAAGAATGGAAAAAGAAATGAAGAGTCCCAAAACCCTCGATATAGGATCATCATATGTTGGTTATAATTAATTTAATTAATTCATAAGAATTACCTCGATGGAATTCCTTGTTTGTTGATGTCTCTGGTCACGATCCTGTGATCCGTTGTTGTGTTGCAGAATCTCAATATAAGATTCATCTAGCGGTGATCCACACGTACTCCACCTATCTCTGGACGTCGCTGAAGGGAACTCCGGGTGCTAGCACGGAAGATCCTTCTCTTGTGATGTCTGTCTTCGATCACCTTGATCCGGTGGAGGATCTTGCTTTCGTAACTTGAAAGGATTCTTGATGGAAAGGGAATTTTCTCTTGGCTTGAGAGTATTTCCAATCCTTTATGCACAACCAAAATGCATAACCCTCATGAGAATAATGTAATTAAGATTTATAATACTTAGAATAATAAAATTAATCAATTGCCCAAAAGAATTTAATTATTTCATTTAATTCTTAGTAATACCCCATGTCTTAATAATGACAGTTGAACATCATTATCACTTGACATACATCCAATGTATCACATTTACTATCATTTAATTAAATAAACAAAATTTTCTCATGAATCCTGAAAAAACAAACTACACAACGTGTATGTATAAACATATATGACATGTACTTTTATTTTTCTAGTTTTATTTATTTTCCTCCACCTCATTTATTAGACATTGAGTAACGGCTATTTATTTCTTAAATAAATGTAACTGCATTACTCGCTAACAAATATATATTATTTCGCCTACAATATATTCTCTCGAATAACTAGTGTCGAAATAAATGCGATCATACATCATTGAATAATTATTAAACCACAACTGGGAATAATCTTTATTCAACTTGTTAAATTAATATTTAACTGAGATACATGGACACACTTAGTGTGTGACCCTCTAGGCCTCTTTCTCAGTGGCATTAGGTAGAGCCGGCCTAAAGTCCAAGGTTAACATCTAGAAACATGCCAAGGATCCCATAGAGAAAGAAGTTAATGCCACGATGATGTGTCACCTCCTATGAATGCTTACCGTGTAATATAATCCCTTTGTCTCAATATCTCTTGCATGCTAGTGCCATCAACCCATGTGCTCGATTATTCTTTCTTTGACTTCCTAGAATTGAACTCATCCATACCTTACTATGGACATGGATTTATGTAGGCTATATCAATTCCATCGAAGGGCCTGAGATATCTACTTCCATTATGGAACATGAGGGAACAATCATTTCTCACATTATCTATTAATGCAGTATTAATCATGACGCACCCAACCTATCCTACCCCGCTGCGAACAATGTGTCATCACAGATTTCGTCAATACATCTATGTGCGTGAGTTGTAATACCCATTAATAATAATCTTAACATCTAAGGACCAATACTCACGTCCGCAGAGTGGAACATCCAATGACACATTGAAATGTGGATGTCCTACTAGTGGGTCTCGTTCTCATAATATCCTCATAGATCTTACCAAGGGCGCACACCATGAGAAGGTGCCTCAAAGTTTTATGTGTCGTCACCCCTAAGGACCTGTATTATTTGTGTCCCTCAAATAATATCTTCCAGCCATAGAACATACATTCAAGAATAGTGTTATGGCACTTCTAGGTTCTCATCATAGTAGGGATCCGCTATGACCCTTTAATGCAACAGCTGTCCTTAAGACATTATCACATGAAATGTCACAAAGAAGAACAATCAAGATGTGATAAGGCTTTTATTTAATGAATAAAGTACAAAGTAGTTGGTTCTAGACCACCAAATCCAACACATTTTTCATTCTATTCAAAACTTACACCCTTATGAGTAAAATGTATCATCGCAGATTCAAACTTGGAGAAATACTTAACAAACAACCAATAATAACCAGCAAAACCCAAGAAGTTATAGATCTAAAACAAATTTAGGGGATACTACCAAGAAATAATGTCTTGTAATTTTTCATGATCCACTAAGAAGCCCCTCTCAGATTTGACACGTCCCCGAAATTTCACGTCATAGATCAGAAATCACACTTGGAAAGCTTACCATAGAGATGATGTTCATTCAAGGTTTGAAGAATGATAACCAAATATTCCACTTGATCCTGATACAATTTTAAGTACACAAAAATATCACCCAAAAACACAAATACAAAAGAGTCTGAGAATTAATGAAATATTCTGTAAATCAAAGCTATAAATACCACATGAGCGTTAGTAAGACCGAATGGAATAACTGAAAATGTGAAATTCCCATACCGACATCCAAATGTTTTTTAAGCAATATCAAATTCTAGGAATATCAACTCACAATAACCTAACTAAAGTTAAATCATTAAAAACCAATATTATACTCAATGTTGGTCAATAATATCATTAATACTAGGCAAATAATATTTATTATTTATATTCACCCGATTTAACATTTGATAATACACAAAATGTATGAGACTCTAGTCCACTTTCATGGTAAAGAGGACCGGTGAAGAACATGGTGAAACTCTATGAAGAAAAAATCCCTTAGCCTCTTTGTCCTTAAGCTATAATTTAAGATCCACTAACTTTGTAGGTTCCATTTGATAAGATGGAATAGAAATGTTCATTGTACCAGAGAGTAGTTCAATAGTAAACTTGAATGATATCTATGGCGGTAAACTCGAAAAATCATTTGGAAATAATTTGAGGTAGAAACTGACAACTACAGAAATAAATCTACCCAAATAAGGGTTAATGATATTAAGAAACATATCTGACGTCACACAAAATATTACCCCAATATTTGGAACAAAAGTTCTTTCCCTTCCCAATCTAGATTCCCAATCACCCTTAAAAACATGAGTCACCCCCTAGAAAGATAAAAACTAAACCCAATGATGATAATAGCCTATCTCAGTATTAAACCTGATCATACAATCTAGGTCATGTATTAGGTTGAGGATGTCAATATAAAGAACTAAAAAGTCCACTCTCACCTCATTGTCTTCAATCACCACCCAACACGTAGGACACTTATAGCCTTATTTGGACATATTTCCAAAAGGTGTGAAAAGATCCAACAATAAATCAATAAGTTCAAAACATAATCCCGACACATCAAATAGATTTGATGATATAATTGAATGTGTAACACTTATAATAAAATATCTAGAACTATCAAAGATGATATCAACACCATACCTCCAATAGTAGTTGGACCTACTTCAGATTCCTATAGAAGGAAATCTGATGCATAATGGCATCCTATCTTAGACACATTAATATCCCCCCTGGCCCGAGTATTAGACCCACCAACCCTGGAAGCATCAATATATACCCACGAACCCTTGGTGGGAGTGGACCCTAACTTATTGTCCATATATATCCCTTCATTAAAATTATTTAGATGAAAAAACTATCCAAAATGATGAAAAGTATTAGGATCCTTCACAAAAATATGATTGGTATGACCATTAATTCTACAATTGTAGTAGATTACCTACTACTTTCTAGATGAATCTTGTGAAACTAGTCCCTATGGAAACTTATTACCCTTGTATTTTATTTTCTAACTAAAAAACACGCCATGGCTAAAAACTGAACCAAACAAATCTCCACCCAAACTAGTATTCTTAGGTATGTATTACTTTGCCAAATATTTATTGTTAACTATCCCCAAAAAGGTCATAAGACACATGAGAATCATCAACGAATGAATATCAATCCTCAATCCCAACTCAAACCTATGGTTCATTTCGGCACTCATTTCTGATTTTCTCTAGTGCCGGATACACCAGCTCTGCCAAATATGTGGAGTAATGACAAATGGTATGCTACCATTTATCCAATTTCAACAACTCCTGGGTGTTCCCCTCAAATAACATCTTAGGTTAAAAATATTAATTTAATATTTTCTTGAAATAAATCCAGATAAGGTTCTCATGAAACTTATCTTGTATAACAGAGTCCATATATCTCATTCTCAGTTCTTCAAGCATATATGTGGTGAAACCTACCTTAGAGTCTTTAGATGCTGTAAAATATTTAAATACTCTACCAATCTTCTCAATCCACTCACAAGATTCATTGGGTACCTTATCGCCACAGAAGATGGGTGGATTCTTCTTAGTGAATTTATATCCATGATCCACCATATGTCCTGGTTCTCAACACCTACTTGACCTAGAGTCTAAAATATATGGATTAAAACTTCAAACAAAGAAGGGACCACTAGAGGATTCACCTTAAAATCCTATCTCATAGCTTCCTATATCAAATTTAGAATATCTCTTCTTAGAGAAATTTTCTGTTAAGCCCAAGAAAATGACCAATTATCTTTAGATAATATTCCAAAATCTATGAACCAACTTCAAGAATTAACATCCATTCTTTAAAACATCAAGGATTAAAAAAATCAATAACTATACGAATGAATGAAACACTATAAGAAGTAAAAATTTCATTTAAATAAACTCAACAACCATTTTATTCAAAATAAATAAAAATCCAAGTCTCAAACATGTTAAAAATTTTATGACCCATGGTAACTGAAGTTCAGACATAGAAGTGAGTTGGTCAGCTACCCTCCCTCACTTAATACATGAATTATGCTAGTCCAAGCTCCTATCAACCCAAGACACCGAAAAAAACTATAAAAGTGTTGAAACACTTTATTATAAGCATCCATATGATACCAGATTATAAAAATTAGAACTGATTCAACTAGGTAATACAACTAAGTTGTCCTATCATGATAGTGAGGTAAAACAAAGTAATTGAAAAAATTATTATATAAAACAAATCAAGAAATAAAATGATTAAAAATTTGATGTAAAAGATACATATGAGACCCATACAATCTAATCCAAACTAGTGAAACCAGAAATTACGAAAATAATCGACCAACAAGTCTCCATTTCACCAACCGTCACCTCCAATCCATCTTTCTAGGGAGGTCATGATGAAAAGAGAAGATAATATACAACACAATTCCCTTACATTTACCTAAATCATTCAATACCAAATCTACAATGACCCAAAGGGAAAAGTAGGTTGTGATCAGAAATCCCAATAGGATACCACCACATAGTCTATACAAGTCTAATAATAAGAATAAAATATTTATAGGTTAAAAAACTTAGTTTTATAAAGAATTTTTATAATTAAAAACCCATTGTAAATAATTTAATTTTGTTTTTCATAAAATATTTTAAAATCAAAGAATCTAGGAATATGAAATCTATAAGTGATAAAGTATGAAATTTTATCCACATTACATAAGGTAATAATGTAAACACATATCCATGAAATATTCCATCATGTGAAACCATGTGACATAACCTCATGTGAAAAGCACATGAGAAACTGCCCATGAAAAGATCTATCATATGATAAATAAACCATTAAATGAATAAAAACTTTATATTGTGACCTAGCCTATGTGAACAAGAATGAGGCATAAAAGAATCCTAATCCATACATATGTTGGTACCAATTGATATCAATTCCTTCCACAGTCTCTTGATTTTAAAAATGTAACCCATAGTGGTTCTACACACACGAAGGTCACCAATATTCATTTACCGATGCACATAATGTTCCCAATGTGCGATGTTTGTCAAAATACATTTCAAAACCATGGTCATGATTTTAAAAAAATCAAATCAAAGACAATCCACTTTAGTGTATTAAAACCCATTTCTAAACAAAAACCCCCCATTAAAGCATTTAATAAAGAACTAGGTGTGAAAAAAACATGAATTTTTAAAAAACCCCTTTAAGAACATGATTTATTTATAGTAAATAAATTATAAACACAAATAAAATTAATTCAATGAATAAACTAATTGAAATGAAAATAATAATAATAAATTTATAGAATTATCCCTTTGTATAGAAAAACCCACCTTAAGAATGGAGGCAGAACCAATCGCCTTCAAAAGAAGAGACTGGGGAACAGTAGATCAAGAATTCATAATCATATATTTATAAGAAACACATAAAATACTATAATAAACCCCTTAGTTATAGAATAAATAGCCCATTTAGGTTCCACAAGACAAGTGGAGAAGAGAATAGATCCAATTATAATCTAAGAAGAAAATGAAAAACTGGATATAAAATGCAACATGCCTTGATTAGATCCATAAAAATAAAGAAAATCCACCCATAATCCCAATTGTGAAGCCTATATAACACTAGGGAATATTAGTTCAATAAATTGTGATATTAGGGGTCATTATAAGATACAATTGTGTCCTCAGTGTTTTTAATTAAAAATTTGGATCATTAAAACCCCGTGTGCCTAGTTTGTTGGAGAGGTCAAACGGTTTGAAGTAACTGTGTTCCTTAACCGTGCACCATATAGAGAGCCTATATTTGGGGTGAAAATTTTGGCCACATGGTTTTTCAAACTGTGTATCTAGTTTGAGAACCCCATCTGTCCAAGGGTGCAAGATTCTCACTAGATGGCTGCGTAGTTTAGAAAAATAGTACACCCACTTCCAGTGGCTCAACACAAGCTACATAGTTTTCTATAAAAAACCACATTTTCTCCCTAAACGTGTGGCAATTGTGTACAACCACTTTGGTATCTATTTTTTTTTTGAAAACTCCCAAAATGACACCAAAGTAAGAACCAGAAAAAGAATAGTCAAAATTAGGGTTAATAAGTACATGAAGAAAGTAAAATAATGTTATATATTCAAATAGTTAATCACTATATCAATAGAGATATAATTGTATAAATATATAAAACACCCAATGAAAAAGTAGGATTTGCAAAAAAATATAAAAATAAATCGAATAAATGATTCCATACATAAAATAAATACCAGAACATGATAAAGACAACATGAATATATCCTATGGCTTTTCAGGTAAGGTATAATAGAACCTTATCTTGTTTGTAATATAGGAGTATAATGCATACATATGCAAAACATTCTTGCATTGTTTATGGTAACCTCCCCTCATTATATGTCAAGAGGGATCAATGTACAAAAATATTTTTATGAACCCATAGTTCTTTGGGAATAAACCAACCATTCATTTAAATAATCATGTTTCTCAATTATGATGCAAAATATTTAAAACAAGAATGTCACATTAGAATATAACATTGGTAAAAAAAATAAGTGAATAAACTACACCAACCCATGAGACCTGACATATATAATCATATATAATGATTAGTAAACTTATGGATCAAGTATTCACCACCCTAATCTAGTCAAAGCTTCATAATAATTTTATCTACTTGATTTTGTACTTTGTATTTGAAATCATTGAAATTCTTAGAGGTTTCAAAATTATTTCTCAAAATAATCACATAATCATACCTAATGAATATTTCAGTATAGAACATGAAGTACCTATACCCACCACTTTATTTTGTAATCATTTTTCCAAATACATCACTATATATTGGGTCTAATAATTTATTATCTCTATCAATTTTTCTATTAAATTGTATTATGGTTATTTTATTATAATATTTTTATTTATAAAATGATTCATAATAAATATATTATAAAAATAATACTCTATGGTTCATTTAATATTTTATCATTTATATGACTAATGAAATGATACCAGTGATAAGTGGTGTTATAGTCATGTATTTTGACACTCGTATCCCAAATATTATTCAATGAATTATATATTTCTAAAATTGATAAATTAACCACCATATTCTCAATGCCATAAATCATTTCATTCATATATATATAACATCTCATTTCTTTAATATTGAACATAAATATTTTCATATCCAAAAAATTTATGGAGATAATATATCTATTTGTGGTTGGAACATGGTAATAGTTTTTCAATTCTATAATTAATCCTATAGGAAGATATATATCACATGTACCTACCTAAAATGAAATAACTTTTTAAAAAATTAAAAAATGTAGATATACTTATATTTTCTTCAATGATCTCATATTTTTGAGTTTGTTCACAACGTTAAAAAATTATGAGGCAAATCAGGTATCCAGTACCCATGATTCAAAATTAGCAAGATTTTTTTCTGTAAATGATTGTTTTGTGAATCTAGGACCGACTATTTGTACTTTTAATACATTTACATTAGATTATTTTAATAGTAATAACATATTATTACATATTGTACATTGTGTTTCAAGAATTTAATGTAATAATTTCATAGGGTATCGGTCACATTGAAAAGGTTATAACAGTTCCCCACTATGATGAGAATCTTGAAGTGCTATGAAAATATTCATAAATACACTACTTATAGTGACCCAAGAATTTTTTACATAAAATTACACAATTTTATACCTAATAAAACGTCATATTACAAGCAAAGGATCTTAAATTCATGTGTCTTGGAAGACAAGGTACATAAAACTGAAAACATGGGACTATATAAAAAATTTCATTATTTATTATTCATAAATATCTCTTAAATTCCATTGTTCTCAAAATCATTATAGGATAACCTGGGGATAACATCAACAAAGGTATGATCTAAAATCCCAGTAAGGGAATAAACATAATAATAAATCTTTAGCACATAGGTGAGAAGGCATGACATAATGATGTAATGAGGCATGGAACATATGAAATCATAACATATAAACATGGTATCATTTAAACATAGAATCATTGTAATGTGTAAGTAACATAAAAAATGACATTAGTACGAGTCAAGGTTTGTTTGATATAGATTATCACAAGTCAATGTTAACCACCATGACCATTTCACATGGTTGCATGAGTCAAGGCTAACCGAAAAGAATATTTAACATAACATCTCATGAGACTCAAATTTACCCAATTAATTTGAGAACTACTTGGGAACACCCATAATAACATGTTTATAAATATTTTTTCTACATAATTAATCAAACATAATCAATCATACATAAAGATAACGGTACCCATGAAAAAAATTGGTATCATAATCTAATCATAAGGCATAATAAATGAGTATATCATACAAGTGTCCATGAAAGAAAGGAATTAAAAAATAATGGAAATTCATAATGTAAAATAGGAATATATAATGTTATGTTATTTCAAATATAAGTGAAAACATGTAAGAAGGGTATTTAAGAAAATTTATCATTAAAATATTTCATTGTAGTTTTCAAGAAAATATTAAAAATTATTTAAAATAGAAAAGGGAATAATATTTTATATAAAAACAAAAGTGAACAAAGAAGTTTATCATGAAAGAATACCGATTTTATAAAAATAGTGGTATCTGTAAATAGATGATAGGGTGCACTTGAAATTGGGTAAGAATTTCGGAAATTCCTCTAAAACGAGTTTACTTATCGAGAAGTATTGAGGAGGGAATTATTTAAAAACATATATATCCCAAAAATTGAATGATGAATGGATATTGATACAAAATTTTAGATAATATACATATTATTTATAATATGTACATAAAAATTAATTATTAATTCATTTAGGTAGAAATAGAGATAGATAAACTTGAAAGAATAAATGAGGTTCTGGTAGAATCGCTTACCTTATGTATGATGGTGTCATTCACTTGATCTTAATGTCCTAGATAATAAAATTAAATTAATAAATTAATATTTATAGAACCTCTTCTCTATTTAATTGATTTATTATAACATTATTAAGTTCATTCGTGATCTATTTTATGGGTTAGGAGATTCAATTTCATTGTTTAGGAGCATTTATTTCTTTAGTTTTCATGATTGGTTTACTTATATACATGTGAGGATAAGCATGTAATACGAGAATGGTTGTCTAGAATTGGAGTTATATGTTATTATTTAACATCAATAATATTAAGTGGTTATAAAATTTTATTGGTTATTTTTAGTGAAGATGAATCATTATTTAAAACTCTAATGATAACTGTTTTGGTTAATTGCCAGTTTTTTATCACATCAAACACATTTTTATTTATAAATTAATATCATATGTACAAAATATTACAAAAACTTAAATTAGACATAATAAATATATTTATTCTTTTTAAACCATCAAAATGGGTTCATAAGAATAATTTAAGATGGTAATAGAAATTGAGAACCTGTCGTCCTTGAATGTGATAAATTAATACATCTCTGATGGTGTTCTCATTGCATGTATAGATGGATGGGAAAGAAGTGATGATGATGAATTATTCCATTATTATTAAAAAATCCTGTAAATTTAAGGTACTAGATTGATAATAAAATTTGGATGAATGGAGGTGAAGAAAAAAAATAAAAGAATGGAACTTAAAAGAAAATAAAATGAATGAAAAGAGGAATTTTCCTCTTGAATATATTTTTCTTGAGAACCTTTTTAGGTGAGAGGATTTTATTTTTTAATGAGACCAAAAGCTGATGGATGTGGGATAGGGTATTAGGGAGAGATTTGGGTAGAATTTAGATAAAAAACATGGCTTGATAGGAGTAAAGAGAAGAGATAAAGAGTGGTGGTATTTATAGTGTAGTAGAGGAGGTTTTTCTGAATATTTTATTCATTATTTTATTATTTTTATCAATAAAAGAAATAGTAATGATTTTTGTGACAATAGAAAGTAAAGAGTTCATGTGATTTAGAACTAATTTCCATTTACATCAACTGTTACTCAATCATGATGCAAAATTTAGGTTTTATAATTTATCATAAACTATCGTATTTTACTATACATAAAAATTTCTAATATTTCAGAAAAATCCCAAAAATTCACCCCAATTTTTTTTTTCAAAATATAGAATTAAAAAATTAATCCCATTTTATGAAAATAATTTAATAATTATGTGAAATTTAATTTCTAATTAAAATCAATATTTACTTGAAAAATAAAAATTTTAAAATTAAAACTGCTTTTCTGACACTTTGAAAACTTACATAAGTTCTTTTAAAATTTTCTTACAATAATAAGTCATAAAAATAATTATTTATGAATACATTTTCTAAAAATATATTTTATTTTAATTTATTAAATTAATTGGAAAATTGTAATTAAATTCACATGACTTATAAAAAATACCAACGCTTTATTAATAATTTTTTAAATATCTATTTACTTATAATATGATATAATTATACCATATTGTCACTTATAATATGGATAAATTTTATTTATGATTTCATTGTTGAGAATACTATTACATTGGCTGATTTACTATTCATAAAGGTTACATTACTATTCTAAAGGTCACGTTACAATTTCATCAATATACATTCCTTAACTTCTTTAGAAACTTTTTATTTTACTCATTCTTAATTTATAAGGTTTTTATTGTTTTATATATGTAATATTATATGATTATACAATAAGGCATAGCTATAATAAGAAATTTCATTGATGAAACATTGGGTTGTTACACATCTTTGACAAGATAACATTATATGATGGTAAACATAGAATGCGACTGGTAGGTGTGATTACATGTAAGCAGATGAGGCTTTATCTCAAGAAGTTCACACTTGGTAATGTCTAGGATGGGTGATTATGAGAATAGACCTGCCAATTTGAATCCCTTATATTTAATTTTCTTCAAATATTTTTATTTATGAGTGTGTGTAATGGTCATTATACTTTAATATTATTATTGATACACATCATGACTGACGCAGTTAGATTTACTGGTGAAACCCATCATGCCATATGTTGGAGAGAAGTTGGGTATATTGGGTATTTCATGAATGACATGTTATTAATGGATAAGTTGATGAAGGATTTTTCTATTCCATATTTATAGAAACTTATATCTCTTTTATTTGATTCAAATAGAACCATTTCGTTAAATTCCATGGATATGGTTCAACGACGTGTCTATTTCAGATAGTGAAAGAAATATGTATCGAGCACATAGGTTAATGACACTGATGTGAAACATGCTTGATGAGATATTTATACAATGGGATTATATTACATAGGGAGTGTTCACATGTTATTTTCATCATAATGATATTATGTTTTTTATCTTGGGTACCTTGAACAGTTTCTAGTTAGTAATCTTGGGATTTATACAATCCTGAATAATGCTAATGAGAAATAATCATGAGAGTCACACACTAAGAATTTCCATTTATCTTTTTTAAATTTTATTTGAATTAATTTAATGGAATAGATATTATTCTCAATATAGAGGAATAATTTTATTTATATTTTATTGATCACTAATATTTATTAAGGAATAAAATATTTAATATACTTATTCAGCTATTAAATAAATTCTATAGAAGTTCGAACTGATCAAGACCATGTCCGGGGAAAAATATTAATTTATAAACAAGTTAAATAAATTTTTTTTATTTCACAAGTTACAACGCGCACCACAGAATAACAATAATAATATTATAATTGGAATGGGGTTTGATAAATATTTTAAAATTATTTAAGGGACAACATGAAATAATATAATATTTTAATGAAAACCCTATATTTATAAATAGAAAGTTATGTCTGCTGTGTATGGATAATCAAGATATAAAGAATCACTACACACAACAAATTTCTATCTCGAATACCTCCTTCTATCTCCTTCTCAATAACAAGAAATAAAATAGATATTCCATCATTATAGAAGGATGAGTGAACAATATAAACAACAAAATATAATTGATTCACTATACTAACTCCCAAAAATCAATTGGCATTACTTGGAGACCAATGTAGCACATGTGGATCACCACTAAAGGTATTTTACACTAGAATCCATACAACACATCAAAGAAAATCTAAAGTTGTTTTTTGGAAGATGAACGTTGCGATTGAATAATGTATCCTAAGATGTGGTAATTATTTCTTCCAGATCTAATAAAATTAATTTTAAATTTAACATCAAAGATCCTCTCTCAAGGTTTCAAAAATCTCAATATTAAAAAAATTATTTCACTCCCACCAAAAGGATCTTCCAATGCACCTGTAACCTTTCAAGTGTTATAAGAGTGGTCACATTTTTAATTTATAACTATTTATTTTGTTTTTTAACTTTATGTGAAATCAGGGTGGAATATTTCATTTAATGTTATTCATTATTTAATAAAATTTTAATTAATATACTTCGATATATTAATAATATTCTTTCCTTGTTTCATCTTCTTAAAGGTATAATAATAGATGGAGAATCAATGGATATTCCATCAAGATGTTCCAAATTTTTGGTTGGCCAGACTAGGTTACATGTCATGAAGTTAATGTACATGCAATATACCAAAGTACATCGTATCTAATCATGCCATTGGATACAAAAAATTCCAAAAAAATAAAAACACAAAACACCAAGTGTAGATTGGGCTAGTCTGGCACATGATTTGTCAAATCACATGGCGTGTAATTGGAATACACATTGTGTAGTCTGCATAGGTTAGCAAAAAAATTCATGAAATCCATGTGGTCATTATACATATTCAAGCTACATGAGAATAAAAACATATTGAAATAATGATATACATGATGTGTATAAGGATTTCATGGTGTGTATTTCATTCTTTCCTACATCAAAGAAAAACTCACCCAGCCATTCAATGAGTTATAAAGACACAAAGAATGAGTGATATATAACATATTGCTAGTTTGTGGACATTATGTAGTCACAATCAATGAACATTAAAAGTTTTCCAGTGGATGGTGTGGACACACGACAAGATTATTATATGGTGTGTAGCTATCTTGTACACAATATGTTGTCCAGGTGAGGTACATTCCAACTCCTCGAGTGTGCAACTTGGGTACACGACAACCAAGATACACAACGTGTAACTTGTAAGTACATGTTTTGTAGTCTCCCCCTTAATGATAGAATTAAATTACATCAAATTGATAATTTTTTCATTGAAGAGTTATTTTATTGATTAGAAAATTATTTTTTTGATAATGTAAAAATTATTTTAAATAATTTTGAATGTTTAATTGATTTATTATTATAAATCTATGATTATTGGTTTTTTCATTTATTATCCATGAATGGAGTTTTTATGAGTATCTCCATATGAATTCATATGGACATTAATATGAAAAGAAATTAATTAATTAATTAATTAATCAATTAAATCACAATTATTTTAATGATAAATAATTGAGAAAAACAATTGTTAACTAATTTATGTTTGGACATACAGTTCAGGTATGACCATTGATGAGCTTGACCAAGTCCTGTGAATGTTTTTGATGTTTTATTTTAATTTATTAAACAAGTTTACAATTATTCAATATTAAATTAAATATGACGGCTAGTGTCTCATCCTTCCCTCCATTATTATGTAGGATGTTCATGTCCATAGTAATTTATGTAATCCCCATTAATTAATCATTTAGTTTCCCTTATCTACATGTGAGTTAATAATTAAAGTAATAAATAGATTATCCCAAGACATGTGGAGTCGGTTCACGATGGAACCATTATTTTTCCTACTCAGGTGATACACAAGTGGATAGGTTGTATAAGGTCCCAGCCTTAAACATTACTTAATATTGAGTTATTACAAGAATACACATTGAGGATCTTTTCAGGTTTAGAGTTTTAGATAATTAGATCATAAATCATGCATTGCATTCCACATTTAATCAAGGTGGTTACATAAAAGATAATATTCATTTTCTCCCACCAAGGAAACATATTTAAAATAAAACTTGGATTCTTTCTTGAAATTTCCTCGACACTATCATCACATCATGTAACTTTCCCTTGACATGTGAGAAACATTTCAAAAACTTGGGATGAGCATTAAAAGCTCAGTAAGGGATATAAAAATAGGGAAATAAAACCTTAGTCCATGTATACATAAGAATCAATGAAATCATACTTCACTCATAAAACATAAGCACTTTAACATACCTCATAAAATCATAAGATTTATGAATAACCCATAGAAATCATAACACATAAAGGTAACTTGAGGCATTCATAACATTCTTATGTAGGGAGTAGCCCTCATGGTTACGTTTGGAATACCCATCACAGTATATTCCCTAAATATCATCGAAGAAACCGTAGTGTTTAACTTTTTCACACTACCCAATGCATTGGAGAGATATATCGGGCTCAGCTGCCCTTAGTTTATCACGGAACCACCCATCTTCATAAACAATGCCCAATAACCATAACATAATCATATCACATACAACATGCATAAAGGAAACACAACATTTCCACATTTCTATCACAAGATATCAAAAAAATTTGATATAATCAAAACAATATCAAAACAATTTTCAATACCAAAATAAAATAAAAGTAAAACATGGTATTTATTTTTCATTTAAAAAAAGTTATGGCTTGTAGAGGAAGAAAAACTCAAATAATGGTCACGGCGGCGGAGAAGTCGTTGTCACCGCATACGAAAGACAAAAACATTCCCTTTTGTCATTTAGTAAAATGCTTCGTATAAAAAGATTCCTTTTGAATAAAATTAAAAGTCAAAGGGGTTTATAAACCTTATAAATTAAATTTGTGTATAAAATAAAATATGCCTCAGTGAAAGGAGATTGAAACAAAGTCCCTTACCTCGTGTCCGACTTGACTCGATCGTTCTTTAATCTTCTGAATAATAATCTAGAGTTAATTTCTACTTTCTTAAGAACATTTTTCAAGTTAATTATTCCTTTTATATCATTTATTACCATGTTATGAATATTATGTAATTATTTAAGTAAATAACGGTCATTTTGTCGATCTTTGGTTCTTGAGCCAAAAATAAACTTCTTCTAATTAAAAGTTGTTCATGTGGTAAAATATCCATTATATCCAGAATTATATTCATGAGGTATATATCATATATATCCAGTATATAAATGCATTTATAATATTACATAATATTTAGAGGTAAGAAATGAAATGCACCGTTCATGGAGACGGTAAGCCGTACGTACGCATGAACGCTACTTTCATTTATATTTCATATTTAAAGGAATGAAATCATAATGATATAAACGTATATTATAATTACATTATGATATAATATGTAATACCATTAACTCCATCCTTTATACGTCCCACATATGGAATTAACGAATCAGATCACTTTGAGGGGGTGGTAGTCCGCACTTCTTAAAATGAATTATCGCGTTTACCCATAATGAAAACCATAAATGTATGCCATAAATGAAAAATAAAGAAGAATGAGGAAAAAATAAACATAATATATATCATATATAAATGTAGTGACATCTTAATGGCCACCATGAAAGGTGTTAAAAGAAGATTGAACAATCATTATTTCGTGAGGCAGTAATTCACCATCCATAGAAACAGTTTGTTCTTTAACCATTAAACAGAGGTGTGTGTAAGTGTAGATCGAATAATTTTCATAAAAACATCCTATTATATTTAATATACTAGTTGTTTTACAAAATAAAGGAATAAAAATAGTTTAGCGGGTTGGAGAAGAAAAATAAAACAAAAGAACATAAGAGAAGACATTACCTTTAAATCAGGTAACTCCCCTTGGTTTGAACCAAAAGGGTTTCTTGAAGAGCTTTCTACCTAAGGTAAGGCTTATATGATGAATAGTGGAATGTGTAGAGATAAAATGAGATGATTTTGGCTGAGAAAATGGCTTTAGATGTGTGGGTAAGGTGGTAGAGGTGGGAGCCTTTTATAAGAGGGAGGAGGGGCACTCTTGGAAATTATTGAAATGTTACTTTATTATAAAATGATTTTCGGATTTTAAATGTCCCACAATGATATATTTTGAGGATAAGGTGATAAGGGTTCGAAATAATCCCATAAAATAGGTTTATGACAAGTTTAATTCTTAGATTTTACATTATCTTTTCATTTTATTTAAATCATTCATTAATGAGGTAATCACTACATCACCATGATGTCATAAATAAATTTATTTATTTAATGTCTAAAAATTATAAAAAATACTATGACGTAGGAAATAGTTTTATCGTTCCAATTAAAATTTATTGTCTAAGATATTATTTATGCAAACAAAAATAAAATTGTTTTACTTGGGTGATACATACTTTGGTTGTACTATCCTTTAAAATAAAATAAAATGATAAAGTGTCACTATCACCCAAAATTGATTCCATGGGGTCCCAAAGTTTGGCTCAAGGCATCCCATGGTCGGACATGACACAACCATTTTCATTAGGACACATTTCTGGGTCATTTTATATTATTATGATATTATTTTATTACCCTTATCTACCCGATTACCAATTAATCAAGATAATTAAAGATAATTACCGTCCTTACTATTCAAAATGTCAAAAAACAAGAATCTTAATTACATAATTTGGACCTTATTATTGCAAATATGGAATCCATTTTACCAAATTCCAAAAACAGAAATTGTAGTAATTAATTAAAAAATAATTCACATTTTAAAAAAAAATAGCGGGTTTTTTTTAAACAATATCTATCAAATGTTTGGAACTTTTTTATGTCCAATTTCAAAGTGAAATTAATTACAATGACCACCATTGGATAAATGGTAAAAATATATTTTATTTACACTTTAAAACCAATTAAAAAGATAATATATTCATATAATTAAATTAGATGAATAAGCAGTTTTGAAGTGAAATGCATTATTTTTCACTATTCATTAAAAAATGAACATTGTCAGAAAAATACCAATAATTTATCCAAAGTAAATTTCAATGTCCCAATCCTAAATAATAAGATTATTTTGACAAATAGATCTTATAAAATTGTCAAAATTTGTATTTAAAAAAGTTTTTCCATCAAAAGGCGGTAAAACAATCTTTTAAAAATATTAGAGTATTTTATGCTTAAGATTGAATTTATTCTCATTTTAAGACTCTAAAACACTATATAATTAATAAATAGAATTAGATATGAAAATACATTATTATTTACATACTTGGGATGTTACATCCTTTCCCCCTTTAGAACATTGCATCCCCGCAATTTATTTACTTATCGAATAAGTGGGAGTATTTATCCCTCATTGCATTGTCAGATTCCCATGATTCCTCATCAATAATGTTGTTTTTCCACAAAGCCTTCACTTGATGAATCACATTATTCCGCAATACTTTCTCCCTGTGGTCATGAATCTGGACTGGTTGTTCCTCATAAGATAGATTCTCTTCCAACTGAACTACCTCTAGACTCAAAAATTGAGATGGATCTGGGATGTACTTCCTTAACATTGAAACATGAAAAAAATTGTGTACCTGAGATAAACACGGAGGTAATGCCACTGGGTATTCAACTGATCCAACTCTCTCCAGAATTTCATATGGTCCAATGAACCTTGGACTCAACTTTCCTTTCTTACCAAATCGTATCACACTTTTCTATGGTGAAGCTTTGAGGAAGACATGAACACCTACCTCAAAAGAGAGATCCTTCTTCCTATTGTCCGCATAAATTTTATGCCTGCTCTGAGCTGTTCTCATGTGTTTCTGTATCAGCTAAATTTTTTCGGCCAACTCTTCTACCAATTCTGGTACCATCAACTTCCTTTCACCCACTTTATCCCAAAAAGCTGGAGTTCGACACCGCTTCCCATATAATGCCTCAAATGGTTCCATCTGTATACTGGAATGATAACTATTATTATAAGAAAAATCAACCAATTAAAGATGTTGGTCCCAAATTTCCTGATAATCCATCAAACAAGCACATAGAATATCCTCGAAAGTCTGAATTGTTCGTTCTGACTACCCATATGATTGAGGATGAAAAGCTGTACTAAAATTTAATTCAGTACCCAACGACTTCTGAAGGCCTTTCCAAAATTTAGAAGTAAACCTGGGATCCTGATCAGATATAATGAAGAGGGGAACTCCATGTAACCTAATTATCTCTTTAAGATACAAATAGGAATGTTTATCTAGGGAAAAAGTATCTCTTATAGAAAGGAAATGAGCAGATTTAGTCAAGAAATATACAATAACCTAGATTGAATTATTACCTTGAGGTGTATTCAATAATCCAACAAAGAATTCCATGGATATATTCTCCCATTTCCACTATGGCACTAGTAAAGGCTGAAGCATCCCATTCGGTAACTGCCACTCTGCATTAACCTTTTGACAAGTCAGACACTTCACAATAAAATAAACAATGTATCTTTTCATTTCGTCCCACCAGTAATACTCCTGAAGATCTCTATACATATTAGTACTGGCAAGATGAACTAAAAAAGGAGAACTATGAGCTTCACATAACAACTCTCTCTTAAACTGTGAATCACAAGGCACACACAATCTCTTCCCAAATCTCAAAACAGAATCATTATCAATGTTTAATTCATGCAACATACTCTTCTGAATCACCTCTACCTTTTTCTACAACTCACTGTCTGTCATCTGAGGTACTTAATTCTGTCAGATAGAGAAGATTTCACTGATACCTAAATCAAAACAGAAGAACATCCTGCACCAACAACTTCTATGCCAAAGTTCATCAAATCCTTAACCAAAGGATCACGTTCCAAACGTAACATGGTTAATGAAGCATTACTATTTCGACTCAAAGCATCAGCCACTTTATTTACTTTTCCTGGATGGTAATGAAATGTAAAATCATAGTCCTTGATTAATTCTAGCCATCTCCTTTGTCTCATTGTCAATTATTTCTTAGTTAATATATACTTTAAACTTTTGTGATCGGTATATATATCACACTTTACTCCATACAAAATATGCCTCTATAATTTTAAAGTGAAAAAAGCATTAGCTAATTCCAAATCATGTGTAGGGTAATTTACCTCATGAGTTTTCAACTGACGTGAAGCATAAGCAATTACCTGATCATTCTGCATTAGGACGCACCCAAGTCCTTTCAATGAAGCATCATTGTAGATTACAAACTCACCATTCCTAGAAGGTAGTGCTAAAACTAAAGCATTCATCAATCTTCTTTTCAATTCCTGAAACCAATCATCACATTATTTTGTCCAGATAAACTGAACACCTTTCTAAGTTAGCTTAGTCAATGGGCTGGACAACCGTGAAATTTTTTTAACAAACATTCGGTAGTAGCCTGCCAAACCAAGAATACTACAAATCTCGGTTACATTTGTGGGTCTTTGCCATTATTCAAAAACTTTTGTTTCTTCCGTATCAACAGTTATCCCATCTTTATAAACAATGTGACCAAGGAAATAAATTTATTGCAACCAAAATTCACACTTGCTGAATTTCCCATACAATTTATTTTCTTTTAAGGTTTGAAAAATAACCCTTAAATGATATTGATGCTCCTCCTTACGTGTAGAAAACACCAAAATATCATCAATGAAAACAAAAAAAACTTATCCAAGAACTCATGGAAAATTCTATTCACAAGGTCCATGAATTCATCAGGTGCATTGGTTAACCCAAATGGAATTACTAAAAATTCATAATGGCAATATCTTGTACGAAATGCGGTCTTCAGAATATCTGCTTCCTTTACCTTCAACTGATGGTACCTCGATCTCAGATCAATATTTGAAAAATACTGAGCTCCATGGAGCTGATAAAATAAATCATCGATATGAGGAAAAGGATATTTGTTCTTAATAGTGATGTTATTCAAGTCTCTATAATTATTGAAAAATTTCATTGGACCATATTTCTTTTTAACATATAAGACAGGAGAACCCCATGGTGATGTGCTAGGTTGAATGAAACCTTTCTCTAATAAATCTTGAAATTTCTCCTTCAACTCTAAAAGTTCAATTTGAGCCATTCGATAAGGGGGTTTTGAAATTAGCTTAGCATCAGGAACTAAGTCAATAGTAAATTCAGCTTCCTGATATGGTATTATTCCAGGCAACTCGTTAGGAAAAACATCAGGATACTAATTTACCACTGGCACATCATTAATCTGAACGGTTCCTTTGTTTTCAACAATATGCGCAAGGTAACATTCATTTCCATATTTTACAAGTTTCTCAACCTCTTGATATGTTATCAATAGTAAGGGTTCATTATTGTACACAAACTGAAAGTCTTTCTAAAAAGAATCTTCTTTAGCTCTAAAATCAATCTTAGCATGGTAAACAGAGAGCCAATCCATACCTAGGATAACATCAAACTCTAATAGAGGTAAAACAATAAGGTTTTCAATTAGGTTCTTTCTACGGATAAGGATAGGAAGATTATTATAAATTCTTTTTGCCTCAACATTTCCCCTATGTGTTTTTACCACAAGTTCAGGATTCATTTATTGAGATGGAATTTATAATTTACTCGAAAATTTTTCAGATATAAAAGAATGTGTAGACCCTGAATCAAACAACACGTTGGCATAATTGGAAAAAACAATCAAAGTACCTGATACCACTTCATTTGATGGCCCAACATCTGATGAAGAAGTTGCAAAGGATTTCACCACAACCTTCTACTTATATTCTGACTACTTCCAATCATTTGAGCTCTTTTTCGAACACTCGTTTGCATAATGACCCATCTCATTGCACTTGAAACATTTCACTAACTGTAAATCAAATTTTTTATTACGATCACCTTGATCTTTTTCAGTGAAATCACGAGCCTTTTGTCCCATGTTACCACATCGGTAGCACTTTTTAGAATTCAAAAGATATTCCCCAGCACGCTTTTTACCACATATACCACAAACTAGAAACTTAGTTTTATTACCATCAGACCTTTTTGAAGGATTCTTCCCTTTCTCCTACCACCTCGGTCTCTTATTCTATTGGTTGTTATAGAACACTTGATCATAGTAAAACTCCATTTCCACCTTCTCAGCATATCGAACAAGCTTTTCATAAATTTTGAACTCACGAGAAGCTAAATCCCTACGATATTTTGGATTTAATACTCAGTAAAAATGATTGATTTTACTATCAAGGTCTCAGATAAAATTTGGAGCATACCTTGCCAATCGAGTGAAATTTTCTTCATAAGCATCCACTAAGTCATCCTCTTGCCTCAATTCAAAGAATTGTTTTTGCATCCTATGTCGAACAGCCTTAGGAAAATATTTCTCAAGAAACATACCTTTGAATTCATCCCAGTCAAGAGCATCAATATCATCATCATCCTTGATATTTTTATCCATCGATCACCACTGATCGGCTTCACCAGCCAAACGGTAAACAACAAGACTATCCTTTTGATTGTCTGAACACCCCATGACATAAAAAATCTTCTCCAGTGATTTAATCCACACTTAAGCTAGCACATGGTCAGATGATCCTCTGAATGATGGGGGATGCTGCCTCATGAAATGTTCCACCACTAACATGTTCTTTTGTGGTTGATCTGGCTGATCCCGTGCATGGATACCACCACCATTTATCGCTTGAGTCAACTGTGCCATTACTGCAACAAACTATTCAGGTCCAATTCCGACCATCTCAGGATGCTGATTAGGAAGGTCATTTCCTTCTGTATGCCTTTATAGAACTGCTTCCATGTTTCCTCTATGGAAAATCATTCTGAACAAACATGTCTTAGATGAAGCAACATGGTAATCTTCAAATGCTATGTCATTTCAATTTGACCATAAAAAAATATTTTTGGATAATCATTTAATATAATTATAACTCTTAAAGTTATCTAAACTGAACTCTGATACAAACTATAAGGCCCCAACCTTTAAAATTACTTAATCAAGAGTTATTACAAGAATACACATTGAGGATCTTTTTAGGTTTAGAGTTTAAGAGAAGTAGATCATAAATCATGCATTTCATTCCACATTTAAACAAGGTGGTTACATAAAATAAAATATTCATTTTCTCCCACCAAGGAAACATATTTAAAATAAAACATGGATTCTTTCTTGACACTTTTTCGACACTATCATCACATCATGTACCATTCCCCTGACCTGTGAAAAACATTTCAAAAACTTGGGATGAGCATAAAAAGCTCAGTAAAGGATATAAAAATATGGAAAGAAAACATTAATCCATGTATACATAAGAATCAATGAAATCATACTTCACTCATAAAACATAAGCACTTTAACATACCTCATAAAATAATAAGATTTATGAATAACCAATAGAAATCATAACACATAAAGGTAACTTGAGGCATTAATAACATTCTTACGTAGGGAGTAACCCCTATGGTTACGTTTGGAATACCCATCACAATATATTCCGTAAATCTCTTCAGAGATACCTTAGCGTTTTACTACTTCGCGTTACGCAATGAATTGGAGATCCATATCAGGATCACCAACCCTTAGTTTATCATGGAACCACCCCTCTTCATAAAAAATTCCCAAGAACCATAACATAATCGTATCACATA
Source organism: Viscum album (assembly GCA_963277665.1). NCBI lineage: Eukaryota > Viridiplantae > Streptophyta > Magnoliopsida > Santalales > Viscaceae > Viscum > Viscum album. The sequence goes on along the minus strand of OY728156.1, from coordinate 1,242,354,111 downwards.
AAACATGCATAAAAGAAACACAACATTTCCACATTTCAATCACAAGATATCAAAAACACATTGATATAATCAAAAAATTATCAAAACCATTTTCAATACCAAAATAAAAGAAAATTAAAACATGGTATTTATATTTCATTTAAAAAAAGTTATGGCTTATAGAGGAAGCTGAAACTGAAATAATGGTCACGACGGTGGAGAAGTCATTGTCGCCGCATACGAAAAACAAAAACATTCACTTTTGTCGTTTAGTAAAACACTTCGTATAAAAATATTCCTTTTGAATAAAATTAAAAGTAAAATGGGTTTATACACCGTATAAAAGAATGTTGTGTATAAAACAAAATATGCCTCAATGAAAGGAGATTGAGACAAAGTCCCTTACCTCGTGTCCGACTTGACTCAATCGTTCTTTAATCTCATGAATAATAAACTAGAGTTAATTTATAATTGCATAAGAACCTTTTTAAAGTTCATTATTCCTTTTATATCACTTATTAACATGTTATGAACATAATTTAATTATTTAAGTTAATAACGGCCATTTTGTCGATCTTTGGTACTTGATCCAAAAATAAACTTCTTATAATTACAAGTTGTTCATGTGGTAAAATATCCATTATATCCAGAATTATATTCATGATTTAGAGATCATATATATCATATATATGATATATATCTAGTATATACATTCATTTATAATATTACATAACATTTAGAGGTAAGAAATGAAATGCACCATTCATGGAGACGGTAAGCCGTACGTACGCATGAACACTAATTTCATTTCTATGTCATATTTAATGGAATGAAATAATAATGATATAAAGGTATATTATAATAATATTATGATATCATATTTAATTCCATTAACTCCATCCTTTATGCATCCCACATATGGCATTAATGAATCAGATAACTTTGAGGGGGCGGTAGTCCACACTTCCTAAAATGAAATTATCGCGTTTACCCATAATGGAAACCATAAAGGTATGCCATAAATGAAAAATACAGAAGCATAAAGAAAACATAAAACTAACATATATCATATATAAATTTAGTGACATATTAATTTCCACCATGAAAGGTGTTAAAAGAATATTGAACTATCATCGTTTCGTGAGGCAGTAATTCACCATCCACAGAAACAGTATGTTCTTTAACCATTAGACGGAGGTGTGTGTAAGTGTAGCTCGAATTATTTTAATAACAACACACTAGTATATTTAATATACTGGTTTTGTTACAAAATAAAGTAATAAAAATAGTTTATGGTGTTGGAGAAGCAAAATAAAACAAAATAACATAAGAGAAGACATTACCATTGAATCGGGTAACTCCCCTTGGTTTGAACAAAAAGTGTTTCTTGAAGATCTTTTTGCCTAAGGTAAGGCTTCTATGATGAAGAGAGGGATGTGGAGAGATAAAATGAGTAGATTTTTTTCCAAGCCAATGGCTTGAGAGGTGTGGGAAATGTGGTAGAGTTGGGGGACTTTTATAAGAGGGAGGAGGGGTACTCTTGGAAATTCTTGAAATGTTACTTTATAATAAAATGATTTTCGGATTTTAAAGGTCCCAAAATGATATATTTAGAGGATACAGTGATAAGGGTTATAAATCCACCCATAAAATAGGTTTTTGACAAGTGTAAGTCTTATATTTGACATTATCTTTTCTTTTTATTTAAATCGTTCATTAATGAGGTAATCGCTACATCATCATGATGTCGTAAATAAATTAATTTATTTAATGTATAAAAATTATAAAAAAAATACTATGATGTAGGAAATATTTTAATATTTCCAATTAATATTTATAGTCTAAGATATCATTTACATAGACAAAAATAAAATTGTTTTACTTGGGTGATACATACTTTGGTTATACTTTCCTTTAAAAAAATAAAATGATAAACTGTCACTGTCACTCAAAAGTTATTCCATGGGGTCACAAAGTTTGGAACAAGGAATAACATGGTCGGAAATGACACAATCAGTAGAATTAGGACACATTTGGGGTCATTTTATATTAATATGATATTATTTTATTACCCTTAACTACCCGATTGCTAATTAATCACGACAATTAAAGATAATTACCGTCGTTACTATTCATAATGTCAAAAAACAAAAGAGTCTTAATTAAATAATTTTTACCTTCTCATTCTAAATATGGAATCCATTTTACCAAATTAAAAACACAGATATTTCAGTAATTAATTTAAAAATAATTCATGTTGTCAAAACAAATAGCGGATTTTTTTTAAACAATATCTATCAAAAGTTTGGCACTTGTTTATGTCCAATTTCAAAGTGAAATTAATTCCAATGAACACCATTAGATTAAATGGTAAAAATATATTCTATTTAAACTTTAAAACCAATTAAAATGATAATCTATCCATATAATTAAATTAGATGAAAAAGTAGTTTTGACGTGAAATGCAGTATTTTTCACTATTCATTAAAAAATGAACTTTGTAAGAAAAATACCAATAATTTGTCCAAAGTAAATTTCAATGTCCAAATCCTAAATAATAAGTTTATTTTTAAAAATAAAGATTATAGAATTGTCATAATATTTATTTAAAAAATATTTCCCATCAAAAGGCGATAAAACAATCTTTTAAAAATATTAGATTATTCTATGCTTAAGATTGGATTTATTCTCATTTTAAGACTCTAAAACACTATCTAATTCAAAAATATAAATAAATATGAAAATAAATTATTCTTTATGTACTTGGGATGTTACATGTTAAATGTTGTAACTCATGACAAGATTGGAATAAATAGTTATTCCACTAGGTTACAGGTTAACTTATTGTTTGCTCAATAAATAAACCATTAGATAGGATTATGATTAATTCATTTATCATTTATTTATTTATATCTTATTCATTATTTATTTTAATGGATACAAGACCAATATCACATAAATTTATGAATTAATGTGACAAGACGGAATTCAAATAAATGGATTTTGCGTAATTTTTTTATCTATCATGGGTAATTAATTAAGTAAAATCCACTTAATAATAAAAAGTTACGGAAAAGATAAAACTAGATAAAATTTAAGCTTAATAAATTAAAATCCCTAAAATATATATTAAGTCATACTTGGCCTTCAACTATTTGATTAGGAATGATATCTTTAGAAATAAGTGTTTTACCAACCCTCCTTGGGAGACTTACTTTTGACATGGAGTTCTTATGATGGTTTATGGGGTTAATTAACCATATAACATCAATAGAAGTAAAACATGATTGACTTGATGTAACTTGGATGAAAGTAATGAGAAAATGTGAGTCAGGATTTTTGGATCGGAGAGTCTACATAATAGATCAAGGAGTTGTAAGTCCGTAGTTGGAAAAGACATTCCTACCAAAATAACTTTAACCTACTTGACCAACCCTCATTGGGGTTATGAATAGAAAAACCTAGATCCTTTCAACTAGAATGTCCAAGGAAACAGGAAAATTTGAGTTAAATACTAAGGGATTTTGGGACATGATAAAATAACATTATTTTTAATAAAATTTATTATTATTCTTATTTCTCCCATAATTTATAATCAAGAAAAGTAATAAAATATGATCTTTTATAATTGTATAAAATGAAAAGTTCATTATCCACTCTATCCCTATGATCTATATTATTGAAATACAATATCCTTATTATCATTAACTTCAAGGTGTGGTCTAGATTCTTTTAGTTTGTGTTATTCCATGAATATAAATATTTTGCGCTATAACCCTCAATGCTTAATCCTCCTTCCAAGGTGGTGAGTGATGAAGAGTTTCTAGTCTATTAAAAACATATGAATGATGAGATCGACATTAAATGTGTTATGATAACATCTATGTCTAGTGAACACATGATGTTTCATGAAAACAGAGACACATATAGCATGATTACGAATCAACATGGATTATATTAGTTGAGAGCCGGACTTGATTAGTTTGAGATATCAATACTATTATTTAGAGTGATCTTGGAGAGGGTGCACTATCTGGGCCTCATGTAGTCATGTTTATTGGATATATTAATCACCTATAGGTTCTAGGGTTTAAAATCCCTAAATATCCGAGAACCAATATCATTATTACATTACCACCTTATAGATTACCTAATTTTTTTTATAATTTTAAAATTATCAACATTGAGAAGTATCTTATAGATCTTTTCACTCATCTTTTCCTAGATAATAGGGAGATAAATCATGAACAACATTCGATCCTTATTGTGAAAAAAAGGCAGGAAAATAGATCTAAGACCAAATATTCATTATACCCTACTAAGAAGAGAAAGATAAATGGGAACGTAAGGTAACATGATGTTTTTTATTTTACATGTCATAAGAAGAGACACTGAAAAAAATGGCACCCAGACTATGAAGCAAGGGGAATATTTAGAAGCATTTTTTTCAAGTGAAATTTATTTATTTCTACAGTTTTGGTATTAGATACAAATTTTGGAACTAAAAAATTTATTCAAATACATAAACAATGTAGATTTAAAAATATTAACCAAGGGGATGCAGATCCATGTGTTTCCAACAAATAAAAACTTATTTTTGTAGCTATCGACAACTACCACCTCATATTTTTAACTGGAATGATCTTGGTTTTAAGATATTTTCATTATGTTCTATCGTTTACCAAAAAAATTATTTATGTACTTAGACTACATACAAATGAATTTATTTTCAAATTTGGGAATAAATTTTTGATCAGTTATAATAATAACATATGATAAGGTATGAAACATTTAAAGAACATTCTTTATGTGTTGGGTTGTGAAAACCAATTAATGGAAATAGATAACAAAATTACGTCACATGACTCTTAGAACACCCAGATTTGATGTCCCTAGATATATCATGTAAATGAAACGTGATTTAATAAATTAAAAAGATATTGATTTTATATGCTTTCGAACTAAAACCACTTGGTGTACATCACACTTGCTTATAAGGAAAAATGACAAAAGCCCCATTTAGTGGAAAAAGTGAAAGATTAAAAAAGATTATTGAATTAGTTCATACTAATGTGTCAGACCATTTAATGTTTAAAAATGGTGTGGTTACTCATACTTAATAACTTTTATTAATTATTTTAGTAGATATGGCTATGTCTACTTGATGAGTTAGAACATAGATTCTTTTGATAAATTTAAAGAATACAAGAATGTAGTTGAGAGAACCAGTTTGGTATGAAGATTAAGAAAATCCTTCTTGACCGTAGTGGTGAATATCTTAATAAATACTTCATTGATTATTTATGATAGTTTGGGATTCTATCCCAACTAAATCCTCCTATAAACCATAGTGTAATGGTGTAAGTGAAAGGAGTAACTGCACATTTTTGGAAATGGTGATATCAATGATGAGTCATACGACTCTTCCATTATCCTTTTTGTGAAACCTATTAAAAAAATGACACAAATATTGATCCAAATTACTTCTAAGGTGGAAGATGTTATACCATGACAATTGTGGAATTAAAGAAACCTGTATTTCCATACTTACATGTATAGGGTTGCATAACATTTGTCTATGCCTATTTAGCTAACAAACATGCACCCTAAGGCATAAAGTGTACCTTCATAGGATACCACCAAAAAAAGGGATTATTACCTATATTAATCCTCATAAAAATGTAATATTTTAAATAAATTACATATCACTTGATATAGAGAACATCTATAACAAAATATTGTGGGAGTAAGATAGACTTTGGTAAATTCAAGGCTCATGGTACAGAAGAGTTGGTAGATGAATATCTTCCACAAAACCCTATGGATAAAGAAGTTGTTCTAGAGTCACAAGTATTGTATAGGAGTACAAGAGAGGTTACATAACCATAATAGTATAGTTTTCTAGTCAATAAGAATAGTTAACCATTATTACTTGATAATAATGATCCTCTAACCTGTAAGGAAGCAGTAAGTGGAAAAACATCTTCTAAGTGGAAAGAAGTCATTAATTTTGAAAAGAATTCCATATACCAAAACTAGGTATGGAGTATGATACCTCAAATAGATGTAAATATAATTGGATTAAATGGGTATTAAAAAAGAAACAAGATAAGGATGGTCAATTTAATATCTATAAAGAATAGATGGTTTCAAAAGGGTTTAAACAATGTTAAGGGATTGACAATAAAAAAATATTTACACCAGTCACTGTCACTACTAGAGAAACACCATATACCAATATTTTATAACCATGGGTATTGTCCCTAAAAAAATGGGTATAGGCTATACCCATGGTTTTCAGAATAATGGTTGATAGATCCATTAATATAGACTTATACCCATGTTTTCTATAGAAACCGTGGTTATAGCCTTATAGATTTTGTCATATCCATTATTTAATGAAAATCGTGGGTATATATCAATACCCAAGCTTATCTAAACAGTGGGTATAAATTTTACTAAATGAAAACATATACCAATAGTTCCCCAAACTATGGGTATAGGTAGCTGCCACTATTTGGCACAAGGAGTAGCTCTTCTAGATTCTGAACCTGTAAATAAAATAAAAAACATATAGAACATTATATGCAATAAAAATATTTCATATTTAGCATTAAACCAATTACTCTTAATAAATTTCAAACCATTTATAGTAATATAACAAACATATATTTGCATAAAACCTACCAATTCAAGTCGTTAAAAAACTTCCACATATCTATTTACTACTAAGTCATAAATGGATGGGATCAATATCTCCCCCATCACAAATATCCTGATCATAATCACCATCAACAACATCCTCGTCACCAACAACATCATATAGAGCATCATCATCATCACCATAATCATTATCTCCACCACCACGACGACCACCACCACCACCACCATCATCATCTTCATCATAATCATAATCATAATCATCATTATCATAATCATCCTCATAGTAATCATCATCATCATCATCATCATCATCATCATCATCATTTTCATCATCATCATTGTCGTCATCATCGCCATCATTAACATCATCATCGCCACCACCATCTACTCAAATACCACTAAGAACCTCATTGAATTCACTCGAGTCATCATCTAAAGAGACAATTGATTCTATATATGAATCAATAGTAGTGACATCCTCTTATGGAAGTGATTTACTTATAATTTACATAGATTTTATGAAGTTTTTATTTATTAGTTTACTTATTTAACACTCCTGTAAATTTATTTTTTTAGCCTCAGCTAGTTCTACATGAGGGATTTATATATTAGTGTTCTAAGAGGCTTTAGAGGATCCTAATGGGGACCAATAACTAGTGGGGATTATATTTTTCTTGGGTTGACATCAAAATATCCATGTGTGATCCTCACCTAATACCTGACTCAAATGATCGTTTTGCTCAAACTTTTCATCATTTTTATTATCGAGGGCCTCCAAGTATGTTTTTTGAATATATAAACAAGATATTTAATTATTAATTCCATATAAATATTTAAAATATAAATAAAACAACTTATAACCTTTTCATGTGTTTGTACATTTATTGCACTTCCATCCTTTTTCTCCTTACTCAAGAAAAATAATTTTACTCGAGGCACATGAACTTTGATTCCCAATACCTCTTGATGCAAATTAAATTTACTAGTATACACATATTCACAATATGAATTTTTTATATATATAATAATAATAAAATTTAAAAATTTTAAATGAATGAACAATTCATAAATTTAAACATGTGATAAACATTGATGAAAAATTCATAAATAAAAACTTATCATAAAGACATTATAATTTTATATAATCATTATTAATATTACATAATCTTCAATATGAACACTTTATATTCATTTAATAATATAAACTTCATTAAATTAATGATTTTAAGGGATTTTCTTTATATATATATATATATTAATTTTTTATTAAATATAAATATTTTTTATTTTAAGTTATTAGGGAAACAATTTTGATAATATATATTTTACATAGTTAATAATATTTAATCCTTGCTGAGATCAATCATAAAAAAATTGATGTATTTTCAAGAATATCAAAACAATTCCCCTAATTTGAATAATTAAAATTATGTATTTATGAACAATTAATAATATTTAATTATAAATAATTTATTTCAATGTAATAAGGAATTAAAATTATCCTCATGCCCTAAGGTCCAATTGGCTAATTTCCCAATTGTCCATTAGGCAGTCAAGCCATTAGTCTAATTTTCCAACTGGCCATTAGGTCGTTATGCCAATTAGTCCAATAGGAAAATTTTCCATTGGGCCAATTATCCATTAGGTCATCAATACAATTGGCCATTAGTCCATTAGGACAATTGGCCATTAGGTATTTAGGCTAATTGTCCATTAGGTTAATTGGACAATTGGGAATTAGGTCATTAGGCCAATTCTCCATTACACCATTTTTCCATTAGACCAATTGGAAAATTGTTCGTTAGGCTATTATGCCATTATGATAATTGGATATTAGGAAATTAGGCCAATTATCCATTAGCACATTAGAAAAATTGGCCATTAGTCTATTATGCCAGTTGGAATACTGACCATTATCCTAATCCCACTTGTTCATTAGACCATTAGGCTAACTGTACATTAGAAAATTAGGCGAATTTTCCAATTGGAAGTTAGACCAATTTTAAAATTGTCCATTAGGCTTTTAATCCAATTAGTCTAATTTTCCAATTGTCCATTATGCTGTTAGACCAATTGTCCAATTGTCTATTAGAACAATTTTCCATTTGGCCATCAAGATAACTAGACAATTGACCAATTGGACAATTGGATATTACTCCATTAGTCCATTATGCCAATATTACATTAGAACAATAGTCCAATTAGCCAATTGGGAAATAGTCCATTAGTCCAATATTCCAATTTTCCATTAGGCTCTTAGGAAATTAGGCAAATTTTCTAATTGGCCATTATACTGTTAGGTTAATTTGGCTAATTGGCCATTAGTCCATTACACCAATTGACAATTAGAAAATTAGTCCATTAGGCCAATTGTCCAATTATGCATTAGTCCAATTGGAAAATTTTCCATTAGGCAAATTTTCTATTAGGACAACAGGCCAATTGGCCAATTTTCCATTAGGCCATTAGGCTAATATTCCATTAGTCCATTTGGCCATTATGCGATTAGTCAAATAGAACAATTAGACATTATTTCATTAGGATAATTGCATAATTTTACATTAGTCCATTAGGTCATTGGTGCATTATATGATTAGGCCAATTGTCCATTAGGCTATTAAGACATTTTTCCATTATCCCATTAGGCATATTGTCCATTAGGCTATTAGTAAATTCCTCAATTATGAAAATTGAATAATTTTCCATTATTCCATGAAGACATTAGTCCAGTTTTATAATTGGACTTTAGTCCATTATACCATTAGTGTAATTGAAATTTTTTCCATTATTCCATTAATCCAATTGTCTAATTGAAAATTATGCCATTTGGCAAATTGGTCATTATGCCGTTAGAAAATTAAGCCAGTTTTCTAAATTGCTATTAGATTGTTAGGCCAATTAGGCTAATTTACCATTATGACATTAGGCCAATTAGCCAATTTCCCAATGGACATTAGGCAGTTAAGCCATTAGGATATTATTCAAATTGTCCAATTGGTCATCATTCCTTTAGGAAAATTGTACTTTGTCCCATTAGTCCCAATGGGCCGATTTACCATTAGGAAATTAGGCCAATTGGCCAAGAGAACATTAGATCTTTAGACCATTAGTCTGATTGGACATTAGGCTATTTTTTCATTAGACCATTAGGCCAATTGGCCATTAAGAAGTCAGGTCATTAGGCCAATTGGCACTTAGGACATCAAGACAACTGGTCAATTGGACATTAGTCCATTCAACCAATTTTTCATTAGTCCATTAGGTGAATTATACAATTGGATATTAGGATATTAGGACAACTAGGCCAATTTTACATTATGATAATTTTAAAAATTGACCATTACGCTATTAGTCCAATTTATACAATTATCCATTAGGCCATTAAGGCATTAAGACAATTGGTCAATTGGTCAATTGGCCATTAGGATATTATAACAATTGGAAATTATTCCATTAGGCCAATTGGCCATTAGTTTGTTATGAAAATTGGCCAATTGGAAAATTGGCCATTAGTGAATTAGGTCATTAGGCCAATTATCCATTATTCCATTACTCCAATTCGACATTAGGCCATTTTTCCAATTGTACATAAGTTAATTTTTCCCATTGGACATTGTTTCATTAATCCAACTGGCCATTAGTCCATTTTTCCATTAGGATAGTTGTCTAATTGGACATTAGGCCATTAGGAAAATTAGACAATTGGTCAATTGGCCATTATGACATTAGTCCGTTAGGCTAATTAGAGCTTTGGCTGTTAGTCCATTAGTCCAATTGGAAAATTGACCATTAGGACTTTAGCGCAATTTTCCATTAGTCCATTATACCAATTGTCCATGAGGTCATTAGGCCACCAAGCCAATTATTCCAATTGAAAATTGGTCCAATTTTCCAATTGGACCATAGTCCATTATGCTAATTAAAAATTAGTCCTTTAGTTTAATTGGACAATTTTTCATTAGTCCATTAAGATGTTAGGTAAATTAGAGGTTAGGAAACTAGGCCATTATGCCAATTAGGACAATTGTACATTAGACCATTGGGATATTGGGACAATAGTCCATTAGGATATTAGTTTAATTGGATATTAGTCCATTATGACAAATGACCATTAGGTTGTTAGGCCATTAGGCCAATTGGGAAATTGGTCATTAGTCCATTATGTCATTAAGCCAATTGGCCATTATTCCATTATCATAATTGGACAATTGGACATTAGGCCGTTAGTCCAATTGACCATTAGGCTGTTAGGCTATTTGGTCAATTTAAAGGGGTATTTTTAACATTATATTAAAGATATTAATGACAATAAAACATAAATTTCAGCATGAAAAGATAAATAAGTAATAATATGAATATATAAATTATTTTTATTCATATTAAATTACTCAGAGATTCTCATGATAAATAATCATAGTGCACCCCAATATGTGAAAATATATAACTGAATATTTGTTTCTTTGGTTTTTTCCCGATGCATCCAAAAAACTAAAAAATCAATACAAGTAATAAAAATTAAATTTTATATGTAAACCACTAAATAATGGGAATAACTTAAACTCATCACTCTCTCATTATGAGATCATATTTTGATACTGTTTTATTGTATAGTAAGGGAATATTGACACACCCTCTAAATTAAAACCTAGTCTAATCCTCTAAACAATGTATAACTCTTGCTTATATGATTTATATAACTCTACATGATCCATCAACCTTACAACCTTATTAGGTTATCCATCAGGAAAGTCAAATAGAATATGAAACAAACAAGTTAATTCATATAAATATAACAGGAATATAGATATAAATTTAACAAATTTTATTACCCATATATCCGCACATGGTTTTTTCTTGATGTCATTACCGACATGTCTCCATGAGATTGGTTCCACCAGAATGATATCATGGTACTTGGATAAAGTTTCCAAGAATCTTTGACACTACCTATAATTTTTACCTATCTTCTGATTTTCGTCATTGTAATCCACTATTATTTGTGTTTGGTGATTCCAGGATTCCCCCATATTGTTGTGACCGGGTTTCCAATTAGAATATCACATTAAATAAGGTAAATGGTAAAAAAGTAGAATTATGTCATGTTACAAGCAGACAAAAATGATGTGATATAATTTGGAATGCTTATAATAAAAAAACATGATGAATAATTCACAATAGGCTCTGATGGATCCGTGGGATGTCCTGGATTAGTAGGCTCTAAAGGATACATATGTTCTAATGCATTATATGGGTGATCTTGATGCACTAGAGTTGAATATAAAGGAAAAAAATAATCAGATCCATGATGGATAGTAGGAAATGGAGGTGGTGTAGACATGCAATGATATGGGTATGGTAGATGGGCTGTCCACTAGAGGTTCATGGTGGGAATGGGTATGAAAGGTGATCTATCAGGGTTTAGGAGCATCCCCGCTCAGACTCATGATGGTAGTATGAGGAAGATTCAACTCCAGTTCAATTGAATATCCCTAAAAATTATGATAAATAATATGAAAATAACATTATATGTAATGAAAAATAAAAATATTACAATTATTATACTCAATAAGGAAATAACAAAAGACAACCCATGCCCCTGCTTCTATTGATCAACATCAAATAATCACTTCCTTTGAACTTATTCATTAATTTTTATAATCTTCATAAGAATTAAATGTAAAATTTTTAGAAATAATTTCTAAAAATAATACATACAACTTAGAAGTAATAGAATTCATAAAAAACATCATAATATGTTTTTGTAATAATAATCTTAATGTATGTTATACATTTTTATATAAACCATTTTAAACCTAGTTTTTTGAATTGAAATAAATAAAAATAAATGAAATGAAACCGCGAAATGATAAAAGAAACATATCATTCCAAATTGTGGCTAAATTAATGTAATTATAGTAATATAATCATGAGAATCCCATGTCAAGGTAAACTGAATAAACGATAATCATATGTAGTTTCTTTAACATATTACCCACTACTACAATTGGTTCAACATATACTCCAACAATGGGACAATTTGAGTCATGAAATGAAATATTTTGGTCAACACCAATGATGACACCAGTGTTTTCAATTTCATTCCTAGCATTATGGAAAACATATATTGGGATTACTTCATTAATGACACATTAATCAAGTTTCAAATGATTATTCACATAAAGAACTTGTTTTTCATTGATTACAAAATATATGGTTAATTGGTATCTAGGAAGCAAATTATGTTAATAACACTAAATCTATAATAATTAAAAAATTTACCATGTCACATCATTTAATCAAACCATTTACATTTCATCATAGCAACTCGACCCTGAGAGTAGTAATCCCTTAGAAATATTTTCTCAACAAGTCTATAATAAGACACATTTTTATATCGGGGCTGACTATCTGAGGCATTCACATAACAATTCTTTGTAGCTGTTAACATAACTCCATTATGTTGTGTTCTCAGTTTTACCCCTCAATCAGTTGTAACAAATTTATACCCATTGATTATTAAATATTTGTATTCATGAACCAAAGAATTGGGACCAAAATCCAACACTATTAATTCTTGAGAAACAAAGTCAATAGGTAAACACAATAACTGAAATATAAATGAGTAATACAATTAAATGAATATATTTATTTTAGGTTAATTAAAGTAATGGTCATACCTTTGATTTCAACCAAGCAGGAAACTCTTGGCTATGAAAAGTCTCTCTCCTTCCCAAAGGCAAAGATCGAAGAATTCTACTTATAATTTTTTTTATATTCCCTACATAAAATGATAATAAAATTTTATGGTATATATAAAATTTCATTGTATGAGATAACATATAAATATTAAAATTACTTACTTGATATAATCATAAAAAAAACCACACTTAAAAAAGACTGTGTGATATGCCATATCCCGATTCTCAAGGCTCAATAAATCAAATGTATATGACCTTTGTATTCCTCTTTTTTGAGGAAGTGATAGAAAAAAATGATAAATATTCCCATACCACTAATCTTCATTTCTCATTGGCCGGTTTTGTATTGTGCCAACATCATACAAATAGATTGACTAAAATCCCTATATTCTTGAGCCAGATAACCTCTCACAATTGAACCTTTAGGATAATTATTGTTTGGGACATAAGATATAATTGTTAAATTATTTTCTTCAGTAGGATACATCCAATGAATAGAAACGGGTCCCCTATAAAGTTTTTCCATTGTAAGATGAACTGTTAAATGTAGCATGCATGTGAAAAATGAGGAAATATTTTTTTTCCAACTCAAAAACAATAATAGTTCTACATGATGCATTTTTATCAAGAAAGACATTAATAAACTTTTAGCGCAATGGTCTCTAAAAATGGAACAACTTAATAAGTATCAACCATACATTATTTGATATAAAACTCAAGATTCCAATTGTAATCAATTCATAATGAAAGATGTGATAATCATGAGATTTTTGGGATTTTAGTTTCAAATCCCTTCTAATGAATTGTTTTGATATGTGGCTGGAATATACACCAGAAAACCTGATATACTCCAATACTTCTAAAAATTGATTTTTCGATAAAGGTTTTTTCACATAAGAGGCACACAGAACTTTCCATTTGTTTACACAGATACACAAATGAGGTTGTTCTTGTCGAATTTCCCAATCCAATAATTCCCATTGAGATTGAATGTCATATTTGGTATTCCCCTTTATATTTCGATGAATTTAAATTAAAAATTATCATATATTTGTATTAATGTGAAATACATCTATATAATGACATAACAATTTGTAAACCAATATGGAAACGCAAAAAAGATACTTCTCCTTTCTAACTAGAAGTGCCATCAGTGTTAATTTTTTTTCCTATTTTTAGATTTCATATAACATTTTAATAACAAGAAAACTACTATATTTACATCAATTAAGCACATTAGTTCCTGATATACATTGAGGTGGTTGTTCAGTGTCAATAGTATTATCAAATCTCTAGGGATTCTTTCTGTATTGAAGATTCATTAGCAAGAATCATCGATGCCTGATGAAAATGAAACTATATTTAATACTTATTAATCATTTATTATTAATATAAATATGACATGATTGTTTTACTATAATTATACAACTAAAAGCATATCATAAGTTGGTAAATAATTTTTAGTATATATAAGGGTAGAATTTTTCTAAAATATTTTTTTGAAGATGCATCGAATGTGAACACAACCAGATCCCAAATCTACTTAACTAACCTATTAAAGGTTGAAAATAAACTTCTATATCATTGGAAGGACCATATGTTCCTGATATTAGTATACTTAAGAATGTGAATGTTTTTTTCATACATATCCAATGAAGAAGATTATAAATATAAATAAAAACTGGCCATGTGTTTTGAGTATTAAACATCTAACCAAATAGATAAAAACCATCATATGATAAAACCAACCTCACATTACGAACCTCATTGAAAAAATTGGTATGTTTTGAATCAAATTCACTCCGTTATAATCCATCTTCTGGATGGACCAACTCATCCTTATCTTTAATTATCTCAGAATTATTCCTTCACATAGTGGCTGATATTTCTACTTATATGAACAGTTTTTACGCCTGAGAATCAATAGAAAGTGCCACATGACTTTTTTTGGCACAAAGATGGTGTTCCATATACATTTTTCTTCCACTGAGATGTATCACATTCTTTAAAATAATTATGGTCAGTTATTTCCTCCCAAAATTAATTGTAGTATTTCCGACAATCATTAGTTTTATTAGTATAAAATATGTTCTCCTTAATTGACATCAATTCCTTATAATGATATAAGGGAATATATACACCATCAGAAAAAAATTTCTTCAAAGATATAAGAAGATAATCAATAGTGGTATTAGAAATTCCATACATGGTTTTCTCATGGTATAACCACATTAAAAATTCACTATTTTTCATTTTAGTAATTTATTAATTTATAGTAGTTCAGGCATCATCCATAAATTTTTTTACTCTCTCAACATCATCATCTTCAGTATTTTCCTCATGTGCGTTGATATCATTTCTCTCTTTCACTAGCATAATATCTCTCTCATTCTGATGCACAAGTGGAAACCGATCAAATATCAAATTCTCAGTACCACTTTTTTCATTTCATTGATGAATAGTATAACATTATCTCAACTATCTATTTTGATATCATACATAATAGTTTGTTTTAAATACTGCTTTCGTTATATGGTAGTTAACTTCTTTCTAGATAAAACATGGTCTTCCAACACAATTTTAATATAGACATATTATACGAACTCCATCTGAAGCATTATTCAATTAAAAATATAATTTTATTTCTATAATATATCAAAACTCAGTTGAAATACATTCAGTATGATACGTTCATATTCTATCCATTCAATTATTGGAAAAAAAAGTTATGTTCCAATTAAAAATGTAAACCATAATTATAATGATTTCTAAATTCAAATACAAATTAAAAGTATAGTGTAGAGGAAATTAAATTGCACTAATAGAAACCAAATTGTATACAATTCACAATGTAAGTGACCATTATAGAATACTCTACTATTCATCCTAACCAAGAATTATTCATATCATAATAAAAAACTATGGATTACTTATAAAAATACAAAAAAGGTGCACGTATTGCAATAATTAACAACTATGAAATACTAGTAGAAAAATGTGTATTTTTTATATAGAGAGGTATTCTGATTTGAAAACATAATTGAGGATAACATTTATTCATGAAATGATTTTATTAATGGTTAAAATTACTTATATTATTCAAACATAAAGAAAATGGAATTATCAGGATTTTCTATTTCAATTTAAGTGGTATTTAATTTAGTAAAGATCTATCAAGACTAAATAATTATTCCACTCTATCCCACATCATGAAACCCATCCATTATTTCTTGGATTAAGTAATATTCTATATTTACATATAATTGTATTATCATGTAAATTATCATACAGTTATTTTTTTGTGGTAAAAACAATCCCATAAATATTTTAATCATGGTTCATGATATAAAAAATGAAATTTAAATAATTAAATATCATAACACAAGGATAATAAAAACTAACATTAACTTCTATAGGTTACTTAAATATTATTCCCAATAATAAAAATATTTAAATCGCTAAAATATTCCAGCAGAATAATCTCGAATTTATGTTAAAAATATTAGAATCCAAATGATAGTTTTCAAAATAAATAAATTATAATTAAAAAAGATGTCTTTTATAAATTTAATAGAATATATTTGATCTATATTAAGCTACAAATTTAAAAACACAATGATATAAGTGATTCCATCATACTCCATTAAAATCAAATGCATAGATAAAAATGAAAATAACAACTAACAGAAGAGAAGACAGATTGAGAACTCACTAATCTAATGGAAAAGAAGAACCAAATCAAAAAAATCATTTAATTACGGGATAAAGATGGATAAGATAAGAGATTAAATAATAGGAGAGAAATAAATCTTACCCCTCGAAAATCGCATCAAAAAAACTGCTAGAAATGGATGATGAAAACTTAGACAATGGATGTAATGTCACATGAGGAGGGGAGGGGGTTCACTGAGGCTGCTGGGAGAGGAGATAAATATGTATTATTTTGAGGAGGGGTAGGGGAGGATGAGAAAGGCTAACTATGTTAGGGGATATAACCACAGTTTAAAGACAACTGTTGGTATATCTCAACCAATACTAATGATTTCTTCAAACTGTAGGTATAGGTTTGGAAAAAATGTCTATACCCATGGGTTCTTTAAAAAATGTGTATAGATCCACAGGGATAGATCTAGTTTCTAGTAGTCTATGTTAAAATACATAATAATTTTACTTACCATTATGACCTTCCATGATTATGATATTTGGAAAATAGATGTCCAAACATACTTCCTTAATTAAAACCTTTAGGAAATCATTGATATGACATAAACTAAATGGTTTGTGTCTATGAAGTATGAAAACAAGGTATACATGTTGAAAATATCCATTTATGGATTAAAACAAGTATCCATATTGTGGAGAATTTTATTTGATTAATCCATAATGGAATTTGGTTTCATAAAGAATGAATGTGAGCCTTGTGTCTATAAGTGGTGTAGTGGGAGTGTTTTCATTTTCTTAATAGTATATGTTAATGACATATAAATTATTTGAAATGAGATACCAGTATTAGAGTATGTTAATTCATGATTGAATAAATACTTATCCATAAAGAACTTAGTTGATGAAATATATATTCTTGGGATAAATATCCATCATGATTGATCCAAGAGGATGCTCAGACTATGTCAAAGTACATATATTGATAAGATACCGAAGAGGTTATGTATGGAACATTAAAATAGGGGATAATTTATAGTGTTACATGAAATTCATCTCTCCAAGAAAATATGTCCTTATATATTTGAGGAAATGAAAATAATTGAAATTATTCTATACAAATCAGTGATTGGGTTAGTTCTGTATGCTATGATATGTATTAGGATAGATGTCTCTTATGCATTAAGTGCGGTGGGATGATTTCAAGTAGACCTAGTTGATCACCATTGGATGGAAGTAAAGAATATCCTTAAGTACCCGAGGTGCACTAAGGATATGTTCCTAGTCTATGGAAGAGATGAGGAACTAGTCATTAGAGGATATGTAAGTACTAGATTATATACAAATCAAGATGATATGAAATCTCAAAAGAGATACATTTTCAATTTGAATGGAGGTGTTGTGAGCTGGAGGATCTCAAAGAAGGCTATGGCCTTAGATTATACAACAAGGCTTTAGTATATTATGGCTTCAGAAGAAACTAAATAAGTAGTATAGATACAAAACGTCATCCATGTTCTTGATGTGGTATCCAATAGTAATGATCCTAATATACTATATTGTGATAATACAGTAGTGGTTGCCCCATCAAAGGATATATGAACACATTAGTAGATGAATTATATACTTTATAAATATCATATATTCAGGGAATTTTTATTAGAGTGGTGAGGTTGGAGTGAGTAGTATTTCCATAGAAGACAACATGGTAGACCACATGACTAAATACATGACTTAGTAGAAAAATGATTATCATGTGTGATGAAACAGAATGAAATTCATAGGATTTTGGCTATATTCTAAGTGGGAGTTTATTGAAGTTGGTGTCCTAGGATCAAATTTCTATACTTTGATTAAATTTATATTCTATGATTTGAATATTAATAACATCTTGGTATATATTTTATACTGTAATTTATGTATTTAATGTAATAATGTCCAAGGGTTTATGTCGTATTGACAAGGTCATAACAGTTTTCCACTATGATGAGAAAATTGGTGTGCATTGAAAATATTCATAAATATAGTTCTATTAATGAATAACATTCTACAACTAGGGTAATAGAATGTTACTATTAGGTATCCGTACTCTTAATCAGAAGAGGATTCTTCTCATGAAGTTCACACATTGTAATATACTAGATGGAATATTATGATAATAGACCCGATAGTAGGAATTCCATATGTTTTGGTGTAATTAGATATTCTTATCTACCTGTGTGTGCAAATGTCCTTATAATTTAATATTATAATCGATAATTTTCATGACTCACACACTAATATTTTATGAAAAAGATTATAATTTCATATGTTAGCAGAAAGTAGGGTATGCTGGGTGTTTCATGGATGAAATTTTATTAATACATAAGTTGGGGAAGGATTTATCCCTTCTATCCTTATAAAATCTTATATCTCATCCCTTTGACTGAAAAAGAACCATTGAATTAAATTCCCTATACAAGTGTAATTAAATGTTTATTTGAGATAGTCAAATAAATATGTATCAAGTATATAGGTTGATGACACATATGTGAAATCTTCTTGATAAGATATTGAGACAAAGGGATTATATTACAGAATGAGATTTCAATTGTGATTATTTTCATTATGATATTATTTTTGTTTCTCTTAGGTTCCTTGACCCATTTCTAGATAGTAATCCTAGATTTTAGGTGATATCACCTAATTCCAATGATAAAAAATCCTATAGGGACACACACTAAGCATTCTCATTGATGTCGATTAAATTCTATTTGAATTTAATTAATGGATAAATAATATTCTCAAGATGGAGAAATAATTTTATTCCGGGTGTATTAATCACAAATATTTATTAAAGAATAAAATATTGAATATAATTAATTATTTTTTAAATAAATTATAGATGATTGAAAATTATCCAAGACCATGTTTAGTGAAAAATATTAATTTAGAATATGGTTAAACAATATTTGTTATTTCATAAGCTACAACGCACCCAAAAATAATAATAATAATACTAATATTATTAGCATGAGACCTAATAAAGAATATTATAATATTTAGGGGATGACATGAAATTAAATAATATTTTATCCTAAACCCTATCTATATAAATAAATGATAATGTCTATTGCGTAGGGTTAAGTGAGATAAAGAGAATCATTTCACCCAATGTATCTCTCTATGGAATTCCACTTTCTCTCTCCTTTTCATGAATGATAAAAACAAGAAATATCCCTTTAATATCAAAGGATGAGGGATCAACATGAACAGTGCAAGATAAAATATTCATTGCTCTAGCAACAAAAAATATATTGTCATTTCTAGGAGATAAAAGGATCACATGTGGATCACAACTAGTGGTATTATACACTTGTATCCATACAAAGCAATGAAGTTAATCCAAAATAGTTTTTTGGAAGATCAACATCATCATTTAATAAAGGATACTAAGATGAGGTAATAATTTCTTATAGTTACAAATAAATTAATTATAAATATAACATGAAATAACCTCTCATAGGGTTTTTTCAAATTAATATTTAAATAAATTTTAAAATTTCACCCACCAAAGGCACTTTTACTATGCCTAGAATGTACAAAACATTCTCCTCCTTATGATCAGAACACTTAAACATAATAACTCTTCCAAAAATGGATATTAATATATAAAATTATTGAATTAATCTATAAGAAGATATTTGTATTATTTTAGTATCAGTACAGGAGGTAATATTTGTTTTCACTAGTATAAAAGTAAAAAAAACAAGGTCAAAATGCCAGAAGACATGCATTTTAGCAAATGAAATTATGTAGTCCTATAAGGTCCATATACCACATTAAATCAACACAACATATTACCATCAAAGAATCATCTTCAACAACAATATATATATTTAATGGACTCAATATAGCCATGAAAAATTCTACACTGTGATAAAATTATTCCCAAACACTAAACTAACAAAAAATTATAGCTCAAATCTACAATCCATAATTAGTGAAATAAGGCCATAACATATAGTATCATCCATGTTGTTCAAGTCATCATCCGAACCCTAATTTTTTTTATATTAATTGGTATCACCGGCAAAATTATATCATTGGATATTATACAAACCTATAAACTCAATTTTAGAATTACATCAACAATTATTGTTGGTAGAAGAGAAAAAGCTTCGACTGGGCCTCCGTTTGAAGAATTAATGGTCTAGTCACACAACATATCAAATTATACCGACCATCAACTAGAAACTTTATGTATCTCAAATTAAGGAAGAAATCATCATCCCTAATCCCCAACATTAGTACTCTAGGTCCATTATCCATCTAATAATGCAACTCCATCCGGTCACTCCCACAACCTAGTTGATCACATTTATATACCCCCTTAACAAGAAGTTAGAGAGACAAATAAAGTTGAGATGTGTACTAAAACTCATTAAAACATCCAATGAGCATGTCACTTAAATATCTTTATCAATGTGACTAAAATTAGCCATCACCATGTTTAATTCCTTATTTCCGACCTTATAAAACACTGAAAATCGAAAATACATCAACTGAACTAGAATCATCAAAACATACTCACACCGTCATTGATTCTAGTTAGAAAACTCCAATATCATAGTATAGAAAACTTCACCCACATAATGTTGAGAGACTCAAGGTTTGGGTTTTGATCAAATTAAATCAAAAATTTAGATACCACATATTCTTTTATTTCGTGGTATTCATTAATAGATATGCCATCATCTTGACATCTATTAAAAATAAATGAGAATAAATAGGTCTTATTCCTCAATACATGGATATATTTCTTCACAAATACCTATTGATAATCCCACATGGAACTTTTGTAACTAGAATCTCACCAATGGAAGATCAAAATATAGGAAACATATCTCTAGATGAAATCGTATAAACTTTAATATATCAAAAATTGTAAGAATTTAATGACCCAAATCACCACACAAAACACTTTACTCAATCATATAAACTCTAATTCAATCAATAATTATAATGAAGTTACAAATGAAAATAAAAATAACAAAAAGTATAGAACAATGTTTTATGTGGATTTGAGTTTCATGTTTTATCCACGGGGAGAAGCATCAGTTTTCATTATATCAGAAGTAAAAATTTTATAATCTCTTATGAATATTCATCAATATGGATCATTAAAATGTTAATTAACAACACATTAGAAATTTTGGTACCACCCGTATATTTAGATGATCCCACTGAGTTATTAGGTTGCACAAAATTCTTTCATTTATTGTCATCCATCAGTTGCACTGTAAAACTACTGAATCCCTATAACTTTCCTCTTTCTGATTGACTTTTATTAATAAAACATCATTTTTGAAAATGTCTCACCCTTTTTAAGCAATGTAAATTCTAAATAGTGATAAAAAACCAACTATATCCTACGAGTAATAAAAATTATTGTTGAATGTTGAAAATAATGAAAACCCATTGAGGAGCCATTGAAAGTTCCCAAACAACCAAAAAGATCATTTATATCATTATAAATACCACATTTTCTGGTCTAAACTGACCTAATAGCTTTCCAAAGTTCACCCTTTCATTTAAATTAATTTATAATGAGAACATTCATAACAATCATAATAATATACCACTTGAATATTTTTTAAGGACTCAACAATATCCTACAACACATTGGAAAATGAAAACATTCCTTTTAAATTCGTCTATATGTGATGCTCCCCCTTAATTTCCTTTAGTTCAACCAAGTCCAACTGAGGCACAGTGTTACCTTATGATCTTTGAACTAAAGTATTTGTGAGAATATCCATTGGCTTCTACCATCCAACTATCTTCCACCACCCTAATACTCTATATGTACAAAACTTTTGGATATATTGGTATTTTAGGATGATGTTCCTCATCCTTGCATTTAAAACTAGGTTTTTGGATTAATGTTTCAAAATATAACTCTCACCATATAATGGTCAATTTCTTGGATAATTATGAGATCCTTAATCAGATGCTTTACCCATACCTTCTCCTATCTTGCTTCAGTTATTGAAACAAATTTTTCTTCCATTATAGATAGTGAAATCAATAGTTGTAACCTTAATATACAACCAAGTACAGTTTCACCATAGTTAATGATATACGGTGTTATGTTTTTCTATTAATATGTTTCTACCCTAAGGTATATATCAACATATCAAATCAACTAATCATCATCTTCAATGTAATGGGTGGATTTTTTACACTACTTTGAGATATCATCAAATCCACTTCAAATATTCTCAATGTACTTTCCCTGGATTTGAAATGATCCTACTAAGCACTCCTATTATGTGGAAAAGAACCATTAGATTACACATAATTATATACATGAGACTTCCTACTGCAAATGTATATGAAATTACCTCTATGTAATTCCTTTAATATTATATTTGGGGTGCTTATTCCATTGAGTGTTTTAAGTGGATAATAAGAGGAGTTGATAAAATTTACATCTGATCATTTCAATCATTTATATAGTCTTGAAAACATAATTTTTCCATGATAAAACCAAAATCATGGTATTTTTATCTTGTTTAATCCGCATGCATAATATATTTATTGATTCTTTGAGGTCCTTTTTTTCAAACATCCTTGACAAGTCCTTCTTCAGATCCTAGATCCATTAGATTAATGGACCCACCAGAAGTATCTCATCCGCATTAAATAGTAGAATGGTGAAATTTCCATCACTATACACCTTCTGATAACAATAATTATATGAGTTTCTCTATATGAAATCATTCTTCTCTATGAATGATTCAAAATTTTGGTTCCATTGACTTGGTGGCTGTTTCAACCCATAAATTTTTTTATTGAGTTTAAACACCAGGTCTTGATTATTTTTGTCTTAAAAACTAATAGCTTGGATCAATTATATTTCTTCCTCTGTATATCACTGAATAAAATCTACCCTTATGTTCATTTTCCCTATATCGACCGAGATTTCAAACACTTTAAATTAATATCATCATCAATTGATTGTGTCACATGCAATGCCAAACTAACGCAAAAACCGACTAAAATGAACTATAAAATATTAAAATTAAATGAATAATATAATAAATAATATATAAAAGGATAATAATAAGTTAAAATAATGACATACTATTAATTTTCATTAATATTTAAAAAAAAAGATATATTTGGAAGGACCATTTTTAAAAAGGGGTATAGTATAATACCTTAATAAATTAAATTAATCACATTTAGAAGTATATTATAATAGGTAATATTTATATTTTATAAATAATTATTTCAATAATCAATTATTTATAAATTTCTATGAAATAATACTAAAGACACTTGGAGTTTAAGAAGTCATTTTTAAATAAAGCTTTTATTTATATTTTTATATTTAAATAACTAAATATATAAACTTTATAATATTAATACTATAAAATAGTTTAATTTTTCAATTTACAATGTTAAAATTATATTAGGGTTATTTTTTGGTATTCTACCAAAAAAATTATTTTTAGGTTAATAGTGAATATATTGTTTTGACATATAAGACGAAATTTATTACATTACTAGTATATAAGTATGAATTAAAAATTTATGAAGCCTTTTTATAAGACCAAATATATATTTTTTATGTGAATTTATAATGAAATATATATTTTTTAATTTAAAAAACCATATTTTAAATTTTAATGATTTAATTTATATTTTTTAAAAAATTTATTTTAATAAATTATTCATTTAGTATTTTTATATTAATTTTTATCACTTTTTGAAAATTAATATAATAAAATGGAATTAAAATTTGGAATAATTGGCTTTAATATTTATATAATGTAACATTTTTTAATCATAAAGGATCATTTATTTAGGTAAAAACTAGTTACCTTGGTAAAAGCTAAAATGATAAAAATAAATATTTATGAGTAACTGACATAAAACATGTTTTAAACATGTGTGGGATTATGTGTTTAAGGAATTGATTATTCATATAACTTTTACATTCCATTATTTCTCATTCTTTTAGTCATTTTCCTTGAGAGTGACTTCTCATTATTAAAAAGTTTTGAGTATTTACATAAATTCCATAACTTTTCACTTATAAAAGGGACACTTCTATCCTCCCTTTTACTCTCACCAAGTCACACATATTTTGGACAAAAATCTACCAAATACTATCATAATGAATTAATATCCACAATTAAGTGGTTTTAGTCTCCTCAATACACAATACCTCAAAGGCTTAACCCTGTTTCCAAAGAAGATAATCCTAGAAGTGAGGTATAAATTTCTAACCGCTCCATGTCATTTCTATTTCGTTATGTGTACTTATTCTTCATAAAATTCAAATACACAATATTAAAATAATAAATTATGTATAATAAGAATACTTATTTGTTATTATAATCATTGTACAAGAATTTACCGCCTTTCCCTTTTCTATTAAGATTGTCGACACCATCATTTGTGCATTGTGTGAAGTACCGCCACAACAACGCTAATTTTTTTCCTTCCCCTAATAACAAGGTTGGTATTAATAGAGAATTTTTTTATAAGTATGATATTTATAAAAAAAAATTTAAAATAGAAACTATATTAATCATTTTCTATATTATATGAAAAACAAAATCATTATCCATGGGTACAAATGTATTATCGCCTCCATGGAATGATCAATTTATGTTTTGATTTTCACAATTTCCATACATGGTTTGTCATGATAATACATTTAATAGATAAATATTATTTTTACTAAATTATTATGGTTATTTAATGAAAAATTATACAACTGATTAATAATATGACCAATAAACAACCATGGTAAATCCAACCGTCCAAAAGTGTGATCTAAGAGAAAAAAATATTTCTTCATATTATTTTAAAAATTCATATAAGATATTTTATTCTTATACTTAATTCAAATAAGTATATATCAAACTAAATAAAAACTAAACAATATTAGTATTCTTTTGGTATTATGATGTTATAACTAAACCTCCACATAATCACCCATTAATCATTGTATATTCATGTTTTGGTTAGTTTATCCACCTACATGAAATATGAAATAAATATATATAATGGATGAATATGGGAACTTAATTAATGAAATTTTATGATTTAAATGTGTAAATAATTATTTTTATGTAATTCTAACATTATTGTTAATCTCGTTAATTAAGAAAACACCTTTCTCTCATTAAGAATCACCGAAAATGAGCATTTTTTATTTCATATTCACAGTTTATAATAAAAAATAATATATAATGAAATTATACCTTTATAAGTATCATATATCATCTATTAAAATACATTTAATGATATTTTAATGCTTAAATTGTTATAATGAATGAATACTAATGCTTTTTTTATAATACAAGTTTAAAACGTTCAATATTATTTACACTCGATATAGAAAATATGTAATAACTTACTAGAATTTATAAATATAATTATTATAAATGAATAGTATAAATATAAATAGATATGAGTAAGGTTTTGAATCAGGTGATTAATATGTATATTTTTTTATACTTAAGGTTAGAGTTTGATCAACTAAGAGATAATTCAAAGTAAGATTTTATTTGTCTCATTTTAAAATCTATGATACATGTTTGATATTGCACACAATTATTTCTTTTATATGGTGTATTAATTATCCTATTACATTAAATTAAAATTAATATATATTATTTCATGATACTATAATTTCAATTTCATGGATTCCCTCTTATTCTTATGTTTCTATTACCATATGTTTCTTTGGAAATGCACTTATAATTCATTGATTTATGATTGTAATTATTGAAAGTATTCCATATAAGTTAATTATATTATACCCTATGATTGTATAATATGGTAAATTCTATTTTTTTGGAGATTTAAATTTCTACCAAATAAAACCTTTTTAAATTTCCATTACTTCATAAATTATGTCCTCCATAAGGGATTTGGTTAACTCAAATTTTCTTTCTTTGAGTTAAAATTTTATTCCATGAGTTCCATTATTATATGTTTGATAAAAATTTATATTTACAATTTCATAAGATATTTAATCTTTTCTATTAGGGGAATATTATTTTATTAATATGAATATTCTTTATCAATGAATTTATTTCTCTTAAAAGAGCATTGTTTTTAAGAAAAAAATATCATCTCCTTTAAATATGGGTTTCTCCCATTTACAAGTTCATTATTCACTTTTCTATACTTTATTGTTTTGAAATCAAAATATTTGTTTACCCATATTAAATCCATACATCCCTTATGTTGTTTTAGAATTTAAGTTTTACTACCACTATTATGGTATGGGTTTTTAATAAAGGCGATCCAAAATATTCAAATGGGTTTCCATCCTTTAAAACTCAAATGTTTTATCATACACTAAACATTTATTTTTGATAAATATTATCTCATTTCAAAGATATATTATATATGATTATTTTTGAATAATTAATTTTTTTTAAAGTTTCCACCTCACCTTTTTAAACATTTATGTATTTTAAGGAACCTTTAAAAGATTGTTTTTTTAATGTAAATGTTAAAAAAAATCACATAAGATTTTTGAAATCATGATGTCATTTTTAAGGTTCCATTATTTAATTTTTCTTCTAAAATTAATGGTTTATCAATTTTTTTAATTCACCATTTGAAAAATTATTTTTTAATGTGAGACATAACATAATATTTTTTAGTAATCATAAAATTGTTTTATATAAACTCTTTAATTGTTCTGCTTCTATTTTCCAATTTTTCTTTAAAGGTATTATTTACATGGAAGTTATTTTTCATGAACCAACAACTATATATTTTTATGAAATAATATTTTTGGGTGATAGAATTTTGGGTATCGACCATTTACATTCTTGAGGTCAATTATGGTGATACCATCTAGAAATGGTGTGATGCATATTTTCTTTCCACATGTTCATTATGATTTTTTTAATGATATATTTTTTCAAGTGATAATATATGTATAAATGATTTATGTGTGGGTCGTATATCACCCTCTAATTCATTGGTATGGTTTATATATCATGATATAAAAATGGTACATAATAGAATTTATCCTATTCCAAGGGGGACATGGGAGGATTTGTCCCAAGTCAAAGCGTATACAGGGGGATTTATCTCTAGTTAAATGGGTACAAGAGAGGTATTATCCCATGCACATGGGTATATGGGAGGATTCACCAATGAAAAGGGGGGTATATAAGAGATTTTATCCAAATCCCAAGGGTACATGGGATGATTATCCCATGCTTAAGAAGGTACAAAAGTGATTATACCAATCCCACTATGTGATGATTGTCTTGGCAGGATGCCTTGACATATTATCTCTATGATTATGTTTATTCCATAATTGAATGATTTCATTATTTTATGGTTATTATAATTATTATATTATTCTCTCATAGATCATTCTTATTAATTAAAATTTCTACAATCTTTTGATTTATGTACAATATTTATCTAATCCTTATGCTATGTTTTATGATCTATTCTTTATTGGTTATAAGTTTCTAGTTTATCTTGATTTTAACTATATGATCATCTTATTCTCACCAACGATATTAAATTTTTATCACTTATGTTTCCCTTATTGATCATATGGTCTTACCCCTTATGTTTTATTTCCCCAACATACGAAGATACGTATTACATGTGAGATTTCGTGAAGGGTGTTCAGTCTTCAGTGATAATAAAGAAACGTGAAAAAGTGTTTTAAAATATGTTTCTCAACCCAACATATGAATATGCGTATTACATGTGAGATTTCTTGAAGGGGGTTTAGACTTCAGTGATAATAATGAAACGTGGAAAAGTGTTTTAAAATAAGTTTCTCAAAGACTCTAAACCTTCAATTATATGGTTTATGTTACCATATGTGTGATAGATGAATTTTTCTTATAAAATAATGAAATAATTGAGTTTATTTAGATTGGATTTTTATATGATCCATATATTATCCAACATAAGTAGCCAAATAGAATACAAGTTGAATGGTGGTATGCTCAAATACCAAGTAAATTTCTCTATTGAATTAAATAACCTCCTTTAGCTAAAAACCATTGATCAACAACCTCTCCTTATATCTCGTACTTCATTTATCTTTATCTTTTAACTAGAAAACACACTTATTTTCATGTTACTTTTCTTTTATGGGTAAATATGTTTTCTACAAGCTATTAGTCATGTGAAGAGATTTATACTCCACATTCTTGGGTAACCCCCACCCACCAGAATCACCAAGGGTAGAAAATTCTTACGGTATTCAAGACTCTCCTTCTTCTATTAAAAGTATGAAATTTATGTTAGATCCCTACATCTATACCATCCATAAGACCCTTGTAGACCTCTATAATTTTGCCTTTTGTTCTACTCATTCTCAAACTGAAACCTCTATAATTTCAACCTAATAAACTATTGATCGATTCTACCAGTTATTGAAATTTTTGGTATATTTTACACTATTATAATACCCAATCTAGTTGTGTTTACCTCTAAAATTTCATTTATATTTTTTTTAAAATTTTGGTAGACTCAAATCCATATAAACTCTCTAATTTTTTTAAACATCCAACGCCGCCATTCAAATCAATTTGAAATGAAGTTGATTCTTCAACCTCCAGTTCCTTTTCCTTCAAATTTTAGTCCTTCTACAAAATATTCTCATTAAAGAGATCATTTTTTACTTCTGATGATTTATCTTTTATCATCATCCCAAAGTTAAAATCCATGTTATTCATCTCTATAAAATATAAGTAAAAATTCATGTGATTTTACTTCTAGATTACCACTATATTTTTCATCCACATGAGAATAGCTTAAAATTTCTAAGACCTTGAGGTAATAAAAAATTGGTACTTTTCTATCTATATATATTTTGATAAATTCTATCCCATAAGCACTGGGAGGGAATCAATTAATTAAGTATGCCGTAGTACCAACTAATTTAGTCCAAATGGTCATGGGGCCTAAATAGAACATTATGCTCAACAAATTTTCCATCAATATATGATTAATCAAATCAACTATGAAAATTTTCTTAAGTATTATGTGTAATTTTTTCACATGCATAATGCCTTTATGTCTAAAAAAGTTATGGAAACTTCTTCTAGTGTAATCACCTCTATTTTTTGATCTTAATAATTTCATATTACATATAGCTTATCATTAATCCATAGCATTCCATTTAATGAAAAATACAAAAACATTATATTTATGTTTAAAGAATAATATCTATAATTTCCATGTGAATTAATTAAGTAATGTCACAACGTTTTCTGATCCTTCTATATATTTCACTGAGGTAGGTCACTAAAAATTTGTATATACAAGCTCCAGCTTCTATATCTCTGATGTTATTCTATTCAAATTAGAACTCTCAGTTTTATACATAATGAGTATAAAAATCTTGAAAATTTTATAGTTTTAATATTCTATCATGAACATTCCTTTTTCTACTAGAGTCTTCACACCCATCTCTATAGGGTTCCCCTGCTAATAGTGCCACATATTTTAATATCTTATTATTTATTTTTTAGGAATTTTACTGTAACACCCCAAGATTTTATGAAAAATATTCATTAATGTCTTGTGTTGTACGCTACACCAAAAGAAGCTTGCACAACACACATAATTGACTTGCCTTGTATTACATGCAATCACGAGCTTCCTCGATAGCGTGTGTAGTACGCAATACCATGTTTCACTAAACAACGATATGCTTTTAAAATATTATTAAAAATAGCCGTTATGAATAGTAATAACCACATTTTAAAATTTTAGAAAATTTATCTCTCAAAATGGACTTAATTTTTGGATTCGGAGTATCGAATTTAGCCTAAGGTGAAATTTTGGTGCTTTTCGGATAACTTTCATATTCTGATGAATAGTGAAAATTACTAAATTTTAATTAAAAACAACTTTTTTAATAAAAAGAATTAATAGTTATAAATTATTAATTTGAGTGGTTTTAAAGTATATTTGGAATATATTTTTACAATTTAATACAATGTATGTCATTGGATGTAATTTCACATTTACACTAGTCATAAACAAGTGTAAATCTTTTGATAGTTATTATCTCTTAAAAACACGCTATTTGTTGTGACAGCGGAAATTAATTATAAAATTAATTAATGCAACTTATATGTTGGGAATTTTGTAAAATAGAAATCATTTTTGAATTCGGAATATCAATTATAGCTTAGGGTGAAATTTTGACATTTTTCTGAAAAACTTCAATTTTTGATGAATAATGAAACTACTAAGTGGTAGTTAAAAAAATTATTTTTTCATAAATCTTAATTTTACCGCTTCTGTGAATGAAATTTCGAAAATCCGAGAGACACGATTAATATCAAGGACTAAAATGTGGTTCAATGAGATGGAAATATTTTTTGGTGAATAGTAACTTTTTACTTTTTTTTACCACGGTAAAAGGTAAATAGGGTAATTAAGGGTAGAAATGATATTATTATTACCCTAACACATGTCCTAATTCTATTGGACAAGTTTAATTCGACCAAAAACAAACTTAGGAATAAAATATGACCATTTGGGCCCACTTGGATTAGATTAGGACATTTATTATTAATTTATTTAAAGAAGGGTTAAAAGAGTTAAAATCAAAGTTTATTTACTAAAACATTTTTAATATGGGGTTATAAATAAGATAAATTCGACTATAAATATTAATTAGAAAGATAAAAAGATTTCTTACATAATGGTATTTTATTTGTAATTTTTATACATTAAATAATTTAATTTACTTATGACACTATGATGATGCAGTAATTATCTTATTAATTAAAATATTGACATAATTGATGTTATAAACAGCAAAATAAATGTAATTTGAGACTTTTTATGAATTCCACTAATTTTATAGGTTACTATGATATATTAGTGTTGATTTAATCAACTTGGTTCGAACATATAATTCTGTTATGACTTTCATAAAAATCATATATCAAATAGTGTCAAAATTGAGACAAAATAGTTTTTAAATCAAGTAT
The DNA here is from genome assembly GCA_963277665.1 of Viscum album. NCBI lineage: Eukaryota > Viridiplantae > Streptophyta > Magnoliopsida > Santalales > Viscaceae > Viscum > Viscum album. Next base: position 1,242,322,103 of record OY728156.1, on the reverse strand, counting down.
TATATTATTAATTGTTATTTTATTCCTAAAAATCTAAGGTTCGGCCAATTGACTTAGATAAGGATATATATATATATTAATAATAAATAATTTGGGGTTCTTTTGGCATGTTATTGTAAGTGTATTAACCATATAGTGTAAGAAAACAAAAAGACACGGTAAAAGTTAAATTATTTAACTTAGAGTTAAATCTAATTGATAAGGTTAAAATAATAACCTAAACTTGTCTAAATCCTATTGGTTGATAGTATTTAGACCCACACCCACATTAGCTTCAAAATAAGACCCTTTGGAACCATTATAAACCTATTTTGACTTTAATATAAAATAATATTTTGAGATATTCCTAAGGTGCCCCTCTCCTCCCTTATAAAAGGACACCTCCTCCCCCTCCTCCTCACACCAATTTGAGCACTCAAGCTCGGCCAACCCCTACCAAAATCCCTTCTCAAATTCCCTAGAATAATCCTAGAGGTCCTGGTCTTCTTCAAAGACCAATCTTAGTTCTCTATGTGGAGGATTCAAAGAGGCATTTCAAAGAAGAGGTAATATCCATTACCGATCTTTTTCAATTTATTTCTTCTTCAACTTCTTCTTCTTTAGTTGTTTCATGATAAATTAATAACATCAGTATCACTCATATACTGATATGTTATTATAAGTATGAAACAATCCTAATTCACCATCTATCCATCCTACGGAAAATGAAATCACCGCGCGTGCGTACGTACGGAATACCGTCTCCACGCTGTGGTGTAATCTCTTTTCCACCACCACATTAATTGGATGGGTATAATGGTGTAATGAGTAACTATATATGATATTTATAAAGTGATATTGATACTTAAGTAGTCTACATACACTTCAACACAATTCCACGACCATGGGAACAATATCACCGCTCGTGCGTACGTACGGACTACCGTCTCCACGACGCGATGAGATTCATTCTCAATGATTAACCATTAAAAAGTATATATAATAAGTACTAATGAAATATATTCCATAATAATGATACTGTATTTCTGTAAATTTATATGTATTTCATCTACTTAATTCCATTTACTTCAATAAGGAAACGAAAACAGCGTTCATGCGTACGTACGGACTACCGTCTCCATGAATAGTGTATTTCATTCCATTTATCGATATTATATATATATATATATATTCTGAATATATATTATATATAAATCAGGTTTTAAATTTTGGATATAAGTAATCATGATCCAATTAATCATATTAATAATTACAAGTTAAAAACACGAACGACAAATGAGACGATATTACCCAAAACGCTACTTTAACATGAATTTACAAAAGAACAGGTAATATAAAGTCATAAGTGGACCATATATGATATAATAACAATGAATATGATTTTGGAATAAGTCAATAACATGATTTAAATCATTATATGGGAGGTTCGGACACATACGAAGCAAATCGGACCTAAGGTAAGGGAAATATCACAATCTCATTTTTATTCGAGATTGTTTAAACTTTGGCATTTACTGGGGGGTATTTTATCATCCACATCCATGTTTCCTCAATATGTAATATTATTTCCATACACCTACAATTTTTTTAAATCCAATTTTACCCTTCGGTGAGTTTTTAGTAAAGGATATGAAAGGAATCTTTTGTCGTATTTCGTACGAGGTACTTTTTTACTTTTCTGACAAAAGTATGAAGAATGTTTTTTTAACTTATACGGCATGAATGGATTTTAAAAAAATTATTTCCAAGAAGCTTACTTTACATGTTTTCAAGTTTATTTTTAAACAACTTCTTTTAGTTTAAAGTTGTATGACATGTTAAGAAAGGAAAAAATGTTTTTGAAGAAGAAATGATATTTTCCTCAAGAATGGAGTTCAAGTGTTTTATCAAAATTATTTTTCAACTAAGATAATAAAGGGTTCTGTTTTTATCCCTATTATTACATTGATTTGATAATGTAGTGATGGAATTATTTTTATGAATTCCTTTATCTTATATGAATTGTTTTATGATGTCATGATGTTTAAGATTCCCATTTTTATTACATGGGTTATGCAATGATGTATGGTTTATGATTTTGTGGCACACATAAGAATGGTATCATTATGAGATGGGTGGGACCTATATCTCCCTCCAATGCATTGGGTAAAGATTTTATATCTCATGAGATAGACACGGCTGGAATGGTAGGTTATACCGGTTCAGTGAAACAGGACTGAAACGAGGGTCACTCGATTCAGAAATGGACTTTGTCCACTAAGATAGTCTTGGCAATGAGTCTTGACTAACATGAAATTATTCTCTATGATTATGTGTGTATTGCACAAAGTTTAATGTTTTATGTTATGATTATTCTGAATACATTTCACTACCATGAGTTATCCCAGGTTATGAAATTATGATCTCTTTTTCAGGTTAAGATTTCCAAAAGTTATGTTCTTATGAATATGATGTGATTGGTTTTTCTTTTGTTTACCCTTACTAAGCATTTGAGATCACCCTTTTATGTTTTCTTTTCCCCATGATATAAAGAAAGGTTTTAGGTAAGAAAAAAAAGGGAAGATCTTTATGGGTGATATTGAAGAACTTTCACCAGGATTAGAAGATTACGTTCTGAGTTTCCAAAGACACTAAAATATTACGGTCCTTGTGTGTGTGTTTTTGTAATGTACTAAGTATTCCGCAAAAGTAATGTAATGTACATGTACGTCAAGCTTTGGGTCTCTACAGTGGGTATCAGAGGAAATGTTTAGTCAACCTTTGGAAACTAGGATGCGAAAACATTAGTGAGATCCCCAGATATATTTCTAAGGTATGTCTAGGGATGTCCCTATGGATAAGTATACATATAGGATATAGTCCTAGAACTATGGTAACGATATTAGATTAAACCAAAGATGTTAGATTTTGAAGTTACTCCCCCTTTATTATGATTTTTGCCTCTCACACTATTCTTTTTGGGTTTTAGACGATGGCTGGAACCCTAAGGAACCGTGTTGATCAATGCAATGGACAATGTAATGATTTTCCTCCTGAACAAACAAATGTTATAGGAGATGGAGTGCAAAATATTATTTCTATACTTACACAAGCTATGAATCATTCTGGACTTCCAAATGAGCAGAGAAGGGAACAATATTCTATTGAGTCCTTCATGAGGCAACGTCCACCTTCTTTCAGTGGGTCTCCTGATCCACTTGTTGCTGAACAATGGATCAGTACCACTGAAAAGATATTTTCAGTTCTTCAATGTTCTGAACATGAAAAAGTCATCTTAGCAGTGTATCGTTTGGAAGGTGATGCAGATCAATGGTGGAATCTTATTAAGAATACGAGGCAAAGGGATGAAATTGAGTCCATGGAATGGGACGAGTTCAAGAACTTATTTTTCAATTAGTACTTCCCTTGTATTCTTCGAACAAAGATGGAGAAGGAGTTTCTTGAACTAAAGCAAAAGGATGATGAATCTGTTGGTATATACGAAGCGAATTTTACAATACCTGCAAGGTATGAATCTGGCATTATCATCTAACCTGAAAGTAAAGTTTATCGATTTTTCAGTGGCTTAAAACCAAGTCTTCGAAGGGCATTAGCTATAAGATACTTCAGTAGCTATGAAGAAATTGTGCGTTGTGCTATCAAGGTAAAAATGGAAGTTGGTATTATATATCCATCTCATGGTTTTGACATGAAACGAAAGATGGAGTTCAAGGAGAAATCTCAGAATAATGGTGAAAAGAGGATGAATGTTTCCTTATGCTCAATGTGTGGAAATAAGTATGGTGGAGATTGTCTTAAAGGGACTAGAAAATGTTTTAAGTGCGGAAAAGAAGGTCATCGAGCAGCTGAGTGTCGAGGTAATGTAAAAAGGGTTTCTAATGATGTGAATAAAGAAAACACTGTAGAGAATGCACCACCGACACTTCAATGCTTCAAGTGCAAGGAAATGGGGAATTATGCTAATAAATGCTCTAATCCAAGGGTTAGTGATGATCAACATGAGCAACCACTTAAGGCAAAGGACAAAGGGAAGTCACATGCGATCACTATTGGCGATATTGAATATGACAACGATGTGGTGGAATGATTAAATGTTTATGTAATGGGATTCCAAAATAATGTTGTATCATGGAGTATTGGAATATTTATGTATTGGTCTAATGTGGTATTCAAAGTGATTGAGATATTTTTGGAAATAAGACGATATGCGCATAATGAAGGAAAAATGAGAAAATGAAATGTTTAACAGTATTCATGAGCTCATGATTGATATAAGGACTAAGTGATATCATGGTTTGATTATAAAAAATTTTGAGGATTTTGGTATGTGGAAAGTGTTAACGTTTAACTGCATTCATGTTTTCACTATGGTTCAATGGGTATTCAAGAGAATACATGATTAAGGACTTTGAATGTTTAGAATGTGACCAACAAGACATATCTTATGATATATGGGGATCAACGATGGTATTAAATCTCTGGTAATTGTTTTCACTATATTATGAGAGTGGACTGCAGTATTATGGGTAAGCCTAAAGATTGGAATGGATTATGTTGGACATAAGTTATTATTGTTTAAGGATAGAAGTTTTTTTCGATATTATTGATGGGATGTTATAGTAATATAGTTTTAGAAAAAGGACAACCTGCAGGACGGGTGACAGCCCATCGCGTCGGACAAGGCTGTGGGAATTGAACCCACAACCGAAATGTGACTGGCCTTTATCACCTACCACTGGCCTACAAGAAGTCCCTGTTTAGTAGAAACTAGTTTTATTTTATTAAGCGGTATGATATATGAAGTATAAGTTCATTTTTGGATGAACTTATAACTTTTCAAACCTTTTGTTTGAGACAGATGGAATGACCCATCATTCTATCACATGAACTGCTAACACATCACGAATGACAAATTCAACTTCATTTCTTTAAGAGATGAAGTGGAAATTGTCCAAAGAATGACAAACGGTGAGACTATACCAAAATCACGAAAGTATTTCTTCTAATTTCAATTTCATCAACTTTAGGGAAATGATCTTGAAAACCAAAAATGTTGTCCTAGTGCTCTTATATCTGATGAATTAGATGGTACCTTAGATCATCACAAATTTATGGCTTTATGATTGTTGGATTTTCCATAGCCATGTTCTCTACCACTCTCCATCAGAACATGATGGTTAGATTTTTCTTCCATATCCATATTTCCACCTATGTGGAAACCTAGTGATTAGTTTATTTGGGTAACCGTTACGTTTCAAACATTTGTTTTTTAAAGATTCGTTTTGGTATTCTTTTTTACGATGTGGGTTTCTATTAATGAAACTTTCGAATAGTAAACCATTTATAACCCCAACGAATTTCGAGGGCGAAATTCATTTTAAGGGGGGTAGAATGTAACACCCCAAGATTTTATGAAAAATATTCATTAATGTCTTGTGTTGTACGCTACACCAAAAGAAGCATGCACAACACGCATACTTGACTTGCCTTGCATTACATGCAATCACGACCATCCTCGATAGTGTGTGTAGTACACAATACCAAGTTTCACTAAACAACGATATGCTATTAAAATATTATTAAAACTAGCCGTTATGAATAGTAATAACCACATTTTAAAATTTTAGAAATGTTATCTCTCAAAATGGACTTCATTTTTGGATTCGGAGTATCAAATTTAGCCTAAGGTGAAATTTTGGTGCTTTTCGGATAACTTTCATATTCTGATGAATAGTGAAAATTAATAAATTTTAATTAAAAACAACTTTTTTAATCAAAATAATTAATTGTTATAAATTATTAATTTGAGTGGTTTTAAAGTATATTTAGAATATATTTTTACAATTTAATACAATGTTGTTCATTGGATGTAATTTCACATTTACACCAGACATAAACAAGTGTTAATCTTTTGATAGTTATTATCTCTTAAAAACACGCTATTTGTTGTGACAGTGGAAATTAATTATAAAATTAATTAATGCAACTTATATGTTGGGAATTTTGTAAAATAGAAATCATTTTTGAATTCGGAATATCAATTATAGCTTAGGGTGAAATTTTGGCATTTTTCTGAAAAACTTCAATTTTTGATGAATAGTGAAACTACTAAGTGGTAGTTAAAAAAATTGTTTTTTCATATATCATAATTTTACCGCTTCTATGAATGGAATTTCGAAAATCCGAGAGACACGGTTAATATCAAGGACTAAAATGTGGTTCAATGAGATGAAAATAATTTTTGGTGAATAGTAACTTTTTAGTTTTTTTTACCACGGTAAAAGGTAAATAGGGTAATTAAGGGTAGAAATGATATTATTATTACCCTAACACATGTCCTCATTCTATTGGACAAGTGTAATTCGACCAAAAACAATCATAGGAATAAAATATGACCATTTAGGCCCACTTGGATTAGATTAGGACATTTATTATTAATTTATTTAAAGAAGGGTTAAAAGAGTTAAAATCAAAGTTTATTTACTAAAACATTTTTAATATGGGGTTATACATAAGATAAATTAGACTATAAATATTCATTATAAAGATAAAAAGATTTCCTACATAATGGTATTTTATCTGTAATTTTTAGACATTATATAATTTAATTTATTTATGACAGAATGATGATGCAGTAATTATCTTATTAATGAAATATTGACATAATTGATGTTATAAACACCAAAATAAATGTAATTTGAGACTTTTTATGAATTACACTAATTTTCTAGGTTACTATGATATATTAGTGTTGATTTAATCAACTTGGTTCGAACATATAATTCTGTTATGACTTTCACAAAAATCATATATCAAATAGTGTCAAAATTGACACAAAATAGTTTTTTAATCAAATATTATATTATTAATTGTTATTTTATTCCTAAAAATCTAAGGTACGGCCAAATGACTTAGATAAGGATATATATATTAATAATAAATAATTTGGGGTTCGTTTGGCATGTTATAGTATGTGTATTAACCATATAGTGTAAGAAAACAAAAAGACACGGTAGAAGTTAAATTATTTAACTTAGAGTAAAATCTAATTGATAAGGTTAAAATAATAACCTAAACATGTATAAATCCTATTGGTTGATATGATTTCGACCCATACCCACTTTATCTTCGAAATAAGACCCTTTGGAACCATTATAAACCGATTTTGACTTTAATATAAAATAATATTTTGAGATATTCCTAAGGTGCCCCTCTCCTCCCTTATAAATGGACACCTCCTCCCCCTCCTCGTCACACTAATTTGAGCACTCAAGCTCGTTCAACCCCTGCCAAAATCCCTTATCCACTTCCCTAGAATAATCCTAGAGGTCCTGGTCTTCTTCAAAGACCAATCTTAGTTCCCTAAGTGGAGGATTCAAAGAGGCATTTCAAAGAAGAGGTAATATCCATTACCGATCTTTTTCAATTTCATTCTTCTTCAACTTCTTCTTCTTTAGTTGTTTAATGATAAAGTAATAACATCAGTATCAATCATATACTGATTTGTTATTATAAGTATGAAACAATCCTAATTCACCATCTATCCATCCTACGGAAAACGAAATCACCGCGCGTGCGTACGTACGAAATACCGTCCCCACGCTGTGGTGTAATCTATTTTCCGCCACCACCTTAATTGGATGGGTATAATGGTGTAATGAGTAACTATATATGATTATTATAAAGTGATATTGATACTGAAATAGTATACATACACTTCAATGGGAACGATATCATCGCTCGTGCGTACGTACGGACTACCGTCTCCATGACGCAATGAGATTCATTCTCAATGATTAACCATTCAATAGTATATATATTAAGTACTAATGAAATATATGACATAATAATGATACTGGATTTATGTAAATTTATATTTATGTCATCTACTTAATTCCATTCACTTCAATAAGGAAACGAAAACAACGTTCATGCGTACGTACGGACTACCGTCTCCATGAACGGTGTATTTCATTCCAATTATCGATATTATATATATATATATTCTGAATATATATTATATATAAATCATGTTTTACATTCTCGATATAAGTAATAATGATCCAAGTAATCATATTAATAATTACAAGTTAAAAACACGAACGACAAATGAGACGATTTTACCCAAAACGCTACTTGAACATGAATTTACAAAAGAACAGGTAATATAAAGTCATAAGTGGACCATATATGATATAATAACAATGAATATGATTCTGGAATAAGTCAATAACATGATTTAAATCATTATACAGGAGGTTCGGACACATACGAAGCAAATCGGACCTAAGGTAAGGGAAATATCACAATCTCATTTTTATCCGAGGTTGTTTATACTTTGGCATTTACTAGGGTGTATTTTATCATCCACATCCATGTTTCCTCAATATGTAATATTATTTCCATAAACCTACAATTTTTTTAAATCCAATTTTACCCTTCGGTGAGTTTTTAGTAAAGGATATGAAAGGAATCTTTTGTCGTTTTTCGTACGAGGTACTTTTTGACTTTTCCGACAAAAGTATGAAGAATGTTTTTTTAACTTATACGGCATGATTGGATTTTAAAAAAATTATTTCCAAGAAGCTTCCTTTACATGTTTTCAAGTTTATTTTTAAACAACTTCTTTTAGTTTAAAGTTGTATGACATGTTAAGAAAGGAAAAAATGTTTTTGAAGAAGAAAGGATATTTTCCTCAAGAATGGAGTTTAAGTGTTTTATCAAAATTATTTTTCAACTAAGATAATAAAGGGTTCTGTTTTTATCCATATTATTACATTGATTTGATAATGTAGTGATGGAATTATTTTTATGAATTCCTTTATCTTATATGAATTGTTTTATGATTTCATGATGATTAAGATTCCCATTTTTATTACATGGGTTATGCAATGATGTATGGTTTATGATTTTGTGGCACACATAAGAATGCTATCATTATGAGATGGGTGGGACCTATATCTCCCTCCAATTCATTGGGTAAAGATTTTATATCTCATGAGATAAACATGGCTGGAATGGTAGGTTATACCGGTTCAGTGAAATAGGACTGAAATGAGGGTCACTCGATTCAGAAATGGACTTTGTCCACTAAGATTGTATTGGCAATGAATCTTGACTAACAAGAAATGATCTTATATGATTATGTGTGTATGCCACAAAGTTTAATGTTTTATGTTATGATTATTGTGAATACATTTCACTACCATGAGTTATCCAAGGTTATGAAATTATGATCTCTTTTACAGGTTAAGATTTCCAAATGTTATGTTCTTAGGAATATGATGTGATTGATTTTTCTTTTGTTTACCCTTAATGAGCATTTGAGCTCACCCTTTTATGTTTTATTTTTTACCCAGGATATAAAGAAATGTTTTAGGTAAGAAAAAAAGGGAAGATATTTATGGGAGATATTGAAGATCGTTCACCAAGATTAGAAGATTACGTTTTGAGTTTCCAAAGACACTAAACTATTACGGTCCTTGTGTGTGTGTTTTTGTAATGTACTAAGTATTATGCAAAAGTAATGTAATGTACATGTACGTCAAGCTTTGGGTCTCTAAATTTACCTCTCATTTACCTTTCAATTATATATAATGTTTCATAATTTACACCTCTGTATTTGAAAATATATCCCTAAGATATTTTCCACACTCTATTTGCAATGGTAGTTCCATATTGAAAGACCTTGACCCTGCTTTGAGGTGAATTTCTATTTAATTTTTTAGACATAAAGTAACACACTTAGCTATGTATAATTTCATGAATAAGAGTGTAATGAAGAAAAATTTTGTGGTTTGGGGCTTGTAAATCCATAAAAGGACTCGATGTTGTATTTGGGTTTGCACTAGGCTACCAGCTCCATGGTGGGATCGTATCAGCCAAATGATGGGATTCATGATGGAATTTTGAGTGGGAGAAGAATTTTATTTTTACCATGATGCCCTATTTTATATCTCTTTCCTTTCCTTTAACCCTAAATTGACTTGTACAAAGATAGGGGAATCTATTAGATGGTTTTGTCTCCCTCCTTGTCAAACCTTCATTGTTTGAAGTATCGTTCATTATAGAATATCTTAATTAGAAATTATAGCATTATATTATCCTTATATCAATTTTTATACTTGGTTATTATTACCATTAATTTAATACAACTACTTTTTGGCTATTCTAGGATACTTGTATCATTTGTCTCAATTTTTGGATTGATCCTTGGAGTTTAAACTCAGCCATGCTTAAGGTAGGTGGACTTGAGCTATCCCTTGAAGTCATGATGCTTTTACATGTGTATATAATGTGTTTCCATGTCAAAATAATGTGAAATTGGACTTATAATAATTAATTATTGATATAAAACCCATAATTAAATGTTTTTGGACTTCCTACAGGCATTGAGTGGTCTGTTTTCATGTAAAGACCGAGACTTAGGCCACTGCACATGTTGTGCTAAACATTAAAAACTAAAAGTGAATTAAAGTAGAAACTTTAGGAGTTCCATGGCCTTGAATAATGATTAATTTATTTATAAATATATATATATATATATAATATATCCAATATTCGAATAAATTAAATTACAAATTTATTTATGACCTTTGATTAAATGTTTGATAGTTGAATTTATTGTCAATGGAATTTGATGGGTAATTGGATGTTGAAATGATGAAATCTTGATTATGAAATTGATTATATAGATACCTTTATTATATTATTGTTAGGGAATTGTGGACATAGTTAACTGGATTTTGTGTGCCCATTATGATATATGTTTGGGGACCTTGAACATATTTCCTTGGATTTAGTGCACCCATTATTATATTAGAGTTGCGGGACATTGGAAATAGATCCTTAGATCTAGTGTATAGTGACCCAAGCCTTTTACACATATTATTACATGTTTTTTAACATAATAAACCATTATTGAGACCCATTGATCATGAAGCCTAGTGTCATAGACGATTAGGTTCATAATACATCGAGGTGATACTAAAAAAACTTCTTTATTTTATTTTACATAATGATCTCCTAAATAATTTTTATATCCTTAAACTGTATAGGATAACCCAAGGATTACCTAAAAAGAACGGGTTAGATAAAAATGATAGTAAGGGAATAAACATGATAAGGAAGTATAAATAATGACTCAAATGTATAACAAGATCTCACAAAATTGAAGGCTCATAAGTAATCACATAAAATCATCACATATATAACATGGTATCATAAGATCATGGTAACATATGAAATGCGTTAGAAACATATAACAGGATGTAAACATGATTCAAGTATAACTACCTATAAAATATCACGTGTAAAAATTACTCATAATGGATTTTGTTCACACCATAATCTCATACATGATATCCCATGATACTGAAAAAATCACCCAATGAATTGGATCTCAATTTTGGTGAAGCCGTAATATAAGCTATATATGGCTGACCCAATGTTATCTAGGTCAACCCACCATTTATTGTTAACAATTTATGAGTGAAAAAATTTAAATAAATCAAATGGTATAGAATAATAATTACCCCTGAAAATAAAATGGGTTGAATAATCTTGTCTCATATCACAATCAAACGAAATATCACAATGAATGCATTTGATAGATGAACATAAGGCACATATTACCCCATAAATGAAAGTAAGAATAAGATATATATATATATATATATGAGATAAATTTATACATAATTTAGTAGTAATACATAACATCAATGGTTATATTCGTTGAATATATTATATTTAATATATTATATGGAATACTTCTTGAGAAAAACACCCCTAACATTTTGAATTCACTCCATAAAAATATTATAATTCCTTCAATGATATAGAAAATATTGTATTTAAAAATAAATATGGATACTTACAAATTATTCTAAAAGGGTTAACTAGTCAATATAATGGGTTATTTTTTACATATCATTCAAGTTAAAAGAAACATTCCATTAACATTATTGTAAAATGGGTAAAAAGTGACATGTCTAGAAAATGAAAAGAAGTTTCACTTCAAAATGTTTTTTAAAAATTCAAAAAAGATAAAACATAATTTAATAAATAATTTATATAATCTTCAAATATACTTTAAAACAATTTTATAAAACATGGATATGGAAGAAAAAGTATTTTTGGATGAAGAGAGAAATAAAGTCGTATTTTCTGGAAAATAATTTCTCAACCGTTTTCTGTATCAAAGAGAGTAAAATAGTATTATTATATGAAAAATTCAAGAATAACCAGAATATAAGAAAAATAAAGGGTTTTATTATATAATAATCAAATAATTTCATATAATATAAATTCATTCATTAATAATCCTGATTAAAATGAGATTAAAACTTTAACAATTCTTGCTTTGATAACTTTTGAATTATAACTCCCATTAATGAAGTAAATGAATTTTAACATAAAATATATTAAATTATAAAATATTTAAGATATTATATATAAATGGGTAATATATACACCAATTAAATGAAATATGGTGCATAAAATAACATGTTTCTAAAATAAATAAGAGGAGATGAATCCCTTACCTCAAGTCATGAATTCTTCCAATATGTCTTTAATATCTTGTATAACATGTAAGGAACCAGACTTATACATTACTTAATCAAGTTATTTCAAACTAGAAAAAAATAATAAATTACTAAGAATATTTTAGGTTTATTGTTTTAGAGAATTAGGACTAACTCGTACAAATTAACCCCATACATTACAAGTGGAAACTTATATTCATTATCTATTTCATCCATAAAACAAAAGTCCTAAAAATAAAACAAGAATTCTTTCCATGATCCATCTTATAAATTTTCCCCTTGATGTAATACTAGTCTTTATTATCATACAAATCCTATGAAAAAAATTTTATTACTTGGGATGAGATTAAAATATTAGTAAGGGACATAAATGAAGGTAAATCATTAGTCCAGTGAAAATACATAAAAATATTTTCATAAAAACATACCTTTTTAATCGAAAAAAGAAATCAGATTTTCCAAACAATAAATATATTACATTTTAAAAATAAATAGTTTTTATGAAAACTCATTTAAAAGAATCTAGAATATAAGTAGGTAACTTGGGACATCATTTTATGTCTCACTCTTACAAATAGAGTAACTAATATAGATATCCTCCAACTCTGGAGTACCTAATACATTAGAGGATATAATGTAACCGCCCGTCCTTGGTTTATCATAAAACCTCTAATCATTGGTTTATAACATTACTAAATATCATTAGTTTATCATGTAACCACCTGTAATTTTAAAAAACTCCCAATAACTACAATATAAACATAAATCATTAAATATTTCATAAAAAAAACTCTTTAAATGAAATGAACTTTTCATTTTCAAATCACTCATTTAAGAAAACTAAGCACAAAAAACAAATTTTTTATTGAAAGTAACCATATAAAATTGTAAGGTAAGATAAAAAAAATTAATGTGACATAGATTAATTAAATTTATCTCATTCTATATATGTAATAAATGCATAATTTTTGAAAAATGAACTTTAAAAGCGAATTTTTAAAAGAATGTCCTTTAAAAATATCATATCATTGAAGTGAGATTTAATAAAATTAATAAATTATTTGTATTCACTATAGATAAACATAAAAAACTGATAATAAAACATAAAATATTTAAAACTAATTTCACAAATAATATTTTATGAACATAATCAAGGTGTATAAGTTTAACCTAAATAATGGAAATTGGGTTACGAATTTCCTTACACTATAAATAGTTGAATAATATATACTATAAAAGTAATAATTATCAAATAAAAAATTTAAAACCATGAATATAATGAGAAAAATGGTAATCTATATCAATGTAAATTATATTGACCCCCCAAAATAAATTATTGTTGAATAAGTCATATATCTCATAGAAGTAAAAAGTGAAACGAGAAACCCTAACATCTTGATAACATTTTGTTTTGAGAAATATAACCTTATTTATAACGTTTTAAAGTATGATTATAACTCATTAGAGTCATATATTAATATTTATAATACCTTATGTTATTATTTTATAACAAATTATTACCCATTAATTAATAATATTTCATTATTTTAATGGTTTTTGGTGGGTTTGTTTCAAAGTTTCATGATCGGTTCATTTATGTATAATTGTGGATATTCTTATAAAATGGAATTACAACTATAGAAGTGGAATAAAATAGTATGAATTAACTTAAATAACTGTAAATGATCCCTTATATCATTTTTATTTCGTGTATGAGGATGATTAATTTTATAGAATTCCATTGATAAATGTTCAGTTTATTTTCGTTGTTTTTTAGAACACCACAAACCAGTTTTTATTTTATATTATGAGTTCATATTACTTACAAAACATGAAATTGGGTATAATATACGTATTAAAATCTTATTTAACCAGAATGATACTTGTATGACTAACAATGAAATTGGTAACTGAAAACTAAAAATAATTATTCAGGGAGATGGTTAACTGCCATAAATTAGACAATGGTTTTGTTTCATTGAATAAGGGGAGAAGAGAAATGAAATGGATATGAGATATCCCATGAGAAAAATAAAACTCTATTATATAAATTATTCTTGATTTATCATTCCTTTATTTATCAAGTAGGTGAGAATAAAGTATATAAATAAAACAAATTAAGAGAGGTGATTGGAGAAAATTACCTCTTTAATATCTCCTCCTTTGGGAACTGTTTGAGGAAATAGGATTTGGTATTTTGGTGATACATGAATAAATTGGATGTGGGTATATTAAGAAGGATAAATGTTTTAGATATGTTATTATATTCAATTCATTTTAGGATAAATGGGGTGGTGAGGGGTTTTATTTATTCCTAAGGATGGGTGGTTTTAAGTGATTAAATAATGATTATTTTATATTTAAAAATAACCAAATTGAGGTGGAATTAATTTAAATGAGTTTAGAGGATTTTTAATGTTTTAAATGATTTTTAGGTTGAATAGAAACAACAAAAAAACATTATATTTTCTAGTTTTTAGGCTTTTTAATCCTTTTCCTTTTATCTTTAACCTGTTTCATTATTTTACTTATATTCTGGTAAACCTTTTTTTCACCGTGGTAAATTTTTATGCCTAAAGATGAAAATGCATGAAAACATAATTTGTATCTTATTATTAAAAATATTTAATCCATTTTACTAAATTGAATTCACATAATTGGAAAAATTATATTTAAAATTAATCCTGCAAACGCAATAGGAAAGCGAGTTTTTAATGTGAAAAAGTTCAAAAGTTTGAAATTTTTTCATATAAAATTTAAATTTGAAAAATATTAAAATGATATAAATTGGATTTTTTATGTATAATTGAAGTAATTACACTTTAAAACTAATTTAAAATATAATTTAACTATATAAATAAATTTGAATAAAATGTAGTTTTCAATTAATTTCAGTATTGTTCAATATTTATCAACCAATGAAACCTCTAGGAAAAATAAAAAATGTTATCCCAAGATAATTCCGAAACAATAATTAAAAAAATATTTTTATTTTGTCAAATAAAATTTATAAAAGATTCAATTTTTTAAAAATAAGTGCGCCCTTAGAAGGCGGAAAAACTACCTCGAAAAAAATTACACTTTTTATGCTTAAAATTGGATTTTTCAATGTCTTAAGCCTATCTAGAAAATTGTATAAATTTAAAAAAAATTATTGAATATATAACAAATAATTTTATTAATATTATTCAATAATTTTTATTTATTTAATTTTTAACATTAAATAACATTGTGGGAATAAAAATGTTTTTTTATAAAAAACACATTCTTTATATTCAACCTGTTATAATTTTCATTTTATATTAACTGGTAGAAAATTAAATCATTTTTAAAAAAATTTTAATCTATATTTTTATAATTTAGTTCATCTTAATCATTACCTTAATTAAAATGGATAGTTTATAACAATCACATTTAAATAATAATATTTAGTTATTTGTTTAGGCTTGATATGACTTAACTTGTATGACAATGAACAAAGTATTTTGTTTTACTTTTTTTAGATATTTCATTGAAAGATTGTATGAATTATTTTTTTATAATAATATTTAATATGATTAATCCATTAATAATAAAACCATTAAATTAATTTAGTTTAATAAAATATATTATTTCTTATTCAGTTATATTCACATCTGGTGTTTTGAGGACGCTTGATTCATAATTTCCAAATGGAATCAGTGTGTTGAACATGGACAAAGGTTTAATTGTTAAATAATCTTAATAATAACATTCCTAAAATTATTATAATTTCATTCATAAATTATAAATTTATTCCCATCCATGAAATATGGTTATGAAAAATTAACTATGTTACAATCATGTAGACAGTAGGGCGTATGCACGCATGAGTAACATTTCCATTTTCCAACGATCCTAATGTAATGAAGGTAAGTATTGTTCTATATTTAAAGAATGATATTTATATGATATATATCATATTATTAAATTATATAAAATTACATATACCATCCATATGATGCGATAATAAACAATTAATCGCATCGCTTCATGAGGTGGTAGTCTTCTCTGCACACGAACGATGCTATTGTTTTTTAATGGATGGTAATGTAAGAAGTTATAGGATATGTTTAATTTAAATAATTATTAATATTTAATTAATATCATATTAACCTTAATTCCATCATCAATAACATCTATGAGAGTTAATGAAAGAGAATGAGTTACATCGGTCCGCGAGGTGGTAGTCCTCCGTACACATGAACAATGGTTTCATTTCCCATATAATGGATGTGGAGATGAATTTACATTATGAAATTAACATAATAAAATCATAGTATATAATAAATAATTATTTTATTATATCATCATTATTGAGTAATATTTTTTGGATGTGTATGAAGAAATAAAATAAAGGTGTTTGGTGAAGAATGATACCTCTTCTTCATACCACCTCTTTATGATTATAACTAAATACCTCATAGATTATATTTATGACTAGAAAAATTACTGTATGAAATTTTAATGGAATTAAATGGGGTATTTGTATAGGTATTTTAATAAAAAAATTATTTTTGAAGTTTGTAAATGTGAGGAGAGTGGGATCCCTTTTATAATGGAGGATGATTGACATTCTTGTAAATACCCTAAAATATTGAATAATGGGAAGTTACTATAAAGAAGGATGACTAAAAAATTAAAAAATAGTGAATTATAAGAGATATAAGGTTTATAAACACATATAAAATTAAAAGGAAAATTTTTTAAATCATTTTATCCTTTTTGCCTTTAAGGTTACTCACTTTTACCATTTTAATTGTTTACCACAATACATATTTTTTTCCTTTTTTACTATCCATTTTGAAAAAATAAGTTGAAATTATTATGTTTAAAAATATGTAAAACATTCTATAAAATTCAATTAACATAATTTTTATAATTTAATTTAAAATAATATCGACAGATGTGTGGAAAAAATACTTTTTAGAGAAATGCATTTTTCATTCAAAAGATGATATTATAATAACTATAAGTTAAGTAATCATAATTAAATTAATTTAAGTTAATATTTATAGATATATAATATATATTTTATTTAAATAATTTTTCATTAGGTATTATTTTAATAAGCTAAAATGGAGAAACATTCTGCACATTATTTTTTTTTTAAAATGAGTTTTAAATCCTAAAAATAAGATTATTTTAAAATTTGGTAAAAAGATGATTAAAATGAAATTAATTGGATAAAATATAAATGAATAATACTTATGTTACTTTAAAAACAAATTAATGATTAATGGTACCTTTTCATTACATAATTTATTACCTTGAAAAAAAAGTTTTATAAAAATTAGTATTTTTATCTATTCCTTGAATAATCAATATTTTCTGAAAAGTCTCAAAATTTTACCCTAATTATATTTTAGTATGAATATTTCAAAAAACATTTTCATTTTATAAAATAAAATTTAATAAACTTCCATAAATTAATTATAATATTATATTATAAAAATATGTAAAAAACTTTTTAGAAGGAATCATATTTTTTATAGAATAATGTATCTTTATTAGAATTTGTAAACAAAAATCAATTTTTAGGATGGATTGGTTAATACAATTTAGATATTATATAGAATTTTACCACTATTGTATGCCATTCACATCATTTTATGTTAGTATTAAAGTTCACATGAGATAGGATGATTTGTAGGTAATTTGTTCAGGACCTAACCGTCTAAACTTAAGTGATATTACATCCCTGGTGACAAGTCTCATATTATATGATGATATAACATGAAAATATGTCAATCCACCAGTTTTTTGATGATTTAAACTCATTGTTTCGAATTATATCTATGTGTTTCTATCCCATAGAGACGTAGAGTTAACTGTATAACTCATCTAGAGGGTGGATCCAATTTCTAATCCTCAATTATCATATAGATAATAAAGTGATTCAATAACTCAAGGTTTAGTTAAAGTAATTGGAATCCAATGGATTTATTTGGCTGAGTACAACACTATGTTGATCTCTAGTCCTATTCTCTATGATGCATGATTTATCTTTATTGCTATACATGAATTATTGAAGGTTTAATCAAGTGAAGACCAAAAAATGATATACACTTAAACTTATAGATGACATTTTTAATCAACTCACAGGATCCCATGTGCTTTCAAATACTTTCTTGAGGTTGACTAATTACCATTTAAGGAAAAGGGATTTAAATATACCTCATACTTCTTTTAGGTGAAGGTATATCTTATATGTGTACTTGCTCATGCCTTTTGAGATGATAAATGTGACCTCCATGTCTATGGCCTTGGTGAACCATGTTTTTAATCTATTTTGGATAATTCTTTGGTTGTTTTGGTGGATAATATCCTCATTTAATCTAAGTCAAAGGAGGAACATACATGAAATTTGGATTTTTTTTACAACCTTATAGGCGCACCAATTATATAATAATACATAGAAGCTTCATTTATAGAGCGATGAATTAAATTTATTAGGCCATTAATGACTAAATTTAGAGTCTTAGTGGACCTACGAAGGTGATATCATTAGTTTTTTGGGAGTGTCCCATGAATATTTTTGAGATTTGTATCTTTATTGGTTTGGATGGATATTACTGATGTTTTTTATGAATTTTTTCACTTAGAAACATCTATGAATAATATTAATAAGTAATGGTTTATATTCCTGTGGTTTTATGGTTAAAATAATGTATTTCCATAGTTAAATGGATGGCTGACCTCAACACCGATTTTGATCTAACAAGAACCACGTAGGGAGTGTACTTTGTATTTAAATGCATCAAGATTTGTGTTGTGAATAATCTTTATGTAATTTGATTATTTGGTTGTTTTTTAGTCTTGAATGTTAAGTCCAGATGATTGGAATTATTTTACCCATGAAATGGTGTTAGATGCTATGGTTCATGCATTTAAATGATGGTGCAATTACCATTTTGGAGAAATGTTTATGGTGTACACAGACCATAAGAACCTAAAATACATTTTATCATAGGGTGACATAAATATTCAACATTGAAGATGGATTGATTAACTTTTTTATTTTGAATTCAAGAAGGTATATACTACTAGAAAGGGAAACTTTGTTGATGATACTTTGTGTATAAAAATTAGTCTCAGGTTGTGGAAGAGTCCAAAAATGAGTGGTTAATGGTGACTCTTTTTACAGTGATGATTTTAGATTTCCTAGAATATAAGGCCCCAACCTTAAACCTTACATAATCATGAGTTATTACAAGATTACACATTGAGGATCTTTTCAGGTTTAGAGTTTTAGAGAATTAGATCATGAAACTTGCATTACATTCCACATTTAAACAAAGCAGTTACATAAAAGACAGTATTCATTCTTCCCATCAATGGGAACAGATTTAAAATATACCACAGATTCTTTCTTGACACATCCTTGACACTATCATCGCATCATGTACCTTTCCCTTGACCTGTGAAAAACATTTCAAAAACTTTTGATGAGCATAAAAAGCTCAGTAAGAGTTATAAAAATATGGAAAGGAAACATGAGTTCATATATAAATTATAATGAAATCACACTTTACCCATAAAACATAGGCATATCAAATCGTGAATAAATCATAGAAAACATAAGACATAAAGGTAACTTGAAGCATTCATAACATTCTTACGTAGGGAGTAACCTTCTTGGTTACATTTGGAATACCCATCACAGTATATTCCCTAAATCTCTTCAGAGAAACCTTAGCGTTTCACTCCTTCGTGTTACCCAATGCATTGGAGAGCTATATCGGGCTCACCCACCATTAGTTTGTCACGGAACCACCCGTTTTCATAACAATGCCCATGAACCATAACATAAGTGTGTCACATAAAACATTCATAAAGGAAACATAACATTTCCACATTTCAATCACAATATAACATTTTAGTATATTGAAATAATGAATCCATTCAAAAAGAAACCATTTCCAAAACCATTTAAAACATTTAATTAAGAGATTTTTGAATGAAAGTGTCCCATACCACCTTGAAGCTTAAAATTTTAAACCATTAATATCCATATAAATAAATCCTTAAAAACATTTTGAAAACATGGATATTAATAAGAATAAATAATTAAAACATTTAAAACGATATTTTGGTTAAAGGGGTTTTACCAAAATTAGAGACACTTGAATACAATAATTGAGGAATAAAATTTAGTCAGAACTTTATAATATCATGAGAATAAATGGATTCAGGATATAATACTCCAAAGGACAGTATATACACCATATAAGAGTGAATTGGTGCATAACAACAATGAACCCTCAATAGAAAAGTCAAATGTGATGAAATCCCTTATAAAGAAGGTATCCTTAAATTAAGGATAAATCAATCTCAAAAATATGTGTGACAAATATAAATACACCCAATATAAGTGGATATTAAGTTTAAATCAATAAAAGGTCATTCACATATATTCAATGGATGACATATTCAATGACTACATGTTGAACCCAAAGAAATCGAAATTGGGTTAAAAAGTTCCCTTGACAGCCTAATGACATCACATCAAAATGAGTTGTTGAGAGATAAAAAGAGTATCTCATCACTTGGACATAAAATTTAAATCAATAAGGATATATGAGGACATATCCAAACATAACAATATGTAAATTAAAATACCCAACAAAAGAAGTCTTTTAAAAAAGAGGAGGGTGAAAGGTTCCCTTACCGACTTGGGTATCTTTCAAAACATACACCCCATGAAAGAAGGACAACAGATCATTGATGCAAATACTCATAAACGAAATTATATTACACAAAGAGTAGAATAATGGGAAGTACATACACCACTCAATGGAATTTGTGGCAAATGTAGCATGAATCTCACGGGAATAAAAGTGAGATGAAAAATCCCTTACGAAAACTCGGCAGCCTAACGGCGCTACCTAAAACTTCCGAATATGGATTGATGAGATCAAATAGGGTATCTCATCACATTAAAATAAAATGTACAGAAAGAGTAATATAAAAGAACATCCCCCAACATTACAAAGAGGAGCTTAAAACAAGTGACATAAAGGAGAGTACGTAAAAAGAAAGAGAGAGGTTAGATCTCTTACGAAAGTTCGGCAGCCTAACGGCGCCACTCAAAACTTCCAAAATGGATTGATGAGAGAGAATAGGGTCTCTCATCACATGAACATAAAAATTACAGTAAGTGTAATATAAAATATCATCCCTATAACAAGAAAGAAGAGCTTTAAAAGGAATGACATAAAAGTGTGTACTTAAAAAGAAAGAGAGGAGTAGGATCCCTTACCTCGAGTCCGACTTGACTCGATCATTCTTTAATCTCCTGAATAATAAACATGAGTTAATTTATACTTCCTTAAGAACCTTTTTCAAGTTCATTATTCCTTTTATATCACTTATTACCATGTCATAAACATTATGTAATCATTTAAGTTAATAATATTTGTTTTGCCGATATTTGGTTCTTAAGTCGAAAGTGGACTTCTTACAATTACATGTTGTTCGTGTGGCCAAATGTTTATTATATCCTGAATTTTATTCATGATGTAGATATCATATATGTCATATATATCCAGTAAATTCATGCATTTATAACATTACATAATCATTTAGAGGTAAGAAATGAAATGCACCGTTCATGGAGACGGTAAGACGTACGTACGCATGAACGCTACTTTCATTTCTATTTTATATTTTATAGAATGTAATAATAATGATATAAAGGTATATTATAATTCCAGTGTATTATCATATATAATATCATAGTTCCATCC
The DNA here is from genome assembly GCA_963277665.1 of Viscum album. NCBI lineage: Eukaryota > Viridiplantae > Streptophyta > Magnoliopsida > Santalales > Viscaceae > Viscum > Viscum album. The sequence goes on along the minus strand of OY728156.1, from coordinate 1,242,299,791 downwards.
TTTATACATCCCACATATGGTATTTAACGAATCAAATCACTTTGAGGGGGCGGTAGTCCGCATTTCCTTAAATGAAGATATCGCGTTTACCCATAATGGAATCCATAAAGGTATGCCCAAAATGAAAAAAACAGAAGCTTAAGGAAAACATAATCATATTTTATATCATATATAAAAATAGTGACATCATAATGGCCACCTTTGAAGGTGTTAAATGAGTAATGAACAATCATCATTTCGGGAGGCAGAATTTCACCATCCACGGAAACCGTATGTTCTTTAACCATTTGATGTAGTTGTGTGAGAGTGTAGCTTGAATAAATCTTATAACAACATCCTAGTATATTTAATATACTGGTGTTGTTACAAAAGAAATAAATAAAAAGAGTTTAGGGGGTTGGAGAAGCAAAATAAAACAAATGAACATGGGAGAATGAATTACCTTTAAAAGTGTAACTCCTTTTGATTTGAGCCTAAAGGATTCCTTTGAAAGGATTCTGCCCAAAGGGAATATTCTAGGATGAGGAGCGGGATGTGGAGAGAGTAAATGGTCAGGGGTTGGCCGAGCCAAAGGCTTGAGGAGTGTGTGAAATGAGGTAGAGGTGGGGTCCTTTTATAAGAGGAGAGGAGGGGCACTTTTGGAAAGTAAGAAATATTACTTTATTTGAAAATGTTTTTCGGTTTCAAAAGGTCCCACATTGATATAATTAATGGATAAGGTGTTGAGGGTTAGAAATACACCCATCCAATAAGTTTTGGACATTTTTAGTACATAGATTTTACATTATCTTTCCATTTTATTTAAATCGTTAAATAATGAGGTCATCGCTGCATCATCATGATGTCATACATAATTTAATTTATTTAGTGTCTAAAAATTATAAAAAAATACTATGATGTAGGAAATATTTTTAGCTTTACAATTAATATTTATAATCAAAAATATGATCTTTATAACCTTATGTAAAAATTGTTTTCGTAAAACATATGATGTTTGTGTCATTTTTACTTTTACATTAAATAAAAAGCTATTTATGTAATTTCCCAACCAAAGTAGCTCCATGGGGTCCTCAAGTTGACCCATGGCTTTTCTTGGTCGGCCATGACACAAAAAATGAGGATAGGACATGTGTCAAGCTCATCTTATTTTATTAAAGCATTATTTTTACCTTAAACTACACTAATTACCACTAATCGCGATAAAAAACTTAATAAGTTACTATTCACCAAAAAATTATTTTTATTCCATTGAACCAAATTTTATTTCTTAATGACAACCATGTATGTCGGATTTTTCAAATTCAAAACACAAAGATGGCAAAATTTCATTTAAATGGAAAAATCAGTTTTTATAAGTACCACTTAGTGGTTTCACTATTCATCAAAAATTGAAGTTTTTCAGAAAAATCCCAAAAATTCACCATACGCTATATTTGATTTTCTGAATTCAAAAATGAAGTCTATTTTGAAAAATTCACAACATATAAGTCAGATTAAATAATTTAATAATTAATTACCGATATCAGAGCAAATAGCGTGTTTTTATGAAACAATAAGTATCAAAAGATTGACACTGGTTTAAGTCTCATTTCAAAGTGAAATTAATTCCAACGACCACTATTGGATTTAATGGTAAAAATATATTCTAATTTCACTTTAAAACCAATTCAAAAGATAATCTAATCATATAAATAAATTAGATTAAAAAGAGGTTTTGAATTAAAATACAACATTATACACTATTCATTAAAAAAAATGAACTTTATCGGAAAGATACCAAAAATTTACACAAAGTAAATTTTGATGTCCCGATTCTTAATAAGAGTTTTATTTGGTCCAAAAGAATGTTTAAGAGTGACCAAAACTATATTTAATGATGGTTCAACATCAAAAGGTGATAAGTGAACCTTTAGTGAAAACTAGGGCATATACACCTAAAATTGAATTCTTTCCGTATTTTAAGCCTCTATCCTTTATTGGATAAATGTAAAAACATTTAAAAACATATATAATTGTATTTTAGTTATTTATATCCATTCCCGCCATTACAATGGCTATGCGTTAACTACCATTTAAAATAATATTATTTTATTATTAGAGTGCAACGTAAGATTCCCAAGAAACTCGTTGTTGCGTATTGGGTACGCCATCGAGCATAGCATCCCGTTTAAAGTAATATTAATATTTGATTCACAAATATGGGTAAATATAAAGATGTCATATTCTTTATTTACCTGGGGTGTTACATCCTTCCCCCCTTTTGGGAATTGCATCCTCGCAATTTTAAAATTGGGCTTCGAAACATCCTTGAAAGTCCCACATCGGAACAAGAGTCGGTAAAACAATCACTTTAAAATAAAGAAAGATAAGTACAAAGGTCACCCGAGTTAACCCATAATAGGATTCCGTGTAGGAAAACATGGATATGGAAGAAAAAGCAAAGGGTCAAGTTCTGATGGAGAGTGATAGAAAACATGTTTAGGAGAAAGTTAACCATGAGAAAATCAAAAACTTGTGATGGGTTAAACGGTATTCGACTCCCCAGTAGGAAAAGTTAATAGACAACGTTTTTGTTTTAAGCTACTTTTTATTGAGAAATTTATTCATAAGGAAACATAATCACTTATCATGTTGACTTTCAACTTTTACTAGATTCCTTAATCAAACTCATATTTTTTTTCCAAAAGTCAAGAATTTAGGGAGACTTGTTCGCATTAAGAGTACTATAATCAACTTCTAGAGAATCACCTAATCCACAAAAGAGAACTATACAATTCCCATGTCTTCAAACCTTAACCAAAACTAAAACCAAAAATGTTGCTACAAGATCAGATAATCCAGAAAAGGATAACCCTTTAAAAAGAAAATCTATGCTTAATCTCCAAAATTTGTCTAACAAAACCCATAGTTCAACGAAGAACATTAGATAAACAATTTTTCCATAAAATTCTTCAATGTAAACCAAACTAAGATTGAAACCCAAATATTTTAAGGATTTAGTCACATAGTCTTCCAAGTTAAATCATAACATTTATCTCCAAACAACATCAGTTGCTCCTAAAGTCTCGTATTGAAAAGTAATTAACCTAATCACATATCCTCGATGATAGGTTAATCATTTTCATAAATAACCCAAAATCAACTTACTCTTAATTCATAAAATCATATAACTAAAACGAATCAGTCAAACTAACCAGGGACTTCACGTAGTCCAGTGGTTGGCGATAATACCGGTCGCACTTTGGTTGTGAGTTTGATTCTCGCGGCTTTGTCCGACGCGACGGGTTGTCACACGGTCTGCGTGTTGCCCTTTTTCCAAAACTATATAATTCTTAAAACATTCCCGAAAATGAGATAAAATCTTCAAGAATAATCATAACATATTTTAACCTCAACTTTATCTCATTCCTTTCATTTTCCATCATATCATAGAGTAACCCATAATTACCTAAAAATTAAGGATCATATAAACCCTAATGGTTACCTTAATAATTATTACCTGAATTTCCACATCGAGTTGACCATCTCGTACATGATGCACTAGAGAACTCACCAAGGTTTAAGTGGTTGATCATGACTCCTTGATATTTGGTTTAGAACAACAATGAGTTTCCTCATTGAATCCTCCATTTTATCAAGTCTCTTAATCAAAGAACCACCACAGTTTCCTTCAAACCTGTTTTCTCTTTGGTGCCTGCTAGATCCATCCATTCACTGAAAACAGAAATGTCAGTGTGATTATATCAACAAAACCATCATGTACTAATGAGGAAGGTAAACACTAAGATACACTTACTCGTTTACTTTATCTAAAACTAGTACTCTTTCTGAAATCCTAACCATTATGGAAATGTCACATATGCTTAAAGAATACCCTAACCTCTAAAGTTATCTAAACTGACCTTTGATACCAACTATAAGGCCGCAGCCTTAAACATTACTTAATCTTGAGTTATTACAAGATTACACATTGAGGATCTTTCCAGGTTTAGAGTTTTAGAGAATTAGATCATGAAACTTGCATTACATTCCACATTTAATCAAAGTGGTTACATAAAAGACAGTATTCATTCTTCCCATCAACGGGAACACATTTAAAATATAACACAGATTATTTCTTGACACAACCTTGACACTATCATCACATCATGTGTAACACCCCGAGCTTCCACAATACGCTTCTCATTCAATAATGCAATAGTTTGCATTGTACGCAACTTCGAGTTCTAACACACCGCGACTAATCAAGGTAGCCGTTATGAATATTAATAACCACATTTTGAATTTATAGAAAATTTATATTTCAAAATGGACTTCATTTTTGTATTCATAATATCGAAATTAGCCTATGTTGAATTTTTTTGTAACTTTCTGAGAACTTCCAATTTTTTATGAATAGTGAAAAATACTTAAAAACAACTTTTTTAATAAAAATATTTTATTGTGATAATTTATACTATTTAGTGGTTTTAAATTATAATTAGAATATATTTTTACCATTTCATCCAATGGTGGTCATTAGAATTAATTTAACATTGAAATTGGACATAAACAATTGCCAATCTTTTGATATAAATTGTTTCTTAAAAACACGCTATTTGTTGTGACAGCGGGAATTAATTATAAAATTAATTAATGAAACTTAAATGTTTTGAATTTTGTAAAATATACATCATTTTTGAATTCGGAATATCAATTATTGATTAGGGTGAAATTTTGGCATTATTCTGAAAAACTTCAATTTTTGATGAATAGTGAAACCACTAATTGGTAGTTAAATAACTGATTTTTCGTTTAAATGAAATATTACCACTTTTGTGTTTTTAATTTCAAAAATCCGACATACATGGTTGTCATTAAAAGTAAAATGTTGTTCAATGAGATTAAAATAATTTTTGGTGAATAGTAACTTTTAAGTTCTTAATCGCGATTAGAGGTAATTAGTGTAGTTTAAGGTAAAAATAATGTTTTAATAATATGAGATTAGCTTGACACATGTCCTACCCTCATTGGATGTTCCATTGACGACCAAGACAATCCATGGGTCAACTTAGGGACCCATGGATCCACTTTAGTTAGAAAATGTCATAAATACCTTTTATTTAATGTTAAAGTAAAAAATGACACAAACATGAAATGTTTTACTAAAATAATTTTTACATGGGGTTATACAAGTCATATATTTGACTATAAATAGTCATTGGAAAGGTAAAAAGATTTCCTACATCATAGTATTTTTTTTATAATTTTTAGACATTAAATAAATTATATTATTTATGACATCATGATGATGCAGTGATGAACTCATTATTTATCGATTTAAATAAAATGAAAAGATAATGTAAAATCAAAGGCATACACTTGTCAAAAAACTATTGGATGAGTAGATTTAGAATCCTTATCACCTTAAACTCGAATTATATATGTGTGGGACCTTTAGAATCCGAAAATCATTGTTTCATAAAGTAACATTTTATTACTTTCCAAAAGTGCCCCTCCTCTCCACTTATAAAAGGCCCCCACCTCTACCACCTCATTCACACTTTCAAGCCATTTGGCTCGGCCAAACTCTGCCCAAATACTCTCCCAACTTCCCCCTCTTACTCATAGAATCCTAACATTGGGCATAACTCTTCTCAAGGAAGCCTTTGCATCAAATCAAAAAGTGTTAACCGTTTTAAAGGTAGTGTTTTCTCTTATGTTCTTTTGTTATATTTTGCTTCTCCAACCCCCTAAACTCTTTTTATTCTTTTCTTTTGTAACAACACCAGTATCCTCAATATACTAGGATTTTTTTAGAAGAAGGATTCGAGCTTCACTTACACACACCTACATCTAATGGTTAAAGAACATACTGTTTCTGTGGATGGTGAATTTCGGCCTCACGAAACGATGATTGTTCAAATTCTTTTAACACCTATAATGGTGGCCATTTTGATGACACTATTTTCATATATGATATATATATTATGTTTATGTTATCCTTATCATTCTGTATTTCTCATTTATGGCATACTTTATGATTTCCATTATGGGTAAACGCGATAATTTCATTTTAGGAAGTGCGGACTACCGCCCCCTCAAAGTGATTTGAATCGTTAATGCCATATGTGGGATGTATAAAGGATGGAGTAAATGGTATTATACATTATATTATACTGGAATTATATTATACCTTTATAGAATTATAACTTCATTCCATTAAATATGAAATAGAAATGAAAGTAGCGTTCATGCGTACGTACGGCTTACCGTCTCCATGAATGGTGCATTTCATTTCTTACCTCTAAATGTCATGTAATATTATGAATGAATGTATATAATGGATATATATGAGATATATGATATCTATATCATGAATATAATTCTGGATATAATGGATATTTCACCACATGAACAACTCGTAATTATAAGAAGTCTATTTTTGACTCAAGTACCAAAGATCGACAAAATGACCGTTATTAACTTAAATAATTAAATAATGTTCATAACATTGTAATAAGTGATATAAAAGGGATAATGAACATGAAAAATGTTCTTAATAATGTATATATTAACTCTAGTTTATTATTCAGGAGGTTAATTAATGGTCGAATCAAGTCGGACACAAGGTAAAGGAACTTCTTAACCCAATTTCTATTCTTTGGGTTAATCTCCTACTTTCAAATTATGTCATGATATTATTATGTCCTATATTGTATTTTTACATTATTTATGTGTACTTATAGTGAATAGACATTATAGATGTACTTTATTTAAAAAAATGATCTTTTTAAGGACTTCGTCTCAATCCCCTTTCATTGAGGAATATTTGGTTTTATACACAACTTTCTTTTATACGGTGTATAAACCCCTTTGAATTTTATGTTTATTCAAAAGGAATCTATTATATACAAATCGTTTTGCTAAATGACAGAAGGGAATGTTTTTCTTTCCGTACTTATGCGGCGACATCGATTTCTCCGCCGCCCTGACCATTATTTGAGTTTCGGCTTCCTCTACAAGCCATCATTTTTTAATGAAAAATAAATACAATGTTTTAACATTCTTTTATTTTGGTATTGAAAATGGTTTTGAAAGAGTTTTTATTATATCAATGTGTTGTATTGATATCTTGTGATTGAAATGTGGAAATGTTATGTTTCCTTTATGCATGTTTTACTTGATACGATTATGTTATGGTTTATGATATGTTTAAACCTATTCATATGAGGAATGTATTGGACTTAATAAGTGACGGGTGGAGCCCGCTATAGCCTCTCGATGCATCGGTAGGTCTCATGAGACAACTAGACGTGGAATTGGCTGAGGCCCTTTCCCAATTTGATTTATGGTTTTGGCCGAGGCCTTAATCATTTTAGACGTCTTGGCCGAGGCCTTGAAAAAATGTTTCGGAATGTCTGGCATTATACATTCCCTCATTATGAAAGTGGTTATTGATATTTCATGTGATTATTCGACCAGTAGAATATCCATGTGAATAAGTAAATGGCATTATCTCATTTTTCTTTTGCCATATTATGTTGAAGTTCATGTTTAAAAGGGTTTTGTTTTAGTTATACATTGCCTTAAATGTTAATGTTTATTTATGAAAGCTTCCGCAATATTGTTATCCTTACTGAGCATTTGAGCTCACCCCTTTCAATGTTTTAATATTTTCCAGGATGTGAAGAAGTATTTTATGAATGACCTGCAGGGATAGTCAGAAGAGGATATGAGTGTGGACTATGGAGATTTTTTTTATTGTAGTTTTTCACTTTATGATGTAATGTAACGTTTATGAATGTATCTAGTGGTTCCAAGGCTACTAAATTAATTGGTCTTTCGAGACTTGATCTTTTGTGATCATGCCAATGTTACGAAGTAATGCACCGACTCTGGGTAGCTGGGGTCGGGGCGTTACAGTTGGCATCAGAGGCAGTTTAGTACTGACCTTGGAAGCTAGATATAGATAAACTCTGATTAGAGCACATAGCCCAATGATAGACTTTGAGGATTAGTATAGAAGAACTTCCTAGAATTTTGGTATTAAATTTTTTTTTGTGAGTTTTCCGAGCAATACATCCCTTTCTGGATACGATCAGGTAGAGGCGGATCTGGCACAGATGTACCTAGGGGTAAAACCTGAAAACACCGATTTGAGCTAGACTCGAACGGGAACTGGTGGAAGACAACGGGCCTTGCTGCACTCTTGGTTATGACACTCCCGAGGGATATGCTTAGGATAATTCTTGTTTTCTTTACAAACCACTATGAAGGGTTATGAGTATATACTTCCTCAAAGAAAACATTTTTATAATTATGGATTATATCCATAAATAGTTCAATTTATGTTTAGTATTTTATAAGTATGGAATTATGTATATTGATTCATAAACTAATCTATTTTATGCCACTGTATAGAAATGGCACCTAGTGGAAGGAATGGAAACTGTATCAATGCACGCACTCCGTGTAGGGATTTCCCTCCTACTCAAGATAATTATTGTGGAGCTGGAGATACAACAGGTGCTGATCAACTTATTACCATACTGGGACAACTCACTCAAGTAATGAATAATAACCTTACTCGTATGGAGCACCCTGATCCGCAACGTGGAGGATCAATGTTATACCGCTTCATGAGGCAACAACCGCCAACTTTTAATGGGGGTACCAATCCATTAGTAGCTGAGCAATGGCTAAACTCCTTAGAAAAAATATTCCATGCCTTGGGGAGTAGTGATAGGGAAAAGGTTATCATGGCAGTTTACCGCCTCACTGCAGATGCTGATCAATGGTGGTCATTGATTCAAAATACAAAGGAAGATGAAGAAGTTTCAATTATGTAATGGAGAGAGTTCAAAGATCTTTTCTTAGAAAAATAATTTCCACATGACCATCGAGTAGATATGGAAAGGCAATTTTTGAGTCTGAGACAAAAGGAGGATGAGAATGTCACAAAGTATAAGGCCAACTTTACAAGGTTAGCGAGGAATGCTGCAGATTATATACGTAACCCGAGAAGTATGATTGATCGTTTCTTTGATGGGTTAAAACCATTTCTCCTTCGATCTTTAGTATCACAATCTTTCTCAACATACGAAGATATTGTCTCGTGTGAAATCAAGACGGAAAAGGAATTTTCTAAGTCTCATGACTTTAAAGCAAAGCAAGAAAAGAAGAGAACGGTGGAACAAGAGACGGATAAAGGGAAAAAGGGAAAGAAGGATTTTCCATTATGTGATAATTGTGGGAAGAATCACCCCGGTGCTTGCCTAAAAGGAATGGGAGTTTGTTACAAATGTGAAGAAAATGGTCACCAGGCACGTGATTGCAAGGGAAAGAAATAGGCTATCAATGTTGAATGCTACAATTGTAGGGATATGGGGCATTATGCAAATGAATGTCCTAAGCGTCAGGGAAACATACCTCAGAAAAGGCCAAGGGATCAAGGACAATCTTATGTTGTTACTACAGTTGAAGCAGAATAATTATTGTATTTGTGTTTTTGGACTCAAGAACTAGATTATGGTTATAAGAATAATGTGATATATATAAGGATTTTACTACAGTAGATGTTGTTTTCATTAAGGATTTAATATGATGAAGGTAATCATATTTTTAGTATGTGACAATAAGAGAAACTTACTTTGTTTGGGGAATCTGGGGTTACAATTGATTTTGGAATTTAGAGACGTTTTAGAGAAAGTCTGGACAGAGGTATTTTGGATAACTATAAAGGTTGGAATGTATTAAGTTGATCTTTGGATAGTATTGTTTAAGGTTAAAACATTTCTGAAGATTATTTTTTGAATATTATAGTTTTAGGAAAAGGACAACCTACAGGGTGGGGCATAACCCATCGTGTCGGACAAAGCTGTAGGAATCGAACCCACAACCATAGTGAGACAGACCTTTATTTCCTACCACTAGCCTACAGGAAGTCCCTGGTTATTAAAAAATAATTTTACTAATCAAAATGGTATGTGTTAACATTTGGAACCTTATACAATTAGGATTAGTATAATATTTTTGAGTTCTATTATCTTTTGAGTGAAAGATGAGTTGAAGGTTGAAACTATAATTGTCAAGCATAAATATATATATACCTATCTCTTATTCAATGAATGAATTAATTCTTAATCTTTATTAAAGGGATATTAAAACAAAAAAAATGTGTTATCCTAATACCTTATGTTTTGTTCAACTGATGATATTTTAAATCAACATAGATTGAAGGCTTTGAGGCCCTCAATTTGACAGTTGATTGTGATCGATGACCTCAATCACTCCCTACAAATATTTACGTTTTTCCTCCAATTATATGTCTCTAATTGCCACCAATGTTCTCCTAATAGAGATCATAATTGGGTGGTGACTTTTTCATTTCCCTTTTCCTCTTATTAAGGCTAAATTTTATTAATCTTATTTCCGATGTGGGTTTTCCACAAAGGTATTTTCTATTTTCAACCTTTTATTTTCCAAGAAAAATTTCAAATTGCGAGGACACAATTTATTGAAGGAGGGGAGAATGTAACACCCCGAGCTTCCACAATATACTTCTCATTCAATAATGCAATAGCTTGCATTGTACGCAACTTCGAGTTCTAACACTTCACGACTAATCAACATAGCCATTATGAATAGTAATAACCACCTTTTGAATTTATAGAAAATATATATTTCAAAATGGACTTCATTTTTGTATTCGTAATATCGAAATTAGCCTATGTTGAATTTTTTTGTAACTTTCTGAGAACTTCCATTTTTTCATGAATAGTGAAAAATACATAAAAACAAGGTTTTTAATAAAAATAATTTATTGTGATAAATTATACTATTTCGTGGTTTTAAAGTATAATTAGAATATATTTTTACCATTTTATCCAATGGTGGTCATTAGAATTAATTTAACATTGAAATTGGACATAAACAATTGCCAATCTTTTGATATAAATTGTTTCTTAAAAACAAGCTATTTGTTGTGACAACGGAAATTAATTATAAAATTAATTAATGCAACTTATATGTTTGGAATTTTGTAAAATAGACATCATTTTTGAATTTGTAATATCAATTATAGATTAGGGTGAAATTTTGGCATTATTCTAAAAAACTTCAATTTTTGATGAATAGTGAAACCACTAAGTGGTAGTTAAATAACTGATTTTTCGTTTAAATGAAATATTACCATTTCTGTGTTTTGAATTTCAAAAATACGACATAAATGGTTGTCATTATTAAGTAAAATGTTGTTCAATGAGATTAAAATAATTTTTGGTGAATAGTAACTTTTATGTTCTTAATCGCGATTAGAGGTAATTAGTGTAGTTTAAGGTAAAAATAATGTTTTAATAATATGAGATGAACTTGACACATGTCCTACCCTCATTGAATGTTCCATGGCCGACCAATACAATCCATGGGTCAACTTGGGGACCCCATGGAGCCACTTTAGTTAGAAAATGACATAAATACCTTTTATTTCATGTTAAAGTAAAAAATGACACAAACATGAAATGTTTTACTAAAATAATTGTTACATGGGGTTATACAAGTAATATTTTTTACTATAAATATTCAGTGTAAATCTAAAAATATTTCCTACATCATAGTATTTTTTTTATAATTTTTAGACATTAAATAAATTAAATTAGTTATGACATCATGATGATGCAGCGATGACCTCATTATTTATCGATTTAAATAAAATGAAAAGATAATGTAAAATCAAAGGCATAAACTTGTCAAAAACCTATTGGATGAGTAGATTTCGAATCCTTATCACCTTATCCTAGAATTATATAAGTGTGGGACCTTTAGAATCCGAAAATCATTGTTTAATAAAGTAACATTTTATTACTTTCCAAAAGTGCCCCTCCTCTCCACTTATAAAAGGCCCCCACCTCTACCACCTCATTCACACTTTCAAGCCATTTGGATCGGCCATCCTCTGTCCAAATACTCTCCCAACTTCCCCCTATTACTCCTATAAGACTCAATTTTGGCAGAACTCTTGCCAAGGAAGCCTTTGCCTCAAATCAAAAAGTGTTACCTGTTTTAAAGGTAGTGTTTTCTCTTATGTTCTTTTGTTTTATTTTGCTTCTCCAACCCCCTAAACTCTTTTTATTCTTTTATTTTGTAACAAAAACAGTATCCGAAATATACTAGGATGTTTTTAGAAGAAGTATTCGAGCTACACTTACACACACCTACATCTAATGGTTAAAGAACATACTGTTTCTGTGGATGGTGAATTTCGGCCTCACGTAACGATGATCGTTCAAATTCTTTTAACACCTATAATGGTGGCCATTTTGATGACACTATTTTCATATATGATATATATATTATGTTTATGTTTTCCTTATCATTCTGTATTTCTCATTTATGGAATACTTTATGATTTCCATTATGGGTAAACGCGATAATTTCATTTTAGGAAGTGCGGACTACTGCCCCCTCAAAGTGATTTGAATCGTTAATGCCATATGTTGGATGTATAAATGATGGAGTAAATGGTATTATACATTATATTATACTGGAATTATATTATACCTTTATATAATTATAACTTCATTCCATTAAATATGAAATAGAAATGAAAGTAGCGTTCATGCGTACGTACGGCTTACCGTCTCCATGAATGGTGCATTTCATTTCTTACCTCTAAATGTCATGTAATATTATGAATGAATGTATATACTGGATATATATGAGATATATGATATCTATATCATGAATATAATTCTGGATATAACTGATATTTCACCACATGAACAACTCGTAATTATAAGAAGTCTATTTTTGACTCAAGTACCAAAGATCGACAAAACGACCGTTATTAACTTAAATAATTACATAATGTTCATAACATCGTAATAAGTGATATAAAAGGGATAATGAACATGAATAATGTTCTTAATAAAGTAGATATTAACTCTAGTTTATTATTCCGGAGGTTAATGAACGGTCTAATCAATTCGGACACAAGGTAAGGGAACTTCTTAAACCAATTTCTATTCTTTGGGTTAATCTCCTACTTTCAAATTATGTCATGATATTATTATGTCCTATCTTGTATTTTTACATTATTTATGTGTACTTATAGTGAATACACATTATATATGTACTTTATTTAAAAAAATGATCTTTTTAAGGACTTCGTCTCAATCCCCTTTCATTGAGGCATATTTGGTTTTATTCACATCTTTCTTTTATACGGTGTATAAACCCCTTTGAATTTTACGTTTATCCAAAAGGAATCTTTTTTATATGAAGCGTTTTGCTAAACAACAAAAGGGAATATTTTTCTTTCCGTACTTATGCGGCGACAACGACTTCTCCACCGCCGTGACCATTATTTGAGTTTCAGCTTCCTCTACAAGCCATCATTTGTTTAATGAAAAATAAATACAAAGTTTTAACTTTCTTTTATTTTGGTATTGAAAATGGTTTTGAAAGAGTTTTTATTATATCAATGTGTTGTATTGATATCTTGTGATTGAAATTTGGAAATGTTATGTTTCCTTTATGCATGTTTTACTTGATAAGATTATGTTATTGTTTATGATATGTTTAAACCTATTCATATGAGGAATGTATTGGACTTAATAAGTGACGGGTGGAGCCCGCTATAGCTCCTCGATGCATCGGTAGGTCTCATGAGACAACTAGACGTGGAATTGGCCGAGGCCCTTTCCCAATTTGATTTATGGTTTTGGCCGAGGCCTTAATCATTTTAGACGTCTTGGTCGAGGCCTTGACAAAATGTTTCAGAATGTCTAGCATTATACATTCCCTCATTATGAAAGTGGTTATTGATATTGCATGTGATTATTCGACCAGTATAATATCCATGTGAATAATTAAATGGCATTATCTCATTTTACTTTTGCCATATTATGTTGAGGTTCATGTTTAAAAGGATTTTGTTGTAGTTATACATTGCCTTAAATGTTAATGTTTATTTATGAAAGCTTCCACAATATTGTTATCCTTACTGAGCATTTGAGCTCACCCCTTTCAATGTTTTAATATTTTCCAGGATGTGAAGAAGTATTTTATCAATGACCTGTAGGGATAGTCAGAAGAGGATATGAGTGTGGACTATGGAGATTTTTTTATTGTAGTTTTTCACTTTATGATGTAATGTAATGTTTATGAATGTATCTAGTGTTTCCAAGGCTACTAAACTAATCGGTCTTTCGAGACTTGATCTTTTGTGATCATGCCAATGTTACGAAGTAATGCACCGACTCTGGGTAGCTGGGGTCGGGGAGTTACATCATGTACCTTTCCCTTGACCTGTGAAAAACATTTCAAAAACTTGGGATGAGCATAAAAAGCTCAGTAAGAGTTATAAAAATATGGAAAGGAAACATGAGTTCATATATACATTATAATGAAATCCCACTTTACCCATAAAACATAGGCATATCAAATCATGAATAAATCAAAGAAAACATAAGACATAAACGTAACTTGAGGCATTCATAACATTCTTACGTAGGGAGTAACCCTCTTGGTTACGTTTGCAATACCTATCATAGTATATTCCCTAAATCTCTTCGGAGAAACCTTAACGTTTCACTCCTTCGCGTTACCCAATGCATTGGAGAGCTATATCGGGCTCACCCGCCCTTAGTTTATCACGGAACCACCCATTTTCATAACAATGCCCAAGAACCATAACATAAATGTGTCACATAAAACATGCATAAAGGAAACATAACATTTCCACATTTCAATCACAATATAACATTTTAGTATATTGAAATAATGAATCCATTCAAAAAGAAACCATTTCCAAAACCATTTAAAACATTTAATAAAGAGATTTTTGAATCAAAGTGTCCCATACCACCTTGAAGCTTAAAATTTTAAACCACTAATATCCATATAAATAAATCCTTAAAACCATTTTGAAAACACGGATATTAATAAGAACTAATAATTAAAACATTTAAAACGATATTTTCGTTAAAGGGGTTTTACCAAAATTAGAGACACTTGAATACAATAATTGAGGAATAACATTTAGTCATAACTTTATAATATATTGAGAATAAATGTATTCATGATATAATACTCCAAAGGACAGTATATACACCATATAAGAGTGAATTGGTTCATAACAACAATGAACCCTCAATAGAAAAGTCAAATGTGATGAAATCCCTTATAAAGAAGGTATCCTTAAATTAAGGAAAAATCAATGTAAAAAATATGTGTGACAAATATAAATACACCCAATATAAGTGGATATTAAGAGTAAAAAAATAAAAGGTCATTCACATATATTCAATGGATGACATATTCAAAGACTACATTTTGAACCCAAAGAAATCAAAATTGGGTTAAAAATTTTCCTTGACAGCCTAACGGCATCACATCAAAATGAGTTGATGAGAGATAAAAAGATTATATCATCACCTGGACATAAAATTTACATCAATAAGGATATATGAGAACATATCCCAACATAACAATATGTAAATTAAAAGACCCAACAAAATAAGTCTTTTAAAAAAGAGGAGGGTGAAAGGTTCCCTTACTGACTTGGGTATCTTTCAAAACATACACCCCATGAAAGAAGGACAATAGATCATTGATGTAAATACTGATAAACGAAAGTATATTACACAAAGATTAGGATAATGGTCAGTACATACACCACTCAATGTAATTTGTGGCAAATGTAGCATGAATCTCACGGGAATAAAAGTGAGATGAAAAATCCCTTACGAAAACTCGGCAGCCTAACAGCGCTACATAAAACTTCCGAATATGGATTGATGAGATAAAAGAGGGTATCTCATCACATTAGAATAAAATTTACAGCAAGAGGAATATAAAATAACATCCCCCAACATTACAGAGAAGAGTTTAAAATAAGTGTCATAAAGGAGAGTCGTAAAAAGAAAGATAGAGGTTAGATCTCTTACCAAAGTTCAGCAGCCTAACAGCGCCACTCAAAACTTCCAAAATGGATTTATGAGAGAGAATAGGGTCTCTCATCACATGAACATAAAAATTTCAGTATGTGTAATATAAAAGATCATCCCAATAACAAGAAAGATGAGCTTTAAAAGGAATGACATAAAAGTGTGTACTTAAAAAGAAAGAGAGGAGTAGGATCCCTTACCTCAGGTCCGACTTGACTCGATCGTTCTGTAATCTCCTGAATAATAAACGTGAGTTAATTTATACTTCCTTAATAACCTTTTTCAAGTTCATTATTCCTTTTATATCACTTATTACCATGTCATAAACATTATGTAATCATTTAAGTTAATAATATTTGTTTTGCAGATATTTGGTTCTTAAGTCGAAAGTGGACTTCTTACAATTACATGTTGTTCATGTGGCCAAATGTTTATTATATCCAGAATTTTATTCATGATGTAGATATCATATATTTCATATATATCCAGTAAATTAATGCATTTATAACATTACATAATCATTTAGAGGTAAGAAATGAAATGCACCGTTCATGGAGACGGTAAGCCGTACGTACGCATGAACGCTACTTTCATTTCTATTTCGTATTTTATAGAATGGAATAATAATGATATAAAGGTATATTATAATTCCAGTATATTATCATATATAATATCATAGTTCCATCCTTTATACATCCCACATATGGTATTTAACGAATCAAATCACTTTGAGGGGGCGGTAGTCCGCACTTCCTTAAATGAGGATATCGCATTTACCCATAATGGAAACCATAAAGTTATGCCCAAAATGAAAAAAACAGAAGCTTAAGGAAAACATAAACATATTTTATATCATATATAAAAATAGTGACATCATAATGGCCACCTTTGAAGGTGTTAAATGAGTATTGAACAATCATCGTTTCGGGAGGCAGAATATCGCCATCCACGGAAACCGTATGTTCTATAACCATTTGATGTAGTTGTGTGAGTTTGTAGCTCGAATAAATCTTATAACAACATCCTAGTATATTTATTATACTGGTTTTGTTACAAAATAAATAAATAAAAAGAGTTTAGCTGGTTGGAGAAGCAAAATAAAACAAATGAACATGAGAGAATGAATTACATTTAAAAGTGTAACTCCTTTTGATTTGAGCATAAAGGCTTCCTTTGAAAGGATTATTCCCAAAGGGAATCTTCTAGGATGAGGATAGGGATGTGGAGAGAGTAAATGGGCAGGGGTTGGCCGAGCCAAAGGCTTGAGGAGTGTGTGAAATGAGGTTGAGGTGGGGGCCTTTTATAAGAGGAGAGGAGGGGCACTTTTGGAAAGTAAGAAATATTACTTTATTTGAAAATGTTTTTCGGTTTCAAAAGGTCCCACATTGATATAATTCGTGGATAAGGTGTTAAGGGTTCTAAATCCACCCATCCAATAAGTTTTGGACCTGTGTAGTTCATATATTTTACATTATCTTTCCATTTTATTTAAATCGTTAAATAATGAGGTCATCGCTGCATCATCATGATGTCATAAATAATTTAATTTATTTAGTGTCGAAAAATTATTAAAAAACTACTATGATGTAGGAAATATTTTTATCTTTCAAATGAATATTTATAATCAAAAACATGATCTTTATAACCCTATGTAAAATTTTTGTTCGTAAAACATATGATGTTTGTGTCATTTTTACTTTTACATTAAATAAAAAGTTATTTATGTCATTTCCCCACCAAAGTAGCTCCATGGGGTCCTCAAGTTGACCCATGGCTTTTCTTGGTCGGCCATGACACAAACAATGAGGGTAGTACATGTGTCAAGCTCATCTTATTTTATTAAAGCATTATTTTTACCTCAAACTACACTAATTACTACTAATCACGATTAAAAACTTAATAAGTTACTATTCACCAAAAAATTATTTTTATTCCATTGAACCACATTTTACTTCTTAATTAAAACCATGTATGTCGAATTTTTGAAATTCAAAACACAAAGATGGAAAAATTTCATTAAACGGAAAAATCAGTTTTTATAAGTACCACTTAGTGGTTTCACTATTCATCAAAAATTGAAGTTTTTCAGAAAAATCCCAAAAATTCACCATAAGCTATATTTGATATTACGAATTCAAAAATGAAGTCTATTTTACAAAATTCAAAACATATAAGTCAGATTAATTAATTTAATAATTAATTCCCGCTATCAGAGAAAATATTGTGTTTTTATGAAACAATAAGTATCAAAAGATTCACACTGGTTTAAGTCTCATTTCAAAGTGAAATTAATTCCAACGACCACTATTGGATTTAATGGTAAAAATATATTCTAATTTCACTTTAAAACCAATTCAAAATATAATCTAATCATATAAATAAATTAGATTAAAAAGAGGTTTTGAATTAAAATACAACATTTTACACTATTCATTAAAAAAATGAACTTTATCGGAAAGATACCAAAAATTTACACAAAGTAAATTTTGATGTCCCGATTCTTAATAAGAGTTTTATTTGGTCCAAAAGAATGTTTAAGAGTGAACAAAACTATATTTAATGATGGTTCAACATCAAAAGGTGATAAGTGAACCTTTAGTGAAAACTATGGCATATGCACCTAAAATTGAATTCTTTCCGTATTTTAAGCCTCTATCCTTTATTGGATAAATGTAAAAACATTAAAAAACATATATAATCATATTATAGTTATTTCTATCCATTCCCGCCATTACAACGGCTACATGTTAACTACCATTTAAAATAATATTATTTTATTATTAGAGTGCAACGTAAGATTCCCAAGAAAGTCGTTGTTGCGTATTGGGTACGCCATCGAGCATAGAATCCCATTTAAAGTAATATTAATGTTTGATTCAAAAATATGGGTAAATATAAAGATGTAATATTCTTTATTTACCTGGGGTGTTACATAGAATATTAGGGTTGAGTATCTCTTCAATCTTTATCCATTGATCCTTCAATACTCAATAGGATAAATAGAAGGATGTTTTTAGATATACAATGTTTATCTATGATGGAAAAATCATATTGTAAGGATATTCTACTAGACATGACCATAAATAATGATGATATTCCTCATGCACATGGTCATGTATAAGTTCCCTAGGGTATTCATTAGAAATTGATGAGGTAATTTTATGGCTCAAATTGGGTGGCTCACTTATTTTTGACCAAGATGTTTCATTAAATTCATTGGAAGTACTGGTGGATAGGGATAAAAAAGGACACAACATGTTTTATAACATAGTGCTCCACCGGAAAGCATGTGAAGGATGAGCACAAGTGTCCCAGTGGTCCTTTTTAACCATTATACACACCTTATTGGAAATGATATTATATCGTTATAGATTTCATGGTGGGTTTACAGAGGATACTATGAAGGTATTACGATGTGTGGGTAAAATATGATATGATGACTATGTTTTCCCATTTCTTATTGATTGATGAGGCTTCCACTTCAGATGAGATGTGGAAGATCAATATTCGTGACATAGTGAATCTACATGGTGTATCATTAAGAATCATATAAGTCCAAGATGCCCAATTTAGCTAACAATTATGGTAGTGATTATTGAATGTATTTAGTATTCAAGTACGCTTGAGTATTGTGTATTATTCATAGACTAATTGCAGTATAAATGTACTATTCATATTATGGTGGAAATTATAAGAGTGTGATTTTTTGATTTTTTTGGTTCCTGGGATGTGCACATGGATTTGGTAGAGTTCACATACATTAAATATACAAATATTCCATTCATATGGTACTATTTGAGTCTATGAATAGTAGGCCATTCCATTCACATTTATGATCATTGGAAGATAGTGAGTTAGACCTTTTAAGTAAAATTCACATAAAAGAGACATAAGAGCATGTTTAGTTGATAAGGAAGTGGTTGGAAACTTCTGGGAGTAGGTAGAAGACGTATGGTAATCATCAATGGGGAACATTGATGATTGAGGTCATAGAATGGGTATTTTTACAAGTGTTTTCAAGGTTGGGGCATCAACATATTTATAATGAGGGGATGTTATCCCCCATGTGTGTTGGTTTGTTTGATATTGTGGATTGGATCTGTGTTGAGACATATAAAAAATCTCTCATATAGTGTTTCATTTCCATGAATGGCGTTTTTTACATGTCACAAATTTGACGACATCATTTTGATCATTCAAATGTGGTAAACACTGGTGATATGAATCTTGAGACTAATACATCATTCGAAGAATGTCTAGTTCATATAGTTGATTAGTGTTAAAATAGTTTTGTGGGAATATTATTCATATGGTATGATTGTTATGTAATCATGAACATATCAAAGAGGATACGTGGGAATGAGAGTTTGATATGTTGTCCTAGTAGCCTGATTTATTCACTGATAATGTTTGATGATTCTTCCAAGGTTCACACAAGGATGATCTTTTTATACTGGGAAGATTGTAAAACCCTGTACCTTCAATATAGTGAATTTCAATTTATTTTTTACAAGAATAAAATTAACACCCTCATATACATATGATTTCAAGAATATGAGTGGAATCAGCAAAGATTCAGAGTTATAAGGATTGAAAATTTAGAAAAGTGACCGAAAATTTCGTTGGGTATTTAGTAGGGACACCAGCTCACTAGTGGAAAGCTATCGACCAGATGATGGAAAAAATAGTAGCCCAGGTGGTTTCTGGGATCCACTAGTCGGTTGATGAGAAATTGAATAACTGCTGAGATTATAACAGATAAATGATGGGATTATTGATAGAATTTTAAGTGGGAGAGACATTATATATTTACTGAGACAGCCTATATTATATTTCTCTCATTTCCCTTGATCCTCACTCAACTTGTAAAGATATATGGTCCCAATTTTAATATTTTTTGTTCCTCCCCCTCAACCCTTCTTCATTTAATGTTCCATTTATTGTAAAAGATATCAATTGGTGATTACAACATTATTTTTGCATCAAATACCTATTTATCCTTGCTTATTCATTCCATAACTCTAATTCGATGAATTTGGGGATAATGTAGGATTATTAGCTCATTGGTCTAGATTCAGGTGGTGATACATCGTGTTTAAGATCTGATACACTTGAGGTAGGTGGTATCAATCCATCTCATGAAGTTTTATTGATTTCCATGAGTATAATATATGAGGCCAAAATGTTGTAATGCATGATTAGCCCATTATAATTAATAATTTAATTGAAAATGTAAATTAAATGTGATAGACCTTCCCATTGGCTCTAATTGGTTTATTGGCATGTAAAGATTATGAATTAGGCCACTGTGTAATGTGTTCTAACCATATGAAATTAAAATAGTATTAATGTAAAACAATTTACGAGTGTCATGGAATCAAATTATGATTAATGGGTTTTAAAAGATTTATAGGAAAAAATTAATATTTGAGTGAAAATAATAATTTTTTTGATGAAATTTTATTAAAAGTTTAAATATTGAATTCATTTTTAGAGGAAATTGATGGGTAATTGGTTGATGAAATGATGAATTGATTATTATGAAAGTGATTATATAGATTCCATTGTTATATTAAGTTCGGGGGACCTTGGACATAGTTCCTTGGATATTGTGTTCCCATTATTATAAACGGTTGGGGTACCTTGGAGTAGTTCCATAGATATTGTGTCCCCATTATTATATACAGTTTAGGGACATTGGACATAATTACTTGGATATATTCCTCCCATTGTTTTATATGGTTGGGATACCTTGGATATATTTACTTGGATTTGGTGTTACCATTATATATATATATATATATATATATATATATATATGTTAGTGAATGATAGAATTAATTCCGTAGATCTTGTGATCCCATATTTATATATATGATTATGTTACTATGCACAGAGACATCCCACAATGGATGATGTAGAAATGGATGATCAGGGGTGCCACAATGAGAGGAGGGGAAGGGGAGGGGTGAATCAGTGTGATAACAAAAGTATGTTTTTTTTCTATTTTATAATTTTATGTTCAAGATCTTATTCCCTCATTAAAAGGAACACACTTTAACTATTAATTAGTTTTATATTCGTTCTACCCAAGTTAAACATATGTAGAAAGGTCAATGTAAAGAACAAAAATATTTTTAATTGATTCACTTATAAAATAAAAATCTATATAGAACATTTAAAAAATATATTGAAATAAAAAATTACGCACAATTGCACAATATGCAATTAAATATTTAGGAGAGAACACTGCTCTACCAAGGTGCATAGCCTCTTCCTCATTTTCACTCACCAATTACAAGAGGGTAAAAATTAGTTTATAGACATTAATGTCTTATTCTTAGTTTATTGGTATGAATTTCACCTTAGGATTATTATATGGAATTTACATTCCTTGATTATCCAATATCCAAATAGATGATATATTGTATTCTTGATGCTACTTCTAAATTCTCTTCTAGAAATGATTTTCAATCTGAATTCACACATAAATAACACTTCACCCAAAATAATTTCAAGGTTGAAATGATCTTCCTCTAATTTTTTCTGGTGTATGCACAAAAAAACTCGATCTACAATAATATACACAACAAACTCATATATAATTTTCTTGTATACGTGCATAGTAATCGTCTATAAAATCATTTTATTCATTAAGATGTATACTAGTAATACCATATTGTTGGTTCAAAAGTATTCTTCTTATAATTATTTTGAAAATTAAAATACTCATCTCTCATATATTTGTTTTATGTTATAATAATTTTCATGTTGATGTTGTATAGAATCTTAAATAATTATTTTGAATTACTCTAATTTAATTAGAATAATATTTCTGTTATCAAGTTTATTTGAAGAATGATTTAGGTATGTATTTATTATTTTACTTTACATAAATGTTTCCAAGTATTTTTTTGTGTGGTTTTATTCTGGAAATAGTGTTCTAGTAGCACTGAACATACATCACCAGTAGAATAAAAAAAAGAATAGATCTATAGGAAAAAAATATTATTCATCTAATAAAGGGAAAATTGAACTTATGAAACATAGAATTTGAACATTGGAGCTCTTATAAAATTCATTTAAAAATAGTACCAAAAACATGTGGTGAAGAAACATATACAAAAATGAAAATATTTCTAAAGATTTATTATATTTTGAAGTCTAAAAATTATCATTACATTTAGTAATACCATTTATAATAATTTTAGAGTTTTTTTATTTAATATAATCCATATATGAAGATTTAATATAAATTATCTAAAGCTATTCCACTATCTTTGTTGTTATTTTGATTTGTGAGATCACGGGTCTTGAGGCTCGAGTGAAAGTTGTTATTCAGATCAGGTGAGTTCTAGGTATTATAGAAGGAAGATAGATATTCATTTTAACTTCGAATGGCTCAGATGCCTTCTTTTTTTATTGATTTTTGATAACCCCCCTTTCAAGGGATGACAGGGAACCCTTAAAAGGCCCGTAGTCTCAGTGATTACATGACCCATAGGTCTTAAGAAATATAAAGACTATACTTGGACTCCTCCTCCCAGCTTCTTCATCGTGATATTATCTCTCCACATTTACATGGTTGTTCGGCTAGGATTATTGTGCAAGCACAGGATGGTCCCGATGGCAATGCCATACCCTCCCTTTCTGAAAAATCGTCATAGATTTTGCTCTAGTGAATGCACCTACTCTGAATCCCCATCTAGAGTCTGCTCATTGTAGAGTCTGCTCATTGTAGAGTCTGTCTAATCATTTCAACACAATTTCAGGTGGCATGTAGGCCATGAGGTGGCCCTAAGTATTTGAGGTGGGATGAAAGCCTAACTGGCCCGAAGGCCTTAGGTGGCCCAAAGGCCTTAAAGGACCTGAGGCCCAAACCGGTTGCCCAAAATCCCAAACAGATTCATAGTTCTGGCTACTACAGTACCAAATAGTAGATGATACAGTACTGCTATAGTAAAACTGTAGTCATTCTACAATACTGCTACAGTACCAGAAATATGTCTCCACCCGGTTTTGAACTCGGGTCTGTTGGATGCACTTGCTGAGTCCTCACCAATTGGGTAGAGTATCTTGTGCAAGATAGTAATTTTTATTAGGGTTATTAATGGATTATAGGGTTTTGGAATATAGACATATTGATTGGTTTCTAATAAAGGATACCTAAATTCAGGTCAATATAAATACTTTTTAATTCGGGTTTATGAAAAAAAAAACATAGTTATTTGGTGTTTTGTAGGGTTTTTCTCACATGGAATAATTTTCTATCACATACAATTTCACAGTTAATTTATTTTTATATATAATTATTTTGTTACTCTATTTCAATTTTATCTTTCTGATGGTTTATTAAACTTATTAGAAGGGAATTTTTTTGTGAGTTTATTATAACATGCCCACTTTAATTTTTATATACAAGAGTGTGAATATTTTATTAGTTCTAAAAACTACAATTTATCCCATCTTGTAGTATATATGTCATATATTCATAGGAAACACTTCTATCTTCTTCAAATCCTAATACCCAATAAGAAACCTATTACTAATCCTTCTCATTCATTTGGAACCCATGCTCTTTTCTCTTCATTATTTACAAGGAAAACACATTTTCATTTCATTTTCTATTTTCCTCCACTTCTCTATGTTCTGAAACCTTTTAGTTATGAAAAGAAGATTTTCATATAACCTAGAATGATATGAATTTCAAATTTTAAATTCAAATCAAGATGAAATTACAACTTTCTCTATCTTAATCTTAGTATTTGAATCTATATCAAATAATTCATCACCATATAATTTAAATGAATAAAAAATACTGACAAAAATAACTTCCTAAATATTCTAAGATGTCAATCTATGTATTATTTAGTTTTTATAGGGTGCAGTATAACACAATGTATTTAATGATAACTAGATGGTTTCTACTGGTTATTTTCTTCTTTTAGATCATATAATAGTGCAAACATGTCATTACAACATGGGGGTTCCTAATTTTATAGAAACAACAAATCTTATCTGATCTTCTATTATAGCGAAATTTTTTTACATACAATAAAGTACTTATCATTTAATTTAACATAAAATCCTTATATCATTTCTCATTCCTTATAACATAGACATTTCAATATATATTTAGAAAGAGGCCTCTTTATCCTTACAAGATTGAGTTTTATGTTTCTACAATGTAATTATGTGCATATATGGTAAAAATATCATGCTTCAAGAAAAAAACATCTCCTTTCATCGTACAATTACTTTTGTTGTGTGGATATACTTGTATTGATAGAACCCAAAAAATAATTTCTCACCATCATTACAATGAAACCTATCACACAAGATTAAATACCCTTATTAATGAAGAATCATGAACCTAATTTACTCACCATATAAATGAGGTATATACTACATGGTATGGGGTTTTTAATAGTATTTTCAATCATTGATCGTTATGATTTGGACTTCTCAGATGGGACGTAGAGATCATTGCTTCTCTATATCAAACTATTTTTTAGGTATAGTTTCCATCTATGTTTTGGGAACCTATCGATTAGAATATACATGAATTACCACTTTGACATAGGTTACAACCTTTAATGCGGAGTAATAATTTATTTATGCGTTTATTTAAGCTTTACAAAGTCCATAAATTATTCATATTGCATGAAATGTGGAAATTAACTGTTTTCTAGAATTTTTGAAGCATCTTACTAGATGCTACATGCTTTAATATATACCCCTTAACAATAACCAGCCCAAAATAAATATTTTAACATGAATGATCTAATGCTCTTAATATTTTTTCCATGAAATATAATCTTTTATGCTCATGAAATACATCTGAATTTCTATAACATGGGCAGGTCACATGAATACAGAAATCCTCAATCATTTAAAATTTTTATGGCCCCATTTTTAAATCCCTTAACATAAACTTATAGTAATAATAAAAACTCTATATCCCTGTTATAAATGCATCTAAAAATATTGATGGATTCATAAAGAATCAATAATAATCCTCCAAGAATGACATCTGATTCTTATTCATCAAAATCACTCTTTTGTAATTCTAAAAAACATTTCCACCTCAAAAACCATAACTCCTTTACTCATATAACCATTCCTTAAAATTTATTGTAAATAACTCTTATATAATATCATGTTTGGAAAAAATAACCATTTAAATTTTATAGATAATATATCAGACCTCTAAATTTATCCACTATTTTCTTAAAAATACAATTGGTACTTTCTCCTAATGTTGACTTCAAAACTTATCCCCCTTTTCAACATACACTTTATGACATATTAGAAAGAGAGGTCATCATAATACTACACCATTAAATTATATTTCTTTATTGGGAATATTTTCATCCTTCATATTCACATTCAAATTTTTTAACATATCACATATAGAAATATTATCAAAATGTTATACCATTTTTGAGACAGAAATCATTCAATATCATTTTTACAATCACTAATAGTTTCATTATTTACAAAATAATTATATTGAGTTAAAACACAAGTTGAAATTGATCCATCAAAAAATCCATTAATCCTAATGTGTTATAAATCTATATAGGTAAAAAATGTTTTTTAATGTCATCAATGTTTTCCATGTCACTCATTATTTCTCCCATAACACTTTCAACTTGAGAAATTAGTTTTTATTTTAATATTATCATCTTATGGAATCAATCACTTTCAATCAAAATTATTAGTGCTTAATAAATTAAGTGTAAAAGTGTGAGATATAATATATAGAATTAATTTATTCCATTTGTAAGTAGGTTACAATTGATACCAATTGATGTTGTCTAGACCAAATTCCCTATAATATATCCATTTTCGAACTAGTTCTATATCATTATGAAATTTTCATCATGGGAACCCCCCAATGAAAAATTATTTATTCATATAGAAGCTTCTAGGAATCCTGAGAAAAATTCATCAAAACTTCTTATTAGTTTAGTAACAAAATAAAAATCTAATTCATATATTTTTTCACTTCATTCAAAAATCACCATTTTATATAAAATGGAATAAAACCACTAAAACTTATGGTCTACAGATACTTTTAAATCTTCATTGGTTTCTCGATACCTTTAAAAATCTTTAAATACAACTTTGAATCTTCTTTGAATCAAATCAGGATATTTATTATTTATTTTATAATTAAAATAACAGGCAATATCTAGATTTGAATATGAGAAATCAATGTGGTTTCTTAAACCACTTGAAACATCTTATCATAGTTGTATTTACAAGTTCTACACAATTTGTCTTTGATAGTTCCCAACCACTTCTTATTTGGGTATTTTTCATTGTTACCAGTAATAATGCCCCTTATATATGATATCACTTGATAAAACAAATATATTAATTTACAACCAATAATAATTTTCTTCCATTGCACACACAATACAACATAACCTTCAACAACTGTACACATAGATCATATTTAGCTTCCACTATGAATTAATCCATTTTGGATGCATTTACCCGATGGATAATGTATCCCAATAAAATTTGCATCAATAATAAATATATATACTCTTCAGGGAGATATATACATCCAAATATCATCAAATATAGGATTTTTTTACCATGGTAAGGAAACCCACTTCTTTCATGTTTCATACAATCCATATTATTGATATTTCATCCAATGAAAGTGCTAATGCATTGTTCCTCCTAAAAATATTATTTATTAAACATTTTATATTTTGTATTTTTATAATTTCCCTATATTGAAATATTATCATAAATTATTCTAGTCCAATATTCCTTCTTTTTTTATAAAAATACATCTTTAACTATTCTTACATGTCTTGGTATTTATTTCTTTAACTAGATTCATGTCACTAGTTTAAGTACCCTTCATCAATGTACCTACTATGAATTCTTTTCTTGGAATATTTATCCATTCAATAATTTTTTTTTCTTTTTAGTGTGACTTGTGATTCCACTTAAGCACAATGCTTGAATTTTTTATATGATATACCTGAGAGAAATCACTTTATTTTCATTTAATTCCTTGATGGATGCAGTGAATAAGCCATCAATAAAAACTATTCCACTTTCTTTTTTTCATTTATAATTCATTACCATAAAATTATATAAATATAATTTTGAATATAATAAATTTTTGATACCCTTTAATTACCACTTCTATTCATATAATATGGAAATCCCATCTTATCACATCCATAACCTTAATTACTATAATACACTAATGTGTGACCAAGATTAACAAAAATATAAAATATTATAATAAAAAATAATTATAAAATTCAGTAGAATTAAATTGTTAAAGTGAATAAAAATTTCTTATCTGACTACAGATGTTAAATTTCTCATGACACTCTTTAATTGTGTATCCCTTGATGTCACATAAATAATAGTTCCTCAAACTTTTATCAGTGAGTTTTTCTTACCACGTCTTGTATTCTGGTTCATCTTCTCTATTGAATCATGATTTATGTCCTTACTGTCCTAGAATAAATTATCCATTATAGAATATTTAGTATTTTGCATATTTATCAAATAATAATCCTCTCTATCAAGCTTCTCAATACATAAATCATTCATCTTTGATATGTCTTCCAAATTTTCAATCTGAGAACTTTTCTCTTTATATACAATATTGACTTATTCTTCACATTTATATATTATGGTATAAATTAATTATTTATGGAGTTAATTATATGAATCCATCTATTCCTTTATAAACTTTTACATAGCTTCATTCAAATCTCATATATAAGAAAAATTCCACTCACCTTTAAACTTGAAGATTTGTATTTAACTACTTAACTCTTTAATCTCATTTTTATTTCTGAACAAACAATTTACAGATATAGAACATGATGTGGTTGCCTTTTATATCTTGTCATCCATCAAGAATAATAATGAAATGAAACCTACATCATTAGTTTTACAATTATTTTTTATAGTGTTAGATTTAGAAATAACCAAGGAATAAATTTTGTTCAACTCCTTAATGATACTAAATTATTTTACAACTTTATTTGTATTTGTCTTGATCCTTATCATATTGAATTCTTATTCAATGGAATGAAAATGTAGATCGTCAAAATATTCTTGTACATTAAAATAACTAACTTCTTTATCTTCCTTCAATATTGAATATTCACCACATAACTTTTTTAACTTCATCCAAATATCATTTGAAAACTTTAAATGAGGTATCTTATTAAATATATCTTCTTTCAAAGCATCCTTAATGCCTTTCTTCACCCCATCCTCAATATCTATATTTCTATGATCAGTTACATATGTAATTACATTTAAACTTATAAATATTATCCCATTAATAAGGAAAGAAAAAGGAATAACCATATATATTTAAAAGTATTCATTAAATCAATTTTTCTAAATAAAAGATTTATATTAAAAACTGTAATATTCACTGTTTACAACATCTCTACACAATATTCATGATATTAATATACTAAATTAGAAAGGTTTAATAATCAGAAAACCTATAGTCTTAGAAAAAACTTATAGGATCCCAAGAAACCACGAGTGGGGGGGGGGGGGTGAATCAAGGTGATTAAAAAATTAAACTATTTATGTTTTATACTTTTCTCTTTAGGGTTGTGTTCCCTCATTGTAAGGAACACACTTAAACCTTTAATTACGTTCTAAATTAATACAAAAAATTTATATATATATCGAAAGTTAAATGAAAAATGCCAATAAATATTTTAGTTGGTTCATATATAAAAGGATACTCTAAGTAGCACATATAAATAATGTGTTGATATTCCAGATTAGCCACTGCTACTGTAACACATGAGAAACAATCATAGTAAGTAAATATTTGTTTCTAATGAAACTATAACATATTTCACAAAGATTTATTCAATAATAATATTAAAAAATAAATTCCAAATTTTTATAATATGAATTTTATTAAATAATTTTTCAATATTTAATTGATCATGTAAAATTTAACTTAGGATGAATTTTTTAGATTATTCAGAAATTGTTGAGTTTTAGAGTGAATGGTGAAAAGTACCGATTTTAAAAATAATTATACTTTTTTTTGAAGTTATTAGTAAATAATAATGACTTAAATGTTTATAAAAAATTTATATAGACCAAATATATATTTATTAATTAATAAAATTATTTAAAAAATATATTATTTTACATAGAAGTCCTTATTTAACATTTTGGAAATCTAAGTAATGTTTTTTGTTTAAAGAAATACTATTTTTGGTTAATCCTTATTAATAAAGTATTCAAACCATCCATTTTAGTTATGGTTTGATTTTAATGTCAAAGAATAAAAAATTAATTAATCATAATTCAATTAATTCCATGGGAATCAAAATTATACATGAATTTAGAAAACTTTTTTATGATTAAAAAATAAATTTTTCTAAAAAAAAATTATTACATTTTATGAACAAATACTAAAACTAATTTCAACCAATTCTAGGAATTGAATAATTTAAAATGGATTCCATATTTGGAATTATCATAATTAATACTAATTATTGATTTTAACTTGATTTTTGGTCATAATGAATAATAACCATGGTAAAAACTTATCACTACAGTAAGGGTTATAAAGGACCAATGAAGGGGTCAAAATAAATAGATAAGAGTTAAAATAACATGACAACTTGTCTAAATATTATTGAATGAATGAATTTTGATCCTATGTCATACAATATTATAAATTGGACCCATTTCGAACCACTTTCCCATGAGAGTGATTTTATAATTTTTAAATGTTTTTAATATTCACATGTTTTCCACCCACCTTACTTATAAATGGTAAAATACTATATTAACATCTAAAAATTTCTTCAGAAAAATATTTTATGTTATCACTTATTTTTAAGCTAGAAATTAAAGAATGAATTTTATTTTTTATTAATCAGATGGGTCAAATTTTGAATTGGGACTCAAAATAAAATTTACAGATATGGAATGATTAAAATTGAAATTTTGAGATATGTAATGATTACAAGGAGGTGTCATGAGTGTTCAGGTCATATTTTATGGTTAAGGTTAATTTTAAGGAGTTATAGTGTTTCCTATCCAGGGTGCACGATATCCTGTACATAGATTTGGAGAAATCATGTGACACCTTGATGCTTAATGAGTTTTCAATTCATTATTAATTGAGAATAGTATAGTTATATAGTTAAATCATGGCTTGTGGTAAATAATGTGAGATAAATTTTGAACCATTCAGGGTGAATGTGGGTCTAAGAAACAGTTCATCACTTGCGCACAGTTGTAGAGAAACCATGCATCTTTACTTCAAAAATGGTCTATTGTGTTTTTACCAATTTGTGCTTAGTTATAAAAACATGATCCCAAACCATTTGAGGGGTTTTTATTTAGAATATTACAACAAAATGGTTAGAACAAGGTTTTTCCAACCACACACCCTAAACTTGTGGGGCATGGGGTGTTGGATTGTAGGGGGGCACTATTTTTGAACAGTTTGGCTAATCGTTTGGATAAACTATACGACATCCCAAAATCTCACTAAAATAGTAATCTTAGAATTTCCATTATATTTTTTAACCCCATAATTTTCTATTCCCCTTGTGTGCATAAACCATAGGTGGGATCTCTTCCCCTAGTCCCTTCTCCAAGCCTCACTAAGTATGTATCCTTTGTGGATTTTTTCAGTGTTTTAAGGTAAGATTCAAAATTTAGTGTCTTTAATTCCTTACATTATTACTCCTATATAATTTTAGAGTTATATACATTATATTTTATAGATAATTACAGTATAACATAGTGGAATCATCCATTTATATTAGGTATTTTGGTTGGATTACATAGAGGAGATCTTAGGAAAACTTCCACATAGCATTTCATAGAGTTTTGTTAAGGTATGTGTTCATGGTGAATTTTCTATGGTTTACCTTATTAAATTAATTTAATTAAATTTCAAAATTTTATCTACTCTTAGGTATATTCATGGAAGTGGTTATGGGGATCTATTGTGGACTATCCATTTTGGTTTGGCGGAGTCTTGATAAGATTTGAATGACCAGTGAGTTTTACGACATTATGCCATGTTGGGTTTTGTTAAATTAATTAATTATAATTTTTTTAATTAATTTATTTATGTTTATTAGTGGGAGGTTAGAGATTTAGTAGTTGATACATGCTCATTTGGATGTTGATGAGTTTTTAAGAGGCTTGGAAGATCCTTGGAATAGATGTTAAACTTTGGATGAGTTATAGAAAGCTTCCCTGAAGAGGTTGGTGGTCTTACTATTTTTCCAATATTATTTTGAATTTAGTTACATGTGTATGTTATATGTGACTTATATCCCTTCTGTGATGTGGATTCCACCTTGGTTAAAGTAAGTATTTTGGGCATTATATTAATGACTTAACCTTATAAGGAATTTTCCTGATCCATTAACATTTATGATATCAGACCTATGGGTTACCATGGGGTTCACGTTTTCATGGAAACAGTTAATTGGGGTTATAATGGGTAGATAAACTAGGTTAGAGTCTTAACCTAGTTAGTATAATTATTTTTATTGATTTAATTTTTAAATATATCTTTGTAGGACTTGGGGTTAAATGTTTTATATTACATTGGAACGATGGATTGAATTTTTTTATGTGTTAATCCCTAAGGGAATGTCTATGAGGCCAGTGAAATGGTTTTAACCATATGTGTTGGGTTTGAGTCATTTTTGGACTAAATGGATAAAAACTATGTTTTTAAGTGGGGTTTTATTTAAAGTGAGGTTTTAACATCCATGTGATTTAGACAGGTGGGTTTATAATGAATTTTGGAGGTTTATTTGAAATGGGTATGTGGAATTCTTTTGTTGGATATTTTCTGATGACTCATTTAATGATTTTAATGGAAATATATGTGCTTCCCTTGTTTTGGAAGTTAAAGGGAGAGACCCATATTTTAAGGGTATATTTGAAATGTTTTAAATGAATGTTTTAGATCTTCCATTCTACGTAGAGTGTTGGAATAATTTTTTGAGGTGTGAAAAGGGCTCAGAATCCCAAACAATGTGTTAGGTGTTTAAGGCTTGGGATCCCTTAGTAAAAATGAGGGTTTAAAATGGCGTTTTGTGTGTATTGTTTGGATGTTTTAAAACGATAACATGGTGACCCTGGATATTTTGGAATATAATGGAACATGTTTGGATTTTGGATATTGTGTTCACTATCCATGGTTATAGTGGACATAACGTTCCACAACAGACATTTCGTTCCATGAATATGATTGAGTTTAGTGGACATATCATTCCTCATCCCTTTCTATAATGGACGTGGAGTTCTATAGTGGGAATGGTGTTCCATAGAAATGATTGATATTAGTGGATATGGAATTCCATAGTAGACAGGACATTCTATAGTTATGATTAGGATTTCTGGAAAACTCATTCCACAAATTTAATTGATAAATTTGGGAATGACATTCCATTCCCATAGGTTTGTTCATATAATCAATTATTCATACCGGTACCATTGATTTATATATGGTTTTGGTGATGGAATGAGGTTCCAAGAATAGTGTTATTGATGTATTATATCCCCAGTGTTAATGATAATGAAAATAACATTCTTTTTTTATGATATAAATACCCCTATTATTTTTGACTTGGAAAAATGAATTGGGTCGATGCAAGTGGTTGTCTTGGTGTCTCCTCAAAACTCGAGGGCTAATGTATTGATAGATAAAATTTTGTTTATTTTTATATGTATCTCCTTTTCTACGCTATTTATTTATTCCAATGTTTATCTTCATATACTATTTTACTAAATATTATTTAATTTAGACACCATTTCTTGTGTCCAACTCACACCCTGCTTGGACTACCACTACACATGGTTACTTCAAATGCTCTCACATATTTATTTTAGGCATAAGTTTGGGCAGAGGCCTGTGTTGTATTTTACATGATCAAGAAGGATATCTAGGGTGGAATCCTTTTACTAGATACCGAGTATATGATGTGTCTTGACGTTATAATTAGAGCTTCAAGTACTTATTTTTCAGTTATTTATTTGTTTATGTGTTTGGTAGAGTGGGAGATCAAGGATTTAAGTATTACATGGATGTTTGGGGATTTATTATACTATATATTATTATATCTTACTTTTTCATCAATTTATTTATAATTTCTACTTATTATTTTGTTTATGATTAATTTATTTACTTATAGTTTTGAACTCTGATATGGGGTTATAGTCTCCTCAAAATTCCAACTTAGACCCCCTAGTTTCTAGTTAGAAGCCTCTGAAATATGAAGTTAATTGTTTGCGGTCTTGTGGTGAATTGGATCGGGGCACCAATTTAGTGGAATCTAAGATGACATGTTACAAATTGGTATCAAATTTGTTTAACTTCCTCTTATTTTTCAATTTCGGGTTTGGAAAATTAGAGATATTAGAACATTGTAATGAACCAAAATTTTATCAATAGAAATTCCCTTATTATAATAATTTCATATCGTATAATTGATTAAAATAATATTAATAACACAATAAATACATTATAAATGAATAATGATTATAATAAGTGGCATTTTTAGAAGCTAAGAAACCATTACTGGTGGAATAATAAATAGACTTTTGGAAATGTGAAAATTATGAATAGTAAACCCGATAATAGAATAGTAACCTCACCTATGAATGTATGAATAAAATTTAGGGATATTTTAAATGAAATTATGATATAATTATATCATTTTTTTAAGTAAATAAATCTTCTAAAATTAATTAATTAAGTGCTGGTATTTTTGTATGTTAAAAAAAATTAATTAAAATTATATAATTAATATAATGATTTAAATAAAAATTTATCTTCTTAAAATTTATTCATAAATTAATATTTTTAGTCTTATTATTTTTAGTAATTTTTAGGAAACCTAAATTAAAATTTCAATGTGTTTTAAAACCAGTTATAATTTTTAAATATGCATTTCTCAAGTAAACGATGATTTTAATAAAAAATTCAATTTCTAATATTCAGAAAATTATTTTCATAAAATAGAGTTCATTTTTGAATTATACACATAAAATAATGGTTAGGGTAAATTTTTGGGATTTTTTCTGAAATACATAAATTTTGGTGAATAATAAAATATGGCAATTTACTGTATATATATATATATATATATTATAAGTTAAATAAATTATTTCTTGAGTCATCACTAATGTAATAATCGTAATTTACAACCATAATCAATTATTTAAATATATTTAGTAATAATTATCAAAATATTTATAGTCATGAGCCAAAATAATAAACTAATTATTAAAATAATGAGAATACACACCTCTCCTCCGCTATAAATACCACCCCACACCACCTCTTCTCCTAACACCTTCAAATAATTTATGCTTATCCAAATTCTTCCCAATACTATACCCAAGTCCCTAACCCACATCCAAGATCTCTTTGTCTCCTAAAAATACCAAAACCTTTTCAATAAGGAGGTTTCCAAGGAGGATAAATTCAAGAGGTAAAATCCTATATACTTTTATTTCAATTTATTTTCAAGTTCTTTTATTATTCTCTACTCAAATACCCTCATTAAAACGGTATGATAACTCTATAACCTTACATATATTATAATTTTATTATACAAATTTAATAATCCATCATTAAATCCCTCTACTCTATCATTAATTTTAAAAATGAAAATGCTGTTCGTGAGGTGTTAATTTATCGCCTTCTAGGATGAAAAATTTTCATTTTCCATTAATACTTTCAAGGTTTTTCATAAAACCATTTTTATGGTTAAAAAATTATAATATATGTATTAAAACATATTTAATATTCTTTAATAATTATATACATATAATGTTAAATAATAAAACAAAACATGTTCATTGTGAGTGAAAACCGCACAATATAATAGAAACGATTATAAAAAACATCTTATGCAATGATTCATCCTCAACTGAAATAAAAAAATGAATTATATAACAATTTAACTTTTTATATTTTCATTAATATATCATAACTTTTATTCTATATTTCTATTTCCATTTTACATGAACTTCCATACTCTTATATGAGAGAAATGATCATGAAAACTAAGAAAATGAGCACTCTCAAACAATGAATTTGAACACTCTAACTCATCAAAAAAATCCATAAATGAAATTAATAAAGTAATAATAATCAAATTACATTTAGAAAAGGTTTTTAATGAATTTATTAGTGGATTTATTTTATTATCCATGACGTAAGATCAGGTGAAGAATTGTTTCATACATAAGGTAAGGGAATCTTTCTGAACCACCAATTATTCATTGAATTTATTATTTTTCTCTCTCTACCTTAATGTAATGATTCATTATTTTTATATACTTATCATACAGTCTATTTATATGTTCAAATTCATGTATACATAA
The DNA here is from genome assembly GCA_963277665.1 of Viscum album. Lineage (NCBI taxonomy): Eukaryota > Viridiplantae > Streptophyta > Magnoliopsida > Santalales > Viscaceae > Viscum > Viscum album. The sequence continues at coordinate 1,242,263,453 of OY728156.1, read as the reverse complement.
CATTACATCCGTCTTTTATTGGGTAATATGTGGTTTAATAGGGTTCTCTTTTTAATTATTCTGGATTTGCACGCCCGATTGAAGGGAACTTCTTGATTTATTTCCGACTTCCAAGTTCACTCCATAATTTATTTTATTCAAACATTATTTTTCTAAAATTAATACTTTTATCATGAAAAACTATCTTGGTTCATTTATTGTTTTATTAAAACAAATATTCCTCTTCAACTTTAAATTCTCTTTAATATTATTTTTAAACCTCACTAAAATGTTTCATTTCTAAAGTTTCTTAAACATTAATTTTACATATTTCCACATCAGTTGGACTTATATTATAATTATCCATGACTATTTTCACTTATGAATGTCCCTGTATATTTTTCATTAATTAGTTTATGTAAACATTTATTTTATTCCCACTTTTTATGCCTTATGACATGATTAGGATACCCATTTCATTCCATGGATACCAATTATTCTTATTATTCATGTGAAAAAAATATTCATGAACATGTTATGATGGATGAACCTAGATAGCACTCCAATTAATTGGGTAATATTTTTTCTCATGATATTTCATGTTGGGATAGGGAGTGAACATGATTCCTTCATTGGACTTTGTCCACCATGTTATATAGTCTTGGTTGTTAGCCTTGAATCATGTTTATGTCATGTTATATGTTGATGACACATTACTATGATGCAATGATTATATTTTCCCATATTATACATGTTATTATTATTTTTATTCATGTGTCATGCCTTTATTTCATCATGTTATACCTTTTAAAAAATGTGCTATGTTTTATTCCTATTCTTACTCCTTTACTGGGCTCTTTAGCTTATCCCTTTGTTCATGTATTTCCTAGGTTATTCAATGAATATGTAAGATCTCAATGAAAGTTATGATCCCATTATATATAATAAATAAAATATGTTTTTTTGGTTTCATGATGTTTAATTATCTACCCAATCTTCAAAAGACACTATACCATATGATTGTTGGCTTATAATTATTGGTTAATTATGAAATAATATGTGAAAAAGGATAGGGTTGATATATATGGAATGAGAGGATTAACTTTTTTTTTGGGATCAGGATTAGAAAACTTTAGATAAATCCTTAAGGATAAAACTAATTATAATAAAACATCCCTAAATTCTGGTAAGCATAGATTAAGTGGTTTATCAAGAAAATGCATCCCTGTTTGGATACTAAAAGTGGTCATGTTTCTCGCACAGAGGTAACTAAGATAAACAACTAAAATAAGGTATTCCAGGCCTGACTCAGGGTAACCTGGTACATGGCAATGAGACTTAATATGAACCTATTTTGATACTCCCAGGGTATATGATTCGGTAAATTCATAAGCTCATTACCAATAATTATTAAGGAAAAACTATTCCCACAAGAAAATATTTTAGGAATAAAATCATGGATAACCGAGATTGAAACATAGAGAATAACAAGATATGATATAATTTTACATTATTGTTTATCCTTTTATGTTTAACATTACCTTATATTATTCTTATTAATTAAGTATCTGATACCTCTAATTGTACTTTTTTTCTTGGTTAATGGATGGAAATGAAAGAAAATGTTCTAACAATCAATGTGATAGAAAATGTGATGATTTCCCTAATGATATGCCAAATATTATGAGAATGAGTGCTCAAAACATCATGTTAGTATGTGATCAACTAGATCAAGTTATGAATAATAACATAAATCACATGAAATGACCTATTTCTCCAAAGATAAAGTAAGTTGGGATTGAATACTTTATTCAACAAATGCCACCATTGTTTAGTAGATCTTATGATGCCCTCTTCATAGAAAAATGGATTAACTATATTGAGAAGATATTCTATATACACCAGTGCTCAGAAGAAGAGAAATTTGTGTTGTAATTTTATAATTTTGATGGGGAAGCCGATCAGTGGTGGACACTAATCAAAAAAAACTCCAAGGAGGAAATTGATTCCAGGAAATGGGAAGATTTCAAGAAAATATTTTCCAATAAATATTTTCCCCAAATCCTTATTCTTAAGATGGAAAGGGAGTCACACAGACTAAAGAAAACGGAGGATGAATCTATTGGGGCATGTCAATAAAACATCACAAGGATTGTAAGATACACATCTGGTTTTTTCATAAACACTGAAAGCAAGGTGGATCACTTATTTAGAGAATTAAAGATAATCCTATAAAAAGTGTTTTTGATTAGATAATTTTACAACTATGAGGATATTGTCCATTTTTTCCTTAAGGTTGACATGGATATAAGAGAATATTTGTGGTCTCATGGGTCTAGGGACAAAAAGAGGAAAATTGACTTTAATTTGTGTAGATATATAGATAAATCCCATGATTGAAAGAATAACCAACATCCCAAGTGTCAAAAGTCTGGGAAGTAGAATACTAGAAACTTCTTAAAGAGAACCAAGATATAATTAAAATGTGAATGAGAAAGGAATACAAATAATAACTATTTAATGGATATGAAGAATCCCACTAATGAGGAAGAAAAAAAGAAAGCTTCAGATGAACATTAATATTTTATTGTAGTGTTTCAACTACAAGAAACAAAGAAATTATGTAGGACATTAACCTAATCAAAGTGTTGTTGGAGGAAATAAACAACAACAACCTCTAAGGAATCAAGGAAGCGAATATTCTATAAATACCGTTGAGTTAGATCCCAACAAGGATATGGTAATATGTACAGCAGTTATTCATGAAGAATAGATAATGTACTATTTTATTCTAGTTTTATGAATTATTTTACATCTTTCATGTTTAGTAGAACTATTAAATCACTAACCAAAAATATAGAGGTTGAGTTATATGTGAGAACAAAAAATAGGGATATTATTGCATTTAATGTATATAACTCCTCCCTAGTTATTGTTTATGTACTAAGCCTCCCAAAAAATCTTTTCATACTCTATTTTGTAAGGTTTTATTCTATTTTGGACATGGATTGGATATATTTATTTAAATCCAACATCAACTATTGGGAAAGGGAGATCACTCTTCATATCTTGAAGCATCCTCTGATTCTATATATGTGTAAGGAGGAGTATTAATCTTATTCATAATAATCATCTCATGTTTGGATATTGTTGCCTTATGATCAAGAATATATAGCTCAAATTATTGAGACAAATGAGAGAATCATGCTCAATGACATGCCCATTGTGCGGGGCTACATTGATGTATTCCATGAAGAATTTCATGGTCATTCTCCGGATTGATTTTTTGAGTTCTCAATTAAACTTATTCCAAGATCCTTGACTATAATAATGACACCTTATAGAATGGAAAATATTCAGCTAGAAGAACTAAAGATGAAATTACAGAAGAATCTGTATGAGGGTTTTATATGTCTGAGTGCTTCACCATGGGGTGAGCCAATCCTCTTGGTCAAGAAGAATGATGGAACAATGTGACATTGAATTGATTATCATGATCTTAATAAAATCATGATAAATAAAAATTATCCCCTTCCCCATATAGATGACTTGTTCAATCAACTACATGGGGCCGGTAATTTATCTAAGGCAGACCTTCACTCAGGATATCACCAATTAATGGCGAGTAAGGAAGATGTTTGCAAGAATTCCTTTAAAATGAGGTATGGACACTCAGTTCAAAGTGATTTCTTTCAGAATCACTAATTCTGTTGTAATTTTTAGGGATATAATGAATAGAGTATTTAAATACTATCTTGAAAATTTTGTGGCAGTTTTTATCAATGATATTACGATATACTACAAGAGCCAGTAGGAACATGATGAGTATTTTAATACCATTATAAAGAAATTATGAAGGGATAAAATTTATTAAAAGAATATTAAATATGAGTTTTTGATTAATGAAGTATCATTCATGGGGAATGTTATAACTGACAAAGGAATATCTATTGATCCTTCCAAGGCAAAGGAAATTGAGTAGTGGCCCATGAAAACATTTGTAATAGAGATCCACAACTTCCTTAGTCTAACCGGGTGCTACATATGATTTTTTAGGATCTTCTCATTATTTTCAAACCCACAAACCAAGATGTCTCAGAAATGAGTAAAGTTTTTTTGGACCGGTGAATGTAAAGACTACATTGAAGAGTTGAAGAAGAGGTTAATCCCTGCATAAATAATTAAACTTATAAAAAGTGGGGAAATATTTGTGGTGTAAAAAAATGTGTCAATGAAGGGTTTAGGATATTTCAAATGAAATATGATAATGTTATAACCTATTCATCAATGAGGTTAAAAATTTATGAGTAAAACTTTCCCATAAATGACCTCGAGTTTGTAGTTGTGATCTTTGTAGTGAAAATTTTGTGGAATTATCTCTATGGGGATAAGTGTGAGATATATACTAATTAAAAGAGTCTAAAAAATATATTCCCATAGAAGGGTATTAATATGCACCAGTGAAGATGGTTACAACTCATAAAGGATTATGATTGGTCAATCCACTACCATCCTAGTAAGAAAAATAAGGTATTAATTCTCTAAATAGAAAAGATATCGCATGTTTATCAATGATGATAATTGAGAAGGATCAAGTATTATTAGACCTATAAAGGATGGAAATTGGAATGTTAAGGACAAAACATCATCCATCAATTATCAAATTATTTCTCAGCCATACCTTTTGGAGAAAATAAAGGATTCTCAATGAAATAATGGGGAAATTTAGAAGAAGGTAGAAGCTATGAGAAAAGGAATACCCTTGGAGTTCAAAATAGATCAAGAATGATTCATGATATTTGGGTTATGATTATGTGTACCATATGATCCAATGATAAAGAAATAGTGTCTAAATGATTCACATAGCTTAACCTTCTCTATTCACCTAGGGAGCACGAAGATATATCGACATCTCTAAGTGAAATATTGGTGGGAAAATATGAAAAAGGATATAACAAAATATACATCAATGTGTCTGGTATGTTATAAAGTGAAGGATAAAAGATATAAGTATAATTAGCTGATGAAAACACTACCCATTCCAACATGGAAGTGGGAGAACATTACTATGGACTTTTTCATTTTACTTATAAAGACATCAAGCGAGAAAAATGATATATGGGTTGTCGTGGATCATCTAAAAAATACAGATCACTTTATTGAAATTCTAGAGGAATTCTCACTGGATCAAATTTCATGAATATAATTCAAAGTGGTAAGGATACATTAAACTACCACTATCGATTTCATCTTATCGAGATCTTAGATTCACCTACATGTTCTGTAAAAGTACCCAATATTATTTGAATAGTTTGTTGAACATTAGTATGGAATATCTTCCACAAACTGATGGAAAATATGAAAAAATATTTAGACACTGGAACACATGTTGAGATCATGTTCTATAGGCTTGAAAGGAGGACGGGACCGAGATCTTACTCTAACCGAGTTCTCTGACAACAATAGTTTCCACTCAAGCATCCAAATGGATTTATATGAATCCATTTATAGGAAATGATTTAGAAAACCAATGTGTTAAGATAAATTCAGTGAACTTAATATTCTAGGACCTGAAATGGTCAAAAAAATGGTGGAAAAGGTGAAATACATTAAACATAACATCAAGGCATCCCAAATTTAACAAAAGAGCTATGCAGACAGTCATAGAAAATACCTTGAGTTTAAGGATGATGACATGCCATCCCTCTGCATATCTCTTTAGAATAGGATATTGATATTTGGGAATAAAGGAAAGCTTAGTCAAAAGCACATCGATCCCTTCAAGATCATTGAACGTGTTAGAGCTGTGGACTATTGACTATCACATCAACATACCAGGTCTTAAGTACACAACATATTGCTCATATCCCTCTTGAGTAAGTATATAACATATCCTTCACATGTACATAATTTAGAGGTGTTACAATTAGAGAATGATATCTCTTAATAGGAGGAATCAGTGAAGATATTGGACCATAGAGAAAAAGTTCTACATAACAAGACTAATCACCTGGTCAAAGTATTGTGCTGGAACTATAAGTACGAAGAGCCTAATTTGGAACCAGAGGAAGCAATGAAGGAGAAATACCCTCACTTGTTTTCCACATAGTATGTAAAACAAAATTTCAATGGAGAAATTTCATAAGGGGGGGATAATGTAATAACCATATTTTTTATCAATGGAAATTCCCTTCTTATAATTATATCATATAGTATAATCACATAAAATCACATTATGAACACAATAAAAACATTATAAATGATTAATGAATAAAATAAGTGGTATTTATAGAAGATAAAGAACCTTTACCAGTGGAATAGTAACTTGACCTTTGGAATAGTAATGTGACCCTTATGAATAGTAAACCATCCAATAGAATAGTAACCTCACCAATCAATGTATGAATAAAATTTATGCATCGTATTAATGAAATTATGATTTAATTATTTCATAATATAAGTAAATAAATGTTTTAAAATTTATTAATTAAGTGTTGGTATTTTTGTAAGTTATAAATAAATAATTACAATTTTATAATATATATAATGATTTAAAAGAAAATTTATTTTCATGAAATGTATTCATAAATAATTATTTTTTGTTTTATTTTTTGAAAATACATTTATGATACCTTATTTAATTTTTTGAAGTGTTATAAAATCAATTATAATTTTAAAATATGTATTTTTCATGTAAATGATAATTTTAAATAAAAATTATATTTATCATATTTATAAAATTATTTTCATAAAATGGAGTTATTTTTTTTTCTACAAATTGATAATGGTTATGGTGATTTTTTCATAATTTTCTAAAATAGATGATTTTTTTGTGAATAATAAAATACAGTAATTTATGATATATATATATAGATTTTAAGATAAATATACAATTCCTTGAGTTATATCTAATGTAATAACAATAATATCTAACCATAATTAATTATTTTAATATATTTAGTGATAATTCTAAATCTATTCATAGTCTTTAGCCAAAATAATAAACTAATGATTATAATAATTAGAAAACACCACTCTCCTCGACTATAAATACAACCCTAACCACCTCTTCTCCTCACACCTTACAAGATTCTTTACTTGTATAAACTATGATGAATACTCTTCACAATCCACTCCCTCATTTACATAGGATCTTGGACCCATAAAAATTACAAAAACATTTCTCTAAGGAGGTTTCCAAGGTGGAGAAATTCAAGAGGTAAATTCCACTTTCTTTTTCTTTTAATTTATTTTCACATGCTTTTATAATTCTATACTCGCCTCCCCTAATCCAAATGGTATGATTACATTATTACCTCAAATATAATATAATTTTATTATACTGGAATAATATTTCATTAAACCCCTCTAATATCCCTTTAATTCTAGAAATGAAAACATCACTCATGAGATGTTAATTTATCGCCTTCAAGGAAGACTTTTTTTTCATTTTCTATTAACGCCATTAAGGATGTTTGTCAAACCACTTGTATGGTTAAAAAATTATAATATATGTATTAAATCATATTTAATATTATATAATCATTATTTACACATTATATTAAATAATAAAATAAAACAAGTTCATTGTGTGCATAAACCACAAAAAATAATGCAAATGATTATCTCTAACATCATATCCACTGATTCATAATCACCCAAAATAACCAAATGAATCATACAAACATTTAAAATAATGTATGTTACTTAATAAATTATAACTTCAATTCTATATTTCTATTTCAATTTTACATGTACTTCCATACTGTTATACAACTAAACCGATCATGTAAACTAAGAAAATGAGCACTCTCGAACGATGAAATTGAACACTATAACTCATTAAAAAGGCCATAAATTAAATTAATAAAATTATAATAAATTCATAAAATGTATAAAAGGTTATTAATTACTTAATTAAATAATTTAATTTTATTATGTAGTATATTTAGATCAAGTACAATACTTTTTCTGACATAAGCAATTGGATTCTACCAGAACTTCCATTTTTTCCATTAGGTTACACTATCTATCTCTTTAACACAATTAATTGATTCATTATTTTTATATAAAATTTCTATAGTGTATTTATATGTTCTAAACTATTGTATCCAAATCATATCATCCCTATTTTATTGAGTAATATGTGTTTTAAAAAGGCCCCCTTTTCAATTCTTCCTGATAAGCAAGTCTGATTCAAGGTAACTTCTGGATTTCTTACTCAATTACAAGTGCACTCTGTAATCTATTTTAATAAACCATTATTTTATAAAATCACTCATTTTCTCATGAAACTACAACTATGTTAATTTATTTTTTTATGGAAACAAATATTCATTTTCTTCTTCAAATTCTCTTTTATATTATCCAAAAACCGCACTAAAATGTTTCATTTCTAAAGTTTCTTATAAAATCATTTTACATATTTCCAATATTGATATACATAAATTGTCATGATACATGACTAGATTCCCTTATGAGTATCCATGATTGTTTTGAATCCATTACTTCCTAAAAACATTTTGAAAATATGCACATTTGTTATGCTTTTTAACATGATTATGATACCCATATCATTCCATGTGTAACCCTTATGTTATTTCTTTATGTGGAACAAATATTCATGAACACATTATGATGGTTTCACCCATATATCAATACATTGAATTGGGTAATGTTTTGTCTCCTGAGACATCATGTTGGTACAAAGAGTGAAACTATTTACTTTTTGGGACTTTGTCCACCATGTTAGATAGTCATGAAAGTTATCCTTAACTCATGTTTATGTCATGTTATAGGTTTTTTCGACAATCCAATGATGTTGTGATTATATGTTCCCTTATTATGAATTTTTTTTCCTTATATTTATTCACGTTCCATTCCTTTTATGTTATTATGTTATTCTTTATAACCCATGTGCTATAGTTTATTCCTATGCTTACTCCCTTATTAGGATCTTTAGCTCATCCCTTTGTTCATGTATTCTCTATGTTATACTATGCAGATGAAAGAACTCAATAGAATTAAGGTGATCATTATGTAGATTAAATAAATGAACTTTTGGGTTTTAGGTTTCATGATGTCTAATTATGTAGCTAATCATCAAAAGACACTAGAATTTATGATTCTTGGCTTTTAATCGTTGGTAAATTATGTAATAATACGTGAAAAAGGTTAGGGTCATTATAAATGTGTGAGGGATTGTGATAGATACTAGGATGGGGCATTGTGAACACTTATTCTAGTGGGAATCCTAGGTTACTTGGTCTATGATTTATATTCTGATTTTTTATGTTACCATTCTATTTTATTTTCTCTTCATGTTACAAACATGTGGTTTTTAGTATTGTTTGAGGTTTATTATGTGGCCTATAACTCCATGGAGTGTCATTATTTTCATATTCATAGAGAGGATAAGTTCTCTTTCTATGGGTGGTTAGTTTTTCTTATGATGTATTTCATTTTTTAGACCCAAAAGATGGGTATTTCGATATATTGATGTCGTATGGTGTTGAGATGAGATAATTCTTGACATACCATGAGAAACTGACTTCTATGTGTTTCCCTTTACATAGGTGGTTATACCGAGTTATTTTTCATGATATTTTACTGGTGAGGATGGGTAGGAAATCCTAGATACCCCCTTATTGTGACTCTAGTTTGGGGAAATGGAGCCTTAGGGATTATGAGGGTAATCTTTGAGAGGGGTAGATAGTGTTTTGTTTTCATTTGTGTGTATAAGGAAAAAATGGATGCTATGGACTTTCAACAATAGTTCACCAGGGGTGTATCACAGTATGGGGTTTAGGTGTGTTGTGTCTGTTAATTTTTTAGAAATTGAACCTGTGTTCTAGTGTTTCATCCTTGTGGTTGGTTTATATAGCGAAAGTTTTATTAAGGTACCTATCCTAGGTGACGGTAGTTTATATGGGATGAACCATATAGTTATGAGTAGGACCAAGAGATATAAGGGTGTTTGATGGTATATAGTTTCTGAGGGAAGGATCGATTAGGTATTTGTCCCAGCTAGATCTAACACATCTTCAGGAACACAATGAGAGTGTAAAAGAACCAATTAGAATATTTTTATGAATGATATTTCTTTGGTCATATAATGAAACAAATGTAATTTTTGCATGATAAAAAGTCATGTGAGAGAGGTATAGACAGGTTATAGGGATTTTGAGTGGAGTTCTCATGGGATTCGACTCGCTATATTCATAAACAGGTTCTGTGGTTGGGTTTCACAAGAGCTTGTAATGGTTATGTGTTAATGGGATATTGTGGGAATGACTATTGGGTGAGACATTATTTCATTTTACTTATGGATCTGACATTAAGGGATAATACACATGAGGTGGTTGAGTTTTGAAGAAAACCTAGAGTAGAATATCAAAAAAGTGGGTGTGATGAGATGACTGTGGGCCTGAAGCCTTGGGAACATTGTATGGGTGTCATATGTCCCTACAGTAAGAGGATACATTAGAAATGGAATATTTTTTGTGGTATTTATTTATTAATTCAAAGTGTAATATCATTTAGGAGATAATCATACCAAATATATTGACATATCCTGAGTACGGTGAAAGGGACAGAACTATATGCCTAGCTAGCTTAATGATGATTATGTTTTCATAGGGGGCATTTTTAGATGTGGTGATCCTTAGGTTATGTAAATTGAGATGTATGGTGGGAGGTGAACTGTTGGATTTCTATGATGGGGTCCTTGTTATTTAATGGATGGAGGCTAATACCATGGGTTCTATTCATTATATTTGTTAATGGGAGATAATTGAAATTGTTTTAACTCTAGTGACAGTAATATCTCCCCATCCATTTTTTGGGTTAGCAGTGGTTGCATCATTCACCATGGTGGTTGGAGTATCTTGAATTAGGCAGTAAAAATGAAAATTCTATGGTGGGGAGTGATGTGTTGTTCGTGAAGTTATAACCCTCATGTTGTGGGTTAAAAGGTATGTAGAACTGAACAAGGATTAGTTCTGGTTGAATTGTGATGAATGTGTAGAACCAGTCAGGTGCATTATCATATTCAATGGAAAATTATATAAGAAAATCAGTTGTGATGGATGATCAAGACAAGATGTAGATTTATAATTGAGGTTTTTTTGAGAGGTAATTATTGGTGCTTGTGTCATAGGTGTGTCAGTGGTGCGGTATGGCATGATGATTGCTTTAGGTAATTGGAGGATCTGACTATGGAATCTCATCTTTATTTGGGAATGGATTATAGTGAGAGTATTTGGTTGGTTATGTACTGCCTACGGGTGTGAAAAAATAATGATAAGGTAAGGTGATGATGTGGTAATAGATAGAGTTGATCATTTTTGGGATGAGTTATCCAAGGATTATCTGACATGGGATTGAATATGAAATGGGTGAGTAATGATTCAAATTGCATCTGACATGCTGTTTTGGGAACAATGGTTTTGCTTTGGGAATTGAGTTGGTTTTTTGACGAAATTTTGTTATGTTCTTTATTCAAGAAATAAAGACAGGTGTGAATCCATTCCGGTTTTATGAGGAAGAGGATAGGTGTGGATTATGTCTTGTGTTCTTGAGGATGTTGGGAACAATATGTTTTAAACTACATTATGAACATTTTTGGAGCATGATTTTGTGGTAATTTTTATCTTTTACAATGGAAGAGGTGTCATGTATCAGAATTTGGCAGTGATAATATTAATTTTATGGTGGGGAGAAACAGATCCACGATGAGTGTCTGAGTGATAAAAAAATAAATGTTTCAGTTGGATGGGAATAGGAAAGATCCATATTGGTATTTCAGTATTAATAATGGGGATTGGATCATGTTTTGTTCTATTGAGTTCCTTGGGTTAAAGGTTGTACATTGGTAGAGTTTAAGGATTATAAAATGTGAACAAGGTTATCATTTAAACGAGTGATTGACAAAGGTTGTGTGCTAAAAAGGGATGATCACGGAGACATATCAAGGATGAGAAGTATTATAATGGGATGTTTTAATTTCCCATGTATGTAAGAGTTTAGACTTCTAGAAGAAATTTGATTTTTTATTGAATGGGTCTAATTTTAAATAAATACCAAGAATAGAATTTCGAAGGATATAATGATTTAATTTTATCTTCTGAGATATGTATCGTGCTAGGGAGGTGTCCTGGGTGTTAATATGAGGTTATGAGTCTTTTCATTAGATTGTTGTTGTTATGGAGTTGCCTTTCTAGGGTGAACAGTTCGGTGTGCATGGTTTATGAGAAACCATTGGAAAACATTATGCATAGGGTGTTTATAGTTAATTTTGAACCGATTATAGTTTAGTTTCATATTTAAATCATGGTTTTGGGAAAACCATGTGAGACAAAGGGGAATATATATGGGGTGAAAGAGGTCTTGATACATGCTTTCCTTCTTGTGCGCTGTTTGAAAAAAAAACATGCGTATTTTCTATAGAAGGGGTCCAATGGGTTTTTTATGGTTGGAACATAGATAAAACATTTGTGGCCATATTTTGTGTGGGGGTGGAATTTGAACACACTAAATGTACATTTGTTGCATGATTTTTTTAACAATTTTACTTAACCATGAGGGTTATGGGGTGATGAAAAACTAGTTGTGCATGGTTGGTTCAAAATTTGGTTAACCATGCTTCTAGACATACAGCTACCCAAAATATCATTGAAACTATGATTTCATGATTTCCCCTTTTGGAATTTTTACTCACCCGAATTTTCTCACCGCCTCGTGTGCATGAACCAGAGGAGGGCTCCACTCCTTTTCTCTATCCTTCAACACTATTCGAGGATAGATTCTTGGTGGTTTTATTTAGTGTTATAGGTAATATCCAACACTTGGTGGCCTTCATTCCTCTTCTAATTACTCATATCTAATTTTAGAGTTCTATGGATTACATTTTATTGAATATTCTACCAAATCATAGTGGATTCATCCATTTATATTGGGGAATTTATTTGCCTTGCATAGAAGAGATCCCAAGACCACTTTAACTCATCACTATATATTGTTTTTTAAGGAATGTTTCATGGTGATTTTTATTAGGTTTCCCTGGTTAAATTAATTTAACTAATTTTGAAAATGGTATCACCAGTTAGGGATTTTCCCGAATATGATGTCAACAGTTTGATATGGACCACCCTTGGTATTTTCATCATGTTTGGATAAGAGGTGAGCATTTTAAGTGTTTTATGGATTTATACAGAGTCATAATTCAAAGAATTAATTGATTTTATTTATTATAATTAATTATTTATTATGTATTATTGTGAGGTTTGATATTGAGTAGTTGATAAAAATTAATTTTAATGATGATTCGTTTGGATGAGGCGTGGATCATCCTTGGAAAAAACTCTAGACATTGTAAGGGTTATGGAAAGATTCATTGATGAGGTTGGTGGTTTATGATATTTACCCATAGGACTGTTAATTTATTTTCATGTGTATGTGGTATGTGATTTAGAGACCATGTGTGATACAGTTTCCCTCTTGTTTAAAGAAATTATTTTGGTCATTATATTGATTCATTAGTATTACGAATATTATTTTAGATCCATTGGTGTTTATTAGATTGAACCTATTATCACCCATGGGGTGCCCCATTTCATGGAAATGGTAAATTCTTGTTGTAATGGGTAGAGTCAGTGGGATAAGAGCTTAATATGGTTAATATCATTGGTTGAATTGAAAAATGGTTAAGGTTAACTCGGTAGGAGTGGGATGTAAATGTTTTGTAATATATATGAATGAATAATTTAATTTTTTAATTATGTTAAGCCCTTTTGAAATTCCTTTGATGCCTTTGAAATATTCTTTTCCTTGCATGTGGGGTTTTGACTCGGTTTTATACTAAATGGGTGAAAACAATGTTTTGAAGTTGGTTTTGTTTTAAAGTGACATGTAGAATTATATGTAATTTAAAATGGGGGTTTCTTGATGAATATAAAAGGATTATTTAAAATATCTATGTTGATTCCCTTTGGCCAAAATGTTTTGATGAATACTTTAAATTTTTTAATGGAAATAAATGCATTAGTCTTAGTTGGAATGTTAAAGGGAAAGAGATATGTTTTAAGGGTGGATTTATAATTTTTTAAATGTATGTGTGAGATTCATTGATCCTTATAGAGTGTTGGAATAATGTTTTTATTTGAGAAAGGGTTCAAGAATTATGAGCCAAATTTTAGGTGTTAAAGGCTTGTGGGACCTTGGTAAATGATAAGGATTTAAATTTTTTTGTCTACTGTGGACATGGATTGATGGTTATGACTGAGGATAGTGGACATGGAATTCCAAAATAAACAAATAATTCCCCATCCATTGTTGTAGTGTACATGGTGTTCTATAAGGGAAATAAAATTCCACAATTATGATTTAGATTAGCGGGCTTAGTGTTCCAGAGTGGACACTATGTTCTATAGTTAAGATTGATATTTATAGACATGGCGTTTTACATATGTAATTGAGAATGATGGATATGTTGTTCCATGACCATGAGTTAGTTTTTGTACATGACACTCCATACCATCACTGATGGGTTGTATATGGTTTAGGTGATGGATTGAGTTTCTAGGGATGGTCGATATTGATGTATGATGACTCATGGAGTAATGATAAAGGGAGACACATTCCTTTGTTTATGATATAAATATCCCATATGATTTGGGACTCAAGCATTCATCATGGCTCAATGAACATTGTTTGGATGGGTTTATCTTAATATCCTAATAACCAATGGGTTGATTGATAAACCCATGTTTGTTTTGATATGTCTCTCTCTTCCAACAATATTTATTTATTCCACTGTTTATCCATATAAATAGCTTTACTGACTAGTATTTTCAATAAACACATTTTTTGGTAGCCTACTGATTATTACGCACACCCTTCTCAGTCCTCTACTGTATATAGGTAATTGAGCATCACTTACAATTTTATTATGGGAATAGGTTTTCACTAAGGCCTGTGTTGAGTTTTTCATGACCGCGTAGGATAGCTTAGATGGTATCACATTATTAGAGACTGGGTATATGACATGGATCAGATTTGGATGTAGATAATGGGGTACTAATTATTTAGTTGTTCATTTCTATATGTGATGTTCCCAGTGGGAGATCGTTGTTATATGTTTGACATGTCTATTTTGGCCTTTACTGTATTTTACCTTATTATAACATTAATTTTCCTTTTTTTTCATTTACCCATACCATGACATGTATAATTATGGTTTTTAATCCTGATATATGGGTTTAGTCTCCTCACATTATACCTTATACCCTACTTCTAACAAATAGCCTAGGGCGTACAAGGATGTGTGCTTGAGGTATTCTGCAAAACTAGCTCAAGGAACCATTTTAGTGGAATCGAGGATGATACATTACAATTATATCAACCAAACATTTACCAAATAATTTAACTATATCCCTACCTATGATTTTGTGTTCTTGGTGTCATTAAATTACCACTTCAAGAAGTCTTAATGTGTATGACAAATGAGGTTTCAAAAACAATAGGTATATTTTTTTTATGAAGATTTTTATGTTCATTTATTCCTAACCATAATTAAAATCATCAACAAGTATCTTAACATAATTAAATTTATATATTTATTATACTGATATGTTCTTATTTTAATTATATATTCTTTTTATATATCATTTCCATTCGATGAAAAGTTAAAACATCACCCATGCGTACATATGTCCTACAATCTCTATATAGTGGGAAAACTAATTTTTTATCACCAACTTACTTGGATACCAATAAAGTAGTAATTATTGAATATATATGATATTTATTAGATATTTAAGTGTATATAAATATAATATATTACCTATATTTTTACCGGTCCATCCATTGTTAGATAATAACATCGCTCTCGCGTACGTGTGGACTATCGCCTCAACGAAATGATGCGATTAATTTTTCTATTAACAACATGAATTGTTGAATATACAACTTCATAGGGTGAATAAATTTTTTATTCGTGAAATTATTAATTTTTTGAGATGATAGAGACATTTTATAACACTTTTTACAATGATTATTATACTAATGTAGTTTTGAAGAAATTGACCAAACAACCTTAAGTGGGAAATGTATGAAAGAACTATATAATAAATGGATACAAAATGATTATATAAGGACCTTAAAAAAGGAATATAGATGAAAAATTATCAATATATTATTTAATAAATTTAAATTCATTATTCAAAAGGATGTAACATGTCAAACCAACTAGGAATCCAATCTAAGTGTTTTTAGTCTCAATTTCACTCCATTGAGATATATTTTATATCATGCACATAAGTTATTTTATATAATTTTTATAACAAACATTGAAATTATTATGTCATGAATATATCATTATACTTGGTATTTATAGTTTCATTTAAATTTTTTTCTTTTAAGGGGTTTGATTCAAATGCTATTAATGCTATAAATGTTTATTTTTAAATATCACTCTTATTTGGATTTTTCATGATTAAATCTACTTTTAGAGAATCATATACTCATTAAATTATTAAAACCCATTCTTTTTCATCACTCATGGTTATTTATAGTGATTAAATGATTTATGATAACTTTTCATCTCTTTTGAAGTCAAAAATAATTAATGAATATTTTTTAATATGAACCGGACCATTTCTTCTTTTAGGTCTAGAATATTTCTCATTAATATCTAGATTTTCAAAACTGTCTCAATATTATTTATATTATACAATGATTTTTTAAATTAATTTTCAAAAATATTTGACATTATTTGAATGGTTCTATAACGGAATATTTTTAATGTTTCTGAAATAGGTTGTTTTTTACTTTCTTTACATATGTGTGAATGGAATACACTTTTTTGACCTTTAAAAAATGAAAACATTTCTTAAAGTGACAACCATTATTAATTTCCAAGATTACTATACAAGTTTACATGGAGTTTTAAAGAATATACACTTTCCAATATTTGGTAAATTTTTATTTTTTCTATTAAAATAAAATTTTATTATTTTCTAAATGGTTGGAAAGAAATTTGAAAATGGTTTATAATTTCATTTTATAAAAAGTTAGTAAATCATTAAAGAAATTTATTTTTAAAGTTTCACTTCAAATTTTTAACTCTAATTCTCATAATATTTTTCTTTTATTTCAAACCATCATTTTTGATGAATGAATGGTCTTTTATCATCCTTTAATGATTTATGGATTATACCTTATTTTGAGGTCATGAACATTCTTACGATCTTGTTCTCTTTCACTATACATTTTTCATTAAACATTATCTATCTTATTCATATCCATATTCTTTTATATCATGGATATATTTATCATTCCAATATTTTCTTAACCACACTCCATTTTTGTATATAGTGTTAGATAAAGGAAGCTTATTATGAAATTTATTTTATTTGTTGGGGAAATATTGAAATTTCATATTATTTAAATAAAAAAGATATATATTTTTTGATAAGGCATATGGATTATATATTATATTTTTGATTCAACATATAAGGAATTAATTATATATATATATGTTGTGGTTGTTTTCCAACTATAGAAATACCCTTCATGCATAGACAAGTTTCATAAATTAAATAGTTGGAGAAACTAGTATGGTATTTTGTATATAACTACCCAATCATTATAATGTCTTAGAAGATGATCTTTAATGTAAGTTTCATGAAGTATTAGAATTAGGACTTGATGGTATGATCATGAAATCCTAAAGTATACATTTACTTCATTAAGATTTCACTAATTATTATCCATGTGATCTTTGTGTTTATATTTTCAATGGATACATTTTGAAGCTCAAGTTATTAATTAAATGAAATATTTATTGATCGTAAAGTTTTATTTTTATTAATTCATTATATAATCATTATAGATTTCATTTTATGCTTGCCATTACTAATCATTAGTTCTCACACTTTATTATGTTTTTCGTTCCTGAGGGTATAAAGAAAAAATCATTGAATTATTTTCTGAAGTATGAAAGAAATGTTTTTATGATATATTTTATTTTTGTAATTTAATATATAAATCATGTATATATCTAGAGTCATAAGAAATAAAAACAGATCAATATTTTGTGTTGTTATCCTTTACATATTTCACAAATGTAATAAAGTAAAAAAATAAACTCTAGGTTATTGGATTGAAGTTCATTACAGTTTGAATTAAAGGAAGTTTAGTGGGATCCTCGAGTAATAGATTTTATAAACACTTTACTGAATTGATAATATTGATAATCCCTTCAAATATTTCATAACTTTTTAGGTATTGTTATTCATTTTATCAAAATTCACTATGTTAAGAGATAATTACATGTGTTCCATTATTTATTGATGGTGACTAGTTGAATAAATGGAAATCATATCAAAATGCATTATCAATATATATTTCCATCAGAATAAAGACAATATAGTGGGTGTTGGACTTGAGAAGATCATGGGTATATTGCAGAAACTGTCCCAGATTATGATAAACAACCTTTCATGTATGGAGCCTCTGGTTGTTCCACAACATGGCCTGTGTTTGATCATTTTATATACTAGAATCCTCCATCCTTGAAACTGAAAATATATTGGTAGTTATGCTGTGGATCAAATCACATGAAAATATATTATAATATTTAGAAATGAATTAAATTAAAAATGTTATTATATCAATATATTATTTAAAGTAAGATCATGATCAATAATGGCCATTGATCCTGACTACTAAAAATGAAAATTAAATAAAAATTATGAAATATATAACTTTTAATGTGAATTTATTTGAAAAATATCTTCCTCAAGATCAACGAGATGAAATAGATATGATTTCAAAAATCTAAAGAAGAAGTAAGGGGAAAGTGTTATTGAATATGAGGTTAGATTCACAGGGATATCAAGGCATGCACTGAACTATATAGACAATTCAAAAATTAAGATCAAACATTTATTTTATGGGATTTAGACAAACTTCTAAATGGAACTGGTATCTCAAACATTTTCATTATATGATGATATAGTATCATTATTCATCAATATAGAGATATAATTATCTATGTCTTATATCTTCTTAGGGAAATCAAGAAAACAATATGTTCACCGAACACCATGGAAAAATTAATTTTTCAAATAAGAAGAAAATAAATATAAGAGTCTCATACTATAATAATTTTGGAAATAAAAATTATGGTAAATTATTAAACGAAAAGGGAGTTTGTTATAAGTGTATAGATAAAGGTTATCTTGCTCACAAGTTAAAGGGAAATCAATAAACAACAATAATCTAGTGATTCAACTATAGGGAGAGGGGGAATTACTTGAACCAATATTCCATGCGTAAACTACCATAAAAGAGTCCAATGAGGGAGGACCAAAATTATGTGATTATAACGTCTAAAGTTGATGTTCCAAAATATTTGGTGGTAGGTACTTTGATAAAAAACAAAAATTTAGATAATTCTTAATTTCATTCTGGATCTTCACAATATTTTATGTATTCCATATTTTCTGATAACATTAAATCAATCCCAAGAACCATAAGAAATGAGTTTTTAATCAAGACTCATAGTGAAAATATTATTACAACCAGGATTTAGTAGTAAGTCCCTGTTAGGATACATAAACAAACCCCATTTTCAGACCTATTTATTATACCTTTTGTTAAATTTTATATAATCCTTGGTTTGGAGTAGATTTCAAAGTAATATTGAAAACTTTATTTCTAATAAAAGGATATTACAATTATTCTGGGGGTGTGGAATCCATTATCTTTTGAGAGTAGTCTTCATCATATGAATCATGTTTGGATCCACCTCTAGTATCACACTTAGTTAAATTCTAGGAGAATAATATCAGGAACAACCTATTGATAGGGAATATAATGTTTTCAAAGAATACATACCTATTGTGCTGGAATACATTGACTTGTTTCCTAATGAGTTATATGGAAATACACTTGATCATGAAGTTGAGTTTTCCATAGAACATATCTCTAATGAAAAACATATATCTAGGACTCCATATAAAATATACGTGGTGGAATTAGTGGAACTAAAGAAACAACTATATGAGTTGTGTAATAAGTTATTTATTCACCCCAATGTTTTAGCTTTGAGATCCTCTATTCGTTTTTATAAAAAGAAGGATGGGTATATAAGGTTTTGAATAAATTATAAGGTGATCAATTCCATTACTATAGGGTGAAAGTATCATCCACCCCACATTGACGTCTTGTTTGATTAACTTAAAGGAGCTTAATATTTTTTTAAAATATATATCTTTATTGTGGGTATCATAAATTGTGAGCAAGGAAGGAGGAAATTATAAAGGTGGTATTTCCCAAAAGGTGAAAACTTTATGAGTTTAAAATAATTCCATTTATATTGACTAATTAACCATCTTTTTTTATGGATTCTATGAATAGAGTATTCAAATATTATCATGATAATTTTTTTGTGATATTTAAAGGTGATATATTGGAATATTCTAAAATATATAAAAAGTATATAATCCATTTTAGAATCATTATTAAAACTCTTATAGGGAAGTATTTATATAGGAAATTTAATAACTAAAAATTTTGCCTTCAGGAAGTTTCCTTTTTGTACATATTGTCTCTAAGGATATAGTTTTTGATGATCATTTTAAGAAAAATGAAGTTAATGAATGGACTACACCAAAAAACATAACTAAGATAAAAATTGACCTTGGATTAGTAGGTTACTATTAGTTATTTTTTTTAATATTTTCCTAGATTATCTAACTCATTAACCAAGTTAACACATAAATGGGTTATGTCCATATGGTTAATATAATGTGAAGAAAGTTTTGAGGAACTATAGAGGATGTTGTTCAATATAATGATATATAGTGATATATGAAAGAATAGACTCTGATGAATTCTCATGTTGAATGACAGTGTTATTGCTTATGCATTAAGACAGTTAAATATCGATAAACAAAATTATCAACCCATGATATTGAGTTTTAAATCATAATCTTTTCATTGAAGATATGGAGTCGTTATCCATATGGAGAAGGATGTGTGATATATATGGATCACAAATTTTTTAAATTCATATTTTCACCAAAAATTGATCAATAGATGTTGGATGGAGTACGAATTCTCAAGAGCTCTCAATGGTCCCCTCTTTGCGAGTCCTAGGGTTTGATCCTAGTTCTCATGATGCTTAAATCAGATTTGTTTCGATCTAGTTTGCTATGGAGGCTTTCGATCGTGATTGGGAAAGAGCCTTTGAAGCTTGATAAAACAATGTATAAATGAAAAAGTCATTCCAGATTATAGTCCTAAAGGGATCTCTTTCCTCGAATCACTTAAGGGTTTGTATTTTTCCCAATATTCCTCCTCACCTCTATGCAAGAAGCTTAATGATGGATGATTTTCAGTCGAAGTTGACCCGGAGGCACTTCAATAATGCATGATAATGTGTTAGTTCTCTATCATGGGATATATTTCATATATTAGGAGAGACAAACCATTTTCGACCTATGGTATCATGTATAATATTTCTCATGTTTGGGGTTTCTTTGGTTGTAAGATTTTCCCATTAGGCATAGGATATTTTCACATGCTGTTGTGATCCCAGGATGATCTCGATCTTGTTTGGAAATTAGGGAACCAATAGCTCAAAATCCGTGTTCATAGAATTTCTGAATGGAATTTCATGTTCAATCCCTATAAACTTTGTAACAACACGGCCCAAATTTTGGTTGGAATACATGAACTTAGTTGATTTTTTTGTCACTCTAAAATCCTGAATGATATAGTATCCTACCTAGGCACTCCCCTCAAAATCGACCAGTGAACATTAAATGCTGAGCTTGGACTATATGTGCGTGTTATGGTTGAATATTATCTTGATTATAAAATTCAAGATGCTATCTATTTCAGTGCAAAGGACTAAAAAACAATGGTTCAGTTAGAGTTTGAACATATGCCACCATTATGTGAATATTGAAAAATTGTTGGCCAATCCTTGTTGAAATTTCGTGTTATGAAGAATCAAGATTCCCAGTCAAGGGATGATGTCTAGACCGAAACTAGGAAGGGAAATAAGGATAAAAATATTACCTTTGAGAAACCTTAACCTTTTAAGGAAAAATAAGAAGTTTGGGTTAAGAATTAAGCCGTTTTGGGAGACACTTCATGTTCCACATGAGCTGAGATTTTGAAGAAGAGGATCTCACTTTTTCTAATAAAAGAATTCTTGATGATATTGAAACGATTTTCATGGATTATTTTGACCAGAATCAAGCTCCATATACTTCAGATAAAGATTGTGGCCGATAGGTCTCCAAATCTGGAAATATTTTTTCTAACACTGTACGGACTCCCAGTTGAGGTGATATAGTTATTATGTTAGGAATTCACAAGGTCTCATCTCCTATTTTGTAGTAGGCTTTTCCTGCAAGTCCAAAAAATAATGGCCAAACCCTGGATGGCCGTAACACAATTGATTTGTCTTTGTCACTAGAGAAGTGAAACACTAAGAGTTTGGTGCACCATGCTGATATGAATCTGCCCTCTGAGGAGAGTAATATGGTTCCTCTGGGTGGTCATCCTGTTATGGCAGAGAACATGGATTTGGATCATAATTCATAATCTACCCAGCCCTCTAAGAAAATTAAATTGACTCCTTCGAATTCTATTCCCACAATGGTAGAGGGTGTGCAACCTCCTACTTTGGACACTGCCACCCACACGACTCCCATGTATGGTATCTCATGTATGGGCTCTCAATCTAAAAAGAATATTTCTAATGATTCTTCTAGCTCTATGATCACACTGCCTGCACCTTTCACTGTCTCTCATACACATGAGGAAAATCCATTAACGGCTTCAAGGGGCAGTCCTATGTCCACCCCATTGAATTCTATGACTCCTGAGCCAAAGCAGAATATTATTAATGCAGGTGCTACTAATAAATATTCTATTTCTATTATGAGAAAACTGGGAAAGAATCCCAGTTCGACCTCGTCTCAAAATGTCAGATGATTAGTGAGGATTAAAGGACCGAGTGATTAAAAAAATGGGGTTCAAGCCCCAAAAACATGTTAAAATGAATATTTTATTTTGGAACTGTCAGGGAATTGCAAACCCTGACGAGTTTACTGTTCTTAAGATATTTCTTATGACTCCTAAACCTAAAATCATTGCTATTGAAGAACCTAAAATCAATTTCACACTGAAATTTATGCATCATTATTCTTATGTTTATAATTACTTAGGTGATTTTAATGATAGTATTGCTGTAAAATCTCTTTGGTGTTTTTACAATGCATGTTTTTAGAATTTCAACGCCTTCAAAATTTATTATCAAAGTTTTACATGTGATTTTTCTCTTCATGGAAAACATATTTATTGAACCTTTATATATGCTAAGAATAAATAACAATACAGAACATCTCTTTGGCATGACCTTTATGTTTTAGCTAAAAACATCCATGACCCCTGGTTTGGGACTAGTGATTTTATTGCGATTCTTTCCTCCGGTGAATTTTTTTCACCAGATCACTTCTCCATATACTATAAAGAATTTAGAGCCTTTGTTGATGATTGTAATCTTATTGAAATTTACCTCACTGGTTCCAAATACTCATTGAATAGAAGACACTAAAACAAGGTTGTTGTTAGTAAAATGGATATGGCGTTTACAAACATGACTGATCTGGACAAATGGGATGCCATCCCTAGCATAACGTTGCCTAAACTTAACTCTGACCATCACCAAATCCTTTTCAGTCTTCTCATCAAAAATATCAAACCCATCCTCCCATTTAGATTTAATAATTCTTGGAATGCTGATCAATAATGTTCAAACATTATCAAAAAATGATAGATTCCTATAAATCATCATAGTGATTTTTTTTCCGGTATCACCATGTTAAAACACATCAAACAGTTCCTGAAGGGTTGTTGTAGTTTTAAATCCAAACAACTAGACAAGGACATTTCTACTCTTGAGAATGATCTTACCCATATTCAAATCACTACTACTAGATATGATTTTCTTTGGATCCCCAACAAGAAATCAACACCACGATGAAATTTAATTGTCTTCTCATTCTTAATGACAACTTGTGAAATAAAATATTCAAAACCAAATGGCTATTAGATGGTGATAGAAACACTATGTCATAAAATTATCTTCAAAGATTCATAAATGTTTTCAGAAATCATTCCTTTCTTAGTGATGAAGATACCCTTTTGGACTCTGATGAGGCTATTGCTATTCATGTTTTCACCTACTTTGATAATATTTTCAATGTTCTAAATATCAATAAGTATATTCTTAATAATTTCATTCTGATCACGGTAAATTAGGAGGAAATTCTTATCTCTTAAGCATCCCTCTTGATCATGAAATCAAATACACAATTTTTAGCCTTAATCTTAATAGTTCTCCGGGTCTGGATGGATTTAACAATTGTTTTTTCCAACGCCACTAGGAGGTCATACACATTGATGTTTGCAAACTTTTCAAATCATTTTTTTATAATGGTTTTCTCCCCCATGGACTAAATACTCAATTTCTCACTTTAATTCTATAAGTATACAATTCATCTAAGATACATCTCTTTCAGCCTATTTCTCTTATTAATTCAATTTAAAAAATCACTACTAAACTTATTTATAATAGAATTTATACTATATGTAAAAAAACTTTTTTTCTTGGAATCAATTTGGTTTTATAAAGGGAATGTCTATTCAAGACTGCATTTGTCTTACTTCAGAGTGTACCAACTCCTTAAAAAATTCCAATTGAGGGGGAAATATAACTATTAATCTTGATATTAGTAAATCCCTTGATACCATTGATTAGAGATTCATTTTCAAAGTCCTCCAACCATTTGGTTTTAATGATACTTTTGTGAGTAGGACCAACTCCTTATTTAAATCAGAATTCATCTCCATATTTATCAACGGTTCCCTTAAGGGTTATTTTAAATGCACTAGGGAGTTAGACAAGGTGATCCCTTATCTACCAAACTTATTGTTATTCCGTAAGATTACCAAAGCAAATTGATCAATCTTCTTATTGAACAAAATAAACATAAACCCTTTCAATATTCTATAAACTTAATTATTCCCACTAATCTATTATATGTTGACAACATCATTTAGTTTTTACAAGTTGATAAAAGGAACATTCAAAATTTAACAGATGATTTGTCTCATTATGAAGAAATCTTTGGTCAAACTATAATCTGGAAGAAATCTTCTATTTTCTTTGTTAAAAATTTCTCTCCTACTAGAAAAACAATATTATAAATAATATAGGTATCAAAGAAGGTTCTCACACTTTCACCTATATTGGAGTACATCTTTTCTCGGGATGACCTAAATCCATTTAATTTTCAAATGTGGTTGATCAGGTCATTAATCAATTGTCCTCCTAGAAGGGTAAATCACTCTATATGGCTAGTAGGATATATATGGTGAATTCTACTGTCGTCTCCGAAATGGTATATTCCTTGATGGATTATAAATCACCTCTTGGTCTCCTTAAAAAAAATAATATTTACATGAAAAAAATTATTTTGACTGGCAGTATTCTTGAAAGGTATCTCATTACCATCCCCTGGTCCACTTTTTGAAAACTTTTAGAGAAGGGTGGTCTTGGTATAGAAAATATAAAGCTTTTCAATGATTCCCTTCAAGTTAGAATCGCTTGGAGGTTGATCTACAACAATTATTACTCTATTGCTTTCCAAAAAAAGATACTCCTCATAAAATTGAATAAGGAAAATATGATCTATATTAATTCCTCCATATGGCCTTTAATTAGAAAATCTTTTGAAAATATCATGAACAACTATAGATGGATGGTTAGAATTGATTCCTCAACGAATTTTTGGTTGGAAAATTGGACTGTTGTCCCTCTCATCTCTTTGATGCCTCTTAATTTTCATCCTGAAATCACTGATTTCACAATTAAAGATTTTATTAAATATCATAGCTTTAATCATCCTAATAACTTCACACAGATTATAGACAATTATTATAACTCTAATGCTGAGGGTTTTATTATTTGGGAGCTTTATAACAATGGTTTCTTTGATTAAAAATGTTTCTATAGGTAAATTTTTTCAAATTCTAATCTTAGTTTTAGTTGGTTGAAATAATTTGACAAGACTTAGATTAAACCTTCGAGACTTGATCTTGTCTTGAATATTGCTGTCAACCGTGTCCCCACATTGGTTTTTCTTCAGACTTTTGGGATCCACCATTTCTCTAAGTGTCATTTTTGTCACCAATATAGAGAAGATACTAATTATCAGTTTCTATCTTGTGCTGTGGCGTCTGCCCTTTGGAAATATATTACTAACATTTTTAACTGTAGATGGCTTCTCCTCGATAATATTTCACTCAATTAAAAATTTATGTGGATCTAGAAATCTCACAACAAATCAAGATAATCTTCTTAGCTGCTATTGTTGAGATTATCCATGTGATTTGGTAACATTGAAATGATATTATACACAAAAATTAACGATTCAATCTTAATTTAGGTCAGAACTGAATTCTCATTTCTATTATGGATGTTTCATCACTTCAGAAAGTTTATTATGACAACACCGTTGGACACTTTGAGATCCTTCACCAACTTTGAATTGATAGTGTTTATAAATAGTCGAGGAAAAATTTTGAGGTGTTCTGGAAAGCCCCACTCCTAGGATGGATCCAAGTGAATGGTGATGGTGTCTCTAAAGGTAACCCTGGTCCTGTATGCTGTGGTGAAATTTTTAGGGACTATATTTGTTAGGGTCACAAATGCTTTTATTGTTGCTGTGGTACCACATCGTCTCTGGAAGAAACAATTATGGGTGTGATTCATTCTGTCGTCTTTTGCGAAGAAAAGGGATGGAAAAATATTTGTATTGAATGTGATTCAACCACTATTGTCCATTCCAACGGCAATGGTGTGGTGCAAATTTCCTAGATTCTTACTACTTATTGGACGTGATGCCTAGATTTTCATCGATAGATCAACCACATTTCCACTCATTACTTTCATGAAGACAATATAGTAATTGATGGTCTTGCCAACCAGAGTGTAAACTAGGATATTACATTTAAGGCTGATTTTCCTAGTGATTTGATCCTTTTTTATGATAAATATTGTAATACGATTCCGTATTTCAGACAAATGTAATATGCTTTTTTATATTAAATAAATTGTTCCTTGGTATTTTACTGAGACACCACCTTTAAAAAACCAAAAAATTTGATCAACATTAGACAAAGTATATGTCTTGATCTACTCATGGATAATGATTTATCATCACACTACCTCCCTAGGAAAAAAATATGGTGGCCAATTCATCGAGAAGTAGATATGATGATGTTTTGAGTAAAACAAGGATCAGTTAATTCTGATATTCATAGATTTAGTAAATTTGGATATAGGAATCATTCTAAAATGGTAAAAATATATCATTTTACAAATAATTGAAAAATAATATTTGATCGAGAAGATGAATAAGTCCTAGCTTGATGATAATATTTTACAAAAGAAATGAATTTCTTGAATGATAGGAATATAAAATAATTTTTTTTATGAATATGGTGTGCTAACATTTATAAAGAGGAGATATGTTCTATAAATACCTAAGATTAAGAGGTAATTACTTGATGAAGCCCATATATCAAATTTATCTATACACTTTGGTAGAACCAATATATACATGGATATAATAGAGACTTTTGGTGGGATAATATGAGGTAGGAAATTGCTTACTATGAATCAAGATGCTTGGTATTTAAATTGTTAAAGGATATTAGTTAACATCGTAAATGAGTCATGGAATCTCTCCTTATTACTAAATAGAAATGGGATGATATTAATATAGACATTTTCACTAGATTTAAAAAGACTAATAAAAGAAATTATATCATATAAGTTATTGTTTATTGCCTTACCAAGTCCACAGATTTACTCTCTGTAAGGGAGGAACTATATCTTGATCGCCTTACACATATCTATATCGAGGTAGTTGTGAGAAATAATTTTTCACCTATTTCAATTGTATCTGATAGTGACCAAAAATTAACATCAAAATTTTGAAAAATCATTAAGAAGGATCACAACACGAAGATACATTTGTGCACTGTTTATCATCTTGAGATAGATGGACAATCCCAAAGGAATATTTACACATGAAAAAAATTAATAGTTAATTATCACTTGAATTTCAATGCATGCATGATCCATATTTAACTTTAGTGGAATTTAATATAATAATAGCTTCAATTTTAGAATTTAAATGAAATTGTATGAAGAATATAATATAAAATGATTTCACTGAGTAAATTGTTGGGTCAAATTTGGTGAAAATAATCTTTTATGAATAGAAATTATTGAAGAGACAATAATGAAAGTAAGAATAATTCCAATTCATATCTAGGTAAGATAAAGTATAGAAAAAGGTATGTCAATAATAGAAGGAATGATATTGAATTTAAAATATAAAATTATGTATTATTAAAATTATGTACATGGAAGAGTGTAATATGTTTTGGAAATAAGGGTAAACTAAGTTGCTGGTATATTGGTTCGTTTGAGATTTTAGAAATAATTAAAAATGTGGATTACTGTTTGTAAATGATACCCAACCACTTTAAAATGAATGATGTGTTTTATAAAACTTTATTGAGGAATCATATTCTATAATTAATTATTTTAATCACCTTTGATGAAATATAATTAGTTCCTAAACAATCATATTGTGAAAAGACTATAAAGTTTCTTGATACTATAAAACAACTATTGCAGAATCAGACCACTTGACTAGTAAAGTCACTATATAGAAATCATAATATAGAAGAAAAGACACATGAAATTTAGGTAGTTATGATAAAAGAAAAACCAAATTTTTTATAATGTGAAATTATGGAAATTTCAAGGAAGAAATTTTTAAAGGGGAGAATAATTTTACACCCGATCTTCAATTATAGTGCGTAAATATTTCATTTTAAAGAAACTATAACATAATGCACATAAATTTAATGAAGAATGCGACTAAAATATATATTTTTTAATTTTTAATTTGATGAAATTAATTTCATTTTTAAATTCCAATTTTAAAATCATAATAGGGTAATTTTTTGGTCTTTTTTATAAAAATTTTATTTTTGTGGTGAATAATGAAAAATTCTATTTTTTAAATAATGATACTCTTATGACATTATTATGATATAATAATGACTTAAAATTATATAAGAAGTTTTTATATACCCAATATATATTTAATAAGTAGTAATATTAATGTAAAAATATAATATTGAACTTATAATTATATTTTTAAAACTCTAGAAATCCATTTAATTTTTTTTGTTCAAATAAAATATTTTTTGGTTCTTCTGTTTTAATCATGTATTACCATGGTTAATTTAGGTTTTTATTTTATTCTAATTTAGAATTAGTATAATTATATTTTACATACTTCAATTATTTCTATGATAATAAACATTAAATATTATTTTAATATAAAATCATTTTTATTCTTAAAATATATATTTTTTCAAAAAACAATTTTCATTAAGATTTATGAACTTATATTAAAATTAATTTCAAATTATTCAAGGAATTGAATATTTTAAAGAATATTAATTATTTAAAATCATCATAATTAATATTAGTTAATGAGTTAAAATTAATGTGTGTTCATAATGAATAGTAACCATGGTAAAAACTTATCACTACATTAAGTGTTAATAAGGATTTACGAGGGGTTAAACTAAATAGATAAAGGTTAAAATAAAAAATTATAAGTATTATGGGATGAATGGATTAAAAACCTATATCATACGATATTTAAATTTTTTCTAATTTTCATCCATTTCCCCAAGAGAGTGACTTTTTTGTTGTTTAATATTCTTAATAAGTAAAAGGTTTCTACCCACCCCACTTATAAAAGGGAACCTACTCTCCTCTGTTATACACACTTATTGAGCCACTTAGATAGACCAAAAACTACCCAAATACCTTCCCAAATTCCATAATCATGTCTTAGAGGTGTATATATAATCAATATATTACTTCTAGAATAATTAAGGTGCAAAAAAAGGAGGACACCAAAAGAATAGGTATATATTTTTTCCATGTTTTTTAAGATTCCATTTTTCTTAAACCTCCTACAAATATTAAATAACCATATTAAAATAATTATATCATTATATTTACTGTATTGATATTTTATTATGTTAATGGTACATTCATTTTCAATATACATTTTATTCTATGTAATATGAAAACATTGCTTATACGTACGTAGAAACTACCGTATCCCCATAAAGATGCAATTCATTTATCATCACCACATAAATTAGATGGTTATAGAAATATAACTAATAAATATATATGATATTTATTAAAAAAATATTTTTTTTATAAATATAGTATATTATCTGTCTTTTTACACTTCCTTACATTGAAAAATGATAACATCGCTCACGTGTGCATGTGGAATTCCACCAACATGAAGTGATGTGATTTATTTTTCTATTACCACTAGGGATAGGTGGTCCTTATATTGTATATAATGATTAAAAATTATATTAATGACATTATAAAAATCTATATATAATGGAACTATTGGAAATACAAATATTTTTTCAATATATCTATATAATTTAGGAATTTTGATGATTCAAAATACCCATATTTATATTCTAAATGAGGTTATCTATAGTTTTTTAATTTTTATCTCTAACTAATTTTATAATTCATGAGTTTATTTTATAATAAATTCCATAGGAATATTTTTTATGAGAAAAACACTTAATAAAAATAAATATACCAATTTTATGGTTTTTAAAATTTAGCTTTTTATTATAGGAATTTATCATACATTGGATGTTTATCTTATGCATAACATAATTCTATTATGATGAAAAATCTATGTATAACCTAGAAATTTATATTGTTTCGAAATAGTTAATCATACAGAATCACATTATATTAATGTTATGTTACTATATAAGAAAATTATCTTCTGGTGAATGTAAATAATCATTTACATGTTTTAAATAAAAATGTTCGGTCAAAAGGAAATTAAGTAAAGTCTTTTATCTTAAAAATTGGGAATTTTTGGAATAATTATCTTAATATCATCACTGAAATAAGTTGAAGTAATTTATCTTATGGGAGTTGAAGATTATCCTATGAAGTATGACAAAAAGTATGTATCTTACAAGAATATTTAATTTAGTTTATCTTACAAAACACATACATCAAATATTTCAAGTATTATATCCTATGATGTTATTTAGAAAATTATCATACATGAACAGTTCTATCAAAAATATTTTCTTCCAAAGATTAGTTTATCTTATATATTTTCATGATTATACTCCCATAGTTGATGTAATCCCTTTATAAGTAAATTAATTCCATTAAGTTCATCAAAAGAGAACTTCTATAAATAAGAAAATATTAATTTAGACATAATATATTTTTTCAAAGAAATAAAATATTGGATAAAGAATAACTATTCCATCTTTTCCTTATAAGTAATTTAATATTTAGAAAATAATGAAACATTATATTAAGAAACCATATCATCAAATTTTAAAAGGATTATTCACTTGACCATTTTAATTTTTGAGTGTGATTTAGTTCAAATTAAAAGGACGATATATAAATAGTATGGTTAGCTACATCATGAAGTGTGGTACTATGCACATAAAAAGATAAGTTATGTGAATCATAAAATTCCAATAAATATACAATTATTGAAGTTAATATATAAGTGTTGATATTATTATATTATCCATTTTTATTGAATAATTTTTTTTGTAGTTACTTGACCTAAATTCTAAAGAATTTTGTGATAAAAAGAAGTTCTATAAATGACAAAAGAACAAAAGTTTCTTATAATACCTTATATTGTGATATATCAAATCATCTATGAGAGAATCTATCCATGTGAGGTATATACCAATTCCTTTATATTCACTCCCATCTATAACCATACTAGGCACTAAAAAGACATGTTTGAAAATGAATTTAAGACTCATTGGAGTATTCATGCATTACATTCATGGGTATGAAAGTCTCTATGAATGATTCAATTCACTATTTCTGATTGCCTGCACCAAAGATGAAGAGCCACTTTTTAACCAAAGGTTATTCCAGCCTTTCATTTTGAAAAAATAGAGAACATTAATAAATCCAATAATCTGTGATTCATAAGAAAATTTCACTCTACAAGAGATAAAAAAAATTGACATTTTAATCAGGAACAAGAAAGATTGAATGACTGTTAGAGCTTCACTTAGAATAATCTCATCTTTTATATATTCTTCTTCATATTCAGTCAATTGATACTTGGAACTATGTGCTGCATCATTTTAAAAATAAAATTGGGCATCAGATCATATGACTCTTTAGTTTTTATCTTTTAAATTTAAAGTGTAAATATATTCATTAAGATGTATTCTATGACTGATAATAAAGAAGTTATTTTAATGGTATGAGCACCCTATTTTAATGTATATAATTATGGTTGTTGTAAGGAGCTTTTGATTATCTATCTAAAGAGATCTGATTTAAAGGTTTATCTCAATGACATGAAGTCTTATGTAATTATAGAAATACAACCATAAATGGGATACATAAAAAAATTGTGATTTTAAATACCAATGTAATGAATGATTTTATTTGTGGGTTGTGTGCTGATGAGTTCAATCGAGTATCACAATGTCAAAATGATCATGAAATATGGACTACTATATCACTATTATTGTATGGAACAAAAATTGTGATAAAACATCGATATAACATTTCCTAGTTGATATCTGACACCTAAAGATTGTTGGAAGGAGAAGACACCCCTCAACTAAATTGAATACATAGTAATATTGTTGATAATGTTTCTTATTCAGGTAATCCAATTCCTGAGACAAATCAATCCATAATTTTTTAAGAATTATTTCACCTATATATTGTGGAATCTCAGTTTCCATTAGAAAATCAATGATGGTCAAAAATTTAAAAATGACATATCACATTGGAATTCTCATGATGTATAAGTTTGAGATGGAAGCTAATGTTGGAGGGAATAAATTGGTTAAGAAGAAAAATTCAACATTGAAGGTTTCTACGTAAAATAATGATAATAACTATAATACTATAAAATGTTTTGAATCATCCTAAGAATAATATACCTCAAGGAATTTGGGATCAAATGATGAACTTTCACAATTTGAAAGAAAGTTCAAAAAATTATATAACATTAGAAGAGATTTCAAAAAACCCATTATTAAGTAAAAATAAAATGAGGGAATCTCTAAAAAATCTATTGAATAAAAGTTTATGGAGATTGGGAACATTAATCTATACTTCCCTCAATAGTAAGAAAACAATAAGTCTAAGAGAAAGTATTTGAATAATTATTTAAACAAGAAAAAATCCTTTAAGGACATGAAATCCACATGGAGTACCTCTGATTATTTGAGTGATAATATATATTCACATTCATAAGATGAATTTTATAAACAAAAGGAAAATATGTGTCCTATGGAAAATTTATATGAGGTACACTCTTTTTACGATTATCAACACGAGTCTAAGTGAAAAAATAAGAATTTCTTATATGATGTACTATTTTGGGAACAAAGTATGAAATCCTAAAAATAAATAACATATCCAACATAAATTATTTCAATAATATTTTTGATAAATATTAATGATTAAATAAACAAATTTTATATTTCAAAACCCAGTTGTGAAATGCTACTACATCATATATTAAATAGAGTAATAAAATTAGGAGTTTACGAAATTAAGTTTATGATCTTAAATATGCTACAAGTGTTATTAATAAGGGGAATGATTACTTAAATAAAATACTTAGAAAAAACAACTCAAAGGAGGGAAATATGATATAAAAATCATGGATGAAAACCCCAAGCTTTATAAAAACTATTTTATGATAAGTTCTAAAAATTAAACCAGGTCTAGTATTACTTTAATATATTTTAGAATAAATAATCATTTTAAAAATGAATAATATCTAAGAAATCTAAAAATGTTTGGAATAAATAATGTTTTTATAAATAAAAAATTATCCAATTTGAATATTAATTTTAGTAAATTCCAATAGATTTCGGCTCCCAAATCATTTCTAGTTAACATTTCTAGACCCAAGAGTGTTTGGGAACCAAAAAATATTAGTATTTTTTTCCTTATATGGAACTATCCAATTGAACAATAATGTAAAAAGGATTATTGATAGTGTATTTTCAAGGAAAATGAGTTTATATTTCCCAATCCTTGAATCATTAACTATAATTTATGGAGGGTATGTCACATTTGGGGACAATAAAAAGGGATGGATAATTGGAATTGGATATTTTGAAAACCCAAAATATATCATCATCAAAAAGTACTATATGTAGAAGTATTAAAGAAAAACATGATAAGTATTTATCAACTTTGTGATGATGGTTATTTAGATGGTTTTTCTGACAATTCCTACACAATATTTAAGGAAAAATCTCTTATGTTTAGTTCAACCGGAATAGAAAATGTCTACACTATAAATATTAATTCAATGTCTATAAAAATTGCAAATTTTTTGAATATTGGAATTAATGATTCTGGGATTTGGCATAGAAGACTTGGATATTATAATTTTTAATCCTTGAAAAATTTTCTTTGATATATATAATTTATAAATTTTCAAACCTTAAATCTGATAAAAAGAAACTGTGTGATGCATGTAAAATGGGAAAGTAAGATAAGTCATATTTGAAACTAGTTTAAGAGGTTTCTACTTCTATACCCCTAGAAATTATCCATGTCGATATGTTCGAACCTACTAGAATAGAAATACATGTTTTAAAATCATTTTTTTATATTTTTCTTGTTGATTCTTCAAGATTGACTTCTGTTTATTTTTTTAAAGTTAAATGAGAAGCTTATTTTTTTATTTTATTTCTGTATATTTGTACAAAATAAAAAAGATACCAAAAATGTGTCTTTAAGAATAGATCATGAATGGGAATTTCAGAATCCTGAATTTTGTTTGTTTTTCTCAAATCATGGTGTGAAACACACCTTTTGTTCTCCCTGGCCCTTCAAAAGTATGGTGTTATTAAAAAGAAGAATAAGAAATTACAAGAAATTTATAGAACAATGATATGTGGATAAAATAGTCCACCTCATTTTTATCATGATTATGTAAATATATCATTTTTTATCATTAATAATGATTTAATAATGAGTATGTTGAAAAAAAACATTCTATGTTATGGAATAATATATATCTTAAGGTAGAATATTTTAAATTATTTTGATGAAAAGGTTAAATTCTATACACCAAAGATAATCTTGGTGGATTTGATCCAAATGATGATAAATAAATCTTAATAGGATATTCTACTACTTGTAGATCTTATATTGTTTTCAATAAAAGGTGACAGAATATTGAAGAATCAACTCATGAAAAATTTCAAGAGAGTGAACCTTTTCTTCACAAAATGAATCAGAATAAAGAGTAAAGTTATTTTATTTATAACATTATACTTTCAAATTTTATTAATAATGAAAAGGATGATGATTTAGAATTTTATATTGTTGAACCAAATCCTGAAATGATTGATACTAGTGAACTATAATTTTTTTACCTTTATAACCTAGAAAACATAAGGAATATACTCTATAGACTTTTATAGGAGATCTATGTTTCGGAGTTAGGACTAAAATAAATATAGAAAATGAAATAGAATTATATGCCTTTTAATCTTGGATAAAACCTAGAACTTCAGAAGAATATTTATTTGATGAGAGTTGGAATTTATCAATGAAAGAAGAGTTAAACCCATTCAAAAGGAACATGGTATGGAAATTAGTTCATAGTCCATACGACCATTTTCTTATTCGAACTTAATGGGTATTTGGTAATAGACAATATGATCAGGGTGTGATCACTAGAAATAAATATATGTTAGTTGCAAAAATATATAACTAAGGTGAAATAATAGATTTGAAATATATGGTTTCCCCTCTATCTAGGATAGAATCCATTTGAATCATGAAGCATATGAATCTCAAATGAATTATAAAGTATATCATATGGATTTCAAATATCCCTTTTTAAATGAATTTTAATGGAGGAAGTTTATGTTTACCAACTTCAAAGTTTGGAAGATTCAAATTTATCGAATTCTATTTTTAAAATTAACAAAGATATTTACGGTCCAAAAAATAACTTAGATCCTGATATGAAATATTATTTTAATTTGTTTTATCAAACAGTTTTTGTGTGGATTTTTATACTCCAATATTTTTAAGAAAAAATCATCAAAAGGTACTTTTCTTAGGAAAATATTAATTGATGAGGTTATTTTTGGGTTAACAAACCAAAAAGTATGTAATGATTATTCCAATCAAATGAGAAAAGAATTTGAGATGAGAATTATGAGGGTTTTAGACTATTTCAACTATTTTCAAATTTATCTTAAATATTTTGAAAATTTTTTATGCCAAATAAAACATATACTCGATTCACCTAAAAAATTTGAACTTAAAAATGGTTAGAATTATTCAAATCTAATGAGGTCGAGCATGAAGAATGACTTGGATGGGGTTGTAAAACTATTTTAAAACAATATATATAGAAGAATCATTGGAATATTTCTTTATTTTACAAAAATTTAGACATACATCATGTTTTTTGAATTGATTTGTCCAATAGTTCAATCTAATCTGAAAGAATATAATTTAATTGCTTCCAAAATAATTTAAAGATATTTAAAAGGTACTATTTTTCTTTCTCTACTATTTATTACAATTTATAAATTTAATTTAACTTTAGGTTCAGATGCCTATTTTGGTCATTGTAGACTAGATTGGAAAAGAACATCAAGAACCGATCATTTTTTTGGTAAATCCTTAGTATCATGGTCTAGTAAGAAAACACACTTTTTATATTTTCATCTAGTAAAGATGAATATATTGTATCTAGAAGTTTATGTACATAAGTGATTTGGATGAAACAAACCATTATGAATTTTGAGTTTGATTTTAATTATGTTCCAATCTAATGGGATAAAACAATTGCTGTCAACATTTCAAAGAATTTGAAAAACCATTACAGAAAAAACCCATTGATCTAATGCATCATTTATTAAGAGGTCATAAAAAATAGTTATATCACTTTAGAAGATTTTTTTTCATAAAAAATTCATTAGTTGATATCTTTACAAAACCTTTTCCTACTGAAATATTTGATTTTATAAAATTATAATAAGTTTTCTTTTAATTTTAGTTAGTTATACTTTACTTATTTCATAGGGTACTGAGTGTGAATTTAGATTTAGTAAGTTAATTTATTCTATTTATTTAATTAAATAATTATTTCCTCTGTTTCATGTATTAGTCACATCCCAATATAACAGATATTCTAGTATTATCATGATTACCCTATACATCACACTAAAAAACCCTTTGGTTTCAAAAAAATGTAAAAAAGAAAATCCATCCTAAGTGAAAAACCTTTGTAACCCTTAAGGACCTTATCTTCTATCTATTCCAAAATCCATAACCTAACACTCCAAACCTTAAAAACATATTTTATAATAGGATAAGATATGTGATGACACATTGCTTTTACCAGTAGTTTCAAGTTCTCACGATCTCTAAGTAAAGTGCTGAGTGGAACAACCATAGATTTTAGCTAGCTCGATAGACCATACAAGCTGATTAAGAAAGTTATCAACCACCAAATATGGGAGATTTTTATTATTATAAATTTATAATGTTATTTTTATATAATTAAGATTATGATTTATATGATACTTGAGTGTTACATTTTAGAGATTCAAAATATTTTTTAAGAGTGACTGAAAATCAAAAAGAGTATTCAATATCACTGGTAGCAATGGATGAAGTATTTATATATCTTTATGAATATATTTTTGATTTTATAATTTAATTAGATACAATTTATGTATTCATCCCTCAATAGATAATAATTTCACTTCATGGAACAATGGTTTTAGAGAAGATATTGATAGAGGACTTGGAACCTGAGTGAAAAGTTATTGAAAAATTCATTAAATCTATAATTTCCATGTATAATGGTATGCTTGATATGATTTTATTTCATGATGTCACATTTTTATATTTTTTTATTTAAAAACCTTTAAATATGGATTGATATGTATTAATAAGCATGTTCGACATTCAAAACAAGAGGGTTAAATTTTTTCCTTTTGGGAGACTGTTAACCATGATCATTGTCAAAAATTGGGATATAACTAGATGAAACTAGGGATACATTTTGTCACGAGATAAATAAAATTATGGTCTAGAGTTTTAAAATGAAGTGTATTTTTTGAATTTATTTTTTAGGAATGTTATTTTCGGTTGGAATCGAGAAGGAAATGGAATCAGACTCTATTGACATTTAGGGGGAGACTTCTCGAGCGATAATTACTACTGTCATACGTGAAAAAGTTATTATCTATGTCACTACAACCTTAAAATATTATATTTAAATTATAAGAGTATAATAATTCTTAGAAACTAAAACTATTACTAGGATACTTTGGGAATTTTTAGTTGTTTTATCGGATTAGATTCGAACACGGGAGGATCAATTGGATGAGCGTTTGGTTGTGATTGATACAAAAATGCTTTTAATCGTTCAACCTATTGTTTTACTAGTTTCTATTATAGGGTAATGTTTGGATTTAGATTTTACATTACTTTTTAGTATTTATCATGAAAATACTAACTATACAACATTTTAAGTGATCCCTCTTTTTGAAATATCTCACCCAGCAGAGATTATTTGAAATGATAGTGGAATATCTTTTAGTTGTATCAATAATAGTGTGGTTTTGGGGGATGGAGATAAATCTAATGAAGCTACTTTTATAGTCTCCAAAAAGAAAACCAAGTCCATAATTTCATGATCCCATTTATATAAAATATTATCCTCCGGTTGATGAAAACCAACAGGCTGATGGATATTGTTATTTAGATGAAGATCAAAGTGTAGAATATCATCACAATTTATTTTCACCAATTCATACACATAATACAATATATGGAATTACTATAGTATATCTTGATACTGTTGATGAATGAGCTAAATCAATTTTTTTGAGATGATTTTTTAATAGAATTTATTGAGAAATGAATTAATTTAGTCCCAAGCAGGGGTAAATAATCATCAAGAACAAGTTATTTCCAAGAATGGTTTTGATGAGTTAAAGGTGTTGATTCTACTAACTATGGAGAAGATATCCAAATAATTGACTAGATAATTCTCCCACCAATAATATTTCAATAAATCTATGATAGAGTTTAAGTTATAATGTGTCTCCCATGCCATAGAAATGATGATAGGTGGGATTTATTCAATGTAATATAATCTTATGTCAAAAGATACATTATATGACCTACTATGAAGTGTAGTTTATAAATTCATGAGAATTGTGATAATTAAAAAATAATTATATATAATTTTGATCAATATAATAATAACATTGGTACTCTACCGATGTATAAAATTTCAATCAATTAGGATAACTATGTTTAGACCCAAAAAATATAGAAGTTTTATCATCACAATGTTAGGAAATGTAGGCAGGTCATCAACAAATACATTTTCTATGTTGGATGATAATCTTGGAAACATATATTATCTTATATCAAGAAATAAAATAGTATACTCTTCTTATAAATAATAAGGCGTGTTTGCTGTGCGAAATGATAACTAAGTTACTTGTAAGTGTACATAAGTTATCGTTTCATTGAGAGTTCCTACTATTTCTTACATTTCATAGATTCTATATGATAATCAATTTGAAGTGTTTTAGAAGTTAATTATCATCAATAAAAATATGGGAAGTTTTCATAAATATTTTGGTAGTTTTTATCAATAAATGTGGAATGGTTTTACAATCCTATTAGACTATAAAAAAATGATATGGTTATGCAAAGTAATATATGTGTGGATGCACTGTATCACATATAAGGAAGATGCTCTCTATATCAATCAATTACTCATAATCATTCCATAACATCTAAATGATTTAAATATATTTTTTAGCAGATAGAGATCTATTAAAGGTTTAATATTTGTTTTTCTCTTAATAGTTTATTACCTTATAATACCACTTATACTAAGTCTCCTTTCACTCCTACATATCACTTTAACCTAGATAGAGCTAAAAAATATTCAATTGAAATCCAGTCCAGCTCATTAATACCAATCATGATGATAAAACTATAATTAGAGGATGTTTTTTCACCTTGGGACACTTTATTATAGAAAAATATTATACTCATCTACATATATTCTCTTTACCTATAGGCCAACCAAAGTAGTTTAAGAAATCACCACTAGAACAACATCCTATACAACATGAATGATTTGTTTCTTGGGAATTTTGAACTCATATTCTATGGTTTCATTTAAAAATTTGAAATATTGTTTCCTTTCTTTTAAATATCTTCAACTACTGTCTTTCCTTTTTATATACTTTTCATATATTATGGCTGTTATATGTTACTATGTTCTTTCAAATTTCAACTGTTAAATTTTCTATAAAAGTCCATGATAAATTCCATTCATATTCGATATATCTTATTCTATCAATTTACACCTATTCATGTGATATACTCATTGTATTATTTATCATTTTCTTTCATCGTTATAATGTTATAAAATGGGATATAAGAAAAAAGGAAACAAAAATTAAGTATGTTTTAAACTATTTTTTTCAAAATTTTCATTTATCTTTCAATGAGTTTTTTTATCAGCAAAAAAGGGGAGATTGTTTGAACGATCAATGTTTTTAGAATATATCTTAGTACTTTATATTTTTTTATAATTCAATAAATCACTATTTATATTATAATGAGTATATTTGAAGTGGTTCAGATTTTATCTCTGACTCTTAATATATTTCATGATGTTATTTTGAATTATTTTCAAAGGAATTTATATTATGAAGAAATAAATTTACAATCATATAAAGATCCATTTTTTTGATGCTGAAATTTATTTTCTTATCAAATGAATTTATCTTACTCTAGATGTTTATCTCACTTGTAAGATAATTATGTTACGAATGAAACTCTATGTAAGTGCTGGAATTTTAGTTCCCAAGAAAATATTTTATCTCATATAATTTCAATATAGAAAAGTTATATTACTACATAAAAAAATTATCCAATGAAGATGGTAAATTATCTTCTGCTTATTAGAAATCAGAATGTTCATTTAGAAGTAATTTAAGTGAATACTTCTGTCTTATGAAATGAACTTTCATAAAATAAAAATCCTAAAATTATAAAGGTATTTAGTTGAGGTAATTTATATTATGGGAATAGAATAATATATTATGATGCTTGAAGAGAAACATTTATCTTATACAAATTATAAATTTATTTTATCCTATGAAATACATACATCAAATATTTCAATTAGTTTCTCTTATGATGTTTTTTTTGACAATTTTCCTATGAGAACAATGTTATCAGACATTTATCTTATGAAAATCAAGTTATCTTATGGTTTTAAATTATTATACTCCTATCATTGATGTGATTTCTCAATAAGTCAATTCATACTTTTAATTTCATCAAGAAAGGATTTGTTTAAACAAAGAAAATATTTATTTAGACAAATAATATATTTTCCAAGAATGGAAAGGTCTGATAAATAATATCTTTACCATATATTCCATATAAGTTATTACATATTAAAAAAAAAGTACACATTGCATTAAGAACCCATCTCTTCAAATTTTAAAAAGTTTTTTTCACTCGACCATTGAAATTATAGAGTGTTTTTTATTTTAAATTCAAAGAAGATAATATAAATAAAAGAGTTAGCTAGAGTATTATGGGTGATGGTGTGTATATGTAAGAAGAATGGTATGTTATTCATACAATGACTGGAAATATATAATTATTGAATCTTCTATATAGGTACTGAAATTTCAAGACTATGCCTTTCAATTGATGAAATTATAGAGATTCATGTAGAAGAATCTCATCTTCTCTAGACACTTCTTCTTATTATATCAGTTCTTACTTGAAACTATGTGTTGCACCATTTTAAAAAATTCATTAATTCATATCTGTTTCTATCTAAAATATTAATTATTGAGTTTTTTATGGTTGTAGATAGGTCTTTTATGTGGAGATCCTTGATAAAAGATATTTGACCTTCATAACAAGTAACCATTTGCAGCACTTAGAAGCACCCATAAAAAGGGTTTGGGTAGTAAAAATCACTAAACATGAGATCTATACTATCAAAGAAGTGTACTAGAACATTTATGTTCCTTGAACCACTATAAATATATTCTTTTCAAATTTTTTACATTTGGAATTCTTTTACACTGCCTGTTTTTGTTTAGGAAAACATTGGAACTCGCATACCATGAAAAGGTGTTTTTAAAGTAAATAAAATTTTCAGTAGATGCCTTCACCCAATATTGAGTATTTTATATAAATTATATTTGGAGATAAGAATCATTTCATAACACCTTTTACCAAGGTTAATATATCGATGTAGTTTTGGATAAATTGACCGAACAACCTTAAGAGGTCAACCAAAGAAAGAAACATACAATTAAAGGATTTTCAAATTATTATTTAATTGACAATAAAAATCGAATATATATGAATCATTTTATTAATAAAGTTTTTAATAAATTTAAATTGATTATTGAGGAGGATATTACATGTTATAGCAAGAATTAATCCATGGTAATATTGTTTTTGTCTCAATTATACTCTATTAAGACATATTTTATATTATGCATCTAATTTATTTTATATGGCGTAAATACTAATCTTTTTAAATATTATATGATGAATTCCTATTTATTTGTGTTATTTAAATTTTAATTCAATTTTTCCCTTTTAATAGAGTTTGATTCAAAAGTAAATAAAACCATAAATATTTTTTTTCACAATCTCACTCTTATTTAGATTATTCATGTTTAAATTTATATTGAAATAATTATACACACTCTTTCTTATTGAACCCAATATTTTTTTATTATAATCTTTTTTTATGTAGTTTATATGTTTTCTTCCAAATTTTCCTCTCTTTGGTTATAAAAGATATTAAAATTAGGTTATTGAAGAAAAACAAACCTTATTTTCTCTTTTGGGTTGGGAATATTTTTCTTCCATGTTGATGTTGTATAAAATGTTTATAGAATATTATTTCATATTATTTAATGATTTTTTAAATTCATTTTAAACCATATTTTAATTTCTTATAAATTTTTTATAAAATAGTCCTTTTATTTTTTTTCTAATCGTTTTTTTGACATTCACTAAAAAAAGTATGAAAGGAATATTATTTTTTAATGTATACACGATATTTTTTCAATATTTTTATATCCATTATTACTTTTCAATATTCCTATTAAAGTATCAACAATTTTTTAAATTAAATCCATTATCCCTTATTATGTAAATTTTTATTTTTCATTTTAAAATAAGATGCAATATTTTTTGAAAGGATGAAAACAATTTTGGAAATGATTTATATAATATTATTTTACAATAATGTTACAAAATAATTAAGGAAAAATATTTTTAATGTTTAACTTCCATTGTTATCTCTAATTATTAAAATACTTTCCTTTATTTCAAACATTAGTTTCTAATAAACTGAGGGTTTTATACCGTCCTTAGATTATTATGGACTATACCAAATTTTGAGAGCTTTCAATTTCTTATGATTATGTTCTCCATGACTCTGCATTATTAATTGAACAATATATTTCTCCTTCATACGCATATTATTTTTTTATAATATATATATTTTTCATCACAATATTCTCTTCATTTTTTACCATTACAACATAAAATATTACTTGAATTATGTTTATAAAGAAAGTTATTTAATTAAGTGGTGAAATAATGATTTTTTTATTCTTGAACCCACATAGATATTTATCTGTTGAAAAGGCACATTTATTATGTATTATAGTGTTGATTATACATATTTGGAATGTATTGGAAACATATAAGTGGTATGTGGGGATCATTTATAGATATACCCTCTATGCTTCAAGAGGTATCATGAGACAGAAAATGGCCAAATTAGTTGTGTATTTTATGTATACCTAACAAATAAGTAAAGTATGTTGTAATAGGTCCTTAATGGTAAGGTTCATGATGTATTGTAATGAGGAATTGACAGTAAGATCATGATGCCCTACATTACGAATTTACTTAATTAAAATTTCATCTATTATTATTTATCAGATGATTATGTTGATATTTTCCATAGATACATAATTAGGATCACATTATTGATGATAAATGCATTGATTATCCACTCTTCCAAATTTCTAATTTCTTATCCACTCATGATAGATTTAATTGTACACTTTCCATTAGTAATCATTTTAGACCACCCTTTATTATGTTTTCCTTTCCCTGAGATTTATAGAAGAAATAATTTAATGATTATAAAGGTTATAATTTTTTTTTCATATTTTGTTTTATTTTTCCTATTTAATATGGATATCATCTATATATATAGTCTCCTATGATTTCTAAATTGATATATCCTTCAGGATGATATACCTTTTACCTTATAACAATATAATAATTTAAACACCAGGTCTGGGTTACTGGAGTTGGGGTCCTTACAACTACACAATATGTGTTTATAACTTTGGGAGAGCACACTACTCTACCATGTTACCAGACCAATTCATACCATTCACTCATTTCTTCTAATAAGGTATGA
Source organism: Viscum album (assembly GCA_963277665.1). Taxonomy (NCBI): domain Eukaryota; kingdom Viridiplantae; phylum Streptophyta; class Magnoliopsida; order Santalales; family Viscaceae; genus Viscum; species Viscum album. The sequence continues at coordinate 1,242,218,706 of OY728156.1, read as the reverse complement.
ATTGGTTTATAGATATGCATGTATTCTTCTAAATTTATTGACATAAAATCACTTTATGATCACTATAAATAACTAGTATTCCTTGTGTGTTTAATGTAAAAATAGATGATCCATTAAATTATAGATACTACCTATAAATAATCTCCTAGATATGATCTTAAACCTAACTTCACACAACCAAAATACTTCACAAGGAATAATTTCAAGACCAGGAACATTATCCTCTTTAATCTTCAATGGTATGCATAGTAAAACCCAATATTCTATATTATCCAAAAAACATCTAGTTTAATTTATTTATTTATGTATAATATAATTTTATTTAAATACTAATTTTCATTAATATGTATTCTTGTAGTAAATTTTATCATCATGAAATCTTGATATGCAATGAGGGAAAAACTACTAAAACTTATTCTTATTTTAGAAAAAAAGTTCCCTTTCATACTATTTATTTATAATGAACACATATTTAAAATTATTTTTCTATTTTCCTCTACTTATCCATGTTCAATTCCATTCAAATTCTGCACAACCTATTAACATATAGCTAATGAAAATATGAATTTCAAATTTTAAATTCAAATAAAACTTAACTTCCAACTTTTTTTAAATTTAACCAGTATTTAAATATTCTTAAAATAATTTTTCATCATAGAATTCAATATAAATTTTAAATAAATGATGAAATAAATTCAAAAATATTATTATGATCCTATATATATTCTCCAGTTTTTCTATTTTATAGTGAGACACTATTTCTTGAAGTGCATTAAGATGATTTCCACCAATCATTTTGAACTACCAAATGATATTACAATGAAACCATATCATTACAACCTAGAGTTCATTTATATTCCAAAACACCAAATATTATTTGATCTTACTTTCTATTGATGTAGTTATATTAACAAAATAGAACACCTTATAGACACAAACCCACACTTCTTACAACTAGATCATTCCTCTTGACATAAGAATTTCTATATAACATTACATAGAAGAATGCTTACCCATGCAGGCGTGTGTTTGATATTTTTACAATGTAGTACAGTTCCTTTTTGTTTCAAGTATAATGTTTCATGAAGGAAATCCATTTCCCTATTTCATGGAATTTTTTCTATGATATTTACATCCTTGTATTGATAAAACTGAATAAATTCCATCCTCTCCATATTTTTAGCACAACATGTAACTCATAGTGAAAAACCCTCATACATGAAGAGTCATGAACCAACTTAACTCCCATTAGAAAATAGGTATAAAATCTGGGATATATAGTGATTGAAATGGTTTTAAAACTTTTTTCAGTATGATATGGAACACTCATAAGAATAATATAGACCATTTCTTCTCAAGCATCGAATAATTCTACAGTGTAGTTTCCTTCTATGTTGCAGACACCTCTAGATTGAAATATTCTAGATAGACCCATATAATGAAGTTATAACATGCATCATGGATTAATTGTTTATGTTTTTATTTATTTTTACATTACAAAGGATGTGACATAGTCATATTGTATTCAATGTTTAAATTACTAAATTTCCATAAATTTCAAAACTTTATCAACAATTATTCAATCTTTAATTGATACCCATGAACACTAATAATTACAAACAATATTGATTCAAATTAATGATAAATTATTATATATTAATGTAATTACCTTTTATTCTTCTCAAAAATTGATTTCTGATAGTTTTTCAAAACTTATAAAAAGTTCATTTGAAATGAGCATGATGATAGAACATAATTTTTTCCTTCATTTTTATGTTTCTAAAATATGGAAAGTAAAATTTTTTATTCAAAAAAATATTTTATAGATCAACTAAAACAATTTGGGTTGACATTCAATTAAGTATAAGTAATCTGATAATTATTTTTATCAAACATGATATTGATGAATCTGGGAAACTGATTGATCAAAAACATTATAGAGGTATGATTTGAAGTTTATTACATCTAATGGATAATCGACTTGCCATTACGTTTTTAGTTTCTTTGTGTATCCTATTACAATATAATTCAAAGGAATCAAATCTAAAATTGTAACAACACAGTTAAAACTACCTTAAAAGAACATTGGGATATAGAATGAGTTAATTTTTTAGAAACAAATTTTTTACTTAAAATCCACGTAGATGTTAACTTTGGGGGTTGTATGTTGGATAGGAAAAATACATCAAGAATGTGTCATTTATTATTATCAACTTTAGTTTTTTGGTCTATAAAGAAGAAACACCCAATTAAACTCTCAACTACTAAAAATGAATATTGTGTAACCAAATGTTGTTATACAGAATTGTTATGTAAGTAAAACACACTCATGAATTTTAATTTGAGTTTTACTCAAACTATAATAATTTTTTATATTAAAAGAATTATTAAATTGTCTAAGGACCCATTAGATCATTCATTTTTGAATTAAATAGTTTTAATACACTATATCCTTTGGTATTATCGAAAAAAATTAGATATTATTATTGCATTTTTCAATATTAGAAATAATCTTGATAAAATATTTACCAAACCATTAAATTATTATTGATTTGAATAAATAAAAAAATTTGAGGATAGTCCTCATGAAATTATCTTTCATTTACTTCTTGTTTAAAATCTCTCCTATCATTAAAATATCTTTAATAATGTGTGCACTATTTTTTATACCCTTACTTTTATCATATTTGTCTCCCACAAAAGATATGTCCATAGCTAAACTTGATTTATATACTCTACTTTGAATATTATACATTAAAGATTGTTTTGATTAATCTATTAATTAAAATGATATATTTTTTCTTCTAGAAAATAAATATTTATTGATGATAAGAAATGTTATGTTGAACATTTTTCCTAGAACCATACCCAAAAGAGGAAGATCATCTATGTATTGAAATATAACTTCATGGAGGTTGAATTTCTCTATTTCAGTCTTCTATTAGTTTTATTCAATTTTTTATTCCCATGAATTAATTGGAATATTAAAGGGGTGATATATTCATTCACAATGATAATTTAGTTTATCTTTTCCATGTTTTATTTTATCAGATTATTTTTGAAAATATTTAAGTGGGTGAAAATAAAGAAAAATGTATGTTTTTTTGGAGATAAAATTTAAAAAATTGTGAAGAGAAATTTAATTTTTTTAAGTTTTTCTTATGGGGGATAAAATCATGATAATATAAAATTTTAATATTAGAAAAAATTATTCTTAAGGGAGAGAAAATTGTATAATTATATTTTTACAAAGGAAGATATATTTTTTGTTTTAAAAAGGGGTGAAAAAAGATTTTTTCATATAGATGGATATATAATGGTGTAAAATTATTATATTTACTTAATTATTTTGTTTCTGATATGTTCTTTCTGAAGGATGTAAGTTAGAGTCGAAGAAATTATTTTCCTCAGAACATACATGAGATTCTATTTCCAATATAAGTATAACTTCTAAATTTTTCTTATGCACGTTTTGTTTCAGAATGGAGGAGATTTTTGAGTCATTGAGTCACCTGATTCATTTATTTTGAATATATCAATACATAAAATATTAGATTTATTTAATCTGAAACTTTTTTTTAGTTATTTTGTTGTGAAAAATTTAATTTTTGATAAATGAAATTTTGAGTCACTTAATAAGAAATATGAAAATTTGGTTATATTAAGTTTCATGATAGATGAAATTCAATAGATTTATGAGAATTGTAGTGGTGTAGTAATAACTCTATCAAAATATGAATAGCTAAATTGAGTTTATTGGAATATTATGATTTATCATTCAATATTGTTACAATTGATCCTAATGAATATATTATTCATATAATGGAGTTTTTTATAATGAATTATATAAATACAACCTCAACTTTCTGGATAAGAATATGTTACTTTATTATTTTAATGTATCTGAACTTTTTGGAGCTGTGCAATAGATTATTTCCAAGAGAGTGATTCTGGTCTGTGTAAGTTTTTTTTCTAAATGTTTTATCTTAATAGTTATCATACTGTGAGGTTTTACTTGTAAAATCTATTAGTTTTTCCCATTTAATAATTGTGTTTCAAAGCATCTGGATTGTGTGATTTTTGTAATGAATATTGATATCATGGTGTGTGAAACATATAGCTTAATTGTGCGTCAAGGGATTCTGGTGAAAATAAAATAGAGTATTTAATCATATGAATATTGGGATTCCATGGATACAAAGATAACAAATATTGTGGAATGTTTTAGTATACGGATTATAGGGATTGGAAGACGGCCCATCTGATAGGTATAAAATATGGGATACCTAAATTTATATTTATAAAATTCATTACAGGTTATGGTTAAAGGGATTTGGATTTTATAATAACCATTTTAAGAGTGTTTGAATTTTAATTAAATAATCTGTGCATTATTTTTATATTTTGAATTCATTGTTTTTCTATACTTCATGAAAACTTTTTGACTTTTCAATAGTTTTGATTACTGCTTCTTTTACACACATTTTTTTAGATTTCAACTTCGTTGGAATATTTTATTTCCAATTAATGTAAACCTGAGGGTGTCATAAAATTAATATTCATCTTATAAATACAATTAAATCCACACCCTCTTGTAGGGCCTCTTCCTAATATATATAGGATAATAATGGCCACCCAACTAAGGGTAAAAAATACTCATAATTTTACATGGGAACTTAATTTTATTTGATGCACCTATACCTACGATTCCTTATATAAGATAATTCATGAATTCACATTAGAAATAATCCAAGACATAGTTTTTTGAGAGGTTTTCTTAGTCTAACTATTTCAATATATATCTCATGTATATCATTGTATCTCATTAAATACCTATATATACATGATTTTAATAATCTACTATTATATCCTATAGCTTCAACCAAATTAATAATATATGGAACTTTATACCACTAATGGTATATTTTAATTACCCAAAAATAAAATAGGATTATTTTTTCACATATCTAAATTCAAATCATGCATAATTTATATTAAACACTTTAATATATAAGTTTTAAATCATATTAAAATATAAATTTATTAAATAATAAGAATATTTTGACAAAATTCATTGCTCACATTTCTATAATAGATCCTAAGTACTTAGGATACTGGGATGTTAGAACCAAATTATAGCTACCCACATATCAATACTAAAGAGTGATATTAGTTCCAATATATTGATCTATATATGAAATTGCGTTAGTTGAATGAAATGGAATATTTTATTTTACCTAGAATTTAACTTATATATATATAAAGTATATGAATTATAACAAAAAACATTAAATTAAATCATTCCAACATTTATAATGTAAATCATTTATATATAAAAATAATAAATATGATATTAAAAAAATATATAAATAATTAACATATTTATTATCAGATATTATAAATTTTAAAAATGTTAAATTCTATAAGAAAACTCTTAATAAATTGAAAATTCACTTGGATTAGGTGGGAAAATTTATTATAATGTTTTTAATAATATATTATATAGGCAACTATGTGAGGAAACCCTACACAATGAACCAGTTCTTTGTGAATTGGAATAAACTACAAAATAATGACCACACCTTGTTTTCTCTAAATAATTACTTTTATAAATAGATTTTTAGATGATCACTTCTTGTACCATGAAATTGTAATATTTTATCACGTCATTATTTTAACTTGTAAATACAATTCCCACAATATTAATAATTTTTGAATTATTTGGGCTTAGTGGAAGCTGTGGGTGGTTCACTCGTTTAAAAATTTTCAACCTAAATCATAATAAAAATCTCATGAATGAAAAACATTAATAAAAAATCCTTAAATAAGATCATCAGACATAATTCATAATTAATTACCAAAAAAACTACTCCATGAATTTTTTGTGTTTCATTTTTTATAATCATTGACATGTCTTTGTTTTAGGAACTCACACCAGTATCCCTCTAGGAATATTGACACATGTTCCAAAAATCATAAAAAATATATCTTGATATCTTATATTTTAGAAAAATGGAATAAAGTTATTTATGATGTTTATTGTCAATCATGTAGGATCATATCACTTATCCTCCCATTAAACATAAGATAATGTGGGGATATCCTCCATAATTCTCCCTTTTTGTTGAGAGAATAAATAGAAAAATGAAATTCTAATAAAAATGTAACATATTTTTTATATTTAGTTTTAAATTGTAATAATTGTATAAAAGTCATTTTAATTTATATAATCTATTCAAAGACCCCATGTTTCTTCTTTAAATAAAATTTATATTATTTTTAAGTGTCATGGGTATCTAATACCACTACATAAGATAAATAGAAATTTATTTATTTTATAAAATATTTCCCTTAGACCATCAACTCGGATTGAACTCTCCCTATAGATTTATCAAATGTAAAACCACAAAATAATTTTGGTTATTTGTTAAAAATTTATTATTTACTTATCCAACGTATGGTAACTTATAAATTCCACCAGAGATAAAATAAAACTCACTTATTTACATATTTAATATGTCATAATTTTATAAAAATTGATATAACGAGAATAAACATCAATGTTGATTATATTCCAACACTAAAAGTTAACTAATTCTAATGAATTTTCAGATTCCTTTAGTTTTTGACCTTATAGGTCTCTTTATCAGTGACATTAGGTCCATCAAACATACCAATAGTCATACCTATCAATAGATCCTGACCCCCAAAGATAAATAGAATAGTTATAGTAATGTAAAACCTTCTTTGAATTATATTATGTAATATAATCCATTTTTCTATTGATATATCATTAAAAAAGATTCCTAAATCTTTCATCATCCTCGAATATTGATCTATCTTACTTTAAATTTTCAAAATTTACATACCTATAATCACCATGAATTTTAAATTCTTCACGCACTATAATAGAAATTAAAGGTATATAAATATCATCTTTTATAACATAAAATGGAAAAATTATATCTTGATAATTCAATTAGTTTCATACAACTCTTAACGAACCTAGAAAAAGACACATCACGAAGAGAATAAATGTTAATATTTTCATAATGTATCTAACTATACAATTAATGATAATATTTAATATTGTTCTCAATTATAAGGAACAATGCACACACTCGTACATAGAAACATTAAAATACACCCAAAACATGTATAGTTCTTATTGGTGTGTTCATCCTTATGTTCCAGTAACATCATGGCCATAGTGACCACTAAGACGGTAACCAAAAATATGGGTTACATGGACTCAGGAATTCCTCTCTGTACACTAGAGGCTACCGACTAGTAATGAGAGTCTATGGAGGTGATAACGGGAAGACTATACCCTCCTGATCAGAGTAGAACAAAGATAAATCAGAAAGTAAATAGTACACTACAATAAAAGCAATAAAAAATGAAATACAAGCAGTGAAAGAATAATATAATATCTGAATAAAGGTGGCCAATTCCAAAATTACAGAAATGTATGTATGAATGATGATGCTTTAAGTAAAAGCAGTATGATTTATAATAGAAATACAATTTAATAAAATAATAACATCCCAATGACTAGATCATGAGTATCTCAAGCACCATCTAGGTCTTATTCCATAACACCATCATATAAATGTAAATCAAAACATTGGGAGATGTTTGCTTCCGTATATAAATACCTAAATACATAATGTCAAATCACGTACAAATGGTTCCTGAGCAGAGTGTGAGATACAATTTTATTTTTCTAACACCCATGATGTGTAGCCAATCCAGTCCATCTATAATGTAAAGAAGTGTAGGAAATAAATAATAATAAACAAACAATGCTGAATAAATATAAAACAACCAACCCAGGTTATTAAGGGATACCTGATGGCTATACGCGTTTCAACTCAGGATCAAGATAAGATATCCGACTATTAACTCTCTCTCTCTCTCTATAAATATATAGTTTAGTTATATATTGCATCCACCTATATGAACCAAGTGCGTGTAGTCGCCTAATGGCCATATACCTGGAATACTAGTTACTAGATGGACCAGGTCATGACTCACACATCCATAACTAGTCTCAAAGAGCCTATAAACTCATGAAATATAATAAATTTTATACATCTCAAGAAGAGAGAGAGAGAGAGAGATAAAGAGAGACGTCATGAAACAACATTTAGGATGGTAAGTGAGCATCCATGCAAGCACTGTAATCATGGTATGTGGCTCGTATGACCATTTCCCATATAGTATCACTAGTGTGAGATACTATTAACTCAAAACCTGATGGGAGGGAGTGTGATTTCCGTCATGGATCAACACCCATTACCATTGTACATAATCTCTATAAAGGAGTATTATAATTATAATCATCATTCTTGACGCAATACCTCTCACACCTTATATTTATCAATCCCATATAAAGGCATCATCACATTTATAATATAATACATAGGGAAATATGTCTTATTCATTTCATTATCCATGTTCTATTCCATTACATCTTTTCAATTCATACAAGCATTTATAAAGCAGAAGCAATAGGTGTGGCTTCACCACACTTTTAAATCATTTCAAAAAATCAATTTAATTTAACAATTTAATATAATTCCAACATGGAAGGAAACCATCATGACAAGTAATTTAATTTATAAAAAACAAGGTAATTAATTTATCAGGGTTTAAAGAGGCAATTAGATTATGCCTCTAACAAATGAGAAATTGCCTACATGGGAATTTTCATTTGTATGATGGTCCATGATATTATGATTTTCTTGGATCAAATAAACATTTACCTAAAAAGGAGGGAAATTTATTTAATAATAACAAAAGAGGCCTTGTACAAGAATGCCACTTATCAAGAACTAACATGAAGTAATAAACAAACTCCAAATAAATGAACCATGCTTGGATTAAATAACAAATCATTAGTTTTTATGTTAAAATACAGTGCACCTAATCCAAGGTGTTTTATTATAAAAACATAATTTTTTTTACCAATAATCTATTTAGAATAATTAAACGTCATTTAAGGATTCATAATCAATTCATATTAATGAAACATTTATTCTAAAAAATCATACAACAATAATTAATATTCATGGAAGGTCTGAAAAGTGAGCAATTAATGAATTATAAATTTCAATTTCAATGGATGGGGATCCTAAATCAAGAAGAACAAGGTATATCTGAACACTTTGAAACTTGACGTTTCCATCGATGACCTCTTGAAGATGATCTTTCCCACCTCCGATCATATAAAACATATTTCATCTACATATGGAAACCTATCCCCTATGTGCATATTCACATGGTCGTGAATATGTACAAGTGGATCCTTACATATATGCTCGTATATTCATATACAAATTTACACTTACAAATGTATTAATCTTTCATATATATACATAGGAACACCTAGCCTTAATATATATTCATGCCTCTATGGATAAATATATATATTATGGGTCAAATTCTGAATGTATTGGCCTACCTATCCATATGTAGGTAAGTCACAATTGATAAAAGAAACCCAAAACAAACACGACAATGTCCAATGCACTGAAATTGATGGGGGGGGGACAAAAATGATTCACCTTCAATGATGGATGCCGAAACATGCCCAAATACAATTTGAGAGTCCCACCATACGCCCTAACAATGAAAGAAAAACAAAAAATCAGATCAAACCTAACCCTAGGGTGTAGCTGAAATTAGAAGGGCAATGGGGAGAGGGGTAATTACTAAAAAAGAGGAAGTGGAGGGAGCCAGAGTCTTTATATCGAAGGATTGAATGCAGAACCTGATGAAATTTGGGTGAAATCATCGAATAAAGAGGATGTCAATGAGGGGAGTCACACACGACCGAGATGTCTTGTGGTCTTTGTGTTTCATGAATTAGGAGGGGGTAGCTTAGGTATAGTTTTATTTTATTTCTGATTAATTTATTTTTTTAATTTTTTTAAAAATATTGCACGGCTTTGGTCACATGCTTAGAAAAATTGAGTGTCTACCATGCAATGAATAGTGCGATCATATTTTCCATTTCGAACTAAATTTACAGTCTAGGAACACGGTTTGGGTGTACCATGCGCAAACCTTGCACTTCACATCTTCTCATGACTATAATACACACAGTTTACTGATGGTGGCCTCCCAATTTCAAACTAATTGTGTTCCCGACTAGATCCTCCCAAATTGAGGTTTCAGAGCTTGATGCTCCCAAAAAATGATGGGACACTCAAGGTACCCATGGTCCTTGAACCAAATCCAAAAACAACACATTGAAGTGCTAAAACTCTTAAATTTTCATTCTGAGTCTTGGTTTTTAAAAGGGATATTCTTGTAAATGAAAAAGGTCAAATTCCCTTGTAATTTCATACAGTTCAAAAACATGGGTCATTGCAACCACACCACATTATAACTTGTCCTAAAAAAGAATCCTCACAAATAATAAAAACCTCACTCAAACAATATGGTTCATGAAGATAAATTAAAATGGTCATGTTCGGTTTTCAACACCCAAAACACCTTCAAGGATCACATAAAAAGATAACACTTAAGCCATAAAAATCCAATCCAACACTCATTCTATGATTAAAAAACCAAAACAGATCTTACCTAATCCCGTTTAGCTAGATACACGATTACATCCTCATATCATTATACATATGGACAAAGGTGCTCCCCACCATAGGCCTTCACATTATAAAGGGGTCCAATTTCGATCCATGATACCTCCACCATTTAAATTGCATTCCAAGAAAAAAATACTTATTATAAAGACACATTTGGTGTGTTTTCATTATCTGGGAGAACTTGATTACTTCAAAGTTCATATAAGGCGACTCATCATTAAGAAACAATCAAATTCTGATCAATCAAACTCAAAATGGTAACACAAACATCCTAAGAATACATTACTTACCTTTAACCCACACCTACCTTCATCATGATATGTGTTTAAACTTGTTCCTTATGACCATACACAAGATCAAGAAGGATAACAGGTCAATCCTCATTCGACTAAAATTTCATCACCCGCCCATTTATTACATCTTGCCACATAAAAAAACAAGTGTGTAACCCACATCCAGCCAATTGGAATCATCACCCTTTAAATAATTCATCCATGACTGACAACCAATCTAGGATAACCTCAGATTCAATAAATTAGAGTTCAAGGAACTAACCCATGGTAGTCTAAAATCCATGCTTACAAGAGTGACATTAGCACAAAACCATAATGTCCACATCCGAACATTAATTGAGCCTAGAGATTCATCATCCTGGTGGTCAAGTCAAATGGATTGACATGTGTCCAATAGTTTTTCTAATTCATTATTACATCGGAGTCTAGGTACCACTCAAGACTAACCATGCAATGAAGAAAACCACATGCCAACATACACCATTGAGAAAACCACCAAACTAGCCTATAATATTTTTAAATATTTAGCATGGTGTATAACTGTTTCTCCCTTAGTTCATCAAAGATGAATTCAAAATAGGGTACACACTCATATATTTAAAAATAATACAATAATAAGAAAACAAAGAATCTCAGTGAAGAATGGTCGAAACACTAATGGACGACCTCTTTCAAGAAGATCGACTTCACCTGCCGACACATCATCACATGACGAACTAAAAAGACTTCACCACCTAAGGAACTCTGTGATTATTAAAAATTTAACAAATGAATTACATCCAAGACCAAAAATGTTTTTCAAGGTGTGCATATATATCCAGTCACATCATGGTCATACTTCCAAGAAAGAACTTACATGATCAAAACTTTTAATCCTAAAGGGGATTTGAAAAAAAATCGACCATTTCAAAATGTTCCTCCTCAGTCTTGTTACTTATACTAGGAAGGTAATTTATTTACAAGAACTGATGTGATGTTCCCCATTATAGAAGTTTCCTAGTCATTGAAAGGAGAAAAACTGATTAGCCACTCAAAAGCAGACTAGGTCATAACATCCAAAAAAGAAAATGTTTACGTAATTGGAATGAAAAAAACCAAATTGACCACCATGTAAAAACACCTAAGCCTTTTGGATGTACTCCAAAAGAATTGGGACGAATTGAATTATTTTTATCACCCAAGAAACTATACTATAGATTTCACCATAGATTGTACTCATCAACACAAGGATCAACTATTCCACCAACCTCAACCGGTGTATTAGACCATTTAGAATTGGATGGAAATGTGTACGTGAACCCATAATACCCTAAGGATTTATGATAATCCAACAATGCCTAAGGAAAAATAACATTAGAAATATTCTATAAAAATAGGGGAATGTAATAAGAACAAATAAGACATGATAAATAAACACTCAATATTTTCATATAAGTAGTCTTTATAATGAAAATAAAAGTATGGAATAAAACTCAAGGAATATATCAAAACTAGTTACCACCTACATATGAAACTACATGACATAACATATGAATGGAATGCAAATTTATCTTTTGGCAGATAATGATATATGTCATGTTACCATCATTCCATATTAATTCAGGGGTAAAATTACATAAATTAATAAATCAACATGCATAAGAATGTGCACCAATCACTTAAGGTGAAATCATGTCAACTATGATAACAAATAACATGAAAAAAAATCCCATCCCTTGAGACTTTGGATTTTCACCATGGGTTGGGTGATTAGTCCCAAACACGACTATTTACCAAGCACCAACACATTCCTAGACTCTTATCTACCAACCTAAAACTGTAATTCAAAAAATAAAGCTCTAACAAAACTTTATAACATTTCATCTTGACTAACAACTAAGACGATGTTCAGACTGGTATATCACGTGGCCTCAAGTGCACCACCACAAACTCCAGAGGCTGCCGACTAGTAATTAGGGTATAAAGAGGTGAAAGTGGGGAGAATATACATTAATTATCATAGTAACAGATCAGTAAATCATAATGTAAATAAAATATAATAGAAAAACAAATAATAGAGGAAATAAAAGTATTTTAACAATAATATAACATCTGAATAAAAGTAGAAAAACCAAAATTACAGTAATGCATGCATGAAAAATGATGATACAATTACAAGTAGTAGTAATTAAAATAGAAATACAACATATTAATGAAATAAAATCCAAATAAATAGCTGATGGTCATCTAGATCACTTTCTCGGTCCTCTTCCCCAACTCCATCCTAGCAATGTAAATAATAACATTAGATGCTGGCTACTTCCATGAATGAATACATGTATACATAAAGTCTACTAATGTACCAACGGTTCCTCACAAGGGTGTGAGATATAATGGAAGTATTTCGAAACACATGGTTTCTATCCCAATCCAGGTCATGCATAATGTAATGTAGGGTAGTTAATAAATAACAATAAAGATACAATGTCTAATAAATGAACAATAACCCACATAGGTTTTTTAGGGACACATGGTGGCTCTACCTGCTTCGGGTCATAGCCAAGATAAGACATCTAATCAGTAACAATATATAAATATATCAATAATTATTTATATAGTTTAGTTATATATTGAATCTACCTATATAAACCAAGTTCATAAAGATGACTAATAGCTATATACCAAGAATGCTAGTTGTTGGACCAACTGGGGAATAACTAATAAATCTATAAATAGTCTAAATGAGCCTATAAGCTCATGAAATGGGGTAAATTACCTACATCCAAATAAGATTGAGAGGCTTCATGAAACAACACTCAGTATTTTTAGTGAACTTATATTGGAACACTCTAATCATAGTATGTGGCACTCAAATCCCAATGCCCATATAGTAGCACTCGTGTGAGATTCCATGAACTCAACACTTGTTGTAAGGGAGTGTGATATCCCTCCTAGATCAACACCCCTTAACATCATACACAACCTTTATAAAGGCAAACTATAATTATAAATAATGGATACTAAGAAGTTCTTCTCATGGATTATATTTATCATGACCATATAAAGGAATCATCACATTTACAATATAATACACGAAGAAATACCTGTTATGAATTTCATTATTCATGTTCAATTACACTAAGTCCTTGATATTCATAAATCATTTAAAAAGAACAAGAAATTGGGAGGGACTCACCACACTAATAAACCATTGAAATGTATTCATTTAATTTAAACCATTTAATATAATTACAATGTGGAATTCAACCATCACAACAAGCAATTTTATTTAACTATCCATGTCAATTCATTTATCTAGGTTCAAAGTGGTTCTTAGAAGATTACTTTAACAACTGGTCAATTTTCTACATTAGAAATTTCAATTATAAGATGGACCATGCCCTTATGAGTTGCTTGGTTCAAATAAACATTTATGTAACAAGAAGGGAAACATCATTTAAGAATAACAAAATAGGCCTTGTACGAGCACGCCACTTATCATGCAATAACTTGGAAGAATAAAAAAACTCAAATCAATGAACCAAGCATGGATTAAATAACTAATCATTAATTCTAACCATAGAGGATAGTTAACCTCATCTCAGTGGTTTTATTATTAAAAACATGCCACTATTTACTAATAATTCATTATTATAACTAAAAATTATTTCAAGAGTCATACTCAATTCACGTTAAAGAATAATTTATTATAAAAATAATACAACACAAATTAATATCTAGAGAAGGTATGAAAAGTGGGAAATTAATGCATTATTAAATTTAAAGGGAAATAGAAAGGCATCACACCTTAAGATGAAGAAGGCCTTGCAAAACTTTTAAGCAAATGTTGTTTCCCTCAACTACCACTCAAAACTTATCTTTCTTGCCTCTGGTCATATGAACCTTTTCATATACAAAAGGACACCTATCCCCTATGTACATATTCACATGGCCATGAATATTTAAAAGGAGATCTATTCATTTATACTCATATATGAATATACCAATTTACACTTACACACCTATAAATTTTTCATATATATACACAAGCACACCTATCCCCAATATATATATATATATATATATATATATTCATGAATCCATAGGTGAATATATATATATATATATATATATATATATATTAATGGGACACTGATATATATATGCCTACCTATGCATATTCACAGATGTATCATTTCGAAATGACAACCTAAAACCAAAGAGGCATGTTAAAACACACCCAAATTTATTACAGGCATACCAAAATGCTTCACCCTCATGGGAGGATGCTCAATCATGGCTGAAAACGACCCAAGCGTCCCACCCCACATTCTAACAATGAAAGAAAAAGAAAAATTTGGAGAAAATATAACCATATGGTTTATCCAAACCCAATGAGAAAATAGGGAGAGGGGAAATTGATGAAAAAGGGGAAGTGGAGGGATCCATAAACATTACAACAAATAATCAAATGAAAAACAAAATGAAATTGATGTGAAATCATCGAACGAAGAGGATGTTGAGGATGAGATTCACTAATGATAGAGATCTGCAGGGGGTGTCATGAATTATAATAGGGATGGGTATCTTAGGTTTAGTTTAGTTTTATTTTACTTTTAATTTAACTAATTTAATTTAACAAAATACACTACACACAGTTTGGGTCGAACAGTTAGCTAAACCATACAAGAACTGTAGAATGAAAAGTGTGATAATACTATCCATTTTGCAATACCCATGTAGTCTAGGTTCATATTTAGGTTAAATAGTATGAAAGCTGTGCACTTCATATCTATTTTCTACCATATGGTGCATTTTTTGCTGTTGGGGGTCTAATGGTTTTAGGCTAACCATACTCCCTTTCCATCTCCTCATGAATTGAGGTTTCAAAGCCCGATGCTCCAGAAATTTACAGAACACTCAGGGCACCCCCAATCCCAGAACTAGATCCAAAAAAATACATTTAAGTGACACAACTCTCATGATTCAGTTCTGAAGCTGAGTTTTAAAAATATATCGTCCAATAAATAAAAAAGTTCAAATTTCCTTTGAATTTCATCTGGGTCAAAATCACGGGTCATTACAACCTCCCCACCTTATAAATTTTCATCCCCAAGAAGCCTTCATTAATAACAAAAACATCACCTGAACTTCAAGGGTCATGGATTTTTATTCCAATGGCTATGGTTCATTTCCAATGCCAAACACACCTTTAATCATCACATAAAAAAATGACATTTATGCCATCAAAACCCAAGACAACACTCATTCCCCAATTGAAACACTAAAATAGATCATACCCAAGGATGTTTAGCTAGAGACACGATAACATAATCATCTCACTAAACATCTGGCAAAATTTTCTCCCCATCAAATGACTTCACATTTTAAAGGGGGCCAAATCCGAGCCATGGAATATCTACCATCAAAATTTCCTTTCAAGAATTCCCTAAGTATTCTAGCAATTATTCAGACATGTTTTATTTAAATAGAAAACTTGATTAATTAAAAGGTCATATAAGGGACCTCATTATTTTGAAATAGTCAAATTCCGATTTACTAAATTGAAATTGTTCACACAATCGTCCCAAGAAGAGATTGCCGACCTTTAAACCACTATCGACTTCACCTTGAGACATGTTTAAAATTTTTCTATATAACAATACACATGAACAAGAAGGATAATAGGGTTATCCACCTCTAACTGACCTTTATTAAAATGATAGAATTAGATGGCTGGCACATTCTTAGCTAAACCATCCCACCTTCTCCCAATGCATATTGTGTTCACAACAAGCATGTTCAACAAATCTCATCCTCAAATTTGGTGACATTCCTTGGTCAAATGATCCCCTGAACATTTATTCCGTTGTGCCTCAGCACAAACAAGGGTTTAACCTTGATCAACCTGCTAGAATCGTCACCCTTTAAACAACACATATGATCCTAACAACCAGTCCAGGATAACCTCAAATTCATTAAATGGGAGTTCAAGTAACTAAAATAAGCTAGTCCAAAACTCCACCCTTAAAAGATAGATGCAGGTACATAACCAAAATATCCACAACCAAAAATTGGATGAGTCAATAGTGGCACTTGTCTGGTGGTCAAGTCAAAAAAATGGCTGGTTTCCAAGAGTCCATCCAAGGCATTCGTACATAGGAATCTAGGTACCACTCAAGACTAACACGACCATGAAGATAATCACATGTTTGTGTGCACAACTGAGGAAACCACCAAACATGCCAAAAAACAATTAATGCATAACATGAAGTATAAAAAATAATATCACAGTAAATCAAGGATGATATATAGATAGGGGAAATTATAATTTCTTTTAGAATACCACACTAATATGAAAACCATGAATTTCAAAAAGGAACGATCAAACTACTCCTGGATGACATCTTTCAAGAAGCGTAGCTTCACCTGCTAATGCGTCATCACAATCCAAACCATAAATCCTTCACAACCTGAGGCACTCCAGGATTGTCAAATATTTTACCACTGAAGACCATCTATGACTGAAGTTGTTTTTCAAGGTTTTCATACAGATCTAACCACATCAATGTAATATTTCCATGCAAGCATTGACCTGATTTAAAACATGCAAGCATGAAGGGAATTTGAGAAAATTCGACCTTTTCAAAATGGTACTCATCAGTTGTGTTACTTATACTTGTATGAGAATTCATTGACCAAAAATGATGCAATGATACCCTACTCAAGAGTTTCATAATCATCAAAAGGAGAGAAACACACTAGCCGCTCAAAAGTGAACTATTTTAGATCTTCCATAAACAGAAACATTTAAGTATTTGTTATGAAAACCAAAACAAAACCAATAAACATGTCAAAAAACCCAAGCCAATTGGAATTCCACCCGAGCATTGGGATGAACTAAATTTTATTTATCTCCATGGTCACTCTACTATGAAGATGACCCAAGACCATAATTATCAGTATAAGGCTCAATGATTCCACCATACTCATCTTGTTCATTACACCATTTAGCACTCAGTAACACCACATAGGTGAATGAATACTACACCATGTTTTCAAAATAAAATCAAACTTTTTCAATACTATATATAGGTTTTCCACCATTTTCATTCATCTACTGGATTTTCTATATAGAAAAATGGCACAAAAGCACATTATTTCAAACTATAGTGAAACAGACCAATGAACTCCTAAGCCGCTCAAATAAAAGGAAAGGGTCAAGAAACCTAGGAAGTAGAATTCCATGCCCAAGGCATGTATAAATTTCTAAAACAGATAATTACTCAATTATCACACACAAAATAAATCTAATAATAAAATGTCTACCTGTCTGAATAAGGGTGACATTTTCAAACAAAAAATAGTTCTTATGGGACAATGACACTTGAAGGACACGTAACATAAGAAAATCATCACATTCAGAAAAAATTTAAATCTCTAAGAGTGCTAAATACCATGGGAAATCCCCTTAAATAAGCATATGTGTCGATCATTAATGAGTTCAGGTCAAATGGTAAGACACTAGGCTCAGTAGCCTATCATTTAAGAAAATGATAAAAGAGATTGGCCTATAGAAAACACTTATGGTTATGTTCCAAGGAATCTTGAAGAAAATCTTAATATACCCTTACATGAGGGTTCAAACATAAGGAAACAAAATATGGTTCCACCTTATGTCACATACATTGATTCACATGTAACCTTTTAAAAATTTAAATGGACTAAGAAAAAACACAATGGTATAATGGGAATCTATATCAAACTTCCTTTTTAGACATTAACCATTCATTGACATCCTGTCTTCAATATGAAATTTAAAATTTGATTACTTTTTATAGATACGACAACATAAGAGGGTCCCATTAAGACTACTCAGTTTCATCAAAATGATACCAAAACGAGTTGATAAATTATAGAAACTACAAAAACTCAAACAGGTCATCACATAATAAAAATTCCCCAACATTCCTACTTGAGTAGAGTTGTGAATTTTTAAGTTAACCAATTCATTTTAGACTAAATTTAAACAAATTTTTCATTTAAAACCATCTCAAAATATTAGATGGTTAGATAAACAAATGTTCTATTAAATTGGATTTTACCTCCATAATCATTAAAGCATCCATTCACTTTATAGAATGAAATATAGCTCCCATTTAATCGAAACCAATCCTATTTTAGAATATAATATGATCTGATATATAACAGTCCAGTTATATGGGTGTCAATCTACCAATCCATAAGGCAACCATAATCTTTACACCATGGAATTTGGAACCCACTAATCATAACCATTTCAATTTATTACTTAATCCCTTGCAAGATTTTACATTTTAAAAATAATTTATAAACATGTAAAAATTTCTAATGATGGGTAAAATATAAGGGTTACATTTTCCCAATTATAATGCACCCATACTCCTTATAATTGAAAATTGGATCCCTTTTATTTTTATCCCATGAATCCATATATATATTAACATCATAATAGAACCAACATATCATTACAAAAAGATAACAAAGAGAAACATGATAAAAACACAAAGGAATTTCATATAAATAGGAAAGACTTGCTAAATAAAAAATGAAGGATGTATTATAATCAAGCATGCTAAATATAATAAAATCATGACATAACACTCAAGGAAGACATCAAACCCATGAAAAAACGAATATATGAAACTACATGGCATGAAACATGCATAAAATGTGGATTTCTTTATGTGCCTATAATGATAAATTTTTATACCATGACAAGGAAAAAATTATATAAATTCATAAATCAACACATAGTAGTAAGTACACCAATAAATGAAGGTGAAATCATATCAACCCCAACTAAATACAACATGAACAATAATCCCTACCCTGGTGACTTGTTCATTCCCCCATGGTTGGGGTGATGAGTCCCAAACATGACTATTTACCAAGTGGAGACAAATTCCTAGTCATATTTATACTAGAAAAAAATAGTAATACAAAGGGAAAACATGGCCTTGATACCACTTTGAAACGTCTCAAACCGAATGATTACTAAGACGATAGCTGGACCAGTCGATCATATGGCCTCAAGCATGCCCCTCACACACTAGAGGGTGAGGAATAGCTGTGCGAGTCTAAGGAGGTGAGAGTGGGGAGACTATACCCTATTCACTAGAGTAATAAAATGGTAATTCAAAATGTAAATAGTAGACCATAGAAAAATAAATAATACATTAAATACAAGCAGTGGAAGAAAAATATAAAATATGAATAAAAGGGGAAACACCAAAATATCAACAATACATGTATGAAATATGGTGCTATATGTAAAAATAGTAATAATTAAAATAGTAATACAATGTAATAATAGAATAACATCCCAAAGACTATCTCATGAGAATCTAGAGCACTAGCTCGGTCCTCTACCCCAAATCTCTCCAAACAAAGTATATCAGAACATTGGAAGCTAGTTACTTCCCTATATCAATACCTCCAAAAATAAATTATACTCAGGTACCAATGATACCTGAGCAGGGAGTGAGATACAATCTTAGTTTATCATAAACCATAGTGTATATCAATTTCCTGAAGTAAATCAGTGTCAGTAATAAATAATAATAAATAGACAATGCTGAATAAATAACCAAACAATCTGCCTAGGTTCCTAAGGGACACCTGGCAGCTAGACCTGCTTCGACTCACATTTGAAATAAAATATCTGACTTGTAACTATATATATATATGAATAATTATATATATATAGTTTAGTTATATATTTCAACCACCTATATGAACCAAGTGTGTATACACTCTTATGGGCCATATACCCAAAATACATGTTGCTAGCTAGAACAGGGTGTAACTCATACATCCATAACCAATCTAAATGAGATCATACGTTCTTGACATAGGGTACATTCCCTACATTCCTATAAGATTGAGATACTTCATGAAACAACAATCAGGATGGCGAGTGAGCCTACTTTAAAATAATCTAATAATCATACATGGTGTGTAAATCCCAACGTCAATATAGTATCACTGGTGTGAGACGACTAGAACTCAAATCCCAATGTAAAGGAGAATGATTTCATTCCTGGATAAACACCCTATAACATCATACACAATCTATATAAATGTGTATTATAATTATAATCAAGGTCCATGAGGGACCACGTATAAAGCCATACATTTATCAAAACCATATAAAGGAATCATCACATTTATAATATAATACATAAGGCAATACCTCTTAATCACTTCATTAGATATGTTATATTCCACGAAGACCATGATATTCATATAAGAATTTACAAATCAAAAGAAATATGCATTTCCTCACCACACTTATAAACCATTGCAAGGGATCCATTTCTGTTAAACCATTTAATATAATTATATCATGGAACGAAACCATCATGACAACCCATTTAATTTAAAAAATCAAGGCAATTAAATTATCATGGTTCAAATAGGCACTTATAAGATGCCTTAAACAAATGAGAAATTTTCTATATGTCCAATGTAATTTATAAGATATGCTATGCCCTTATGTGATTCTTGGTTCAAATAAAAATTTATGTAACATGTTTGGAAACTTCATTTAAGAATAACAAGAGGCCTTGTACTAGAATTCTATTTATCAAGAACTAACATGGAATCGTAGGAAATCTCTGATGTAATGTACCAATCATGGTTTAAATAACTAATAATTACTTTATTTTTTAAAATAAAACAAATCTAATTTGAGGGGTTTTATTATAAAAACATGACATTGTTTACTAAAAATTCATTTATCATAATTAAATTTCATTTAAAGAGTCGTAGTCAATTAATGTTAGAGAAGCGTATATTCTAAAAATCAAATAGCACTAATTAATATCCAAGGAAGGTTGAAAAACAGATCAATTACAACATTCATAAATTTATAGTGAAATATAAAATGATCCTACCTTATGAAGAAGAATGCCAAGATGAACTCTTTGTCATTTGAAGTTTTCATCAACGACCAATCAAAGCTACTATTTCCTACCTCCAAACTTATAAAAAGTCACATATAAATAAGGAAACCTATCCTCTTATAATTATTCACCTTTCTGTGAATATGTACATGGGGATCCTTTCATATATGCTCATATATGCGTCTACCCATTTACATGTACATAAGTGTGCATTTTTTATATCTATACATGATCACACCTAGCCCAAACGTATATATTCATGCCACCAGGGGTGAATATATAAATAAAAGGGTAACCTATAGATATATATTCTCACCTATGAATATATAGGTAAGTCATCTTTTCCAATAGTAACCCCAAACCAATACAGTAAGGTCTAAAAACTCGAAATTGAGGATTGGCGGACCAAATCGACCTTCAGCGATAGATGCCAAAAGATGCCTGAAGATGAACGGGGAGTCCCACCACATACCCTAACAATGAAAGAAAAACCAAAAATCAGATCAACCCAAAACATAGGGTTCTGAAAAAGTGAACGGGGCAACTAGGAGAGGGAAAATCAACGGTAAAGAGGAGGATAAGGAAGCCAATGTTTTTACCTCGAATGATTGGATGCAATAGTAGAAGACATATGGGTGAATTTGTAAAACTGAGATGAGGTTGAGGAAGGGAGACCCATGTAGCTGAGATCTCTTGGAAGAGGTATAAATTTGGTTTATTTTTATTTTTATTTTTATTTTTATTTTAATAATTTTATTTTTTTATTAAAAAAAGTTATCTCATGGTTATGGTTGCACGGTTAGCCAAATAGTGATCTAACCATGCGATGAAGTATGTAAGCATGCTTTCTATTTGTCACTTCCAGTGTGGGATAGGTTCATGGTTGGGGAAAACGATGCATAGCTCCTGCACTTCACATATGTTCACTTCCATAAGCCACACAGTTAGCTACTAGGGGCTTCATGGTTTTAGACTAGTCGTGCGCCCCTACCATATCCTCCGAACATGATGTGTTATAGCTCGATGCTAATAAACTTTAAGAACACATGGGGAATACCTATCCTTAAACCACATAAAAAACATTTAAGTGCTAAAACTCTAAGAATTCCATTCTGAATATCAGTTTTAAAATTTTCCTATCCAATAAATGAAAAAGTTCAAATTCCAATGGAATTTAGTTTAGTTCAAAAGAAAATATCTTTACAACTTTCCCACATTATAACTTCTCAACCTTGAGAATACATTAGGAATAAAAAAACATCACACGACCTATAAGGTTCCTGAAGTTAAATTAAAATGGTTTCATTGAATTTCCAAATCCCCAGCCCCCCATCAAGCATAACTTAATCATAAGACACTTAATCCCTAAAAACCCAATCCAATTCTTGTTCTATGATTTAAACACAAAAATAGAGATTACTCTTTCCTAGTTAGACATAGACATGATCAGTTCATTGTATCAATAAAAATATGGGAAAAGGTTCTCCCCACCATAAGAATTCACATTAGGAAGGGGTCCAATTCCAAGACAGGGTACCTCTACCATTAGAATTTCCTTCCATGAAATCCAGTAATGTTATAGAGAATCTTATAACATATTTTATTTAATTGGGAATACCCAATTACTTTCGAGGTCATATTAGGGACAACATTTTTAAGAAATGACTGAATTCTGAACGATGAAACCGGTCACACAAGATTTCCATGAAAACCTTGTTGACCTTTAAAACACTACCAACTTTTCTTGGAGACATGTTTAAACGATATCCTTATAACCATATATAAGTACAAGTAGGATAACTGTTGAAGCCTCCTATGGATGACCTTTCTTAAAATGTTCTACTTAGACATACAACATATTCCCAACCAAATTATGACTCTTTATCCCAAGGAATATTTTTTTTTCACAAAAATCACATTCACTAAAGCTCATACCAAACATCCGGTGATGTTACTCGGTCATATAATCAGCTTATCATTTATTCCATCATGCCTCAAAATGAACAAGGGTGTAACCCTGATCCAAAACACTAGAATCGTCACCCTTTAAATAACACCTCTAAGCTCAAAGAACATCTAGATATAACCTCAGATCCATTAAACGAGACTTCAAGTTACTAACCCATGGTAGTCAAAAATCCATTCTTATAAGAGAGAAGTTGGAAGAATGCCACAACATCCTCATCAGAACATTGACTAAGCCCAGTGCTATATTCATTTGGCGGTCAAGTCAAAAGGAACGATTTTTATACAATATTCTATCCATGGAGTTCTTATATAGGAATCTTGGTACCAGTCAATACTAAAAAATCTATAAATAAAACAATTCTTCAGTGTTCACCATTGATAAAACCATAAAAAATCCCCAAAACATTTAAATATTAAGCATGGCGTATAACTAACACTCTTTTATTTAATAATAAAATTAAAGTTATGGGACATGCTTGTCTCTTTCAAAAGTGTACACTAAGAGGAAAAATATGAATTCCAAAGAATAATGGCCGAACCACTACTGGTTGACATCTTGTCAGAAGCTTGACTTCACATATCGATGCATCAGCACAAGCTGAACCACAAAGCCTTCATCAGATGAGGAACTCCATGATTTTTCTATATTTAACCATTGAATTCAATACAATACCAATGGTCATATCAAGTAATTTCATATAGAGGAAACCACATCAATTTTTTGTAGTATATATAATAATAATTGACAGGATTTAATAATTTAATTCCTAAAGGGAATTTGAGAAAAACCGATCATTTCCAAATGGTTTATCTCAGTTGCAGTTTTTTTACATGGAAGGGTACGTATTTACTAGAAAAAAAATGATGCTCCCAACCTAAGTAGTTTAATATTCTTCTAATAGAGAGAAATAGACTTTCCTCTCAAAAATGTGCTAGGATAAAACCACCATAAACATAAACATTTATGAAATTGGCTTGAAAACCAAACCAAATATACTAGCATGTCAAAACACCTGAGCCTCTTAGAAGTCCGTTAAATAATTGAGATTAAATGACTTATTTTTATCAACCATATCACTGTATTATGAATATTAATCAGGACTACACTCATCAGAAAAAGGTTAAATGATTTAATATAACTCAAAAAGTTTATTGAACCATTTATCACTCGACGACACCACATACGCGAACACATACTACCCCAAGGTTTCAAGATAAAATGAAACATCCTATATAAAATTATTATGAAATATACCCTATGCATTTAGGTATTGGATGGACCATGAAAAAAAATTGGATCAAAAGAAGATTATTTCGAATAAAGGTGAAAAATATTGACACCCTCCAGAGATGCCCAAATAAAATGAAAGGGTCAAGCAACCTGAGAAGCGACGAATCATGCCCAATGCATGTATAAAATGCTGAAATAAAGCATTAATAAATTATTAATCCCAATGAAAATTCCAAGAAGACCATGAATACCCATCCAAACAAGGGTGTCATTTTGAAACGAAAAGAGTCCAGCTAGGGAAAACGACACTCAAACAACATATAATGATAGAAACTGATAAAATTATGAAAGGATTTTATGATCTAAGAGTGAAACATTTCACAAGATATCCACTTAAAAAAAATAAGATTTGAACCTTAATGAGGTCATGTTAAATGGAATATCATGGGGATAATTTGGCTATCATTTATTGCATTTCTAAAAGAGAGATTCCTAAAGAAGACACTTATGATTCTATTCTATGGAAACTAAAAGTAAAGGTTAATCTACAGTTACACAAGGGTTTAAACATAATTACCCCACATTGGGTTCCATTTTGGGTTACTTATGTGGATTTGCATTTAACCTTTTAAGAATTTAAAATATATAAGGAAAAACAATAAGGCATACATACAAGCTATATGAAGCTTTTTTTAATCATTATCCATTCATTGAGATCCTATCTTCAATACTAAATTTATAAAATAAATTACTTTTTAATAGGGAAGGAGACCTATGAGGGTCCCATAAATCCATCCTCAGTTCATTAGAATACCACCCAATAGTAATTTATTAATTATAGAAAATAGAGACACCCAAATGGGTCATCACATAAGAAACATGCCACAATTGACCTACTTGGGTCCTGTTGTGCATTTTAGAAGTTAACCAATTCTATTCAAATTAAAATTAAACAACTTTTTCATTTAAAACCATCTAAAAATATATTATGGTTATATAAATAA
Source organism: Viscum album (assembly GCA_963277665.1). NCBI lineage: Eukaryota > Viridiplantae > Streptophyta > Magnoliopsida > Santalales > Viscaceae > Viscum > Viscum album. The sequence continues at coordinate 1,242,192,675 of OY728156.1, read as the reverse complement.
ATGTTTGATTACATGAGCTTCCACCACCCCAATCTTTAAAGATCCCATATACTTTATAAACCAAATTCTAGCTCCCATTAAATAAAAAACAATCCCATATAAGAATATTAAATTGATCATATATGTAACAGTACAATAATTTTGTTATACATCTACCAATTTATAAATCCACCATACACTTTACAACTTGGCATTGGCTCCCATAAATCACAACCAATTCACTTTAAAAATTAAACTTTAGAATCCTCTAACATTTTAACAACAGTTTCTAAACAAGTAAAAATCTCAAATGGTGGTTTGAATATATGAGTTACATTTTCCTAATTATAAGGAACCCTACACCTTATAATTGAAAACTAGATCCCATTTATTTGAAAAAAGGAATTTATCCCATGAAAATATAAATATGTTGACATCATAATAGAACAATCATGTCATTATAGGAAGTCAATATAGAGAAACTTTCTATAAAAATAGAGTCATGACATATAAAATGAAAAGAAATTCTAAATAAACACTCAATCATGTCATATAACTAGTCCTGATAAATAAAATAAAAGCGTGGAATAACACTCATTTAGAACATCAAGAACAGAAAACAACCTACCTATGTAACTCCATGGCATGACATATGAATGGCATATGAATTTCCCTATGTTCCTATAATAGTGCATGTCATGTCACCTCCTTTATATTCTAGGACAAGGGAAAAATCCATATATTCATACCTCAATATAGAGGAAAGTAAACCAATCATTCAAGATGAAATAAAATCAAATGTAACAACAAAGTGCATGGACAATAGTGCTAGCCATGGCCCCTTGGGATTTTCCCCAGGGGTAGGGTGATTAGTCCCAGACATGAATATTTACCTACTGCTGACACATATATATTCTACTATCTACCTACCCAAAATAGTAATACAAAGGAAAAATAATGCTCAGATAACACTTTTTAATGTCCCTTACCAAATTACAACTAAGTCAGTAGCCAGACTGGTGGGTCACATAGCCCCATGAGTACCTCCCCATATGCTAGAGGCTTCCGACTAGCAGTGAGGGTCCAAGGAAGTGATAGAGGGGAGACTATACCCTCTTGATCAGAGTAAAAAAATGGTAAATCAAAAAGTAAATAGAATACAATAGGGGAAGAAATAATAAATGAAATACAAGTAGTGGAAGAATAATATAATATCTAAATAAAAGTGTAAAACAACAAAAAGTAATGCAATTAATGTATGAAAAATGATGCTAAAAGTACAAGAAAAAAGTATTAAAATAGTAAAAAATGTAATAAAATAACGACAAACCAATTAATAGATCATGAGAATCTAGATCACCATCTTGGTCCACTACCCAAACTCCATCCTATTAATGTAAATCAAATCATTGGAATCCGGATTCTTCCCTGTTTCAATACTTATATTCATAATGTCTAATATGGTCCCAATGGTGCCCTAGCAGGGTGTGAGATTTAATCATAGTAGGATTACACCACTATGTATTTCCCAATCAAGTATATATATAAAATAAATTAGTTCTGGTAATAATGAATAAAAAATAGTCAATCCTAAATAAATAAACAACAACCTGCATAGGTTTCTTTAGGACACCTGGAGTCTATACCTACTTCAAATCACGATCAGAATAAGATGTATGACTAGTGACTATATATTTATCAATATATATATATATATATATATTATTCATATATTTCATCCACCAAAATGAACCAAGTATGTGTGGATGTCTACGGACCATATACATAGAATACAAGTTGCTGGCTGGGCCAGTTCATAACTCATACATCCACAATAAGTCTAAATGATGCTATCAACTCATGAAATAGGATATATTCCCTAAATATCAAGAAGAGTTGTAGAAATCATGAAAAACAAACAGGATAGAGATTGAGACATCAAGGAAACACTCTAATCATGGTACATGGCTCGTAAATCCCAACACCCATATATTATCAATGGTGTGATATACCATCAACTCAACACTCAATAAAAGAGAGTGTTATTTACCACCTGGATCAACACCCCATATTATCATACACAGCCTCTATAAAGGCATATTATAATTATAATCAACTCCCATTAAGAAATACCTCACATTTCTTACATTTTCAAGACCATATAAAGGCATTATATCATTTATAATATAATATATATGTCAATACCTCTTATGAATTTCATTAGAAAAGTTTTATTCCATTAATACCTTGTAATTCATATAAGCATTTACAAATCACAAGCAATAGGCACGAACTCACCACACATATAAACCGTTTCATGGTAGACATTTCATTTAAATCATTTAATACAATTCCAACATGGAAGGCAACCATCATGAAAATCTATATGCATTAACAAATCGAGTCAATTCATTTATCAATGTTCAAAGAGGAACTTAGTAGAATCCCTTAACAACTAATCAATTTCCTACAAGGATAATGTCATTTATAAAACATTACATTCTCTTATGATTTTATTGGTTCAAATAAACTTTTAAGTAAGAAGGGGGAAACTTCATTTATGAATTAAAAAATAGGCCTTGTACTATCCTGTCACTTATCAAGCAGTGACCTGAAGGAATATAAAAACACAAAATCAATGAACGAAGAATGGGTTAAATGAATAAAATTTATTTTTTATCTTAGAAGACATCAAACCTCATCTGAGCTATTTTGTTATAAAAACATGACATTTTTTACCAATGATTCATTTACAAAGTCATACTAAATTCATGCTAAAGAAGAATTTATTCTAAAAATCATACAACATAAATTAATATCAAAGGAAGGTGACAAAAATGAGAAATTAATGAATTATTAAATTTAAAGGGTAATGGGAATGGATCTTACCTCTAGAAGAAGAAGTCCAAGATGAATACTTCGGCACTTTAAATTTCTATCAGTGACCACAAGAAGCAGCTCTTTCCCACCTTCGAGTATATTCACCTTCACATATATATAAGGACACCTATCCCTTACATTAATATTCACATGACCATGAAAAATTACAAGTTAATACTTACATATATTCTCATATATTCATATAACCATTTACACTTATACACATATTCAATTTTCATTTAAATACATAATCACACCTAGCCCCAACATATATATTCTTGCTTCCATGGGTGAATATATATATGATGAGAGAAATTTTTTATATATGTCTATATATGAATACGATGGTAAGTCACCTTTGACAACAGAAATCCAAAACTAGTGCAGAATGGTCCAACACACTAAAATTGATGATAGGCAGACTGAAACACTTTTCCTTCGGTGGCGGATACTGAAGCACACTCAGAGATGACCCGAGAGTCCCACCAAATGGCCAAAAAATGAAAGAAAACCCAAAACTCGAATCAAACCTAACCGTATGGATCATCCAGAATGAACGAGTCAATAAGGAGAGGGAAAATAGGTGGAAAAGAGGATGATGAGGGAGTTGGAGTCATTACATAGAAGGATAAAAGTAAAAACTAGAAGATATTTGGGTGAAATCATCGAACAACGAGAAGGTTGGGGATGTGAGTCATGAGCAGTCAAGAGCTCCATGGGGGGGGGTGCATTGCATTAATTTGGATCAGGGATAGGTAGCTTATGTTATGTTTTATTTAATTTTAATTTTAATTTAATTATTAAAAAAATACAGTGCACATGGTTTGGGTCGTATAGTTGGCCAAACTGTATGCCAACCATGCGATGAACAATGCGATCATACTATAAATTTGGCACCACCCATGTGGGATAGCCACATTATTAGGTTATACGATTTACAAGTCATGCACTTCACAGATTACCACAACCATAAACCACACAAAATTATTCTGGGAGCCACATGGTTTCAGACTAACTGTGCACCCCTACCATCTCCTCCTAACTTTAGGTTTCAAAGACTGATTCTCCCGAAACATAACGAAACAACTAGGGAACCCTCCATTCCATGAACCACTTCAAAAAAACACATTGAAGTGTGTAAACTCTCAGAATTTCATTATAAATCATGTTTATAAAATTTACCATCCAGTAAATGTCAATGTTTAAATTCCCTATGAATTTCATCTAGTTTGAAAACATAGGTCATTAGATATCCCCACTCTTGAATATCACTAAGTATGATCATAATTATAAGAATAATCAATGATTATATTCCCCTAATGCCAAATAATAATGCATCATCTATATCCTAAAAAACTGAAGTTTATTTGCCATATATGAATTTTTTTTTGAAAATTATCATAACATATCTTGGTTTTCACAATAATGAAAACTATTATAGCTAATTTATATGATTAATTTTCTATGTAAATTACAGTGTATTTAATGTAAAATAAATGAAAATATATGACAAATATAAAACATGTATATATATAACTATATAAATAATGTGGTAATCTAAAGGATATAATACATTTTGTTCCAGGGAACCGAATCTATCACGTTTTTAGTAAAAAATAATTTCATTTAAAAAATATTTTACAATGCTATATAATTTTATGAAAGAAATAATAATTATATTATTTAATTACCATTCTATTTTGTTAAAAATTTATCATAAATTACATCATTATTTTTTATACGAGGTACCCAGACATGAATAGGAATGTAAAATAGGGAAGGTGGGGGGTCAAATGAATCAATATTTCTCTACTAATATGATTTTCACTCAAAATTTCAATTACTATTCATCGTTTTGATTACTGAAATCATTGAAATAGATGTTTTAATAATTTTATATTGTTGATATTCAATGATAATGTATCATCGAAAACCCATTAAATATATTCATATAATTATATATGAGCTTTTCTATTTATAATGAAAATATTAACATAATAATATGTATCATATTTTTTCACAAGGATGTTGAAAAATCAATGAATAAATATTCATCAGGTGACAAGAGACTTGGAAAAACTACTATGTACTCTGATATTCGTTAGTTAAAAGTTCACTCATAACTAAAGACTTTGTGAAAATTTAGTATTTTGAGTATTACCATATGATCACACATAGAAATTATTTTTCACATATTCAGAGGTAATATAACTTATTCATATATTCAGCATTCAATATTAAAATCCTTAAAATATTCTCATACATAAATTTAGTGACTTGAATTCATGAAATTACCAAAAAAAAATCACCCTCAACTTTTAATTTTTATTGGTCGTGAATACCTCTAGGTAATTTAATTTTAATTTGAATTAAATCCTCTAAAAACTTAACCCATAACATGAAGATACATTAAAAAAAATATCCATATTTATTCTTTTATAAATATGAGTCAAAAGATTTTTTAAAATTTACCTATGTTCTAGGTTAGAAATTTTCTATAATATCTCTATGTGAAATCTTGATGAAATTACTTTGTAATTTACCAACGTATGAAAATAATAAATCTAAATTTAAGTCAATAATATCTTGTTAAAATAATTTTTAAAAAACTTTCCAGGACATTCTGATCAACACCACACCATCTCTTTTAAATCCCATATTCAAATTTCTATATAAACTCAATATAATAGGAAATTATTCTAAAAAATATCATTATATCATAAGAAGAATATTAAAATACCATAAAAATGATACTACAGAGCATTTAAAAAGTAAAATCCATGGAAACTATGTGTGTCTACATGGTCAAATATTCCCACAAATGGACACTCGACATGATTTTTTACAAAAATTTGAGCCCTTTATAGTCACATAAGTTTCTATACATTGATGAATTTAAATTTTTAGTCATTTCATTTTTTAACAGAGTTGACTACAAATTCTTCTTGGTCACATCAATTTTTCTATATGGTTGACTATGAACAATGCCTTTACCGAATTATACCTATTTTCTTTCAAAAAATATTAATATCTCTAAAAACATAAAGAAACTTTCAACCTACTTACATGTCATAAGAAAATAAAAAATATATTTATAACAATTATATACTAATTTATGTAATTTAAAACCAATAAAATGTGATACATTACAATTTTTAAGTTTCTTGAATCTCACCCTTTGTATTTATTATAAAAAAAAAACTAAAACCCACTCATAAAGTTTTCTCAATGAAAAAAAATATTGATACCAAATCATTAGAAGAAACAGTTCCTTTGATAAATTTCCAAATCATAGTGATCGGAAATTATTTGTCTTATGAAACAGTTTAGATTATTTTTCGACCAAACAACATTTCTATAACATTTTTATTTACTAAAATCAATTAAAATTCCTTTCCAATCCTCTTATTTTCATTTAATTTATATTTGGATTCAATAAATGATACCATGTATCTGATCATCAGGTTATATACGATTTATGTTTATCCCCTAGATAACAATATCCTACTTAAAATATGATTAATATATAATACCTCTTGTAACATGTGAAGGTTGAATATTTAATTTCTAGTCTCAAATATAAATTTTATATATTCATTTTTAAATAATATTTATTATATTATATATTATGGAAATAAGATCAGACTTCTTTACACCATTTCCACCTTTTTCTTGATAAATAGATATATGATATCAATATGATTCAAACTTGAGTGTTTCACTAGATTCTTTGTGAAATTGTTTTCACATTGGATATCACATCCAATTCTAAAAAGGTTTTCCACTTTCACCTCTAAAATATGCAACTAAATTATCATCCACATCATCTATATGCATGAATATGTTATAAAAATGTAATTATATTTTTTATATTGAGTGATAAAACATTTTACTTTTTGAAGGTAAATTCACACAAATAATTCCTATAAAAAACTATTTCTTATGAGGTCAACTTTCTATCATCAATATTACTTTCCTAGTCTATATAAGTAAATCCAAAAAAATATCAGACTCTTAATTATAATAAAATAGAATATAATTCCTAATTATCTTGAAATGTCTAAAAATAAATTTAACATCCTTCATATGAAATTAACTGGGATCTTTTTGACATCATGTACATCAATTTATATCATAAAATATTTCCGTTCAAGATTATATGAGATAAAATAGAATACTAATAATCATTATACAGTCATTTTTTGTCATACATTATTTGTATCATCTTTACTCAGCTTTACACCTACTCTCATAGGCACAAAAAACACCATTGAATCTCTCTTTACAAAATTAATTTAAAATTACATGTAATATTTCACCTGGTATAGAAAAATTACATTCAATTTCATCAACTATTTCTGTCCCATAAACAATTTTATCCTTACAATCATTAACATCTAAAAATGACTCTTTATTTGTTCCAAAAAGTCATCATAAATTCATTTTTTCCTCATATATGAATAATTTATCCACCATATACAATAAAAATAAGAAGAAATGGACTCATATCTCACATATAAATATTTCTATGAACTTTTAATTCAATTAATTGGATTTTCCAATTAATTTTTTCAAATTTTTATCACTAGAATCTCAAGGCATGTTTCAATATATATATATCTTTCTTTATCTAACAAACTTCTATTCCATAACTATCCACTATGAATCATTTAAATTTCTCAATGAATAAATATTATTCTAGATCTCCATTTAAGACTATAAATTTAGAATCCATTTGATATATTATGTAATTTTTAAGTGTTTTAACCTCAAGAAAAATTTCCTAGCACCCTTTGAAAACTAGTTTTTATTTATTCTAATCAAACCCAACTTAATCATTGATTTTACTTCTAAAAACTCACTTGGTTATAATTGTCACGACCCGCTTTCACCAAAAGGAGGGAAGGGTCAGCAGATTGTTAGGCCCTTCCTTCTTTAAGTTGAAGGAAAGATAATGACCCCCCGAGACCCGCGTTCAATAGGTCCCAGAGTGGCGACTAGCACCAAGGATTTAGAAATTTCTCACAAATGGAAGGAATTACCCCTTTTTGTTTTATAAGATCGAGAGAAGAGATGATGAAACTCAACAACACCAATGTAAAAGAAAAGTAAAACCAAAAGAAAAAAACCATTCCCACATGCATGTTCTAAAAGTAAAGCCACAAAGTACAAAGGGCGACTACAAAGGTAAGTACCAAAGAAGAAAAAAAGCAACTGCAACAGCCCCAAAGGTCCGAGCTAGTACGGTCCTGCTCGATCCCCGATGTCCTCCTAGAAACCTGAAAGCAGTTTTATATACGTAGGGTGAGCATACGAGTACACTCAGTAGGGAAAACCAATGACTCTCATGCACAAGTGGGGGAACGTACAAAAGTCCCATGAGAAAAGGATTAAACCAAACACCTATCAAGATAAACTATCCATCCAAGGCCTCACCAAGGCATACTCCCAAAATAACACAAGTCATGTAATATAAATATTAAAAGCACATCAATGTTTGGGTACCCCACGCCACTTTCCCACTAGTTATTGAGACATCCTACGCATCGGTCCAATCCCGCCATTCTCACCACAGTCCCACTGCCACACCTGCCTGCACACACCTGGGACACAACCACACGCAGTCCCACTACCGAAATCCCACCCGCACACACCTGGGCCTCCTCTGTCACATGTAACCGTGCCTGAAAACACCTAGGCCAGAGCAACCACCACCACACCCGAAGACACATGGGCCTCATCCCGAAGACACTTGGGAAACCACCTGCCGCACACACCTGGCCAACAACCACACTACCCCGCCCGAAGGTTCTTGTGCTAATAATGGACCTCAGGCCATCACAGCTTGCCCGAAGATACTTGGGATATCTGGGAAAGGGAGAAGAAAAGGAGCTAATAACCATCCACTAAGAATAGTGTTGGGAAAAACACCCTCCCCCATGAAATGGGGGTGTTCGTCACTAAGTGCTCACCTTGGGTGGGGCACGAATAAGAAACACAAAGCTACAAGTATATATATATAGGTAACAAGCACTCACCCGAGCTAGGTTTTTCTTCAGACAGCCTACAGATCACAACAGCACTCATGTCCGAGTCACGACTCACGCTAACAACCTATTTTTCCCCTTTTCTTATTTCACGTTTAGTAATAATGATTATGTTTAAGCACTACTGGGCAACTATTAGGCATAGGCATAAGTTTAAGAAGGGAAAAAATCATGCAACAACCATAACGCCCATACCCGGTTCTCAGCAACAGAGGATTCCACCCCAATTCGTGATATAAACAAGTATCCACCCGGTCTTAAAACTCAAAACCACTGAATCCATACCAACAGGGGATCCCATCCCCCAATTTCACACAACCACCAGGGGTATAAAAGAACAGGGTATCCCATCCCCTCCCACATCTCCAGTAATCGTCCTGAAAGGAAAACAACCAACTACCACCACCAACACAAGTCAGGGATTTTCATATTTAAATTAACTAACACACTCCATGATTTTAAATTCCATGTGTTCTAATTGGGAGTTATCATAGAAGGGTTGATCCTGGTTCTTTGAATTTATTCATCCAGATATACATGATTAACCGATTTCACAGCAGGATTTCACATTTACAAACAAGCCATTTAAAACATATGATGGTTTCATTACTGCATAGGGAAAGACCACCAACGACCATGAATTTGCAGAAGGCATAAGACAGCACAACTCAGAAAGATAATCACATTATAACGCAGAAACAACAATTACAACCCCTTCCCCTTCATTCATTAGATCTTCGTTTATTATCTTCATTAAGTTCAGTCCAACCAGTTCTACAGAAACAAAATCACGCCCACCCCTCATGATACAAAAAAGAGAGAGGAGAAGGAGAAATTCCCTACTTGTTGATAGATGATCGACGCTTAGGCCAGGCACAGAACATTACGGATAACGATGTTCCTGATTCACGACAAGCGGTTTGTGAAAATCCGCGATTGAGGAAATAAGAAACCACGACTGTCCCTTATGTTATAAGAACCGCGGACAGTTGAGGAGAGAACGCGTAACCATGTAAGGCGCGGGGGTCGTGGGTTGACCACGCGGCTGGGGTAGTTACACACGGAGGTCCCTCGGTATTTTTAGGAATTAATTATGGGCTTTAAATGGTTTTAAAAGTGGTAAAATAATTAATTTACGTCGAAACTTATGTTGCGGGAGCGGAAAAGTCAGGTACTAGAAGAAGAAGGAAAGGATCGGCGAGGGGACACAGTGTCACCCTCACGGTGCCACTGTTTTTTTGGAACCTCACTTTGGAAAAGTAATGGGCCAGGAGGGTCTGGGCCATTACATTAGATACCTCTTAAACGATTCTCGTCCTCGAGAATCGAAACAAACCAAGAAGGAAAGAGAGGGTCCGAACAACCACCTCGAAAGATACCTCTTAGAAGTGAACCCATGCTAACAAAAAACACTTCTGTGTCAAGAACCAAGCAACATACCATGCCAAACTGCCCATGAATGTGGGTTGGGGAGTCTCCTCCCCCCATGTCAAGATATTATCTGCTTTGGGCGGCACTGACTCGCCCGCACAGGTTTAATCGCATCCACCTTAATGCGTCTTGATTAGGGGTCGGGTGCTCTCCTCCCCCATAGCCAGGGCTTTTCACACACTTCTGGAGGAAGAAAAACCAGTACATTTCATAGCCAAAAGACAAAATGTTCTATCACAACAGGTACAACAAGGAACAAAACATAAAACCACTCTGGGTACTGGGTACGCATCTGTGCTTCCCTCTCCCACGTACTCTCCTCAAGCCCACCATGTCTCCACAACATGCGAATCAAGGGAATGGTTCTCCCACGAAACACCTTCTCCTTGCAATCCTCGATCATCACTGGTCTCTCTAGAAAGGTCACGTCGTCCTCGATGTCTAGCTCACCCCAATTGAGGACGTGTGAATCGTCATGCAGATACCGACGGAGCTGGGACACATGGAAGACACCATGTATCCTCAGTAGCGGCGGTGGCAACGCTAGCTGGTAAGCCACCTCGCCGACCCGCCGCAATACTTCGAAGGGTCCGATGAACCTAGGGGAAAGCTTACTCCCCTTGTCGATCCTCCGCTGCCCACGCCGAGGAGAGACCTTCAAGAACACGTGGTCCCCAACCTCAAACTCCAAGGGCCTCCTCCTGGTATCATCATACGACTTCTGTCGGTCCTGGGCCGCCTTCATCCTTTCACGTATGAGCTGAACCTTCTCTGTTGTGTTCTGCACCACCTCTGGGCCAAGGATGCCTGCCTCTCCTACTTCAGCCCAACACATAGGTGAACGGCATGGCCTCCCATACAGGGCTTCGAACGGGGCCATGACAATGGTAGAGTGATAGATATTATTGTAAGTGAACTCTACTAGGGGCAGGTGTCGCACCCATGATCCTCCTGAGTCCAAAACACATGCACGTAGCATATCCTCCAAGGTCTGGATGGTGCGCTCTATTTGTCCATCTATCTGGGGATGGAAAGCAGTGCTAAGGCATAACTGGGTTCCAAACGCATGCTGAAATCCTCTCCAGACATGCACGGTAAACCGTGCATCCCTATCCAAGACTATAGACCTCGGAACTCCATGAAACCTCACCACCTCATCGACGTACTTTTGTGACAAAGCGTCCACAGTACTCGACTCCCTGATTGCCAGAATGTGAGTCGATTTCGTCAACTTGTCCACTACCACCCAGATGGCGTCGTATCACCCTTGGGCCATGGGTAGTCCTGTGACAAAATCCATTGATATGTCATCCCACTTCCACTCGGGGACATCTAGGGGCTGTAGTAGGCCGCCCGGAACTCGGAGTTCAGCCTTCACTTTCTAACACACTAAGCACTTGGCCACAAACTCTTCCACTGCTCGCTTCACTACAGGCCACCAAAACTGTCCTTTCAGTCCCTGGTACATCATTGAAACTCCTGGGTGTACCGCCAGGGGTGTGTTGTGGAACTCACTGAGAACCCTTCCGTGCATCACCCCTGGAACAAACAACCTTTTCTGGAAAAGCATCCGGTTCTGACCATCCTCTTCCCATCCTTCCGGAGCATTGCCCTGGTCAACCCGGTCACGCATCACTTCACACTCAGTGTCTCCCCACTGGGACTCCTCCACCTGTCGAAACAGAGATGACTGCACTATCATCTGATATAGGCAGCCTCTACCGCTATCCATCCTCGCATCCAGGTGTAAGGCATTCAACTCTTCCATTGCCTTCCAGGCGTCTGACAACTCTCGGACCGCATCCTTCTGTGTCCTACTGCTCAAGGCATTATCCACCACATTGCCCTTGCCTTCAGTATAAGAGTTCTCGATGTCGTAATCCTGGAGGAACTCCACCCATCTCCGTTGTCGCATGTTTATGTCCCACTAGGAGAAGATATACCTCATGCTTTTGTGATCTGTGAAGACCACAAAGTGTTCCCCGATGAGGTAGTCCCGCCATAACTATAGCGCAAAAATGACCGCTGCAAGCCCCAGGTCATGGGTGGCATAATTACGCTCATGGGAACACAACTAACTGGACCCATAAGATATCACCCCTTGTTGATGCATCAACATGCATCCCAGGCCCTGTCCTGAAGCATCACATAATACCTCCTAGGCCACCCCTTCTTCTGGTAATCTCAGCACTGGGGCAGTGACCAACTTCTCCTTCAGATAGCTGAAGGCTGACTGGCACTGCTCACTCCATACGAAATCATGGTCCTTCTTGGTCAGAGCTGTCAAAGGGGCCGCAACTTAGGAGAAGTTGGGTACGAACCTCCGATAGTAACCTGCCAGCCCAAGGAAACTACGGACCTCTGCCACATTCTTGGGTGCTGCCCAAGAGACAACTGCCTCAACTTTTGACGGGTCCACCGCTTCCCCCTGCTCGGACACCACGTGCCCGAGTAAGTGCACTTCTCGTGTCCATAACATGCATTTTGACAACTTCCCATAGAGCTGTTGTTGTCAGAGGACCTCCAAAACTGTCCTCAGGTGCTCTGCGTGGTCCTCCTCTGATCTAGAATAGACCAGGTTGTCGTCGATGAACACAACCACGAACCGATCTAGGTACTCCCTGAAGATGGAGTTCATGAGCCCCATGAACACAGCTGGGGCATTCGTAACACCGAAGGGCATGACTACAAACTCGAAGTGTCTATACCTGCACTTACACGCTGTCTTTGGGATGTCTCTCTCTTTCACCCTCAGCTGGTGGTACCCAGACTGCAGGTCGATCTTCAAGAACCATCCTGCCCCTTTCAGCTGATCAAAAAGATCATCTATCCTTGGAAGAGGGTAGCGATTCTTGATCGTCACCTGATTCAGCCTCCTGTAGTCTTTGCACAACCTAAGACCACCATCTGCCTTCTTTGAAAACAAGACCAAAGCACCCAACGATGACGCACTCGGACGAACATAACCCCTCTTCATCAGATCGTCTATTTGTATCTGCAACTCCCGTAGCTCCGAAGGTGCCATCCGGTAAGGAACCATCGAGATTGGACGAGCACCGGGCTGCAGGTCTATCCCGATCTCGATATCACGTCGAGGGGGTAGAGTCGTCACCTCCTCAGGAAAGATCTCCACAAACTCATGGATGATCTCTGGCACTTCCACCATTTCAGCATCTACTGATTCCACTGTCAGCTCGGTCAACAAGGAGAGGAGAGGTTCCTCTCTGCTGTTTCCCTTCGGACTACTCCGCTCGCCGGAGAAGGTAACACGCCGGCTGTCCAGTTCTGAGAACACCACCCTTCTTCGAAAACAGTCGATGACGGTGCACAAAAAAAATAGCCAGTCGATGCCTAGGATGACATCGTATGGCTGAATCTGTAGCAGAAGAAGATCCCTAACCGAATGATGTGGCCCTAACATCAGTCTACATCCCCGACAAATTAACAACAAGTCTGTCTGACGTCTGACTGGTGTGCTCAACACCAGGGGAATTGGAAGACTCTCGGCATCTAGACCCAAGGCACGGGCTTGACTGGGTGAAACAAATGAGTGAGAAGCTCCGGTATCGAACAAATCATAATCAAGAGTGCCAAACAAACTGATCATACCTCGAGCAACATCTGGCCCTACTGGAACTACTACCTCTACGTCGTGTAACTACCCACGCCCAGCTCCCCTGCCCCTTGGCTGTCGGCCACCTCCCCGACCACGCCCTAGTCGAGGTCCCTGGGGAGCGCCCTAAGGTCGGCCTCCTCCTCCTACGTCTGCTCTTGGAGGAGCGGGAGCTCGCTGTACCTGCTGCTGCTGCTGGAAAGGTCTTGCTGGAAGATGCTCCTGGGGCGGGTGCTAGGGGTGACTGCCACTGCTGTACTGCACCTGGTCGGGGCACTGACTCCGGAGATGCCTAGGGCTCCCACAGATGAAGCCTCGTGGTCCCTAGCCCGTAGGAAAAGGGCGAGGGCTGGGGGATCCAAACTGAAACTACTGCGGCCTGCTCCTTGCGGGTCGGAACCTAGAGGGTCCTGACATGGGAGGCCTTATGCTGACGGCCTTCCCCTTTGATGGTCCCACCTAGATCCCCTCTCGCGACACTCCTCCTAGAGCATGCATCCTCTCCACCTCTTCGGCCTTCTTTTGGACCTCCAAGTACGTCGGCAGGGTAATGGGGGTAACAACATACTGGAGGGAGAGTCGGAGTGCCTCCTCTAAACGCCTTGCCCGAGACTCCTCATCGGGAAAGAGGTCCAGAGAAAAACGTAGGAGGTACTTGAACTTGATCCCTAGCTCCCTCACGGACATACTCCCCTGCTGGAGGGAGAGTAGTTCCTGCCTCTTTTCTGCCTTCACCGTCGAGGAGAGGAATTCTGCCCGGAACTCCCTCTCGAAATCCACCCAAGCCACCTCACACACTCTCCTCTCCACCAGTTAAAGCATCCACCACTGACGTGCCGCTCCCCGCATCTGGCTAATGGCCAGAGGAACCCAGTACTCGGCCGGGGCCCGAATCAGGCCGAAGGCTATAACTAGCTCCTCTAGCCAGCCTTCCGTCTTCATTTCGGAGGTGCTTCCCTCATACTTCTCGAGTGCCTGTCCCTGGAAGGCTCGAAGAGTCTTCCTCCACTAGTCGTCCTCTTTCTCTCGATCAGCTCTCTGCCGATCGGGAAAAGTAGTCTTCAGGGCCTCGATCGCCTGTACCACATGTGGTCACCTTCTAGGTGTCATAGCTGCAAGGTAAAAAAGAAATGACTAAGCCCAAGTAGTGAAGAATATTGTTCTTAAAACATCTTAAAATTTAATTTATTCTTAATCCCCAAGACATCCAAGAAACACAAGAACACAAGTCATTTATGATGCATGTACCTTTCCTAGGTTCTCTACCCTGCAATCAGTGTGGCCTCACTTGGTCGTTCGGTAGGTCCAGAGTCCTTGCATCGGATCACGGGGGGCCCTAAAATCCTGTGTCCTTGCCGGTCTTCCCTGGCCTAATTCACGTTCCAAGGTCACCCAACACTGTTGCCTTACCATCCCATGCAATCCTCATTGGTCCTAACTCCAGACTCCATCCTATCTCTCAACCATCACCTCAGATACCATTCTGTCATGACCCGCCTTCACCAAAAGGAGGGAAGGGTCAGCAGATTTCCAGGCCCTTCCTTATTTAAGTTGGAGGAGAGATAATGTCCCCCGAGACCCGCCTTCAATATGTCCCGGAGTGGTGACTATCACCAAGGGTATATAAATTTCTCACAAATGGAAGGAATTACCAGGTTTTGTTTTATAAGATCGAGAGATCAGATAATGAAACTCAACAACACCAAGGTAAAATAAAAGTAAAACCAAAAGAAATAAACCATTCCCTCATGCATGTTCTAAAAGTAAAGCCACAAAGTACAAAGGGCGACTAAAAAGGTAAGTACCAAAGAAGAAAAACAGCAACTGCAACTGCCCCAAAGGTCTGAGCTTGTACGATCCTGCTTGATCCCCGAAGTACTCCCGGAAACCTGAAAGCAGTTTTATATACGTAGGGTGAGCATACAAGTACACTCAGTAGGGAAAACCAATGACTCTCGTGCACAAGTGGGGGAACGTACTAAAGTCCCGTGAGAAAAGGAGTAAACCAAACACCTATCAAGGTAAACTATCCACACCAGGCCTCACCAAGGCACACTCCCCAAATAACGCAAGTCAAGTAGTTTATATATTAAGAGCACATCGATGTTTGGGTACCCCGTGCCACTTTCCCACTGTTATTGAGACATCCTACGCATCGGACCAATCCTGCCATTCTCACCGAGTCCCACTACCACACCCGCCCGCACACACCATGGCCATAACCACACACATTCCCACAGCAGAAATCCCACCCGCCACACCTGGGCCTCCACAATCACATGTAACCATGCCTGCAAACACCTAGGCCAGAGAAACCACCACCACGCCCGAAGACACCTGGGACTCATCCCGAAGACACTTGGAAAACCACATGCCGCAAACACCTGGCCAACCACCACACTACCCCGCCTGAAGGTTCTTGGGCTAATAATGGACCTCAGGCCATCACAGCCTACCTGAAGATACTTGGGATATCCGGGAAAGGGAGCAGAAAAGGAGCTAATAACCAGCCACTAAGAATAGTGTTGGAAAAAACACCCTCCCCCATGAAATGGGGGTGTTCGGCACTAATTTTTCAACTTGGGTGGGGCGCGAAGAAGAAACACAAAGCTACAAGTATATATATATAGGTAACAAGCACTCACCCAAGCAAGGGTTTTCTTCAGACAGCCTAAAGATCACAACAGCACTCAAGTCTGATTCACGACTCACGCTAACAACCCATTTGTCCACTTTTCTTATTTCACGTTCAGTAGAAATGTTTATGTTTAAGAACTACTGGGCAACTAGTAGGCATAGGCATAAGTCCATTAAGGTAAACAATCAAGAAACAACCTTAACACCCATACCCGGTTCTCAACAATAGAGGATTCCACCCCAATTCGTGATATAAACAAGTATCCACCCGGTCTTAAAACTCACAACCACCGAATCCATACCAACATGGGATCCCATCCCCCAATTTCACATAACCACAGAGGGTATAAAAGAACAAGGGACCCCATCCCCTCCCACATCTCCACCAATCGGCCCGAAAGGAAAAAAACCAACTACCACCACCAACAGAAGTCAGGGATTTTCATATTTAAACGACTTAACACACTCCATGATTTCAAATTCCGTGTGTTCTAACTGAGAGTTATCACAGAAGGGTTGATCCTGGTGCTTTCAATTTATTCAGCCGGATATACGTGATTAACCAATTTCACTGCAGGAGTTCACATTTACAAACAAGCCATTTAAAACATACGATGGTTTCATTACTGTATAGGGAAAGACCACCAACGACCATGAATTTTAGAAGGCGTAAGCCAGGACAACTCAAGAAAGATAATCACAATATAACGCAGAAACAACAATTACAACCCCTTCCCCTTCATTCTTTAGATCTTTGTTTATTATCTTCATTAAGTTCGGTCCAACCAGTTCTACAGAAACAAAAGCATGCCCACCCCGCATGATACACCAAAGCGAGAGGCGAAGGAGAAATTCCCTACTTGTTGATAGATGATCGACGCTTAGGCCAGGTGCGGATCTTTACGGATAATTATGTGCTCGATGCACCACAAGCGGTTTGTGAAAATCCGCGATCGAGGAAAGGAGAAACCACAGCTAACCCTTTGTTTAGAAAAACCATATACAGTTGAGGTGAGAACGCGTAACCGCATAAGGCGCGGGGGTTGTGGGTTGACCACGCGGCTGGGGCAGTTACACACAGAGGTCCCTCGGGATTTTTTGGACTTAATTATGTGATTTAAATGGTTTTAAAATGTGTAAAAGAATTAATTTACGTCGAAACTTATGTTGCGGGAGCGGAAAAGTCAGGTACTGGAAGAAAAACGAAAGGCTCGGCGAGGGGACAGGGTGTCACCCTCACAGTGCCACCGTCACGGTGCCACTGTCACGGTTCCACCGTCACGGTGTCACCTTCACGGTGCAACTGTTTTGGTGGAACCTCACTTTGGAAAATTAATGGGCCAAGAGGGTCCGGGCCATTACAATAATAATATTATTACCTTTTAGTCATGTAACTATATACAAATAATCATTCTATTTTATGTGATCTAACTCATTATTCATTAAAAATATTCTTTTTATTTAGTATCTTCTTCAATTGATTATGGTCCAACTTATGATATCAATGTTTCTTGGTTGGTGAATCTTAACATTAATTTAGGTTGTGCTAGTTCAGCTTAATATCCAAAAAATATTTTGTATCTTAGATCATATTTTTCACCGTTTTATATTTTTTTCATAGATATATGAGAGGTAGTTTTTCCACCACTGGTACATTCTAAGATAACCTTACTAATGATTGGTTCATCTCTAGTTTATTTTTTCACTAATATTTACAAAACTCAATATGCAAAATTATTCAATATTTTCATGATTTTCACTATGAGGATAAATGTTATGGGTTCAATTTCAATGAAAATAATGTTATAAGAATATAAAATTTTGTGAATTCTTGTATTTGAGAATATATCACCTCTTACATTAGACTGATATCCCATAAAAAACATTCTTCAACTTTTTTTATAAAAATTTCATAGATTATGATTTTTAATTTTGATAAAAAATAATATATATTTCATTGAAATATTTTAAAGATGTTATTATCTTGCACCATATATTTTAAATAGTATTTTTTGATACTTGTCTAAAAAAGAACTTGTTCAAAATTTTAATAGTAGTTGATATGATATCTTTCAAAAATAATTTTGAAAGTCTAAACTCAATACACATGGTTATTAAATTACCGAGAAATCTTTTACTTTTCATCTATAAAACGCTACTTCATTGAGGTATATATAGTGTATCATACAAATTATTAATAATATGCTCAGTGAGATAAGATAAAAATTATTTACATTTGTATTATATTCTATAAATTATTTTTATCTTCAGGATACAAAAATAAAATCCATTTCAATATCCCTCATGAATATTTTCTAATTACGTAAATATTTTATTTATAAACATCAAATTATTCATATTATTGAAATAAAAAATTAATGTGGTGAAATAAAAATCATATCTGGTTGAATGATGTCTCATAGGTATATATATACCAAAATTGATTAACTTTAATGGTATCATTGAATATATATTCACTATTTTATTAATTTTCTACACTATTCTAACTTTCTATAAAGTCTATCAAACGACATAAAATTATCATTTTATTCTGGTAAGATCTCTAATGAAGTCATATTTTTATTTTTTTTCACATTTTCCTTTGTCTAAGATGATTGCTCCATCTAGTATAATTTTTTTCCTCAGCCGTATCATTTTAAAAATATGAATTCTATATATTTATAATTTATAAAAAACCAATATTTATTCTCTCTCATTTATAGAAAATTTTCCCATGTTTAATAATTTTTATACTAAAAGTATTTTTCCAAAAAAATAGTTCTTCCATTATCAAATAATTAGTTAAAACATAATAGTTTATCTTTGATTCCAACATGATATAGAATATATAATACTTTATTTTTTCATATTTAATCTTAATAATGACTAATACTTTTCTCTTTTAAGAATTTTCATTACTAATAGTCACTGAGCCTCTATCTTGAGTTTCAATGTTCTTCAACATTTTTGTATATATAGTTATATTAAATTAACAACTACTATCCAATATCCTTTTATTTTCATTCTTTAATAATATTAATATACCATTAACTACATATAACTTCCCAAATCATATTCTTATTTATGAATTATTGATCTCTATATCTTTTTAAAAATATTTTAGATGAATATTAAATAATTATTTAGTATGTTGACTAGTTTGATTAAATATATCTCATATTTAATTCAAATTTTATAATTTATTTTGGGTATACAGATCAAAATCTATCACTTTTTCATATAACATAATATCTCAAAAATAATTATCATCATCATGGATTGAATATCCCGGTAATGTACTAGGTATCAAAAACAACTCCTTTATGTCTTCCAATGTCATGGATGTGTCAAAGGTGTGTCCTATGTCTCCTTCTATTTGAAATTTATAAGTCTACTATAATGGGCACATGATTGACCGTGAGATCACTTGGGTTGGTCACATGGTCACTTAGTTTGTTCTTATGGAAGTTGGGTTTGTTTACGCGGTCTATTGGGTTGTTTTTGAATTCCCTTAGTTTGTTATTGTGGTTGTTCAGTTTGTTCATGGGGTTTATTGGGATGGTCATGTATTTTCATAGTTTTTCTTAAGGTTGTTAGGTTTTTTCATGTGATATCTTGGTTTGTTATTGTAGTAGGTTGGTTTTCTCATTCAGTCACATTACTTGTTCTTGTGATAGGTTAGGTTTTTCATGTGTTCAACTAGGTAGGTATCTCAATCAGTTGGTTTGTTCATGAAGCTAGTTAGATTCTTTGTGGAGTCACCTATTCCTTTTCATGGTCACTCCTTACAATGATCCAAACATTTATCAATTAAATTTATCGCTTCATATAGTAATTTTATATAGTATAAATAACATAAAATAACTTATTGGCCATAATAAAATCATTATAAATAAATAATTAATTAAATAACAAGTATTTCTAGAATTTAAGGTTTCAATAATGATGAAATAGTAACATGAACTTAGGAATAGTAGTATGACCCTTATGAATAGTAAATTAGCCAACTTATGAGTAAACTCACACATGAAAGTATAAATACAATTTAGGAATCTTATAAGTGAAAATTAGATATAATTATATCATAGTATAAGTAAGTAAATATTTTAAAAAATTATTAATTAAGTGTTTGGCATTTTTTGTAAGTCATAAATATTTAATTACAATATTATGATTAATTTAATAATTTAAAAGAAAATTTATTTTCATAAAATATATTCATAAATTAATATTTTTATGTATTATGATTTGAACATAATTTTAAGATACCATGAGTAAATTTTCAATGTGTCATAAAATTAGTTAGAATTTTAAAATAATAAATTTCTAAGTAAATGATGCTTTTAATTAAAAATTAAATTAATCATACTTATACAATTACATTCATAAAATTGAGTTCATTTTTTAATTGAAAATGTAAAAAAATGGTCAAGGTAAATTTTTTGTACTTTTCTAAAATACTTGAATTTCTTATTAATAGTATAATACAATAATTTACAATAAAAGCTAAATACATGAATAATGGATTCATATATGATGTACGGATGATGTAATCCCAACATATCAAAATTTAATTCATTATTTTAATAAATTTATAGATAATTTTAAAAACTATTCATTGTCTTGATAGAAAATAATAAACTAGTGAAAATAATAATAAGAAAACACCCCTCTTCTCCGTTATAAACACCACCCCTCACCACATCTTCTTCTTAATACTACAATTCTTTGAGACTTGCCCAAATTCTACCCAAAACTCTTCCCTATCCCATTATCAATGCCGAAGAGATCTTGGTGTCATCTATATACCATAACCTTTTCCCCAAGGAGGCTCTCAATGAGGATAAATCCAAGAGGTAAAATATTCTTCATTTTTATTTTAATTTATGTTTAATTTCATTTATTTTATTCTCTTCTACTCACCATATCATATAAAAATGGCATGGTAAATATATTATTTTTAATATAATGTTATGATAACATGTTAATGTAATATACTAAATTAAACTCCTCCATACCTCTCTCTTTTACTCTAAAAATGAAATCATCACCTGTGATGTGTCAATTTAGCAACATCATGGGAAATACACTTATATTTTTCGTTGGCTCTTTGATGGATGTTAATAAAACAACTAAATTATTAAAAATAGATTCTAAATTTTAGATTATATCACTTTTTATGCAATTAAATAACATTTATACATAATTATAAATTATAAAACAACATAAATTTGTTGTGATCGATATCTTTCGAAAATTTACCTAAAAATTCATCATTAAATTTTATCTAATTATTGATCCTAATTACATGTAAAAAAATTATTTATAAGATAATTTAAAATTTTATAAGATAATTAATAACATATAATAAAAATTATGGATATTTATCTGCATTTTACCCGAACTTCCAGTCATGTATACAAGTTAACCAATCATGAAAACTAAGAAAAAAAACACTTTTGAACGATAAAATTAAACTATATAACTCATATAAAATAACATAAATGAACATTATAAAACCATAATTAATAAAATTTTGGTATGAAGGGTTGTTTAATTTTAATTAATGAATTTATTGTGATTATACAAAATTTTAAAATGAAGAAATCATTCAGATAGATGATAAGGGGTATTCTCGAACCCAACTCTCTTTCGTTGGGGTTTCCATCTTTTACCCAATTTTAGTATGTTTATTACATAAAAATAATTTCTTCCTCATTATCTTAAATTTTCTGGGATTTAATTTTTTTCTACTTGATTTTATAACAAACAAAATGGTTTCCAAAATAAATATTCTTTAAAAAACAGACCTTTTACATCTTCAGATTGTTTCTTATTCACACAAGTTTGATGATTATTACATCAAGTATACTATTGCCTCTTTATTTTGGGAACCCAAATATTATGAATATATTCTTATTAAATGAACCCCATTGATTTCCAAGGGTTATTTTATGATCAATATTGTTATATGTTCTATGAGTCATGCATGATAATGTAAATGTTGTGATGTGAGGGTGCGCCCAGAATGATATAGCACAATGTAAATGTTATGATATAACAAGTGCACCCAGAATTATATAGTTCTCCAAACAATTGATTAATGTGATGTATCTCAGCAAAAAATTGAAATATGTGTGAACATAATTCTATCTTTATTCACAACAATGTGTGGTAGTTGACCAATAAGACATGATGATTCATTTTTATACATTTCCATATTTCAAGCCTTTTCTTAATGCCACCTCTAATTATTATGATCCTATGAATATAATGATTATTCTCACCCAATGTTATATTTTTTCATGTTCTTATCTATCCTCTTACTATGATTTTAAATCTCCACGTTTTGATGTATATCATCTGGTGATTATTTGTACTAAGGGGAATGTGAAAACCTCAAAGAAGCTAGAGAAGAAAGAATTAAATATATGTTTATGTTTTATTTTTTAAATGTTTTGTATGGTCCTAATTTTCCAAAGAAACTAAACTTCTGGATCCTGGTTATGTAATTATTTTATTTTTCTTTTCATTAAAAAGATGTAACAACAATGTTCTAAAATGAAGGGTCGATATTGGTGGTATCTGAGCATGGTTTAGTTAATTTGGGAATAAAGATTATAGAACCTTATTGAAAACTCTTCGTATATGACTAAGTATATGTAAGAACTGAATAATCTATGTTTTAGAAAATTATAAACATAGGTATCTGAAAATATTTGTCTTTAGAGTTAATTACACAAGGAATAAATTATTTATTCATGAATTGTTGACTTATGTTTTTTATAACCTTTTGTATTTTATAAAATGTTGAGAACCAGGAGAAAATATGCCAACAAATTGTGGGAGGGACAATATAGCGATTTCCCAAATGAAATCCCCAATGCTTTGGGAGGTGAATTTCAAAAATTTTCATTGAAATTTTTACCCAAATGTCTAAGGTTATGAACAATAACCCATAGAATGTGGAATTTGCCCCTTCGACTCAGAGGAAACAAATAGCTATAGAGTGCTTTATGTGCCAACGACCACTGAAGTTTAGTGTATCTTATAATCCAATAGTCACATAAAAGTGGGTCACGTTGATGGAGAAGATCTTTTATGTTCTTCAATATTCTGAAATGGAGAAGGTGAATCTCTTTTTTTATCATTTAGATGGAGAGTTCAATCAATGGTGGTATTTTATTAAGAACATAAAACCAAAGGATGAAATAGAAGAGATGGAGTGGGAAGACTTTAAGATAATATTTCTTCAGATGTATTTCCCTCAAAGACTTCTAAAAAATGGAGAGAGATTTCATAGAGCTAAAGTAGATTTAAGGAAAATCTATCATGACTTATGAGGAAAATTTCATAAGTCATGGAAGGTATGATTTAGTTTCTTTTATTAACAATGATAGAATAATTGACAGATTCCTTAGTGGTTTAAAACCACCTCGTTGAATGTCTTTTGCAATTAAAGACAATTGGAGTTACTAAGAAGTTGTTCAATGTAATCTCAAACTAGATATGGAGTTTGGAGATTTATATGGACCCAACCTTAAAACATTAAATATTATGGATTTTTAGTCAATAACATAAATTCTTAAACATTGAGGATCATTATAGGTTTATAGTTATAGAGAATTAGGACATAAAATATACATAACATCCAAGAATCATAAATGAGGATACTAATAAAATAGAATCCATTTCCTAAAACATATAAAACTTTTTAAATAAAAAATGATTTCTTTGAAATAAATTCATAACAATTATATTTAGTTCCTTCTTTCTCTTAAACACCCTTATAACCGGTGAAAAGCATTTAAAAAACATAGGATGAGCAAAAAGAGGTTATTAAGGGATATAAACAATGAAATCGTTAGTCAAATGATAACATAAAAAAACAGTAAAACCCATTTCTTATAAAACTAGTTAGCATGAGTAAAAAAATCACATATTTTACTTGTGAAATTTTTACCATATCACTCATACAATCATCTTTACACATGGAATAACCATTCGCTCATCTTCAATCCCCGGAGTACCCAATGAATTGGAGATCTATAATGGGGCACACCCATCGTACCTTGAGAAATAATGGGATTCAACCCAACATATATTGAGCAATAATGGAATCAAACCAACATATATACGTCTATGAATAATTTAATATCAATAATTTATCATGAAATCAGGATAAAAAACTCATTCTATATATATATATAAATAGACTTTGAATTTCATTAAAGAGATTTTTAAATAAATTTTAAAATAAAAGTACTTTACAAAAATAATTGTAGTGATAATTAATGGAATAGAATGGATATGTGTATACAATGTAAATACACATAATTCAAAATAATATATCTAAAATTTAATCACATAAATAATAAAAATACTATATAATTAAGAATGTATAAGGTTAAAACAAAGAATGGAAATTGGGTTAATAATTCTCTTACCACGGGTTCGTCTTACTTAAAACATGTTTAAAAATATTGTTTAATGGTTAAAATAGTGTTATTAATTTATTAAATAAACATATTAATGCCTATAAAACATTATAATATCATTTCATAACATCATTTCACCCTTTTATTGTTAGTATTTTATACCTTCCATTGTTTCAGGTGCATTATTAACATGATTTCCCCGACCGATTTGTATTTTATTTTCTTGTTTTATAGAAATGAAATTCCAGAAGTGGAATAAAATGATATTAATATGCATATATAATATTAAATGATTATATAATTCATTTTGGTTATGGGGTACGAGGATGAATCAATAGATAAATCTTCAGTGATATCTGTTAAGATCCTTTTGGCGGTTCTTTGATAATCAGTAACTAGTTTCATTATATAACATAATATTATGTATATATGTTAAATAAAAACTTGAAAGAGTATATATAATAAAATTTAAAATATGTTTCAATCATTAAAATTGTTTTATAAATAGTTTTAAAGGAAGTAATTGAAATTGAAAACACATCGCCCACAATTTTCATAAATCGGCACATCACCGATGGTGTATTTATTTTTAGAATAAGAGGAAGAAGAGAGGAAGAAAAATGATGAATCATTCCATAAACATGATAAAAATACTGAATATATTTAAAAATAGATATTTAATTCCTCTTGGAAAAGGGGAGGAGAAGAGAGTATAAGAAAAGAAATAATTGTAAAGAAACCCCAAGAAAATGAAAGTGGATCTTTACCTCTTGATCTCTTATCTTTGAGATCCTCCTTAAGGCCATTGGTTTTATCCTTTTAGTGAGACCAGTAGGTCTTGGAAGTGTGTAAAAGCCTTGTGATGGTTACTAGGTAGAAATTAGACAATTATCAAAGCTTTAGTGGAGTGAGAGGAAGAGGGAGGATGAGGGTTGTATTTATAGTGGAGGAGAGGAGGGGTTTTCCATTATTTTATTCATTATTTTATTATTTTCTACAGGACAATAAATAGGAATTATTACATGAAAAAATGTAGTAATAAGTTCATGTGAGTTCAATATAATTTCCATTTAGATCAGCCATGACTCAATCATGATGCATAAATTCATTTATTTAGCACATTTCTTAAATTATCGAATTTCACTATTCACAAAAATTCAAGTATTTCAGAAAAATCTCAAAATACCACCCATTCCATTTTTTAATATATATAATTTCAAAATGAAATCCTTTTTATGAATGTAATTTCCTAAATATTATTAATATATTTTTTTAAATAAAATCATAATTTATTTGAAAAATAATGATTTTAAAACTGTAACTCATTTTATAACACCTTGAAAAATTAATCAAGGACTCATAAAATTATCTTATAACCAGAAAAAAATAAATTATTAATTTATGATAAAATTTTATGAAAATAAATTTTTATTTTAATTATTTGAATAATCATAATATTGTATTTAAATATCTATGACTTTTAAAAATACCAACACTTATATAAAGATCGTGTTATTACTTATAAGATAACATTTTTATTAAACATTACTGGTTGTGGTTACTATACAATTGTAAGATTTACTATTAATAAGGGTAACATTACTATTCACAAGGGTATGTTACTATTCATAAGGGTGTGTTACTATTCACCAAAAATTATGTTGGTCCTATTAGACTCCAAATAACTTACTGATTGAAACCATGAATGTTCATTTTTCGAAATTCAAAATAGAGAAGTGAAAAATATGTTAAATGGTTAGTTTTAACTATCTACTTGAAAAAAAGTTTCATTATGTAGAGACTTAATGTTTCATTCATTTAAATTTATTTTTTAAACATTGGGGTGTTACATTCTCCCCACATCCTCGATATTTCATCCTCATAATTTTTATTTAGTAATTAAACATGCGAGGGTACGTTTCCCTCAGAAAAGTTTCATATTCCCATGTTGTTTCTACAACCATGCAGTTTCCAAAAAAATCATTTACATTTTCTGTTACCTTATTCTATAATAATTTCTATCTATGTTCAAGAATATGAATGGGTATCTCTATATAAGTGAGGTTATCTTCCATCTAAAATACTTCTTGGATTAAAACATCTGATCAATCAGTCACATACTTTCTCAACATCTAAACATGAAAATCATTGTGTACCTGAGATAAACATAGAGGAAAATCTACTCAATTAGAAATTTTTTCCACTTTCTCCAATATTTTATATGGTCTAATGAACCATGTACTTTTATTTCCTTTCTTACCAAGATGCATAACACTTTTCCATGGTGAGATTCTATAAAAGACATGATCACCAACCTCAAAAAAAAAAGTCATTCCTTCTATTGTCTGCATAACTTTTCAACCTGCTCTGAGCTATCCTCATGCACCAATGAATCATATGAACTTTTTATACCACTTACTATAAAAATTTGGTCCCATAAACTTCCTTTGCTTGACTTCATCCCAAAAATATTGGAGTTCTCAACCACTTTTCATACAATTCTTAAAAAGGTGCCATCTGTATACTAGAAAGAAAACTACTATTATAATAATATTCATCTAAAGAGATATGTTGATCCCAATATCCCTTGTCATCCATTGAACACACTCAAAGAATATACACTAATGTATAAATTATTCTCTCGATATGTACATATTATTGAGTATTAAAAGTAGTGTTGAAATGTAATTCTATTCCCAACGACTTCCAAAGGCCTTTCCAAAAGTTATAACTTACCCTGGGATCACGACCAGATTCAATGGAAAGAATAACTCCATAAAGCCTGAAAATATCTTTGATGTATTGGTGAGAAATCTGATCCAAATATATAGTATCTCAAATTGGAAGGAAATTGGGAGATTTAGTCAGGCAGTCAACAGTAACCCATATTGCATTATTACCTCGAGATGTCTTCGGTAATCCCACTATTACATCCATGGATATATTTTCCCATTTCTACTTTGGAACATGTAAATGTTGAAGTATCACATTTGATAACTTCCGATCGACTTTGACCTATTGAGTTGTCAAACATATCATGGTAAAATCAGAAATATCTTCTGTCCTTATATCCTAGCAGTAATACTCTCAAAGATATCTATATATCATTGTGATTCCAGGATGAATAGAAAATCGAGAACAGTAAGCTTCAAATAAAAATACCTTTTTCAACTAAGAATCACAAGGAACACAGAATCTATTTCCAAACCTCAAAACAAAATCCCTATCATGGTTAAATTCTAGGAACATGCCCATTTAACCAATTATACCTTTTTTATAACTCATTGTCTTCTTTTTTGCGCTTGCTTAATTATTTCGGACAGAAATGACTACACTGAAACCTAAAATAAAAAAATGAATTTACTCCACCAAAATCTTCTAGGCCAAAGTTTATCAAATAATTCACTCAAGGGTCACATTCTAAACATATCATGGTTAATGTAGCATTGATTTTATGACTCAATGCATCAGCCACTATGTTTTCCTTTCTAGGATGGTAATGAATCATGTAATAATAATCCTTGATTAGATCTAGTCATCTTCTCCATATCATGTTTAATTACTTATGAGTAAATATATACTTTAAACATTTATGGTTAGTATATATTTCAAATTTTACTCTATATAGATGATGCCACCAAATTTTTAATGCAAAAATAACAGCAGTTAATTCCAAATCATGTGTAGGGTAATTTAACTCATGAGGTTTCAAATGACGTGAATCATAAGAAATTACCTAATCATTCGATTTCAAAACACGACAAAGTACCTTCAACGAAGCATCACTGTAGATGAAAAATTAACCACTGCTGGAAGGTAGGGTCAAAACAAGAGAATTCACCAATTTTTTTTTCAATTGCTGAAAATAGTCATCACATTATTTTATCCAGTTGAATTTAACTCTTTTCATGTTAACTTATTTGTGGACTAGATAACCTTGTAATTTTTTTCGACAATCCTCTTGTAATATCCTTCCAAAATATGAAAACTAAAAATCTAGGTTATATTTTTGGGTGTTTTCCATAATTCAACAACTTTTGTTTTATCCAGATCAATAGTTATGTCATCTTTAGAAGATATGTGACCAAGGAGTGAAGTTTTTTGAAACCAAAATTCACACTTGTATAATTTTCCATATAGTTTATTTTTTTAAGGTTTTCAAAACAACCCATATATGTTTTTCATGCTCCTTTATACTTTTAGAATATACCATAATGTCCTCAAAAATCACAAATAAAAACCCATCTAAGAACTCGTGAAATATTCTATTCATAAGATCCATGTATACAACAGATACATAAGTTAACCAAAATGTAATAAATACAAATTCATAGTGACCATATCTAGTATAAATCTATGTATTCACGATTTTTGCATCCTTTAAATTCTACTAATGGTACCCTGACCTTAGGTTAACTTGGAAAAATAATATGTTCCCTGGATCTAATCAAACAAACCATCAATATGAGGCAATTGATACTTTTTTAGTAGTGATGTTTTTTAGGGATCTGTAATCAATGGAAAGTCTCATTGAACCATCTTTATTTTTAATAAGCATGACATGATCACCTCATGGTGACGTGACAGGTCAAATAAAGCCTTTATAAAATAATTATTTAAAATTATTTTTTAATTCTAGAAGTTCCATGTGAGCCATTCGATAAGGGGGTTTAGAAATTTTCTTAGCCTCAGGAACTAATTCAATAGTAAACTTAACAACTTTATCAGGAATAACACCACATAAATAATCAAGAAAACATCTAGGTATTCCTTTACCATTGGAACATCATTAATATGTATAGTTCCATTATCTTAAAAAATATGAGGAAGATAAATTTCATTTACATATTTAATCAGTTTCTTAGCTTCTAATATGACATCAATGGTATGGGTTCATTCTTGTACACAAACTGAAACTATTTCTAAAAAACTACTTATTTTTCTCTAAAATTTTCCTTATCATGATAAAAAGAATCCATTCCATTCCTAGAATAACATCAATATCCAATAGAGGAAATACAATTATGTTATCAAGTAAAATATTTCCACAGAAAAAGATAGGTAGCTTCATATAATTTCTTTTTTCCACAATATATACTCTAGGTGTTTTTACCATGAGTTCTAGTTTTATTTCATCAGGTTGAATTCTCAATTTTGCAGAAAATTTATCAGAAATGAAGCAATGTGTAGACACCAAATAAAAAAACATTTTTAACAATCTGTAATGACAAGAAATGTACATAATACTAACTCAGTCGGTGGAAAAAATATCTTTATGTGGATAAAAAGAATTTTGCACACCCTTATGCTTCCAATATTACTGATTTCCTGCCTGAGTTACTAGTTTTATACACACATTAGTAAAATGACCCAATTAACTATAGTTAAAGAATATCCCCCAAGGTTTCTCATTAATTTTGGGATCATTATCTTTACACTCTTATGACATGTGCCCAATCTTTCCACATCGATATCATTTCCCAAAATTTACAAGACATTCACCTAGATACTTTTTACCACACTTTTCACAAGAAGGGAAATTGATTTTCTTACCTCCATATTTCTTTGATGTATTCTTCCCCAATGAATTCCAACCTGAACACATATTATTCTTATCACCATGAGGCAGGTACATGTTAGAAAACATCATCTCGACTTTTTCAGCACAACGAACAATTTTCTCCTAGCTTTTGAACTCTCGCGAATCCCATGTTCTTCATAAAAATGGATTCAAACTGGAGTAAAATCTATTAATTTTACTATCAAAATCATGAGTAAAATCTGGTACATAGTTGGACAGTCTTGTAAAATTGGCTTCATATGATTCCACAGAATCAAAATCTTTCTACTTCAATTCCAACAATTGTTTCTCCATTCAAAGATGAATATTTTTAGGAAAATATTTCTCCTGAAAAAGACTCTTAAAATCATCCCATTTTAGACTATCAATATCTTATATTCCTCTGGTATTATTAACTAGATACCACCATTGATCGACTTCACCTTCAAAAAGATAAATGGGGAGAATAACCATTTGACATTCTGAACATCCCCTAACATCAAAATCTAGCCTACAACATTGATCCATCCTTCAGTGGTCACTGGATCTATGGCTACACTGAATGATGGAGGACGTTTCCCCATAAAATTCTCCATAAAAGACATTTTTCTACATGGTAGGTCAGGTTCCTCTCTAGGATGGATACCACCACCATTTATAATTTGATTCAACTGCTCTGTTTCTTTCACAAACTACTGGGTTCTGATTTCCACCTTCAATGCTACAGATTTAGACAGATATCAGCATCTTGGTGCCTTCCTACTTCAAATTCCCAATTTCTTTGGTGGAAAACCATTCTAAAAAAACATATCTTAGACAATAAAATATGGTAATATTTAAATTCTATATCATTTCAAATCAAATATAAATTAAAATATAATTTATCATATGTTATTAACATCATCCTAACCTCTAATGTTATCTAAACCATCATCTGATAAAAAATCTAAGTAATAAACCTTAAATCGTTACATATTCTTGAGTATTAGACAAGAACATACATTCTAACACATTGAGGATATTTTTAGGTATAGTGTTTTTGAGAATTAGGACATTAAACATACATAAAATTTGAGAATCATACATGAGGATACCACTAAAATAGTATCCATTTTTTATAAAATATAATACTTTTTAAATAAAACACGATTTATTTGAAAAATCATCATCAAAATTAACTTGAATTCCTTATTTATCTGAGAAATACTTATAAATTTTGAAAAAACATTTAGGAAAATTATGACGTGAACAAAAATATCATTAAGGGAGTAAAGAATGAAATCATTAGTCAAATGATAACTTAAAAACCAATAAAACCCATTTCATATAAAACATGTTATCATGCGTAGAAACATCATGTAGTTTCCTTTGGAAATATTTACCTTATAAATTTTATAGTAACCCTTACACATGGATTAACCATTTGGTCAAATTCCATCTTCAGAGTACCCAAGGAATTGGAGAGCTATAATGGGGCTCACTCATCATATCTTGAGCTATAATGGGTTCAACCCAACATATGATGAGCTATAATGGGATAAAAACAATATATATTGAGCTATAATGGAAAAAACACAACATATCTATATCCAGGGAACATATTTTATTAATAAATATTCATAAAATCATGGTAAAACACTCATTCCATATATATAAAAAATAGTCTTTTTTAATTTCATTAATGATATTTTAAATGGACTATAAAATGAATGCCCCTTATAAAAATAATTAGAGTGATACTTAATGGAATTTAATGGATATGTTTATACAAAATAAATACAAATAATACTACATAATATAAAAAAAATCCATCACACAAGTATTCTTAAAACCATATAATGAATAAAGTATAAGGTTAACCCAACGAATGCTAATTTGGTTAAGAATTCACTTAGCCCAGGTTCGTATTAATTAAATCATGTTAAAAACTCTTGTATAATGGTTAAAAGAGTGTTGTTAATAACTTATAGAAGAATATTTATATTTATAACACATTATACTATCATTTTATAACATCATTTGACCCATTAATTATTAGTATTTTGTTCCTTTCATTGTTTTGGGTGCATTCTTTACATGATTTCCTTGGCCAGTTTGTATTTGATTTTCATGTTGTATGGAAATGATATTTAATAAGTGGAATAAAATGGTTTTCATATGATTCTATAATATGAAATTATTCCAAACACCGCTTTTTTATATGGTATGAGGATAAATCCTTAGATAAATTTCTAGTGATATCTGTTTAAATCCTTTTGGCATATCTTTGATAATCATGAAGTAGTTTCATTATATAACATAATATTATGTTTATATTTTAACTCCAAAACATAAAAGAGGATATATAATGCACATTAAAATCAGTTTAAAACATTTATTTTTTTTTTCTAACTAGTTTTTAAGGATTTAATGGAAACTGAGAACACATCGTTCACAATTTTGGTAAATCAACACATCACAAATGGTGTTTTTATTTTTAGAATAAGAGGATGAGTAGAGGAAGAATGATGATGAATATTTCCATGAAAATGATAAAAATATATAATATATATAATAATGTATCTTCCATTCCTATTTGATTAGGGGAGGATAATATATTATAAGAAAAGAATGAATTGAAAAGAAAACACATGAAAATAAAAGAGGATCTTTACCTCTTGATCTATTCTCCTTCAGATCCTTCTTAAGGCACTTGGTTTTGGAATTTTGGTGAGACCATTAGGTCTTGGGAAGTAAGGAATATCCATGGGAAGGGTATTGGGTAAAATTTAGTCATTTGAAAAGATTGAGAGGTGTGAGAAGATGATGGGGGTGAAGGTGGTATTTATAGTGCAGGAGAGGATGGATTTTCGATTATTTTGTTCATTTTTTATTATTTTGTCACAATACAAGAAAAAGTGGTGATTACATGAATAAATACAGTAATAAGTTCATAATAGTTTGATATAATTTTCAATTACATCATCCATGACTCATGCATGATGCAAAAAATTATTTATTTAGCACATTTCCTAAGTTATCGAATTTCACTATTCACAAAAAAATCACATATTTCTGAAAAATACAAAACATTTACCTTTTACATTTTTTGATGAGTAGAATTGAAAAATGAACTCCTTTTTTTGAAAATATGTTTTTATTTTGATTAATATAATTTTTAAATAAAATCATAATTTATTCAAATAATAATAAATTTAAAACTATATCTCATTTTATAATCCATAAAAAATTAATAAAGGTCTCATAAAATTATCTTATAACCATGAGACAATAAAATAATAATTTATCATTAATTTTTTTGAAAATAAATTTTTATTTAAATTATTTTATTAATCATATTATTGTAATTAAATATCTATGAATTACAAAAATACCAACATTTATATAATGATCATATGATCACTTATAATATTTCCTTCTTATTATACATTCATGGGTGAGTTTACTATATATTTGGATAATTGAATATTTATAAGGGTCTTATTACTATTCATAAAGGTATGTTACTTTTCACCAAAATTAAATTTGGTTCAATCAGACTCCAAATAACTTACTAATCACAAACATGTATGTCTGTTTTTCGAAATTCAAAAACACAAGAATCTGAAAAATTCTGTCTAAAGTCTAGTTTATAAATATCTACTTAAAAAAATGTGTCAGTATGTAGAGACCCCGAGTTTCATTCATTTCAATTTTTTTTTAAAACATTGAGGTGTTAGAGGTATACTCCCATTTATATGGTGATAATAAACAAACTATAATGTTTCAAGATAGAGGATTTCATGAGAAAGTTGGAAAGAAAACTCAACCAACCACATGTCAAAAATGCAGGAAGAAGCATCATAGGAACTGCATCAAAGGGATCAGGAAATGCATCATATGTAGGAGAGAAGAAAACCAAGCTCATCAATGTTGAAAAGATATGAGGAAGTAGTACAATGTGGTGGATGAATTGAGATCACAACCCATGGTCCAATGCTACAACTGTAGGGAGAAAAGGCACTATGCAAGATAGTTTACTAAACCTCATGTCCTTAAGGGTAATCAGTGTCAACATCCACCAAATACAAAAGAGAATGGAAAGGCTTATTTCATCAATATTATTGTAGTGGACAAAGAAAATGAAGTCGTACGATGTACAATTCATATTCATTCATGAATATAAAAATTCTTATTTGATTTTGATTCTTCAAATCCCTCTATATCATTCAATTATTTTAGAACTATTAAACTGAATTCCTGAATCCTTGAAGTAGAGATATCCATAAAAACACCTAATGGTGCAATCATTGTAACCCATGTGTTGGAATCTTCTCCTATTGGAATGTGAAGGAAGATTCATCCAGAAAATCTCATAATAGTTCCCTTGGTGGAATTTGACACTAAACTAGAATGGATTGGATATCATTATATAGAGAATATATCAACAATAAATAAAAGGAAATATATTTTTATATTATGTACCATCCCATGCCCCTTTATAAATTCAAGGAAGATCATGGATCTCCTTTTGAAAATACTCCAATGGTGTGGGTATTGAATCCATGTAAAGTCTCATACCTCACTCAAATAGTTGAGTCAAAGGAATTTATTAAACTAGGGGATATTCTCATTGTGAGGGAACACAATGATGTATTTCTTGAAGTGTTACTCGAACTTCCCTAGGATCATGAGGTTGAGTTATCAATAGGTCTCATACCTAGAGCTACTCTTATTTAAATATTTCTCTATACGATGGATCCTATAGAACTAGAGGAGTTAATGAATATACTACAAGGGAATTTGGGAAAAGGTTTCATAGTCCCTATTTCTTCACCAAGGGGAGAAAAAATGCTCTTTTTCAAGAATAATGACGGATCAATGTGGCTATTTATCTATTATCAGGAACTCAAGATGATCACCATAAAAAAGTATCATCTTCAAAGGATTGATGACTTGTTCGATCAGTTATGAGGATCTCAATACTCCTCAAAGTATGATATCAATTCTAGATATCTGTAGATAATGGTGAATAAGGAATATTTTAGAAAACTACCTTCTATACAAGGTATGAGTTTTTGGTTATGCTATTCAGACTTACTAATTCCCCAGAAAGTTTCACGGATGGGATGAATAGAGTATTTATACTTTACCACAAATTTTTTTGGTAGATCTTGTCGATGATACTCTCATATACTGCAAGATAAAGTAGAAACATGAAGAATTTATTAATATTTTGTTGGAGACATTAAAAAAGAATAAATTGTATGATAAGTTCCCAAAGTGTGACCATTTGATGCAGACAGTAACATTCATGGGACATGCGATCACAAGTGAGGGAATCTCTTTGGACCCTTAAAAAACCAATGTGATTAATGAGTTCCCTAGAACCTCTAGTGTCAGATAAATCCAAAGTTTTCTTAGATTAGGAGGGTAATATAAAGGTTTTGTGAGTAATTTATCATTATTTTCAAGAAAGATAACTATAATGACAAGTAAAGGGGTAAAGTATGTCTGGATGAAAGAATGTGAGGAATGATTCAAGGAGCTAAAGAGAAGGCTGATCACCGCACTTGTACTCACATTACTGAGAAGTAGAGAAAATTTTGTGATATATAGTGATACTTCAAAAAAGATTTTTGGGTTGTATACTCTTGAAAATTATTAATGTGATAGCTAATGCCTCATGGATGTTGAAGATATATGACTATAACTATACAATGCAAGTTCTTTAGCTAGCATCGATGATTTTTTCCTAGAAAATATGGTGGCACTATCTCTATGGTGTGAAGTGTGATATATATTCCAATAACAAGAGCCCAAAATATATATTCACATAAAAGGAGATCAACATATGTCAAAGGATATGGTTAGATCTAATAAAAAAAATTGATTTCTCTGTTCACTATCATCGTGGAAGGGTGAACAAGTTAGCTGATTCTCTTAGTAGAAAAGATCCTACTACTCTATCCATGTTACAGACTGAGAAAGACCCTATATTTATGTATATAAAAATAATTTATTTGTAAATCATAATGATAGGGAATACACACTACCTTTCCTATTGATTTCCCAACCATCTATCTAAGAGAATATTAAAGAGGCAAAAAGAGATGACCCATAGTAATAAAATAAGGTGAATGTAGTAAAGGAAGATAAGATACAAGAGTGCCTTATAGATGATGATGTTGTGATTCGATTTTGAACAAGGATCTATGTTCCTCTATCAACTAGGATAAAGAAGGATCTATTAAAAAATGCACATATCTTAAATTTTTCTATCCATCTAGGGTGTACCAAGATGTACTGTGGTCTATGAGAACACCTTTTGTGTGACAACATGAAGATGGATATTTTTTTAGTATATGTCAATGTTCGTGATATGTTAGAAAGTTAGATCTGAGGGATATAAATCCAATGGGATGATGCAACCATTACCTATACCCATGTGCTAATGGGATAATGTCACTATGTAATTTGTGATGAGTCTCCCAAAGACATCTAAAGGAAATAATGAAATATGGGTTGTGGTGGATGGACTCACAAAGACTACTCACTTTATTACTATTCAAGAATATCTCTCTCTTAAAAAACTTGAAAATATATATGATAAGGAAGTGGTGAGACTTCCTGGGGTTTTACTCTTTATTTCCTCTTATCTTGATCCTAGGTTGTCATCTAAATTTTGGTTGAGTATTAAATTTTTTTTTGAGTACTAAATTAAATTTTTGCATGACCTATCTCCCCTAAACTAATGGCTAATCTATAAGAACTATTCTTATTCTTGAATATATTATAATAGAAAGATCATTAAAATTTAAAGTTGGATGGGATCATTATCTTCCATTAGTTGAGTTCTCATACAAAACAACTTCTACTAGAGTATTTATATGGCACCATATAAAGCTCTTTATGGAAAGCGATTTAGAACTCCAACTTTTTGGGAAAAAGTTGGTGAAAAAATTCTACTTGGACATTATCATGTGAATGATTATATAGAAGCTTTAACTCATCCAGAAACATATCAAAGCTACTCAGAGTCAGAAAAATAGTTATGCTGACAACCATATAGGGGACTTAGAGTTTGACATTGGATATAAATTCTTCCTAATAATACCACCATAGAAGAGAGTCATGAGGTTTGGAAATAAAAGGAAGATAATCCCAAGGTACATTGTCCTCTTTTAGATCCTCGATCACATTGGAGCCATGGCTTATCGACATTTAATTATATCTAATAAGGCTCTAGTTCATGATGTGTTTCATGTATCACTCCTGAGGAAGTACATACCAGATCCATCACATGTATTGAACTCATTGGTTGTACAACTGGAAGATGATATCTCATATGAAGAGTAACTAGTAATGATTAAAGATCAGAGAGATAAGGTTCTATGAAATAAGACAACCAAACTTGTCAAAGTTTTTTAGAGGAACCATAAGTATGAAGAAGAAACTTGGGTACCGTAGGAGGCGAATAGGAATAAGTACCCTCACCTATTTATGTAAAACAAAATTTCATGGGAGAAATTTCAAAATGGGGGATGAATGTTACGACCCAAACTTTTATAAATAAAATTTCCCCTTTCTTATAGAAATTTTATATAGTATAAATGACATAAAATTACTTATAGACCGTAATAAAAACATTATAAATGAATAATTAATAATATAATAAGTATGTCTAGAAGATTAGGATCCAATACTGATTAAATATTAACTTGACCTTAGGAATAGTAATATGACCCTTATGAATAGTAAACTAGCCAAATGAAAAGTAACCACACCCATGAAAGTATAAATAAAATTTATGAATCTTATATGTGAAAATATGATTAAATTCAATCATAGTATACGTAACTAAATATTTTAAAAATTATTAATTAAGTGTTGGTATTTTTTTTAAGTCATAAATATTTAATTACAATTTTTTGAATAATTAAATAATTTAAACAGAAATTTTTATTCATAAAATATATAGATAAATTAATATTTTATTTATTATGATTTTAATATAATTTAATGAGAACTTAAGTAAAAATCCAATGTGTTATAAAATAAGTTATAATTTTAGAATCTTTATTTTCCAAGTAAATTATGATTTTAATTAAATATTAAATAACTCATATTAAGGAAATTATTTTCATAAAATGGAGTTCATTTTTGAATTCTACACATTGAAAAATTGTCATGGTTTTTTTTTGGTTTTTTTAAAATACTAGAATTTTTGATGAACAGTAAAATACGTTAATTTACAATAAAAGATAAATACAAGAATTATGGTTTCATAGTTGATGTAAGTCCAAAATCCTGAAATTTAGTTAATTTTTTTTGAAACATTTTGAGATAATGCTCAATATATTCATAGTCCGGAATGAAAATAAAAATCAAATGAATATAATTTTGAGAAAACACCCCTCTCATCCACTATATATACCACCCTCACCACTTCGCCCCTCACACCTCTAGAGCATTGATCCTTGCCCAAATTCTACCCAATACTCTTCACTAGCCCCTTCCTCACGTCCATGAGATCTTGGTATCTTCAATAGTATAAAACCTTTTCCCATGGTGGTTATCAAGGAGGATAAATCAAAGAGGAAAACCCCTCTTCCTTTTTCATTTAATTTCATTTCAATTTCATTTATTTTATTCTCTTTTCCTCTCATTATCTTATCTAAATGGCATGGTAACTCTAGTATTTTTGATATAATTGTATTATTTCATTTTAATTTAATATCCATAATTAAACTATTCCCCCCCTCCATCTTTAATTCTAAAAATGAAATGGTCACCCATGATGTGTCAATTTAGAGACATCATGGGTGACCAAATTTCATTTTCCATTAACACCTTCAAGGATTTTAATAAAACTATTAAATTATATAAAATAGATTATAAATTGTATTTTATAAACTTTTTTTTGTTATGGAAGTTACATTTATACATAATAGTAAATGATAAAACAAAACAAATTCGTTGTGATCGAAAACCCGCCAAAATTAACCTAAAATGATCATTATTAACATTTATTTCATGATTAATCCTCATTAAATATAAAAAAAATCATTATAAAATCATTTAAACTTTTTTAAGATCATTAATAACATATAATAACAAATCTATATGTCTATACACAATTTAATCAAACTTACATTCTTGTATACAAGTGAACCGATCGAGAAAACC
Organism: Viscum album; assembly: GCA_963277665.1. Classification (NCBI taxonomy): domain Eukaryota; kingdom Viridiplantae; phylum Streptophyta; class Magnoliopsida; order Santalales; family Viscaceae; genus Viscum; species Viscum album. Next base: position 1,242,152,922 of record OY728156.1, on the reverse strand, counting down.
AAGAAAATGAACACTATGGAATGATGAAATTAAACTATATAACTCATAAAAAATCTCATAAATCTACATAATAAAACCATAATGAATTAAAAATGTGTATAAAAGGTTATTTAAGTTTAATTAATTATTCTAATGTGATTATACATGATATTAAAGTGATGGATGCATTTAGACATAAGCTAAGGGGAATTCTCAAACCCAACACTATTTCATTGGGGTTTCCATATTTCAACCCATTTTAGTTTGGTGATTCTCTAAAAATAATTTCATCATCATTATATTGTATTTTTTGAGATATACATGTTTTTTAATTGAGTTTATGACAGACACAATTTTTTTTTCAAAATAAACATTTCTTAAAAAACTTGTGTTTTACTTTACGAGTTTGTTTTTTCTTCACTCAAGGTTGATGATTATTATGTCAAGCATTTTATTCCCTATCTCATTTGGGAACCAAAATAATATGAATTTATAATTATTAAATGAAACCCATTCCTTTCCATGTGTTATTTTATATTCAATATTTATATATGTTCTATGTGGAATGCATGATAATGTAAATGATGTGATGTGGCGGGTGTGCCCGCCATTATATAGCACACTATAAATGTTATGATGTGATGGGCATGACCAGAATTGTAAAGCACTAAAATGCATTGGGTAATGTGAATTATCTTATTTGAAAAGTGAAATATTCATGAAGTTTATGCTTTCTTTGTTCACAACTATGTGGGGTAGTTGACCACTAAGACATAATGTATTATTTTTATGTATTTCCACATTACAAGAATTTTCTCAATGGTTCCTCTCATGATTATAATCCTATGACGATAACGTTAATACTCACACCATGTTATATTGTTTTTTGGTCATATATATACACTTACTTGGATTTTGGATCCCCCATTTTGTGTGTGGTCCTAATTTTCACAAGACACTAAACCATTTTAAGCTAGTTATTTTATGAGTTTATTTTTTTATCATTAAAATTATTTAATAGTAATGTAAAAAAATCAGGGTCACTATACACATCTATTTGTCTTGTATATTTAACAGTATACGAAATCATTTTTTTTAAAATCTTTTTTTTCCGAAATGGAATAAAAAATCATTTTATCATAAAATATTTTATTTAAGGTTAAAATAAATTAGTTGTAATCTATTTTGTGGGGATTAAATAATTTCTTGTAACTTCTTGATTCTTACGGTTTTAAATGGGGATTACAAGTGTCATTTCATGTGTTTTAAATGAATTTAAATTTAAATACATATGAAAAGGAAATTTTACCAACTTAACTCCTTGGGGACATTCAAGAAGCTATATGTGGAAGATTAAAATATTTTATTTACAATGATTTGAGTATTTATTATTTCTATTGTGTTTGGACAACCAAAAATCAATGTTCTTGATCCTCAAAATCAACCACCTTTTTCCAAAAGCTTTACTTATTAAAATTTCATGTGTGTTCACTACCTGTGTATTTCTATATTTTATAAAATATCATGTTTTGTTTAATGTAGTAGTTTATCCTTCTTACTAAATCCTTCCTCCTCTGCAAGTGTTGTGTTTTTGATCAATAACTTGCCTTTGCGGTATCGAGGTAACAATAACATCCCTCTTTCCCCCGGTTTTTGGCATCATGAAACCTATAACAACTCCATTTAGGGTATCAATGTTCTCCCTTATTTATGATTTTTTACAACTAGTATAATTTTTTCCCATTGGGTGGGAATTATAGAATGGATAATAATGATAATGAAATAGTTTAAATATAATTGGATGAGTTGGGATGCATTCTCATATTTTACCTATTTTTCGTATTGTCTCTATGTGATCATTATCATTATAGATTGTATGATTTTTCTATATGAATTTTGTGACTGCAATAATATTTAAAACCCTTGTTGTTATTTTCATAAAACCACATTTCATAAATGTCTTAATACTTATATTTTTCTAACAATCGATTGCCTGTGTAAATCCAAAATTGTGTTAAAATATATATGCATGAGAAAATGATTTAATGTAAAGCCCCTAGGTAAATGAATTTTAGTAAAATAGGTGAAATTGAAACTATTTTTGTGTACTAATAGTATATTTACTCTTATCTTTATGATTTTATGGGCTAGATGATGATCATACGATGATGGGGGTGACTGGTTTAAATGTGGGATCTATTGTGGGCAGTGAAAGTGTGGTGTTTGATATGTGGTTGTTGTGGTGATATGGTTGGGTTGTAGTGTCCGCTTTGGCTAGAGATATTATGGGTTTCTATGTGGTGCATTGTGGTAGTTTCCTGGCAGCGATGGTATATGAATATTGTAATGATGAATGGGTAATTGTGTGGGTTGAAAATTAATAATACTAGATTGGAATTTATATATGGTAACTTGTTTAATGAATTGAATAATTATGAACATGTTGAAATTAAATGTGGGTTTTTTCAACAATGGGTTTTCATTAAATAAAATTTTAATTGTATTAATTAATGAACAGTGGATGGTAATGTAATATATATAAAAATGATTGAATACATTTTGTAAGGAAACTAAACAATGGGATTTGTGTGAGTTTTCTGTGTAGTGGAGTTTTATTAAGTATTGTCATTGTGTGGTAAGGATTGTTTGGTGTTATTGATAAATGGATATGATGAAGTATTATTGTAAAAACTTTAGGCTGAGCTGTTTTGATGACTACTAATATTTATATGATTGTATATTTATGTTACTCTATACTCACCCAACCCACATTGAGTACTACATACCAAAAAATATATATATTGGGCGATGCTTTCCCCATTATCAAGGAATTAATGAATGGATGGATGATTCCCCTAACCTCCTTGCTCATCCATTAATTGATGTACATGCTAGCGGTACCCCATCGGTGGAAAGCACTGATAAAAAAATGGCATAGTTTTGGATGGTTCCTCATGAAGAGAGTATGTGATATGTTGTGGGGTTATGTGTGGTAGGAAAATTAAATGAGGTATATTTCCTCCACATTCATGATTCCATACTACTTTGGATGTGTGGTTGTAGATGGATGTATGGTGATAAAAAAATGACCTATGATGTGTGGATGATGAAATTGATTCCTACATAGGATGATGGAACATGTTGGAGGTTGGGGTAGGTAGGCTTTCAATCCAACCAACATCAAATATGGATACATATATGGTGATGATATGGCATAAAAGGGATGTGAGAACATGGCGTTTAACTTTGAGGTGTGAGAGAGAAAAATCATTGTTGTGAGTTGATGTAGTGTTCCTTAATCAATGCTTTGTTTATAATATCATACCTATTGCTTACTATATTTTATGAGTGATCCTTGGTTAGGTTGGGAAAGATAGTTATGTTATTTAGATGCTTATTGATTATTCTGTTTGTTCACTAGTGCATTAGTATTCTCATTTCACACTTTCATGGGAGACCTTTGTTATGATATGATTGTGTAAACATGTTATGATCACCCTATGTATTTATAAATTATTTTCTAGTTTTCTAGGGTGGTTTGGGACATTGAGATGGACATTTATAGCATATAGGTTAGTTTTGTTGTTGATTTTCTACTACAGGTTTCTATTTGGATTTATTTTAGATATTTTTATACAAATTCATTTTCATACTAATGAGGTATATTTTGGCTTTTGTATATAATATGATGCATTTTTAGTGGTTTTTCATCTTTTAAATTAATAATTTTTAAATATTGAGATTATTGTATCTCATTTGAGTGTGATGCAATTTTAGTTCTAGTGTCCCTCCCGAGCCCAACTGGAGGCATGATTCATGGGGTTATTCCCATCACTGTTGGCACAAAAGGGGACCAATAAGACTAATGGGGTGGGGGAGGGTGTGTGAAATTGTGGTATAGAAGGCCCCCAAGTTATCCAATGTTAGAATTTTATGCTTACAGAACATCCTAGGTGAGATAATACTAATTGTAGGGAGTAGACCTAAGATAGGTGTATACATCTTGATTATTTGTGCATGTGTTTGAATGTGGTGTTTTGGAAAATTAAAATTATTTTAATTAAATGAATGTAAATAAATTCTATGCAAACAAGAATATAATTTCTTCACATATGTTTTTAGAGATGTCACATGATCTTCATATGTTATTATTTCTAGTGATATAAATTTAATAGGCTGATTCAATAAATTGTTAGAGGATCAATCCAATAGAAAAGGATGAGATGTGACAGTGTTCGTTGTGTTATTTATAGTGTAAGATCCTGAAATATTATGAGGGAAGAATCTCATATCATGAAATAGAGCACTTATTGGAAGACATTGAGATCAACCTTAGTCTGATTTAGGCATGAGCTAAGTACTAGGTCCAGTTGGTGGCAAACCATATGTTAGGAATATCATGTTTTTAGCGGATGTTGTATCTAGGAAAGTGGAATGAGGAATATTGTTCATATGATTACTTTTAGAAGGATATTTGTCTTGAGTTATTAAAATTGATTCTAAAAGAGATAAAGATACATGAGCTGCTATCCCTTTATTGTGGGATCCATAGTGAGTGATATCTTAGGATCAGGTTTAAGAACCTATTTCAATTTACTCCCAATCTATTTCTATATAAGGAGTCCAGAATGCAACATTTTAAGAAGGAATAATATCCAATGATCGGAGTTATAGTTACCCAATTTACACATCCTTTATAGATGTTAGTGTAAAAAGGTAGATTTTATTGAGTGGATGAATTAATAGTTATAAATTCACTAAGAGGGAGGTCAACAGAGCTTCAGGTAGAGTATCACAGATGCCAGAGTTGTCAAAGGTCCGATCAATGGGTAGTTGAACGTAGTAGACCATGTATTCTTTCTATAGACATGGAGATTCCCCAGTGTCTACCAAGGGATATTTGACTTCATACTATATTTTATGGGGCATTTACATTGTCAAGAAAAGTTCCCAACCACTTACAGAGGTTTCTTTGGTATGGTTTGTCAGTCCCCTTTCTAGCTGTAGTAGTAGCAGAGGCTTCTAGAGGCTGTACAATAATTTAGGGGAGATAGACTTTGTAAAGTTTAGTGCTAAAACATTATGAGGATTATGTTGTATTTATTTTTAGTAGACGAATAAGTATGGATATTAATGTGTTTATCCTCAATGAATCAAATACTTTTTTAGGTGGAAAAAATAGAACTGTTTACAACATCCTTTGAGAAGCTCAGATATAGTTGAGCAGGGTTAGAATTTCTTTCCAGATACCCAGACTTGTGAGAAATAAATTCTATAAGTACTATTCAAGAGATATAGAAATAATAGATTCATTTATATTACATAATTAATTTATATAAAATCTATCCATGCAATTAAATTCAGTTACTTCATAAGATAATTTATATAAAGATATAGAACACGAGTTTGCGATTTGGAAAATGAATTTATCTTACACTCATAATATTTTTTGGAAAGTGTAATATATTTTCAATTATCATAAGATAATTTCATACAAAAATATTAATCTTGATGAAAAATATCTCATGGGGATATATATAAGAGAAGTTAGTACCACAACAATAATTGTGAGTTTTCCTTTTTAGTAATGGGATACATATTTTTTATGTAATCTATTGAGTTATGTAATATATTTTAGTGGTGTAGAAAAATTAATAAATAACTGATTTCCATGTATTTCTTCCTTCTATATTGTAATTTAGATAAGAATTTATATATCTATTTATGGTACGTAGGGAAATCACTAAACTTAATGATCCATGTATTAAAATTCTGTTGAGAATGATGTATCTGATTGATGATGTTTCCAAATATTCATTTAGATGAATATTCTATATATCTCATTTGAGAACCACATATATGATTTCCATCTAACATTTCATTAACTCAAAAAAAGTTCTTTGTTAAACACATATCCATTTAATATGTAATTTAGTACAATGTTGTTGTTTCCTATATCATTATTTACTACATGAAGACAATGAAATTTTAGGTTTTTTCTGAAGGTGTAATATTTGATGATACAAATATTTTATATCATGTGGAATTTTTATGCCCTAGTGTTTAGGAGGTTTATAGGAAGACTTGATCATTTTTTCTAAGATTTAAAATGCGTTTTTACACGACATGAAAAGTGGATATGTTGTGGATATTTTGAGGGGAGTTTTTTTGAAGCCTCATCAGTAATAACTTATTGTAAGGCTAATTGTTAATGTTTTTTCTACCATGTATTATTGATAGTTGGTTCTCATGTACCCCAAGAAAAAATTCCAGATGATAAATTTTTTTCTTGAATAAGAATAAGTATACCAATCAAGATATATGAGGAAAAAGAATAATATAATGAGGATTATGTCAAGGAAGAAGAAAATATGATACATATAATGATGATGTAGAATATCATAAATTATATAGCTGTTAAGCATCATTTGTGATAATATTTATTTGTTATTATTAGACTTTTCATTGGGTACAAGGTCATTATCTTGGCTGATTTCTTCTTAATAATAACATGATAGTAGTGTTCATGGGATAAAAACCATGTCACATCGAGGATGTTGTCATCCATAAATGTGGTGAACCATGTAAAATATTTTACTATGTTCATTTATTTATCTTATTTCGTGAGTGTGTTGATGAAATAATTTTTGAATAAGAATGTGAGTATAAGTTTTTTGTGTAAAATGTTTAAACACTAATTCACCCACTTTTAGTGTTTATCAACCATCATGTGATCCTTTTAATTGGTATCAGATCCCAATTTTTTTTCTATAGTTTCTCTTTGGTGGTTCGTATAGATCAAAAGAATTTTGTTAAAAATAAAGGCATTCTAACTTTCATTGGGAAAGTAATTCATACATGGAAACATAAAATTGTAACTTACCTATTCATTCATGGGGTTTATGTTTTTAATTATGATTAATTTGAAATTACTATTCCAAGAATAAAATGGGCATGGACTTTTTCATAAAATATAAATATTTAATTTCATGAAAAATCTAGAAGTGAAATATTGTATTCATTATATAAAAAGGATTCAATTTTTTTAAAAAACAATCAAAGTGATTTAGAATAATATTTATAGTATTTGAAGTGAGAAAAATGTTCAAATAATCCAATATTCAAATTAGTAGATAACATTTTGGAGATACAGAAATGAACAAATATATGTTTTAGTGATTTCCTAACAAGGGTTAACCTGATTTTGAATAATATCATAAGATTAAAACAAATTCTTGATGACTAAAACGTTGTTAATAATATAATGATAATCTTTCTAGATAAATTTTATTCCAAAATATCATCTCTTAGAGAAGGATACCTTGATGAATTCACCATTGATTATCCTCTTAGAACTCCCAAAAATTATGATATGATAAGATGAGTTGCATTGAAAATTAGAGTTAAAAATTATACAAATATTACCTTTAAAGAGTTCACAAATCAAAAAATTGAATACCTATAGATCTTTATTGGTGAATATGGATTTATAGAAGACTCTACTGAAATATTTTATCTTATGAAAAGAAGATTCACATGTGGGTGAGGAATGTATAATGGTAAAATTCCATTCAAATTATTTAATTTTGGAAAGGATGGAAATTGTTCAATAAAATATCCCTTGAAAGTCAGTGAAGAGGATTATGATGATTAACCATCTACAAATGTTAGCAATAAGAGAGAATTAGTAAAGAAAAATTGGTCAAAGGGAAAGAAGATGTTACCACCCAGTTATTTTAGAATAAATTTTCATTTAGCTAAAGAGGGTGTTTCTGATAGTGAAGAAAGAAGCGGTGATGAGAAATATTTCATAGACGCCTCTTATTGAGTTCTTATGAAACATGAAGAAGAGAATAATTCATTAGATGATGAATCACAATACAAAAATGAATATTATTCTAAAGAAGGTGAGATTGTCAAAGAATAAACTATGAAGATAGAAATCCAAATATTCTTGAAAGAGATAGGAAGGTTGAGAAAAGAAAATACATAACTCAAAGAAAGATCAGATAAGAAATGTAAATTCCATGTTGAGAATAATAATTTTGCTAGTGAAATTGAGAATATGAATCATGAAATTGACAAGATATGTATAATTATTGAATAAATAGATTCTAGGATTTTTCTTAGTATTGAGGGAGTCAATAAGAAGAGTAAATGGATAACTAAAACTAAAAAAATGAAAGGGAATACAATGAATGATTTAAATTAGGATATTAAATAAGAGGTATAGTGTTATAAAAAATATATTATAGAAATTATTGTTTTTTAGAATAGACGATTAATTAATGAAAAATTTCATGAAAACAACCATAAAAGAGAACCATAGTTACCAAAAAAACAAAAAAATGTTAAAATAATGATTCAATCAAAAATTAAAATTGAAAGGGAAAACACATGGATATAATAATAAGGGTTTAGATAGTCATTCAATATGCGACTTTGATGATCGAAGGGTTGCTTTACAAGAAAAATCAACAAGACAAGCATAATTGGGAGTTGAAAATATAGCTCAACAACAAAAATTATTTCAAAGAAATATATTTCAATGTTTCTTCTAGTTTTGTGTTATATATGGAAATAAATAATAAAAATATTGGAAAAATATGTCTTTGACAGGCTGCATAATGGAGAATTATTCAGGGTGGGGAAAAATAAATCATATAAGAACCTAATGGAAGCTTAAACTACCAAAGTATAGAGTTGAAGAAAGAAATAGTTTCAAAATATTATGAGAGTTTTGTAGATTCTATGATTAGGATGGAAATACCTCATATTTATGAATTTATTTTATACCATCTAGGTTGAAATTATTTCCATGTTTTGGAAATAATGTAAAATAAAAATTTGATCAATAATAATGAAAATTTTGGAAAATGGAATATAAATATTGTAAATATAAAAGACCATAGATCTTGGATATTGGCTATTTATCACACATGACTAGAGACGTAAAACATTTGAATAATATTAAGAGGTATGAAGGGGGATATTAATAATTTTAAATGATACCTCTTTATCAATCAAAGGAGTTATAAAAAATTAATATTTGGAATAGTAATTTTATTAATTATATCTTGTTTGCTGTCGAGATAAAATGGAATTTGTTTAGTGTACCACAACTCTATCATACTAGAAATAAATTTTTCTAATAAATTTTTTTTTTAGTCATGATAATAAAATATTGGTAGTTATAACTAAGTATTTTGGAACCCAATGTAATTTATTTGAGGTTAGAGAATCTATGATTGATTTATATTTAAGAAAACAAGTAGAAAATCATTTTTGGAATAGAAGACTTGGTTATATTGGAAAAAATAACTTGAAGAAGATTAGTAGAGAAGAATCTATACAGAATATACCTATTCTAAAATAAAATACTTCTAATACCTTTAAACATTATAAAATTGGATAAATATTGAAAAATAATCACAAAGGGGGTGAATTTCAAACATCAGTACCTCTTGAGCTAATCCATAAAAATGTTTGGAGACCTATAAATCTTTATCAAAATATGGATATAATTAGCTTATTAGTTTCATATATTAATTCACATGGATGATGTGCATTTTGTTTATGTCATATAAGTGATAGGACCTCGATAGGAGCAAGAGTTACATAAGACTTTCAAAGAAGTAAATAAGATTATTCTCGATGAGACCAGGACCATACCATGATAGTGATTATTCTAATAGATAGTTCGTTGAATATCTAGATAGACATGGTTTCTAACAAGAGTTTTTTTCTCCATAAACTCATCAATAGAATGTATAGGGTGAAATAAATAATATGAGTCTAGTTGATATGAAAAATACATGATGTTAGAGCATGATACCTTAAGATAATAATTGTTACAGACCATTTCAATAACCAAAATAATCTTGAATAGGTTTCTCTTAAGACCAGACTTAAATATGACTCCCCATAAAATATGGTACATGAAAAATCTAGGTTTTAAAAAAATTATATTGTTTTTCAGTCCTTGTTTGATAAAGAAGAAAGATAAATGTGGTGTAACATTTGATGAAAAAGATAAAGACGTAATTTCCCTAGTTATACACTAAATATAATTTCTTATAGATTCTATAACTAGAAATATTAGAGAATTTTTGATAGTGATGATGTTATATTTGATGTAATATTTTTAAAAATGAGGAGGCGGTAAATATTTCTATCATCTTTTATGAATAATATAATGTTATTATTTCTAAACCTGTGATAAAGTTTAAGAAAGAACACATATTCAAATAAATAATGATAATTCAAACCAGTCTAGGTATAATGATGATAATCAGAGAATAAAATGATATAACACTATATTGAAGAAGCCTGTTAATATTGAGAATATCATTGGTGATTGAAAACAATGAATTAAAACAAAGAGGAAAATGATTCCAATTAACCATACCATTTTTTTCAATATTGAACCTCAAATATACATGGAATATTTTGAGCACTAGGAATAGGTTCATGGTATGAATGAAGAACAAGACTAAATTGAGAAGAATGAGCTTGGGAACTTGTTCCTAAACCTATCTAAAAGATTGTAATTTGAATAATGATGATTATTAGGAATAAGTTTAATGAAATGGGGGAAGTGAAAGAGACCAGGATATAATAGTTTGAAAAATCAACACATAGATCAAACAAACTGACTTTGATGAAACCTTCTCTACAGTATCCAATCCGGAACATATTAGGATATATTTCACTCTAATGGATTATAGAATCTTTAAAGTTTTTCTAATAGATATTATGTCAATATTTCTAAATTGATATCTTAATGAATAAGTATTCATGAAATATCCAGATGGAATCATGATATATTGACATGGTAGCAGAGTATATGAGGGGAAAAATATCTTTATTGTTTGATGTAATCTCCAAGATCATGGTGTTTTGAGATTAATAATTACCTGAGAATCATATAATTATAGAAGAGATAATTTGACGACATTATATATTCCATAAAGACCAATACCACATCATTTTTTTATTTGAGTATGCGAACTGCACAATTTTTTCTATCAATGAAGAAATGAAATGTGATGATTATTAAATTCATATGAAGATTACGTTTGAAATATCAATTCTTGGTGAGTTGAATTTATTCTTGGTCCTGAAAAATAACCTAAATATGATCTCATATTTATCTCACAATATAATTATTCAAATGAGTTTTTGAATAACTATGATTTGAATGAAATTATACATGTTTATACACCAATAAAGGTTGTAATTATGCTAATAAAGGGTGATAATGGGAAATCGGTTAATGAAAATTTTTATATTTTTTATTGGTATCGTACTATGCTTAACCACAACCATGCCTGATATTATATATGATATAAATCACTATGCTATATTTCAATCTAATCTTAACGAATTACAACTCTTGAAATTATTGATAGCTCTAAGACACATCTCAAATATATACAATCACATATTGATGTATAAGAATATAGAAAATCTATATTTAAAAGGGTTTATAGATATTGTCCTGGTAGGCACTATTAATGATAGAAAATCAATATCTAGTGGAGAATTATTTATTGAAATTAGTTTTGTCTAATATAACTCAAACAGAAAACATTAGTTTTAATGAGTTCTATTGAAGTTGAATATATTGTTGTTTCTTAGGAAACCACTTAGATGATATGGATGACGACACAACGTAAAGGTCTCAATGATAAAGATAAATATCCTCTGATAATTTAATGTGATAATTTTATTTTTATAAATATATCTACGAATAAAATTAAATATTCCATATCCATTCACATTTATATCAAGTATCACTTATTAAAATATAAGGTGGATGCATATTTTCATAAACTATAATATGTTGCTTCCAAGGAATGGATTTCTGACATCCTCACCAAAAAAATCATAGCTATGTTCTTTGAGAATATAAGGATACAAATATCAGTGAAACCAAATTTATATCATTGAGGATTGTTTTTAATGTGTTTCCTCCTCTATCTTTTCATTTTTAACATATTGATGAGATTTTATATGTATTTGAAAACATTTTTTCCCATTTACTTGTGAACAATTCTAATGAGTGTATTAAGGGGTGAGGGAAAATAAATCTATTCTATTACTTTATTTGTTGAGTATTAATAAGATACATGATAAATTTTTTATTATGGATACAAATGATGTTAGTATTGTTCAATATTTTTTTCTACACTGATTTAGATCCCCAATAGTTATAGTTGTTCAATTCATGACTCATTTCTATCGAGTAAAAATTTACTTAATTCATTCAATTTTATTTTCTTGTTAATAAGGGGGAGAATTGGTGGATTGTGTATTAAAAAAATTAAAAGGGGGATATTGTTAAACCCTTGTGAGGATGCTTTTGTATTTGTTTATAATATATTAATAAGTAAGATTATTGACGAGACGATCATCTACAAATTAAAATCTTTTGTAGGTAAAAGAAGGAGATGGGGCTATAACATCCTTTGAGATGTTTGGAAGTTGTTGAGTAGGGTATGTATTGTTTTTAATACACCTATAGTTGAGAAGAAGAAATATATAATTATTATTCCGATGGTAGAGAAATGATAGATTCATTTATTTCACAGAATGCATTTATCTTAGAGTGACCCACATTTGTAAATTCACATTCTCCATAAGATAATTCATATACTCCTCTTGAGAAGGAATATGAAATTTAGAAACCGAATTCCCCCTACATTCATAAGATATTTTTGACCACATAAGATATTTTTAATGTATGTAAGACAATTTCATCAACATAGATTAATCTGTAAGAACAATATCTTATGGGGAGTTTCATAAGAGAACACAATTAAAAAACAATAATTTTAAGTATTCCAGTTTCATAAAATAGATTAATCTTATATACATAATATATTTATATCCATATGTTATTTAAAAATATATAAAATTAACACATATTCGATTTCTAAATATCCATTCCTTCTATGTAGATGTTTTGAAAAGATTTTATGCAGCCCATTGTGCTACATAGGAAAATGAAATAACTCAATGGTACACATAGCCAAATTTTACTGAGAAAGAGGTTTATGATTTCTTATATAGACAAAGATTCACAAAGGGGAACATCATAAAGATCCATTTTGGGAACTACATAGCTATTTTCCAGGTATCATTTTTTGTAATTTAGCCAAAGTTCATTGTCGACCCCCTTTCCACTTTCTACATAATCAATTGTAATATAGATTTTTTCCACATTAATGAAGACTGCATGAGGAAATGTAAATGTCATATGTTATATAATGGAATTTGATTTAAGGATGAGAATATTGTATATCACATCGAATTTTAAGGCCTGATTCTTCTTGAGGTTTATATTATAATTTGATATTATTTTGAGATATAAAATGAATTTTGATGCTGTAAAAAATGTGGAATAGAAACATAAATTTTAATGGGCAAGTCGGTGAAGGAACATATATAATAACTTGGAAAATAATAAGATTTAATGTTATTTATTTCAGAAATAGAGTATTTCTTGTATCAGTAAGGCTGTAAGAGGAATAATAACAAAAGTAGTTTAGTGTGGGTGTGATACACATTGTGACACATTAGTGATATAATGATCCCCAATTAATGCGAACCTCATTAAAATTTTTGTTGTATTCATTTAATATCATGATTTAGTGAGTATCTTGAGATTAGAGGTTTCGAATGATCATGAGAGTATAAGGGGATTAGAAAAAACTTTTAAACACTGATTCTACCCCTCTTATTTTATATCACCCTTCATTTGATAATTTTATTTATCCTACCGATTTTATTATCCTCAGAGACACAGATCAGAGAATGACTATAGAGGTCATCATTAGTAAGGCAAAGGATATAGGATTAAGAAGGTATATGTTATGGAGGTTCTAGGACTCTATGGATGAGAGGTTTTTTATGTTATAATAAATATAACATCTACATTAGTTTCTGCTTTAATTGATTCTTGATCTTCACACTTCTTTTTTCACCCAACTTATTTTACACGTTAGGGATGGAAATAGAGAGGTTTCAAATTATCTTGGTGTTATACATGATAGTTGGAGGCCAAAATTTATTATATGACGTGTTCTGAGGATAAAGACTAATTATAGGGAAACATCAATTTTTTAGGGACATTTACTTCTTATTGATCTATCAATATGATTTCATCATTGACATTGATTGGTTGTATTCCCTATATTCAGTCATTGATTGTTCATAGAAGAGTTTCATTTTTTTATGTGAAGTTATAATGAGTGGTGTTAGTTGGTTGTAAGAGATATCTAAAAGATGGAAATTGTATAAAAGATATTTTAACTCAATAAGTGGAGTTATCAGTGAAGACCTAAGTGGTGGAGGTTCCCAGAGTTATAGAGGACTTACATGATGGTTTCCTAAATGGGGTTGTGACACTACCCCCTCAACCCGAAGGTGACTTTGGTGTATTGCTAAAACTAGGTGCGTCTCCAATTTTTATGACACCTTATCTAATGATACCTAAATAGATGTGTGATATAAGGATTCTGATTGATGATTTTCCGAAGATTGGATTCATTCAACCCAGTGTATCTTATTAGTATGTTCCAGTGTTGTTTTATAAGAAGGTGAATGGTAGTATGAGGTTGTTCATGGACTAATTGGAATTCAACTAGTTGATATTAAACAACCTTTACCCCCTTATTGGGATATAAAATATATTTGACCTTCTAAAGTGAGCAATTGGTTTTCCAAAATTGACTCATGGTCAGAATATCACCAGATAAGGGTGAAAAAGGTACATATTTCAAATATTTCATTATAATGTTGGTATGTGAAATTTTAGTTTGTTGGAATGTTATTAAGTGTCATTAACATGCCAGATGTGTTCATTTGTTTCATGAACTCTATAGTCTATGTTTTCTTAGACTAGTTTTTAGTTTTGTTCGTCGATGAGATCCATATATACTCAAAATCAGAGGAGGATCATGATAAATATGTCATAAATCACCCAAATATTCTTAGACACCATCTAATATATTGATATATATATATAGGATCATGTTTTGGATTTGTTTGATTCATTTCCATGGACATTCGATGTTTCATTCGGCTGTGGTCATAGACCTGTTAAGATCAAGGCAATTGTTTTTTGGGATGAAACTAAGAACATAGTATATGTTCATAGGTTCCTTGGTATTGTGAGAAATTACCAATGGTTTGTGTATTAATTCTCATTGATTATATCTCCATTAATTGAAATTACATAGAAGGACTATGATTTCATCTGAATTTATTAGTGTTAGGTAGCTTTTGGCTACCTGAAGAAGTTATTGATTGGTGCCCCAGTGCTTCAATTTATAATGAATGTGGTGATGTTCGAGTTATTTTGTGGATCTTCCTATTTTTTCATGGGAAGAATATTGATTCAATAATGGGATGTAATCTATTATGGTTCTTGGTAGTTGGGAACCTATTAATGGATCTATTCCACCCAGTATCTTGAGTTGGTACCATTGGTCTTTTCACTAAAGATATTGTGAAATTACCTCATCGGTGGACTCCATGTGATCATTTTAGAATAAAAAAGATATAAGAATTTGTGATACCACTAGGATTTAAAAATACAATATTATAGGTGAATAATATTTCCCTATGTTTATTATTTTCAGATTGTTTACACCCATAGAATTAGAAATGTGGTTGCTGACATGCTGTGTTAGAAGTCACAAGGAGATTTTTTTCAAGAGTCTAAGGATGGATGGAAAGGGATGGAATCTCTTGAAGTGATGCATATTGATGTAATTAGTGGTATAGGTTTTCTAAATTATAAGCTTTTTTTAGTATTATTTAATGTGATATGTGGATAAGTCTTAGTCGGGAGACATAGATGTTAAGTGACAAGGGACGCTGTTGATCTTCGCGATGCTCTAGAGGGGGGGGGGGGTTGATGGTCAGGATCAGACATTATTTCATGGGATGTCGTTTGTTATGTCAGTCATTTATGGGGGATTTATCCATGAGTTCAACCACTTACCCTTTGTACTACATCTATGTGTGTATATGATATACCATGGTTTTAGTAGGCATCTTTTCTGGCCTAGAATAAAGCAGAAAGTGCTGGAGTTTGTGGAATGATGTGAGGTTTTTCAATGGGGGAATGTAGAGTAACGTGTTCATAGAGGTTTACTATAGCTCGTGGATTTCCTTGAGTAGATGTGGGAGGACATGCCAATGGATTTCATTACTGGGTTACCATGGGAATGGGGAGACTTTGATGTCATTTGGGTGATAGTGGATAGACTAACAAATTCATCTAAATTTATATCAATCATGGATTTTAGTATTGTGGATTTTCTAGAGAGGTGGTATACATATGTGGTGGTGAGATTATGTAGGGTACTAAATACCATTATATCCAGACATGAAAATTGTTTTAACTATCAATCCTAGAGGGTATTACAACGCGAATTCATCTCCTAATCATTCCTTAAATCAATTTTCCATACACAATAAAACGTGTAGATAGAATAGACAATCCATACAATATAGTATATATTGGGGGGGGGTTATCTTGTACTTTAGATGATTAGAGGTGAAGAGAATACCATTTGCTTAGTCTTCAAACAAAAAAACCACTATCACTTATCCATCAACATGGATCCATTCATGGAATTGTATGAGCAGCCATATTGTTATCTATTTTTTATGATAGAGGATGGGGAGTCATCATACCATAGTCTAGATGTGGTGCAAGATACAACACATATGATCAATGTAGTTTTATAGTGGATAAAAGAAATGAAATACTATCAGATGGTCGCTAAGGATCATATGTGGGTCCCCTTAGAGTTTGAGGTCAAAGGCAAAGTATTATTGAGGGTGTCTTCTTATCATGGGAAATGGAGGTTTTAAAGAAGGAGTAATATTTATTCTAGGTTCATCATGGCTTTCTTGGTGTTTGAGAATGTTTTCATGGTAGATTATTTATCGACACACCTACCATGGTTAGATATAGTTCACAACAGCTTCCATGTCTCCCACCTTTGTTGTTATCTTCAAGATGACTCTCATGGAATTAATTGGGAGGAGTTGGACATCAAGGGTGATGTTAATTTTTGGGAGTATCTAGTTTAGATCCAGGATCATTGAGAAAAGGTGTCACATGGGTGTATCCCCTTGGTTCATGTGCTTTGGAGGTATGGTGGGTAATATGAGAGAACATGGGAGTGATATTCTTAGACACATGCTTAAAACCCTGAGTTGTTAAATTGTTGATCCAATTTTTTTTGGTTATTATTTTCTTTGAAATGTTGTATTTGGTTTTATGGTGTTATATGAGTTTGTTTCCACTCCACATTTGACAATTTCTCTTTGTTTTGAGTGTTTTTCCTACAATGTGTGGTCATTTTATTGATATAGATAGATTTCTAGAGAGGTCTCTCATGGGATGGTTTTCCAAACCCCATTACCCTCTTATTTTTTTGGTTCTTTGTTTATTCTAGAGTATTGGAGTTTTTTAGAGGTATCTAATGTAATATTTCATGTTTTTAAAACATTTCCTTTTTGTTTTCACAAAGCTCGGAGGTGTCAAAGGGGAATATGAGGTCTCCTTACTTTTTGAAATTTCTATGTTTTATTCATGGTCACTTGAATGAGTATGTGTTCTATTAGGTTAGTCATGAAGTATCGTGGTTTTTTTATACAGTGGGCCAATATGTTCATATGGATTATTGGGTGGGTAATTTGGTCTCTTTGTTTTTTCTCGTTATTGGTTGGTTTTTTCTAGAGGTTTCTTGGGTGCATAATACAAACACTTGTATTTTTGTTATGATAGGTCAGCCTTTTCATGTTATTTATTGGTTTATTGTTATGAATGTCTAGGTTTTTCATGTAATCAATTTGAATTTTTTACATTATGTTATCTTGTTCATGAAGTAACTTTGGTTGGTCATGTAGTTGCTTGGTTTTTTCTTATGGTTGGTCAGTTTGTTCATGTTTCTACCTTAGTTGGTCATGTGTTGGGTTGGATTTGTTATAAGATAGGTTAGTTTTTTCATGTTTTAACTTTTTAATTTTTTTGTTTTCACTTCCTTTCATCTAGGAGCTTCAATAGTTTACCAAATTTCATTTTCTTTTGAAAACTCATGTTTCTCCAGAATGTTTTAAAAATTATTTTTAAAACAAAATATAATATATGAGGATTAAAATATGATTTAAATTTTACTAGGGTAGTAAATAATGTCCTTGAATCTCTTGACTCCTAGGGTTTTAAATGAGTGTTAAATAGGCTATGTTGTGTGTTTTAAATGCATCGAAATTTAAGGATATAAAAAAAGTAAAGTGGTATTCCTTAACTCTTCATGGATATTTATGATGCTATTTTTGGAATATGAAATTATGTAATTTTCATTGATTTTAGTATTTCGTATTTCCTTTGAGTTTGAATAATATTTATACCTCGTTATTGACCCTCAAAGTCATCTCCCATTGACCTTATTCATTTATGCTCATGATTCTTGGCATGTTCACAACCCCAATTTTACTTTTTTTTCTACCATATCGTGTGGCATTTGAGTTAGGAGTTTGTACCTCTTACCTATTCAATTCTCCTATGAAAAATATGTGAATTTTATCAACCCCTTAAATTTTTGGTATCCAAGTTAGGACATCATCCCTCTATCCCATATTTTTAGTATAGTGAAACTTGTGAAAATTCCAGGTAGGGGATCCTAATCCACTTTTCTTTAAATATATGTTACTAGAGTTCTTTTTTTCCTAGTGGGAGTGAATAGACGATTGACTAATGAATATAATGAACTATATTAAATTGAATTTAAGGGGATGGGTGTGTTTTCACATGTTTTACAAGTTCTTATTATTATTTTCAAGTGATTTTTCTTGTATTAGAATTTACCATTTTTTAAGTGCATGTAACACCATAATATTTTATGAGAAGTATATTTTTTTATGTAATATTTTATACAGAATGAAATATTCCACTACACACAACACTAGCTTGTCTTGCGTTACACACAATTGTGACCTTCCTCGATAGCGTGTGTAGTACGCAATACCGAGTTTCACTAAACAACGATATATTATAATATTATAATCTAGCCTTTATGAATAGTATTAACTGAATTTTGAATTTTATAACATTTTAATTCATCTTATAAATTTTCTAGAATGAGGTATGAAAACAAAATCAGTTTTTTTTGGATAAAAGAAGTATTTTTGAAAAAATGCAGTTTTACCGCCTTTTGACGGTGCACTGACATTAAATCTAGTTTTTGACAAGTTTATAAGTTCAATTTGACAAAATAAAATTATCCTTTAGAATTAGTATATAAAAATTTACTTTGGATAAATTTTTCATGTTATTCTGATAACTTTCATATTTTAATGAATAGTAAAAACACGCTATATTTTAATTAAAAACAACTTTTTTCATCGCAATAATTTATATGGTTAAATTATAATATTGAATGTTTTTAAAGTATAAATAGAATATATTTTTACCATTTAATATAATTTATGTCATTAGCATTAATTTTACATTGAATTCATAGGTAAAAACATTTCAATCTTTGGCAATGTTTTATCTTTTAAAACCCGTTTTCATAACAACAGGATTAATTTTAAATTAATTACTGCAACTTCTGTGTTTTGAATTTTTAAAAATGGATTCCATATTTGGAATCAGTGGGTCTAAATTATGTTAATAGGTTACTTTTATATTTTTTGATATTGTGAATAGTAACCACGGTAATTTTTTTATTTATTATAGTTAAAGGTAATTAGGGTAAATCAAGGATAAAAGAATATAATAATAATTCAAAACTACATTGAAACTTGTCCTAACCATATTGGATTAGTACTGGCCGACCATGGGAATCCTTGGGTCGATTTTGGGACCCCATTGAGCCACTTTCTAGTGACAATGACAATTTTGATTAATTAATTTAATGTAAATACAAAATTAACATTAACAAAAATCTTTTAGTAATTAATTTTTATAATGGGTAATATAAATTATATTTTCGACTATAAATATTCATTGGAAATATAAAAAGATTTCCTACATAATGAAATATTGTTTATAATTTTTAGACACCAAATAAATAAAATTATTTATGAAACAATAATGATGAAGTATTTACCTCATTAATAAATGATTTAAATAAATAAGATTATTATGATTAAAGTATTTTCCAAAACATGTCCAATTCTGATTGGATGATTTTATTTCGACCATGAGTCATCTTATCTTCATCTTTAATTATTTTTTGACCTTTTGTTAAACCGAAGATAAGTTTATAATAATATAATATTTCAACACTTTCCAAAGGTGCCCCTCTCCTCCCTTATTAAAGGAACCTCCTCCCTATCTTCCTCACACCAATTTGATCCTTTATTCTCAGCCAAACCCTGCCCATTTCACATCCCCACTTCCTTATAATCCTACTAGAGGTATTGGTCTTCTGAAAAGACCAACTCTAGTGCCTTAAGAGAAAGTTTAAAGGAGGCACTTCGAGAAAGAGGTAATATCTTCTACATTTTTCTTCAAGTTCCATTATTCTTATACTCCCTCTTCATTATTTGTTTAATTATGAGTTAATAACATCATTATACCTAATATACTGATATGTTATTATAAATATGAAACAACTCTATTTCACCTCTTATCCATCCTACGGAAAACAAAATCACCGCGCGTGCGTACGTACAGAATACCGTCTCCACGCCGTAGTGTAATCTGTTTTCCACCACCACCTTACTTGGAGGGGTATAATGGTGTAAAGAATAAATATATATGATTATTTTAAAGTGAAATTTATTCTTATATAGTATACATACACTTTAATACAATTCCATGATCACGCGAACGATATCATCGCTCGTGCGTACGTATGACCTACCGTCTCCACGATGTGATGCGGCTCGTTCTATATGATCTTCATTGAATAATGATTATATAAATGAATTTAATGAATTAATATGATATATATTACACTAATAACATTCTTTAAATGATTTATCTATATCCTATAAATAAGAATAAGAATTTATTCTACAAAACACGTATAAGAACACAAAGTAATAAACACCCGAATAACAAGTAGTAATGTAATATTACTAATAAGAAGCTAATAATATGACCATATATGATATCATAACAATATGTATGATTCTTTAATAATTCAATAGCATTATTTAAATAAATATACAGGAGGTTCGGACATGTACAAAGCATATCGGACCTATGGTAAGGGAAAATCACGCAAATCTCAATTTTTATCCAAAATTGTTAATACTTCAGAATTTACTGGGAAATATATATCATCCACATCCATGTTTCCTCAATATGTAATATTATTTATATACTCCTAAAATTTTTTAAATCTAATTTTACCCTTCGGTGAGTATTTAGTAAAAGATATGAAAGGAATCTTTTGTCGTTTTTCGTACGAGGCACTTTTTGACTTTTCCGACAAAAGTACGAGAAGAATGTTTCTTAACTTATACGACATGAATGGTTTTTTAAAACATTATTTCTAAGAATCATACTTTATAAGTTTTCATGTTTATTTTTAATCATCTTCTTTTAGTTTAAAATTGTATGACATGTTATGAAAAGAAAAATGTTTTTGAAGTAGAAAGGATATTTTCCTCAAGAATGGAGATCAAGTGTTTTATCAAAATTATTTCCCATCTAAGATAATATAGGGTTCTGTTTCTATACCTATTATTACATTTATTTGATTATATTGTGATTGAAATATTTTTATGAATTCTTTTATCTTATATGAATTGTTTTATGATGTCGTGATGTTTAAGATTCCCATTTGTATTACATGGGTTATGCTATGATGTATGGTTTATGATTTTGTGGAACACATAAGAATGGTATCATTATGAGATGGGTGGGACCTATATCTCCCTCCAATGCATTGGGTAAAGATTTTATATCTCATGAGATATACATGGCTAGAATGACATGTCAAACCGGTTCAGTGAAACAGGACAGAAACGAGGAGTGAACTCTATTCAGAAATGGGCTTTGTCCACTAAGATAGTCTTGTCAGTGAGTATTGACTAATAAGAAATGATTCTCTATGATTATGTGTGTATTCCACAATGTTTCATGTTTTAAGTTATGATTATTGGGATTACATTTCACTACCATAATTTATCCCATGTAATGAAATTATGATCTCTTTTGTAGGGTAAGATTTCCAAAATGTTAGGTTCTTATGAATTTGATGTGATTGGTATTTCTTTTGTTTACCCTTACTGAGCATTTGAGCTCAC